>CM054152.1:49069751-49092251 GCA_028751875.1 Rapana venosa
TGTAATTATTATTATTATTATTAATCATCAATTCTTAAATCGGAAAACTCCGCCGGGACGTACATTCAATCACAACAACAACAAAATAGTGGAGGTAACGTTTTACTGGTCTTGGAGTGTGGAAGGTTTTTTTTTTAATTTTTAATTTTTTATTTATTTATTTTTTTTTTGCTGCCTCATCTTCTGACGACCTCTGTCCTACTGTTCCCACGCCGCTCATTCCAATCTCCCCGCCACAACCACACCCAGATTTGCTATGTCTCATCCTCAGGGTCGGAAGTCCACAGGGAGCCCATCACTATCAGGCCGTCGTGGGGCCACCAGCCAGAGGGGCCCTGCACTGCTGCTGGGTCACTTTGGTGGTGTTCAGTGGTGCCTGTTCTGAGCTAACAAAACGCAGGAAAACCAAATTTTTATTTAAGGGCCCCCTAAAACCGACGGGATTAGCTCCCCCGCGGAGCCAGACTGGGGTTGCCCACCCCAGGTGGCAACCCTAAAACGCCCCCTCCAACGACCCCCCCCGCAAACCCCTCCAACCCCAAAGGCTTTGAAAACCCAAACTCACCACGGGCCAAAAGGGTGTAGGGGCAAACCGAATCGGAGGCCCACCATGAACCAAAAAATCCTGGGAACCCACCGAATCAGGGGCAAATTTTTTTTTTAAGGGCAAAAAAGAAAAATTTGAAAAATAGGATGACTAATCATGCTGCTGTGGGAAGGGGCCTATGCTTTGAGACAACTTGCAGGGTTTACTCACGCTTACTATCTTTAAATACCCCACCCGGCTTAAACCCGGGGGCCCAAGATACAGCCCAACCTTTTCCCGTGTTGGTCGGGAAATTTTGAGAAACACTCTCAAACTCGCATCCTTTAAGGGTGGTTGAAGCTCACTGTTTTGGTCCCAGTTTTTCCCCTGGGGGGGCCCCAAAACACACTCACTCTGGGTAGGGGGCCGGCCGGGGTCCGAAATATCCCTATGCCCCTTTTAGGGGGAAACGAACCCTCAAACCTCCCACCGAAACCCAAAGGGCGCTAACCACGGCCCCATCGGCTGGTTGGAGTGTGGAATTTTACAGTGGGGTTTGTTTATGGGTGGGTTGTTTTGGGGGTTTTTTATTTTTTTTTTGATTTTTTAAATTTTTCATCCAACCAAAAATGTACCTCTTTCCCCCCAGGGGCCCCCCAAACCCCGTTTTTTAAATCCCCCGGGTGTTCCATCCCCCCTCACCCTCCTCGCCGTCCAAAATACCTACCCCCCCCCCCCAAACACACACACACACCCTACCAACACTTTTCTCTCACCCCCCCCCCCCCCCCCCCCCCCCCCAAACTCTCTCTCCTCCTCGGTTTTGGGGTTTTATTGAAACGGGTATTCAATATTACCTGTTTTGGAATAACCCTGTTGGGTTTTCTCTCCCCTCTCTTCCCCCCTCCTCCTCACACACACATACCCACGGCGCGCCCCCCAAACACACCCAACACATACAAACACACACCCACAAAACTTTACAACCACGCCACAAACAAACCAACCACACCCCAAACACACAAAAATCCCCACACCACAAAACCCCACCAACACCGTACCCCCCAAAAAACACACACAAAACACACACCAAACACATACCCCACACACACACATACACACCCACAAAAAACCCCCACACACACGCACCCCACAAAAACACACAAAAGAAACCACGACACACCCCCACGCACACAAACAAACAAAACACACACAAAACACAACAAACGCCCCAACCACAAAAATACACACACACACGCGCCCCACACACACACACACCCACACACACACACCACACACACACACCCACAAAACACACAAAACCCAAAACACACACCACACACACCCCACACACCCACCCACCCCAAAAACACCACCCACCACACAATAACAAACCAAAGGGGGATCACAGCAGGTAGGCCCAGCATGTAGACAAGGGAAAAACCACCCAAAAACACCGCGGCCCTTCTGCAGGTGTCGGGCCGGGGCAGACTCTCTTTTGGAAAATTAACGGGGACAATGTTGGCGATAATTTTTCAAGGGATCCAAAATGTAGGGGGTTGGGGGGAAGGGAGAACACGGAACAACAGCAAAAACAGCCATCGCCTCGGGTACGGTCACCTTTGTCACGTCGTCCTTCGCTTTCACGGTTTTTGGGCGGAAAACAAAGGAAAAAAAATTAGGGGTAAACAATAATAAAGGAAAAATAACAATAAATAATAAAAAACTAAAGGTAAAAAAGGAAGGGCAGTGTATTTAAAATTTTCCCCTTGCCTAAAACAAAACCCCCGGGGGGTTTTTCCTTGGGTTCGATTCCTAGCCTTGCCCTTTTTTTCCCTTTTTTAAATAGAAAAATTTCAAAAAAAGGGGCATGTTTTCCCCGGAAAAAAAGACTCAAAAAACCACTGGGACCCGTGTGCTTAAAACCCCTTTGCAAACCCAAAAAGAACCCCCGCTTTTTAAATTGGCAAAAAGGGGGCGGGAAAGGTCCCCCCCATGACTGTCCTTGCAAAATTGGGTAGTTTAAATTTCCCAACTAATCCCCAAAGTCGGAATATGGTCCCCTTAACGGGAAAGGGAATAATAAGTTAAAAAGGGTATGGAATTTTAAATAGCCGGAATTTTGGAAAAGCAAAAAACCCAAAGGGGGCTCAGTTTAAACTTTTTTTTGCGTGTGATCTTTTAAAAAAAAAAAAATTTTCACGTTTCCACCGGAAACACAATGGCCTCCCTTTTTCGAACAGCGGAACAAAATTTTAAAACTTTTGGGCGCAAAAATTTTTTCCTGAGCGTTCGTACCCCGGGCCCCTGGGTTTTATACCCCCCCCTTCACCCAAAGGGAAATTTGAAAATTCGGGGTTTTGGGATTTTTTGGGTCAAACTGGGAAAAGGGGGCCCGAGGTTTGGGAACGAACCCAGAACTTAAACGGTTTCCCTTTTTGCAGGCAAACGCCCTTAAAACCCACCCTGCCACCTTTCCTTCCATGGGGGAAAGTGGGGGGGAAAGGGTGGAGGGTGGGGGGGGGGGGGGGGGGGGGAAGGACGGTCCACATACGCAAAAAAGTCCCCATTGGTGAACCCGAGCTCGGGGTGGGGAAGGGACGGAACAATCCATCCGGGCCCAAAAGACCCATTTTTAAAAACCCCGGCAGTACACGGGCAAAACCTGGGCCCCCACTGCCTAATATCACTTTCAAAAAAGGAAGACCTTAAAAAGGGAAAGGGCCACCCCTGAGTACCTTCATACGACTTCAGCTTTAAAACCCCCTTTCCAAAAAAAATTTTTTTCCATACAGAAACATGTTTATCATTTCCATAAAATTAAAGACACGCTTTTTTTTTAAAATAGTGAAAAGTGATATTCCCCCCCCCAAAAAAAAACAAAACAAAACCCAACCCCCAAAAAAAAAACCCAAATCAACCCCCCCCCCCCCCCCAAACCCCCAAACCCCGGAACAAAGAAACAAACAAAAAAAAAAACCCCCCCAAAAACAAAACACCAGACAAATAGAAAAAGTTAAATAAAAACCACCAATAAAAAACAATTTTTAATAAATAAAACCCACTAAATCTTTAACACTTAACCACTTAAATTATCCCAATAAAATTCATTTATAAACCAACCCTATAAAAAAAAAAGACCCCCCAAATACTTTCACATCCATATAAAAATTGCACTTTTTTTTCCCCACTTTCATAAAAAAACACAGTTTAAATAGTCATATCGCTTACTTTAAACCAAATGACCAAACAAAAACAACAAAAACTGATGCGCAAAAATCAAAACCAGCCGAAATATGAAAAAAAAACCCTGTCATATTTCTATCCATCGTCTTTTGGCAATAAATATAGCAACTTTTTTTCTGTGTGCTATGTTCGAAAGTACGAGTGAAAGCCCTTACACTTTAGTTTTTTTTTTTTAATATCGAGGATAAGGAATAAGCACTTATTTCTTTTTTTAAAATCAAGCCCCCGTTTTATGGGGGTTTTGTAAATTCAGTCCCTTTTTCCCCAAAGGGCACACAATACCTCCCTTTTTACGAAAAGCGGGACGGTTTTAAACTTGTGCGTTAGATTTTCCCTTTCTTTCCTTCTCCCCCACCAAAATTTTGATGAGTCTCTCCAAGATGTTTTCGGTTTTTCAAAAGGGTTTTTTTGCTTTATTTGGATGAAAGGATAAATCCCAAAAAACCGTGTGCAGCCCCCTGATCTTTGCTCCCCCCACTCCAGATGAGAAAAAGTCAGAGTAAATTTAACTTTCCCAGGTTTCCTTTCCTTCTGGTGTCTGCTAAACCCATGATTGGGAAATTTTTCGTTGGGTCTCAATTCCCCCTATTTCTGGGGTTTTTTGTCACATAAGCCACCCGAAGGTTTTCCCTGGGGGCCAACCGATTTCGCTATTTGAAAATTCCGGGCGTTTTGTCCAAAAGCCGGTCAGAGGAGAGAAGGAAAGAAAAATCGCAAACTACAAAGAACTATGCACCTTGGAAAAGACACAACTCGGAAAGAAAAAAAGGAAGCTTTTTTGGAAAAACCCTCAACCGTATAACCGGGGGGCAAGACAGTTAAGATCTTTAAAGGGCATTTGGAAAACTTTTAACGGCAGAAATAGGGAGAGGAAACGCCATGGAAAACCGCTCCCTTGGGCCCGCACAGTGAAACCCTCGAACACCCCGCCCCTTACCAAAGGGAACCATGTGCTGAACTGTGCGCAGGAAACAGAACCCACCTAAAACCAACACCTTCCAACATCGACCAAACCCAAAACAAAAACCCGTACAAGTGGGAAAAACACAAAAAGTAAGATCACAGAGGACTTCATTCTAACAAAAACGGAAGAGAAACAACATTAAACCAAGGGGAGGACAAATTTCCCCCTGCGGTCCTAGGCTCGACCAAAAGACCAGTCATCCCGAAAAAACAACACACGGGAGAAGAAACCCCCAGGGGAAAAGGAAACAGGGAGAGAGGATCAACATGAAAAAAACTTTAAAACTGCTGGGAAATGCGGGGACCACAAACCCACACTGTAGCTCAAAACGAAAGGGGTGGCCCCCACAGATAAAAATTGAGGGGGCCCGGGGTACCTTTAAAAAAGCTATCCGGACAAACCCTTTCAAGAGGCAATGCGGGAACGGGGAAGGGCCCGAAAAGGAAACCCGAAAGGCCAAAAGCGTGGTAGAGTGAAAAAATCAAGGGCCATAAAGAAAAAAAGAGACCTTTTAAGAACGGTTTGGGAAATCAAATTTAAGAGGGCTACGTGAACGACAAAAAGCGCAAGAAGAAAAAGGGAAGCGGTGGGGAAGCAGGAAAAAGGGGGCTTCAAGGAAAAAGTAGGTGAAGAACTTAGCGAAATGGGGAAAAAAAATCCCCAAGAAAAGTTTTTACAAAAGTGTAAAAGCCATTTTGGGAATTACGGGAGGCCCCATTACCCCACCAATTTCGGGCAACGAAGCAAAAGGAAAGCCACTGCAGGGGGGAGGGTGAGAAAAATACAGAGATGGGAAAAATTACATTTAAAAACCTCTAAACCCATCAGGGGTGACTGACACCAACACAATCCCAAAAATCCCAACCCCCCAGGGCCCCCCCGAACCCCCCTTTTTGGGTGTGGAAAATAAAAAGGGCCCCTCAAGGATTGAGCCCTAAAGGAAAAGGGGCAGGGGGGGGCAATGACATAACAAAAAAAGCCATCCTGGCCTAGGGAAGCCGGGGGATCAAAGGGCAAAAGCCCTCTTCCAAAAGGGTGGGGGGGAAAGAAGAGGGGCCCAAAAACCGGCAGAACGCAAATTTTATGCCAATAAAGGAAAAAGAATGGCAGGCAAAAAAGGGTTTTTTATTTAAATTCAGGGGGAAAAACACTCCTCAGGGCCTGTAGGGAAAAATATACGCAAAAAAACCAAGGGGGCACGCTCCAGGGCAAAACCCGGAAAAACCGGTTTGGCTTCAGGAAAGGGACAGGGGTGTACGACCAACTTGTGCATAAAACCTTTTTTGGGGGGGGGGGGTTTTCCCTCGAAGAAAAGGGGGCCATTTTGGGGAGTTTAAAAGGGGGATGGGGGGGGTGGAGGGTCCTGGGGGGATAAAAGGACATTTGCCAGAGGGGCCTTTTTTAATAAATAAAAGGCCCCCGGGTTATATAACCCCAAAAGCCAAAGGCCTTGCCCGGCCAAGTAACTTTTCCCAAAAATGGGGCCCTTAATTAAAATCGGGGTTAAAACCCCCAAAGGGCTTTTTCCCGGTTTTCCAATTTCCCCCTTTTCCCCTTTTTGCCCCCTTCATTTAAAAATATATGAAAACCCGATCACAAAGGGAAACCCCCCCAGAACCCGGAGGGACTTTAACAAACTTCTTTTTTGCTGCCGATCAAATCATGAAACAAGATAACAAAGACCAAACGCAAGAGCACACAGACCCAAGGGGTCAATACATGCTTGGGGGAACCCCCAAAACCATGAAATCAACGTAAAGCAAAAACCGCAAAAAGACAGAAGAAACCCAGGGGAAAAACTTTAAAACAACTCAAAGGGGCCCCAAAATTGGGGGTGGCGACGGGAAAATTTAAGTTACTTTTAGGCAGTAAAATTTCCCGGAATTTGGACAACTTTTGGGCATGAAATTTTGAAACAACCCCTGTCAAAAAGGGGGAAAAGCAGTCAGGCCCCATAAAAGGTTGCCCACTTCTGGGGACCCCTAACCCCCCAAAGGCACCAAGCAAAGCCGGGGTCAAAGCCATTTTCCTGCCAACCCCTCCTTAACCAATTTCCAGACAAAAGGCCCCTGACAAAAGCCCCGGAGCAGAAACTGGCACGTGTGAGATGAAGTGCTTGAGGGAAAAACCCTCAAAAAGACCAAGAGACAAAAAAAGAAACGAGGTGATCAAACATGGTAGGGGCCACACCCGTCCCAAAACCATATTGAACAACAACGAACCAAGTTTTTTCGGGCCCCTCACACAGAGCCGGGCCCAAAACCCGCCAGCCTTGCGTGCTTCAACTTGAGGTACTTTTGGGACGAGGGCCAAGGTTTGACCCAAGGGGACGCTGGAAATGATTCCGGAAGAAAACATTTCCCGGATTTTCCCTCCCCCAAACTAACCCCGCTTTGCAGCAGACAGACATTTTAAATCTTTCCCCCACGACGCCAACAGGGTTTTCAAACGGGGAAGGGAAAAAAAGAAAGAAAATTAGAAAGTTCTGCTGCTTTTGCACACGGGACCTCGTTTTAAATCTCATCCGAATGGGCCTTTTGGGAAAGTGGAAAATCCGGGCGGAAAGTTAAAATCCCAAAAGGGAAAATATCCCCTTGAACGGGAATCAACCCGGGTAGGGGCAATTTGCGAGCGGGGATGTTCTAAACCACTAACCTATTCCCCGTTTCCCCCTGTGTTTAGGCCCCAATGTGGTGCCCTTTGGGGTCAGATGACAAAATTTACAAAACGCTACACCGGGGGCTGTTTTTTAAAAAAAACAAAAAGATTTCTTATTCCCTTATCCCAAAATAAAGAATAAAAAAAAAAATGGTTTTTTTAAAAAAAAAAAAGAAAGACAACCCCTTATTTTTTCCCATGCCCAAATCAGAACAACCAAAGACCGTGTTTGATGCTGATACGTTTTAGAAAAGTTTTCCCATTCCCCCAACACGCAAAAGGAGGCTCCCCAGGATTTCCCCAAGAACTAGTTTTCATAACTTGATCTGACTTTTTTAAATAATGCCATTTTGAAACCCGGGTTCAGATCCTATTTTAACTTCCCCCCAGAAAGCTTTGTTACTGCCTTTTTAAAACAAATTTGCGGGGCCCATTTTGGTCATTTCACGCTATGTACGTTCGATCTGATGCATCCAACATCCAAACCAATCTAAAACCCTTTGGCAATCAAAAAAATTTTCTCACCAATATTTTGGTGACCAAATTTTTAAAACATACGATCATTTGGTTTTATGATCAGACAAGTCAAGTGAATAAGAATTTTTGGAAACAAACCCAGGAATTCATTATCCAAAAAAAAAAAGTGTTTTTTGTTTTCCTTGCCTTTGTTAAAATGAAACCCAAAATAAACCCCCCGGTCAGCTTTGTGTCAGGTAACCCCCAAAGTTTTGAGAATTCTTCATACTCATTATCTACCTTGCCCAATAATTTGAAAACAGATTTGAATTCCCACCCAGGTTAAGTAAGCCCATAGTTTTTCTGTAACAAATGTAATCTTTAAATTTTTAAATATAAAATTTTCCCCAAAAATAAGAGTTTAGTTTGATGCCATTCTTTAACGTTTCGAGGTTCCTTGTAGGTAATTTTAAAGTTTTTGATGGGGGAATGGGATGCCGGGTACGAGCATTGCACTTGCGCTGGGATCTGTGACCCGGGTTAAAATTCCATTCAAAGGGATATTTTCCCTGAAGTTAACATCAGTCTGACTCCACCCCCCCCTAAAAGCCTTCGGTGAGACAAAAACCCGGGTCACGTGTGCGAATGGACGCAAAACATTTTGCACACACAAAAAAACCTGTTCCGTTTTTGGAAAGAGTAGGCCTTGTGTCCCAGTGGGAACCCGATGAAAAATTTTGAAAAAAGCTACCACGGGGCGGGCTGTAAAAAAACCAGGGGTGCTTTTCCCAAATTTTTAAAAAAAAATAAATAAAAAAATAACCACACCCCCTTGCAAAAGATAAAACGGCGGGTTCAAAATCCCGCCATTCCTAATGTCGGGGTTCGGGATTAGGGAAACAAAAAGCCCCAGCTGATCATGTGCTTAGGGCTGGGTTTGCCGGTTTCAACACGCCAAGGAACCCTGAGCCTTCACAGTCCTCAACCCCCTTTAACCTCAATACAGGGAAGGTGATGAAAAAATAATCGTAAACAGACTGACATATTTTTGTGTAAAAAAAATTTTAAACCCCCTAATTCAGGGGGTTTTCGAAGGGTATTTCTCTTTTATATTTTTAAATTTAAAATTAACCCCGCAAGTTTAAAAATCATTTGCTCGAAGGAAAAATTTCTTTCCACTTTTTGACTAAATAAGGCATATGATATGTGTGGGTGGAATTGCTTTATAAACTGAAATCTAATTTGGGCCTTTCTGGCGTATTTATTCATATTAAAAGCTTTTTGTCATAAAGAATCATTCAAGCTAAAGTTGGGAAAATTTTAAAATTTTTTAAAATTTATAATTAAGTAAAATATTTTTAAAAACATTTTATAAATTAATTTTATAAAAATTTTTTTATTCTTTCGAAAATTTGGGGTGGGTTTCCCCAGAAAAAAAAAACCCAAAAAATTAAAATTTTTTTTCAAAAAATATCTTCCTTATGGTTTTCAGAATGTTTTATTTTGAAAAAAAACCCCGCCCTTTTTTAAGTTTTTTAAAAGTTTACTTTTTTGAAAAAAAAGAATTAAAAAAAAAAGCAGTTAAATTTTTATTTCCCCCCAAAAAGGGAATCAAAAAGAAATTTGGAAAAAACTAAAATTTTCTTTTTAAAAGTTCCATCCCCTGAACAAAACACCCTTTTCCCCTTTGGTAAACGTTTTGAAAAAGTTTTTACCCAAATTTTCAAAAAATGAGAGTCTTGATTTAAAGCATTTTATTCTTTTGGTGTACCCCTCACCTATTCTGGCACATTAAAGGAAAAATAGGAGTTCTTTTCCCTTTTTAAAAATTTTACAGCTTTGGGGCAAATATGTTAAAAAAAGTCAAAAAAAAGGGCAGCAACGGTTGAAAATGAAGTCCAGAAAAAGTGAATTCACTTTCCGAAAAAAGAGCAGAACTATCCCGTCGCTTTTCAACATTTAAAATTTTCTTACACTTTTCCCCTTTTTTAAAAATTTAGAACTTAATCCAAATGAATTTGCAAAATAGTACAGTAGCTCCCCACCCACTTGGGAACTTTTTAAAAATATTTTGCTTAAACATTTTCTTAAGAAAGCTGAAAATGTTAACATTTTTACATCGCTAGTTAAAAAAAATATTCAAATATTATCCCATCACTCAAAAAACTATACTGATGGGCCCTTCTAAATATAATGGGTGGTGCGGGTTCCATGATTCCATCTTTAAGTAGAAGATCTGTCAACCCGGGAAAAAAAAAAACTATATTTACGCTAAGCTAACTGCTATGTGTTGGCACGTACATGTACTTGATTTCCCCAAAGACATATTCTCTTTTTGTGTGTTGATTCTAAAACGGTTTTACATGCTTTAAAAAATTCTACTTTTAAAGTAAGAAAAGACCTTATCATTGAAATCAGGCATCTGGTACACTTTTTGATTTTAAGAGGTAGTGCTGTTACTTTCTGTTGGGTTCCCTAACACACTGGTATCTTTTTTAATGAAAAAGTTGACAGTCTTGCAAAATATGGAGCCAGAAATAAAAATAGTTCTTGTGAAATAAACGTAGTCTTATCTCTGCATGAGGGATACAGCTTGCTACAAAACGCTTGCTGGAAGCACTTCAGAAAGAAAATATATGATTCTGGCTGTTGTCTTTATAATGGCTGTACAAGCAATGTGATAGATTTTCGAAATGCTTTCATTTCTAACAAAGTTTGTGGTTGGTATAATCGTAGAAATATGTTATCCCTTATGTACAGATTTAAACTAACTGCGTTCAGGACAAAGTACGTGAAAGATGTAAACTGTATATGTGGGGAGAAGATTACCAATAGTCATGTTATTTTTGATTGTGGACATTTAAAAGCATTTTTACCTGCTGTACCAAGTTTGTCACTGGATCAGATTTTGTCTGAACCATCGTTACTGTTGGACATTGAGTTAGGATTGATAAGAAGTCCGATAATTCAGTTTTTGTAGTATGTTAAAGTTAGTTTTTATTAAGTAGTGTTATTTGACACTTTTCTGTTATTGTTTGCTTTCTCTTGTTTATATTACTTTTCCCCCTCTAAAATCACTAAATGTGAATAGACATTAAACTGAAGATCACACACACTCACACACACAGACACACACACACATACTCTCTCCCCATTCTCTCTCTCTCTCTCTCTCTCCTCTCTCTCTCTCTCTCTCCTGTACGCACTTGAACTTGCACATGTTTATTCGTACACATACTTCCCTCCCCTTTTTGTTCCTTTCTCATAATCCTTTTCCCTATCGTCTAATATCACTTAAAGTGGAAGGACGTTAAGCCTCTTGTTGTTGGATTCTACGGAGCTAAACTGCCTGTAGATTTTGAATTCTTTGAAGGTTTTCTACCTCCATCTGACTTACTTTACTCCTAAGACAATTGTGTGTGTGCATGACAAGTTATCAAGCTGAAATTTTTTCACAAGCTAGGTATGTCTTTGTACTTGCATTTAGGCTTAAGTTTATGTGTCTGGTCACCAGATGTCTTGTCATTGTCACCTTATTTGTCACCAATCACAGGTAAAAATATGGTATATATGATAAAACAGCAAGTCCTGCATGGATTTGACAATAGTTCAAGCATGTTAGTGTCAAATAAGGAAGTGATACCCAGCTGATGTGTTTACCAATGGTTATGTGCAATAGTACTTCAAGGATGTGTCACACAATGTCCCCATAGCACCTATTGTTTTATGGTATGTCTTGAGGAGACAGAAGTTTTGTTTAACTATTTTTCTTTTGAAAACAAGTCTATTTAATCACACATGTGACCTTTATACTGTACTTCATATCTGCGTGTGCTACCACATGTTTGTTAAGTGTACAGAAGTGTATTATTGTACATGACTGTCACACTGTCACCAGTGTCACAGCACAGGTGTGACAAATTCGAAACAACACAGAACTTCTGTAACCTACAAAATTTTAATGTTGGTAGTCTCTAAAGTAGTCGTAGTGGTGGCACAGGGTCACATCTCATCACAAAAGCACAAATTATGATTGTTGTGTGTGTGGGGGTGGGGGGGGGGGGGGTGTACCCATTGCTCTCACCTGTCGAACCTTGGCAGACGGGTAGACGGTGGTCTAGAGGTAACGCGCCTGTCTAGAAAGCGAAAAGTCCGGTTCGTATCCCGTCTGGGCCCGAAACTTTTCCCCCATCCATTAGACCATGATGGTGGTCTGGGCGCTAGTCTTTCGGATGAGACGAAAACCGAGGTCCGTGTGTTACAGAAAATTATCAGCGCACGAAAAAGAACCCACGGCAACAAGAGAGTTGTCCCTGGCAAAATTCTTAGAAAAAAGCCACTCTGATAGGGAAAGAAATACAGTTGCAGACCAAAAAAAAAAAAAAAAAAAAAAGGGGTGGCGCTGCTCTTGTGGCGACGTGCTCTCCCCGGGGAGAGCAGCCCGAATTTCACGCAGAGAAATCTCGTGACTTAAAGTGGTATAAATAAATAAATAAATAAATATTTTCTTTTCCTTCTTGCTATTTTCATTATCGGCATATCTGTTCGTTTCTGCCATTGCAGTTTCAAAGCAAAAGTGTGGTAATAATGAGAAAACAGTCAAAAGGCATCGTTTTCAGGCGTCTATGCCGCGGACTGGCCAGGAGGTCAAATTTCTCCACAGTCGTGTGTGTAGCACAGGTCAGGAATGTGCCCTGTAGCACATTATTTTCAGGCTCACTCTTCTCCCTAACTGCAGCATTTCCTTCCTCCTCTTCCTCGTAAGCGTTTAATATCGGACTCACTTAACAATTCTCGTTCAAATGTTTCTACTTCCAAGACAATAACATTCAATTTATCGTCTCGCTAATCAGATGAATCGTGTGCTACTACAGAAAAAACGATTTTTTTTCGCCACGCTGCACCATTGAAAAGCGTTCCGGTCGCTGGCTGTTATTTCTTCCTTCCCTCCCCACTACACGCATCTTAGTGGTCTAAATTTATCACTGGCACCGTCTGGCACCCTCCCTGCATCGCCCCACCAATTTTCAGACACACTGTGTGAAAACCACGAGATCTGTGTGTGATGGAAAAGTACTGCCCACGTGGGCAGCACCAACTGTCGGCTGCGGTCCGATTGGAATCTAGCGGCAGCCTCCGTTACTGTCGGCTGCGGCCGGATCGGGGACTAAAGGGTTAAAGCAAAGAACAACAACACACACAAACACACACCACACACAAACACAACACAAACACACACAAACACACACACACACAACACAACACAACCCCCCCCCCCCCACACACACACCACACCACACCACAACACCCCCCCCCCCCACACCCCCCCCCCCACACACACACACCACAACACAACACAACACCCCCCCCACACACACACACACCACACCACACCACACCACCCACACACACCCTACCGCTTGCCCGTCCTGCAAGGTCACTCTCTCCAGCCGGGCAGTCTCCTGCTCCTCCTCCTCCTCCTGCCCCTGCCCTGTGGACTGGTAGCTGGTGCCAGACAGGGCGGTGGTGCCAGAGGCGCTGGCCTGTGGTCCCTCTGTCTGGCGTTTCTGGTCACCACCGTACACCTTCTGCTGTCGCTTCTTCGCCTGCCCTTTGGCCGGGGAGGTCTCCAGCCACGGGCAGAATGCCTGCCAGACAGAGAGACAGGAAAGCTAGTTGCTGGCAATACCCGGTGGTGTTTTCAGTTCACGTCTGTTTAGTGATTTTAACCAGGGAGGGGGGGAGGGGGGGGATGGGGGGGATGATCTAGAGGGAATATAGAGGTAGACTGCGGGGGAAGTAGAGGGAGTCTATGAGTAGAGGGCAAGTATCTCCAGTCCTGTTCAATCTGTTCTTGGAAAACATCATGAGAGAGACCCTCCATGACTTCCACTCTACCATCTCCGTTGGCGGCAGACCCCTCAACAACTTATGGTTTGCCGATGACATTGACCTCATGGGCGGAAGTAACACAGAGCTGCAAGATCTTACGACCAGACTTGAGAACAGAGCTGGAGCATATGGGATGGAGGTGAGCTCGAGAAAAGTAAAGTACTTGTGAACACACGAGCAATGCCACCGCTAAAATTTACATGAACGACCAACAACGGAGGAGGTAGACGCTTTTAAATACCTCGGCGCTACACCACAAAGGACGGCGATCGACGACAGAAATCAAAGTCAGAATAGCCATGGCAACATCTTCCATGACAAAACTCACCACCATATGGAAAAGTAAGAGATCAGTTTCCCAATCAAACTAAAGCTCTACAAAGCCCTAATTCAGTCGATCCTGCTGTACGGAAGTGAAACCTGGACCATTGACTGCTGAAACAGCAAAGCGAATCCAGTCATTCGAAACAAAATGCCATAGAAAACTACTGGGCATACCTGGAGAACGAAAGACCAATGAATTTGTCAAGAGTCAAATAACACGGCTGGCAGGTCCACAGGAACCCCTTCTCACCATCGTCAAGAAGAAAAGCTGACATGGTTCGGCACGTCACCCGCACAACACTCTGCCCAAAACAGTACTGCAGGGAACACTCGAAGGTGGCAGAAGGAGGGAAGACAGAACAAGTCATGGATGGACAACATCAGAGAATGGACCAGATAATGACTCGGCACTACTGCGCAGAGCCGAGACCGAGATGATGGAGGAGGCTTACCACGCATCGTCTTTCATGTCTCCCCCACGACCGCCAAGGTCACGGGTCAGATGATGATGATAAGGAGACTGGGGGTGGGGGGGGAGTATAGAGGGATACTATGGGGGATATAGAGGATACTATGGGGGGGGGGGTATACAGGATACTATGAGTGGGGGGGAGAGTATAGAGGGATTACTATGGGGGGGTGGGGAGGGGGGGAAGTATAGAGGAGACTGGTGTGGGGGGGGAGAGTATAGAGAGATACTAAGAGGGGGGGGGGGGGGGGGGAGCAGTATAGAAGAGATTAACTATGAGGGAGGGGAAGAGGAAGTATAGAAAAGATATGGGGGGACAGTATAGAGGTACACTATGGGGAAGTATAGAGGGAGACTAGTGGGAAGTATAGAGAGACATTGGGGGGAAGTATATAGGTAGACTATGGGGGGAAGTATAGAGCGGGGGAAGTATAGAGGGAGACTATGGGGTGGAGGAAGTATAAGAGGAACTATGGATGGGGGGGGGGAGAGTAGAGGAGACTATGGGGGGAAGTATAGAGGGAGACTATGGGGGGAATATAGAGGGAGACTGCGGGGAAGTAGAGGGATGTCTATGGTAAGGGCAAGTATAGAGGGAGAAAGTAATGGGGGGGGGGGGGGGGGGGGGGGGGAGTAAATAGGTAGTATGTATGGTGGGGGGGGGGGAGTAAGGTAGAGGGAATATAGAGGGATATGGAGGGAGGAGTTAGGGGAGGATAGGGGGGAGTATATATAATAATAATGGATAAGGGAACTTATATAGCGCATATCTTGCAAAGACAATCAAAGCGCATGCATTCAATAATCTTAAGTCAGCAATCAATGATAATAATCAATAGTTTAACAAACAGGATATTTACAAACATGGTGCGCTGCGAGACAAAATCTATGAATAAAGTAAATAGTCAAATGTTTTTCAAAAACACACATCACAAGGTCGTATATTTACAGGGTGAAGGCATGTTAGTGAAGGTGGCGATAGCTCTGATATGAAACAGGAGGGGGGGGGGGGGATCTTAGGTTTGAAATAAATATGTCTTGAGGCTGGATTTAAAAGTGTCATAACTAGGTTTCTGGCGAAGAGAGAGAGGGAGCTCATTCCAGGTCGATGGACCCGAAATAAAGAAAGAGCGGCGGCCAACAGTAGATTGGTTGAATCTAGGTATTCGTAGGCACAAGGTATCTGCAGTAGAGCGGAGGGAACGTGAGAGGGAGACATGATTATGTGTGTGCCCCACACAGGCGCACGCACATCACACAAACACACACACACACACACACACAAAAACACACACACACACACACACACACTCAAACACACACACACACACACACACCACACACACACACACACACACACACACGCACACACCACACACACACACACGCACACACACGCACACACACCACACCACACACACACACACACACCAACCACACACCACACACACACACACACACAAACACACAACACACACACACACACAAACACACACACACACCACGCACACACACACACACACACAACACACACACACCACACACACCACACACACACACACACACAAACACACACAAACACAACACACACACAAACACACACACACACACCAGCACACACGAAACACACACACACACACACACACTACCCTTCCTTTTAGCTTGATTGGATAGTTACTGTGTAAATATATCATATTTAAAAAGCGCTACTTGAAGAGTATGAGCACATGTTTGCTGGGTAGTGGAGGAGAGGGGGGATATCACTGCAGGCACTATTGTCAGTACTAACGACAATGGAAGCCTAATATTTTCTAACCTTTTCTTCTTGTACCTTTTTTTTTTCTCTTCTTAAGTATGAACGTGAAAGAATGGATGATATAGTAGGTGATGTAATCTGTTTGTTTGACTTTTTATGATTTTTATTTTATTTTAATTCTTAAAACATTCTTTACCTAAGTGTGTTTGCGTGCGCGTACGTGCGCGTGTGTGTATGAGTGTGTGTGTCAAGTCAAGTCAAATATTTATTTCCAGATGGTACATTGAATAAGCAATGCATTCGCTTTTTTTTCATCAAGCCATCTATCTAAGAACAAAT
Source organism: Rapana venosa (assembly GCA_028751875.1). Lineage (NCBI taxonomy): Eukaryota > Metazoa > Mollusca > Gastropoda > Neogastropoda > Muricidae > Rapana > Rapana venosa. The sequence goes on from CM054152.1 coordinate 49,086,382, forward strand.
TTCTTAATGATTATACTGAAATACTACATTATTACAACCTTTACCAATAAATTAAACCAGTATAGGGAGGAAAGTCGATAAAATAATACATTGGAAAATACAAATTACACACATATACATACACACGCACACACATACTTATACATACCTGCGGGCGTGCGCGTACACACGTCAAGACAAACAAATTACTTTACCTACTATATCATCCATTCTTTCACGTTCATACTTTAGATAATATAAAGGTAGCGGAACAAAACGTAAGAAAATACTAGGCATTCATTGCGTCATCACTGACAATATTGCCTGCAATGACATCCCTCCTCTCCTCCACCTACGCAAACGTGTGCTCATATGCGCTCATACTCTTCAAGTAGCGCTTTTAAAATATAATATATTCACACAATAACTATCAAGCAAACAAAATAAGTCAAATAAGACAATGATAATGATAACTATAATAGAGATACAATAATAACAACAATCCCCCCATCACCATGAGACAACAATATAACAAATAATCCCATCCCCATGAGACAACAACATAATGATAATAACAGAAAAGCATTGGAAAGGATGGGGGGTGGAGGTGGAGTATCAAAGGGGAAGGGGAAAAACACATTCAATCAAATAGAAAGATAATAATAAAGAAACAGTTACTAAAACAAGTAAACCCCTATACAATACAAACATCAAAAGCCCACAATCAACTGGACTATCAAACTAAAAACAAATATCCTTATAATAGTACTAATGATCTCATCTCTAACTGCAATAAGAACAACATCCACGATAAAACCTATAGAATTGGACAAGAAAAAAAGGGCATGAGGAGAAGAAGAGAGGGGGAGAGGAGAGGAGAGGAGGGGAGAGGAAGGAGAGAGAGAGAGAGAGAAGAGGAGAGAGAGAGAGAGAGAGAGAGAGAGAGAGAGATATGTCACAATATCTAGCTATCAGGTCTACCTTTTTTTTCTCCTTTCCATTTTGTTTTAAAATTAAAAAAACGTTGTAGATTATATACGAGCTTATATAGATTACACTTACTTCTTTGCTTAATAAGAGTGCCTCTTTCCCGCCTCCCCCTCCCTCCACACACATACAGCTTGTGACTGTAGAATTTCCAGTCACAGTAAAACATACTTGAAATTTATTTAAGAAATGCAGTAAGTGCTGATAAATTTAAGTATGGTTGATTTGCCTTATTAGTCAATTCCTAGGCATTTATGCATTAGATGGCTTTTTAGCTGTGTCTTGAACTGATTTTGTTTTTGATACATTTTAAGCGTTTTGGGAGCTTGTTCCATAATCACTACCTGAGTACGGGAAGCTTGTTTTGTAAAGATTATTTCTTGGTCTCGGAAATGTTTAGTATTGATTAGGGTCTGTGTTCATTGATTTTGAAGCAATCGGCGATCTTTGGGAGGGACATTTTTATTGCCCAACTTTCGGACAATAGAGCTTTATTTAGATAAATTTCTGTTTTTGAAGGTTAGAATATTTGTTGCTTATAATCTTTCAGGATAGGGAGCTTGATTTTAATAGAACAATTTTTCAGTGCTCTTTTATATAATCGATGTATCAATTTTAAATTTGTTTCACTGCAGCTGTCCCAAAGAGAGAAGCACAGTCAACTATAGGCAAAATATGGCCGCAAAAAGAATTTGTGAGAGTGGTTATTCAGAAAATTTTAATTTTTGATAACTGAAGTAGCTTGTAAGCGAGACGTTTTCCTAGTGCCATGACGTGGTCAGTCCAAGTAAGATTTTTGTCAATAATTACACCCAGAATTTTGTGGGAGCCAACTTCTTCAATTACTCTTTTACCTATCAACAGAAGTTGGAATTTATCTTTCAATTTTTGTCTCTTTTGTCTTGCTAGTACATACATACACTTAGTTTTTTGTGTATTTAGGGGCATATGGTTTATCTGAGTCCAAGTAACCAATCTGTCAATAGTGTTTTGAAGTTTGAGTGTAAGTCTGTGGGGGTCAGAATCACTACAGTAGAGGGATGTGTCATCAGCAAACATTTCACAGCTACATTCTAGAAATTGGGGAAGTCATTTAACATAGATTGAAAATAGAAGTGGACCCAATTTTTGACCCTTGTGGTACTTCCCCTGTTTAATAGGTACTAATTCTGATGTTTGATTATTTGCAGTTAGAGTACTGCAAATAATCAAACATCAGAATTAGTACCTATTAAACATGGAGTACCACAAGGGTCAATATTGGGTCCACTTCTATTTTCAATCTATGTAAATGACTTACCCCAATTTCTGTCAATTGCTGTCTATTGGACAAAAAGCTTTTCAAAAGATTTATCATTTCTGGTGTTAGTTTATACAAGTGAAGTTTACGCAATAATAGGGAATGATTGATTACATCAAATGCTTTTCCAAAGTCAACAAAAAGAAGACCTACATTTATTTTCATGAAATGTACAGGAGACTGTCGTAATTTGTGTAAGACTGTGTTTACAGGAATTGTTTTTTTATGAAAACCCGTACTGATCTTCATTAATAATTGGTGTTTACAAAGTAGGGAAAATAAACATTTTTTGGATATGTTTTTCGATGGGTTTAGATAAGACAGACAGAGTTGAAATTGTTCTGAATTTTGAAGAACAAGCAGAATCACCTGATTTTGACTTGTATGATTTTTTGCCCTTTTAAATATGACAGAAAGTTTTTTTAAACTCTATCACAAGTTATACAAGTATTTAGGTTTCCACTAAACTTGCCACAAAGTTTAATTATTCTTCCATCAGATTGTCTAAATCACGTGTTCTGGATCTTTTTTGGAGAGACAGGTTTTTCAAGACCCCTGTGATTGTCATTGGGAAATTTTAAATTTCTTTGATTCATTATTGTTTAAGTAATGGGATCATTTTCATTTGACTTGTCATTTGATATTACTTTGGGGCAATGTTTTGAGAAGTGTTGTTCAAACATCAGCTGATATATCTTTAACGTCGTGGTCCCTTTTTCATATAGGTTATTACATAATGTATTGATGGCTTTCCAACTTGGCGAGAGTCGTAGTTGTAAATTTTCAACTTAAAGTAATCACGTTTTGATTTGCGTTTTTAGTGAAGTTAGTTTGGTTTTTTTGTGCTCGAACTGCTTTTTTAAACCGTGTTTTTTTCAAATAGTCTCTTAGTGTATTTCAGATCTATATCTTTTGTTATCCAAGGGGTTTTGATTTCTTCTTTAACTCTTTTTTAAAAATGGCATGTTTGTCGTACACTGAAGTAATGTGCAAATCCAAAATTAAAACTTCATCAGGTCTCTGATTTGGTATTGTCTGTAAGGCGAGTTTGTCAAGTCTGAAAAAAAATCTTGCTCGTTAAAGGTTTTTTAATTTCTGTAAAAAATATTTTATGGCCTACTTTTTTGGATTTGATACTTTTTAAACCCAAAGTAAAGCACACTGGATTATGATCACTGCACCATTGAGGGAGCACATACTTCTGTTATGTGTGTTTTTGCGTAGTGTGATATGATCTATTTAAAGTTCCTAGAGTTTTTGTTATCCGAGTTGGTCTATCTATTCGTTATTTTTAGCCAAAAAGTAATGTTGTGACTCCATTTTGGTTTGGTTTAACAAGTCTTTGTTAAAATCCCAAAATAATTGTTTTATTGTTTAGAAGTATTACCTTTTCCATAAGGGAGTTTAAAAAAAATTTCCCAAACAGTCTCTGGTTTCGAAGGATTCCTGTATATAAATCCTATAAAATTGGTCTATTTTGTTTAATTTGATTTCTTTACCACATGGATTCAATGTAATTAACCCTTTAAGGTTAAATTTCTTTAACAAGTGACAGGAGGGTATATAAATAAGTAACCCAGTGGACTTGGGTTTTGTGTGGGGGTGTGTAGTATGTGTTGTAATTTTTTATTTTTCAGTGTATTTTTTTATTGATTTTCCTCTTTTTTTTTGGGAAAACTTTTTTGGTAAAGGGCAATAAGGTAGTATTTCGGTAATTTTTAAAAAAAATTTTTTCTTAAATAGAACTTGATAAAAAAAAAGCAAATGCTTTGCTTTTTCAATGTACCATATGGAGAAAAAAAAAAGACTTGACTTGACTTGACTCCTACCCCCCCCCCCCCCCCCCCACCACACACACACGCACACACACTCGCAACACACACTCGCTCACACCCACTGTCATGTGCACTGAAAGTAGCACATGTGTAGCAATGACAAGAGGACAAAGACAGCTGTCACCTCATCTGCCTGCACTGGGCCTGGTGGTCCAGTGTTCACCTCTCTGACAGCTGCTGTCCCTTCTTTCTGGATAACAGTCACTCTCACGCGCGCGCCTTTTACTGTTTACTGTTTAGGTTACAGTCAGAGAAATCATGATGAGTAGGTGACAATTCATTAACTTCGCGCGTGCGTGCGTGCGTGCGTGCGCGTGCGCGTGTGTGTGTGTGTGTGTGTGTGTGTGTGTGTACAATAACACACACTGTATTTTCTTAACATACTTATCTTCCAAATGCGTGTTTACAAATATGTATGTCAAATACGCGTCCCAAAGTGCGCGCACCCCCCCCCCCCCCCCCCCCCCCCCCCCACAGATGACAGACATAATTATTGAGAGAGAATAACTAACAGAGGAACTACAGGACAGAAAGGTACGTCTGTGTATAAATATGTGGAAATGCGGAATAGAATCAAATAGAAAATAAATGAACAGATGTCTTTTTCTAGACATAGCCAGTTCCTTCCCAGTTATGCGGCGGAGTTGTGTGTGTGGGTTCCGCGCGCGATTCTTCCTTATTTATGCGGTGTGTGTGTTGTATGTGTGTGTGTGTGTGTGGCGCGCGCGCTCACGAATATACATTAAAACACTGTATTTATTATTTTCTTATTCTTTTATTTTGATGATAATGGAATAAAAACTCATGCGCTTTTTTACGTCCATTCCTCATGCGTATGCAGTTTGGTAATGTCGTCCCTTCCCACTGGCACAATCATGATGGCCTACTCTTCCGAATAACGGAACGGGTACTAACATGTGCGCAAGATGTTCTGCGTCCATTCGCACACGGGAGCTCGGTTTATAGTCTATCCGAAGGACTTTTGGGAGGAGTGGCGTCGGCTCTGATTTTAACACTAGAGGAAAAATCCTCTTGGATTCGAACCCGGGTCAGCAGATCACGAGCGCATCACTCTAACCACCAGGCTATCCTGTCCCCCCTGTATAAAGTCCGAGTACATACGCCCGCGCACGCAGACATACACATACACACGTGCACAAACGCACACGGTCATGGGCGCGCGCGCTCATACAAGAACGCAAACACACACAACACACACACACCACACACAACCACACCACACAACACACATCACACACTATCTATCTATCTATCTATCTATCTATCTATCTATCTATCTATATATATATATAATTATATATATATATATATACACACACACATATATATATATATATATGGTATTATTGATTGTTTGCTTATGCTTTTCTTCTGTTTGATTCAATTTCACATGGGGGGAGGGAGGCAGAGAGACGGACACATGTAGCTATTGTCCTGCAAAGGGTGATAACTGCAGCCAGCAGACGGAGGACGGGTGATAACGCCAGCTGTCACTGTTCACACAATGCCTGCCTGCCTGCCTGCCTGCCTCACCACATTCACTGTGCTCGTTTCGTTTCCCAGCACTTGTCACTTTCAAATGACACATCAAATCACTTGCATATCTTTGCTCGCATCTATTCTTTGCATGCACGCTACCCACCCCTCTTTCATCCTTTTTATACAGAGAGAGATAGATTTATTATTATTATTATTATAATATTTTTAATTCTTATATATCGAGGACAATGGAATAAGCACTTATTTGC
>CM054152.1:49097251-49117251 GCA_028751875.1 Rapana venosa
TTCCACATCCAAAACACGTCTGCATTTACTTTTGTCAATCACAAATTGCCTACTGTTTCGAAAGGCAGAACAGGTTTTAACGTGTTCCAAGATGTGCGTGTGTTCGCACAACGGACCTCGGTTAATAGTCTCATCCGATGGACGTTCGCGTGTGTGTGTGTGTGTGTGTGTGTGTGTGTGTGTGTGTGTGTGTTCAATGTAGTGAAGGGACATCATTTGCAGCTTTAATAGAGTGAAATGAAAGGAACATCATAATTATTTGTATTTCTCTGTCTGTATGTCTGTTTGTCTGTCTGTCTGTTCCCCCCCCCCCCCTCCACACACACACACACACACACACACACACACACACACACACACCATCTGTCACCATTTTTGTTACCAGACGAAATTTCGATCTGCTTAAAAACGTGTTGCTTTTTTGTTTTATATTTTTGTTTTCTGTTTTAATTATTGTTCTCTGCATGTCATCAGTTGCTGTCTAAGGCTACACTCCTGCTTTAGCTTGCGGGTCATGTAGTACCTTCTACAGAGTGCTAGTCGGAAAAAATATTCTGCTAATTTTTACAGATTTTTTAAAAGTATGAAAAAATGCACTATGTACTTGTTTTTGGTATTGAGGGCATAGAGCAATACCAGGTAGTCACGAGAAAGTTGGAAATGATCATCAAATGAGGATTGCTTGTGTTCCTACAGCGTTCACCCCGCGCATAACATTGCAGTCAGGAAACTAGCAGACGACGCAGAACTGAAGGGGTACAAAATTTGCTGTGGTTTTTTACAAAAAAATGTATAATATAAATTCAAAACCTACCACATATTTGAAAAAATCACATGAGTTTTGAGTCAGAGGCTAGTCTTTCACAAAAAGTGGGTTTTATTTTCTGTGAATGCCTTAGTACGTGCGGTATGACTGAAATGAGTAATATAGGAAAACAGAAGGAAAAGGTACAAAAAATTAAAGGAGGAGTGTAGCCCAAGCACTGCTGATGAGGTTACATTAGAGTCCCAGCGGAGTTATCCGATATAGGGGCTGTGGTGGCACGTCATCCCACTTTGGCGCCGCGGGCCACCCTAAAACTAGTGCAGTTCTTGAAGCCACAGTGACGATAGGACTGCATCATGTACCTTGGGGGCTGGAGATTTGTGGAAGAAGGTTCTTGGAGGACTGTTGTGTGGTTGCCACCCTAGGTGTGTGTGTGTGTGTGTGTGTGTGTGTGTGTGTGTGTGTGTGTGTGTCTTCTTCAGCCTGGCAGTGCCAGTAAGCACTCACTGTCGTCAGCGTGGCCTGGCTTAGTAGTACATCCTGCCAGAGAGAGACAGAGACACACACGAAAGAGAGAGAGAGAGAGAGAGAGAGAGAGAGAGAGAGAGAGAGAGAGAGAGAGAGAGAGAGAGAGAGAGAGAGAGAGAGAGAGAGAGAGAGAGTGAGAGAGAGAGAGAGACCATCATGGTCTGCCAGTGTTGGCTCAGAACAGGCATCTCTAAACATCACCGAAGCTGTGGTTGTTGTTGTGCGTTCCCCAGCTTAACATTCTGGGGGTCACCCAGAATATGCACTCTTGACTCACTCATCCCACCTGGGAATCACTGTGACATAGGGAGTACACCGGGTGACAAGTTTGCGTGTATGACTGTTTTTAGTACCTCGCCATATAGGCAGCCATACTCCGACTTAGAGGATTTTTCTCCTTGAATGGAGAGTTCAGGCTGTTATGTTAAGAGCTTGTCATGGCTGAAGGCAATCTCAACACAACATTTTACAACATAACATTGTAGTGCAGGCCATGGCATTTAGCTGACATCAATAACTGACACAGCTTTTGGCCTGGACCATACCACAAAGTGACCCAGCCGAAGTGCAGGGCTCTTCTAGTCGGTACCCCTACCGCGGGCTAACACCCTATCAGCTCCCTGTGAAATTATGGCCCTAAGGATGCAATAAAATGAACCTAGAAAATGTATATGGCTGGGGCGGAGAGAGAGAGAGAGAGAGAGAGAGAGAGAACTCTGAAATGGTTTATTGGTACTTCAGCCTTAGGCCGCAACACAAGCTGTTGGTAGATCGGGTATTCTAATACAGGAGCATGTTGCTAAATTTCAAACATACAATTATCCAAACTCAGGAATAGAAAAATTGACATGGAACATTGAAACCAAAATCGCTTAAAGATCAAGACACATTGAAAACAAACAAGAATAGTGCGAGAGAGAGAGAGAGAGAGAGAGAGAGAGAGAGAGAGAGAGAGAGAGAGGGAGAGAGAGAGAGAGAGAGAGAGAGAGCTAGTGTGTGTGCTTGTGTGTTTGTGTGTGTGTGTGTGTGTGGAGAGAGAGAGAGTGCTAGTGTGTGTGCTTGTGAGAGAAAGAATGTGTTTCTGTGTGCGCGCGTGCGTGCATGCGCGCGCGCGAGTTTATGTGTGTATGAGAGAGAGCGAGAGAGAATCACTATTAAGAGTATTATCATCATATCATTGCGTTCAACAAGCCACCTAATTTTGACACTGCCAGTCTGTGTGATAAATTGTCTTGTTACCCTAACACTACTCGGGTAGTCTAGGCAGTGATAGGTCGTAGGTTCGATCCCTTACTCACGCTGGACTTTCAGCAATCCACTAAACCACAAGCTAAAGTCAAAGCCAGTCTTTGGGAGGAAAATAGAAAGGGAACACTGAACTATCCCGTCCTGCACCCATGGTGCTGTTACTGATATGTAGGTTATGTTTTGTTTGTATCGACCAACGCTGCAAAGCAAGAGAGTAACGCCACAAACCAAATGGGCAGTGCTGACCACAAACGTCCAGGCCAACTGTAGAGAAATAAAGGACCATACTGGGCTAGCAGAGCCAATACACCATGGACTGTGTGAATGAATAGATATAGATTATGAGCTATGAGGCAGCTGGAGAGAAGAGTAGAGCGCCACAACCAAAGGCAGCGACAAAGTATGGCATGCCACATCGCATCCACTGGCTGCGGGCCAACACCCTGTTGATAGAAGAGAGAGAGAGTAGGGAGAGGGAGAGAGAGAGGGAAAGAGTGTGTGTTTGTGTGCGTTGTGTGTAGAGAGAGAGAGAGAGAGAGAGAGAGAGAGAGAGAGGGAGAGAGAGGGAGAGAGAGAGAGAGAGAGAGAGGAGGAGAGAGAGAGGAGGATGAGGAGAGAGAAGAGAGAGAGAGAGGTGTGGGGAGAGAGAGAGAGAGAGAGGGAGAGAGAGAGAGAGAGAGAGAGAGAGAGAGAGAGAGAGAGAGAGAGAGAGAGAGAGAGAGAGAGAGAGAGAGAGAGAGAGAGGAGAGAGAGAGAGAGCGCCTGTGTGGATTTCCAGGCAAACACACACGGTCTAACAGCTCGGAAAACGATCGATACAGAACTAGAGGATCGCCCACTGACACTTGAGCGTTTAAGCCCTTCCAATATCACAGGCATTTTGTCTTTTTATACGCAAGGCACGCACACATGTATGCACACACGTATGCATGTAGGCACGAAGGCATGCAAGCACACACGCAATGCACTCATGCGAACGTAGGAAAGCACTTAATGTATGAAAGCACCGAAAATGCGCTTACACATAGGCTAACGAAAGCTGACCTGCATGCACGCTGATTCCACACACACTCAAACTGACAGACATGCATGCACGCTGATTCCACACACACTCAAACTGACAGACATGCATGCACGCTGATTCCACACACACTCAGACAAACTGGCAGACATGCATGCACACACAGGCACGAAAACGCAGGAAGTCAGTTCCTTGCTCGCTCGCTCGCTCACCCACGCATGCTTAGCATGCAAAGACTTGCACACGTGTGCATGCAAAAACGTTTACACACTCACGCTTAAAAAGGCATGCAAATTCGCACATGTGTGGACGAAACGCACACACACACACACACACACGTGCGTGTGCGCGCGCGCACGCACACACACACACACTGTAAAAGAACAACACACATCCTCTCTCTGTCTCTCTCATACCTTTGTGAAAGATGTTCAGCTAAAAACATTGGAGACAAAATTCATGATCCTTGTTGCTCCTCCGCCAAGAACCGATCTGTTTATGACCTCCCTTGTCTACTCAGGCAGCAGAGTTTGGAATGAAATCCCTGCCTTTATTAAAAATAAAAGCAGTTTGACATCTTTTAAAAGGGAGTACTATAAATATCTGACCAGCCGCCGTGGCGCAGTGGTTAGCGCCTTGGGTTACAGACTGGAAGGTCGCGGGTTCGATTCCCATAAGAGTCATTGGGATTTTTCGGACTCCGGCCGGCTCCTACCCAGAGTGAGTGTGCTGTGGGCTCAGTGGGAAGACGGACCACACAGTCGAGCTTCATCCACTTAACGGATGCGAGTTTGAGAGTGTTGCTCAAATTACCTGACCAACACTGCAGGTGTCTGTATCTCTCAGGCCGGTTGACGCCGGGATATATTATGATAGTAAGCGTAGAGTACAACCCTGTCAAGTAGTCTCAAAGCATATGCACTTCCACAGCAGCATGATTACGTCATCCTCATTGTCATTGATCATCATGCAATAAAATAAATTGTCTCTGATTCGGTGGTCCCAGTTGCTCTGGTCTCATGGTGACCTCAGATTCGGTTTGCCCATACACTTCTGTGTCTGTGGCGAGTTTGTGTCGGGGCCTTTGGGGTTGAAGGTTCGCGGGGACAGTCGTTGGAGGGACGTCGTTGTGGTTGCCACGTCGGGTGGGCAACTCAGTCTGGCTCCGCGACTGAGCTAATACTGTCTTTAGTAGGGGGCTTAGTAGGTGGTGTCCTGCGTATGTTAGCTCAGAACAGGCACCACTGAACACCACTAAAGTGACCCAGCAGCAGTGCAGGGCCCCTCTGGCTGGTGGCCCCACGGCTGCCTGATAGTGATGGGCTCCCTGTGGACCTCCGACTCTGAGGATGAGACATAACAAATCTGGGTATGGCTGTGGCGGGGAGATTGGAATGAGCGGTGTGGGAGCAGCGGGACGGGGGACATCACAGAAGATGAGGCAGCAAAAACCAAAAAAAAACCCACCCAAAAATCTATTTGAAATTCTATAGATAATAAAAATAAATGTCACATGCCAAGTATAACATGGACATTAGACAAAATTATGTAAAATGGAAACTTTTTGTTGTTTTTCTTCTATTTGCTTTAATTATTATTCCACTTTGAGTACGTCATAATTATTATGCTTTTTGTGCTGACAAAAATTATCGTGTTATGACGTGTTATACCCTATGTGCGTAAACGAGAGTGCGCGCGTGTGTCTGTGTGTGTCTGTGTGGTCTGTGTGGTTGTAAATGATTGTAGGCGCGCGCGCGCGCGCGCGTGTGTGTGCGTGTGTGTGTGTGTGCGCGCGCGCCCGCGCAGTGTCTTTTACTGTGTGTGCGTGCGCACGCGCAGTGCGTGTGAAGTGTGTGTATGTTTGGATATAGATCGCACAAGCATTTTGAAGATTTTGTGCATTGGTCTCTCTCTCTCTCTCTCTCTCTCTCTCTCTCTCTCTCTCTCTCTCTCTCTCTCTCTTGTTTGAATACAGTAGGAGATATTTAAGAAATGATATTTTGTAGAGTTTTTCACTATAGTTTTGTGATTGTTACTTGCCAATCTAAGTTAATATGTTTGTGGTTAAGCCACTTATTCCTGCCTTGATCTTTAATTACGGATTTCGATCATTTTTGTGAAATGGTTTTTGTCCAGTTTACTATTTATTCATGCAGGTTTGTCAGTAATATTGCGCTTGTGTAGGTTTGTCAGTAATATTGCGCTTGTGTAGGTTTGTCAGTAATATTGCGCTTGTGTAGGTTTGTCAGTAATATTGCGCTTGTGTAGGTTTGTCAGTAGTATTGTGCTTGTGTAGGTTTGTCAGTAGTATTGTGCTTGTGTAGGTTTGTCAGTGATATTGCGCTTGTGTAGGTTTGTCAGTGATATTGTGCTTGTGTAGGTTTGTCAGTAATATTGTGCTTGTGTAGGTTTGTCAGTAATATTGTGCTTGTGTAGGTTTGTCAGTGATATTGCGCTTGTGTAGGTTTTTCAGTGATAGTGCGCTTGTGTAGGTTTGTCAGTAGTATTGCGCTTGTGTAGGTTTGTCAGTAATATTGCGCTTGTGTAGGTTTGTAAGTGATGTTGTGTAGGTTTGTCAGTGATATTGTGCTTGTGTAGGTTTGTCAGTAATATTGCGCTTGTGTAGGTTTGTCAGTGATGTTGTGTAGGTTTGTCAGTAATATTGCGCTTGTGTAGGTTTGTCAGTGATGTTGTGTAGGTTTGTCAGTAGTATTGTGCTTGTGTAGGTTTGTCAGTAGTATTGTGCTTGTGTATGTTTGTCAGTAATATTGCGCTTGTGTAGGTTTGTCAGTGATATTGCGCTTGTGTAGGTTTGTCAGGAGTAATGCACTTGTGTTTTGTTCTGTTAGAGTAGTATGGTTTAGATTTGTTAGGTATAGTGTCATGTTGGATGGTATATTTATTTGTATGGGTATTGAATTTGAATCGTGTGCATGTATGAGTTTGTTTGTGCCGGTATGTGTGTGTGTGTGTGTGTGTGTGTGTGTGTGTGTGTGGTGTGTGTGTGTGTATGAGTGTGAGTGGTGTGTGTGAGGGGAAGGGGGGTGGGGGTGCGCGCGGGTGTGTTGCGTTCATAAACCGGTGACTGGGAAAGACAGTTGTAAGATCATTTACTTTCATTGCAAAAGCTGATGTAAAAATCAGTCGCTTCCATTATTCTCTCTGACTTTTAAAATGTTGGGCTGATTGGTTCGTTTGGTTGTTTAAATGTATGACTGTGTGAGTGTGGATGGCAATAGTGTGAATGTATCCTTATGTATGAGAAAATTTGATGCGTATAGATATGTAATTAGTCAATTTGTATTGATTGGCTGGTTCATCATATAATTGACAGATAATGTGAGTAGTTGATTGCATGTATAACTAAGTGATTAAGTTTATTGTCAGCTTCATTGTGTATATGTTATGCATTTCTTTATGTTTGTTTGCCTGTTGGTTTCCTTTTTGCATGAGGGCCTGGTGTAAAGAAGCCCCTGGCTTATCCATTTACCCTCAATAAAACATTGAGTTCGAGTTCTCTGTCTCTGTCTGTCTTGTATTTGTCCCTGTCCTCTCTTCTCTTCTCTTCCCTCTCTCTCTCTCTCTCTCTCTCTCTCTCTTCTTCTCTCTCTCTCTCTCTCTCTCTCTCTCTCTCTCTCTCTCTCTCTCTTTCTGAGTCTGTCTGTCTGTCTGTCTCTCTTTCTCTCTGTCTCTGTGAGTCTCTTTCTCTCTCTCATTCTCTCTGTCTCTCTCTGTCTGTCTGTCTGTCTGTCTGTCTCTCTCTCACTCTCTCTCTCCTTCGGATGAGACTATAAACCGAGGCCCCGTGTGCGAACGCATGCAGAACATCTTGCGCATACGTTAAATCCTGTTCCGCTTTTCGAAAGAGTAGGCCAATGTGTGCCGATGGGAACAGATGACAAAATTTACAAAACCGCATACACACGGGGACTGGATGTAAAAAAGCACATGAGTGCTTATTCCATTATCCTCGATATAAATAAAAAAATGTCTCTCTCTGTGTGACTGTCAGTATGCCTGTCTGTCCGTCTGTCTTTGTCTATCTATCTGTCTGTCTGTCTCTCGCTTTCTCTCTCTGTGAAAGTATGTAAAGAACAAGCACAAGAGCGCAGGTGTGTGAGTGCATGTGTGTGTGAGAGAGCGAGCGAGTGAGAGAGAGAGAGAGAGAGAGAGAGAGAGAGAGAGAGAGAGAGAGAGAGAGAGAGAGAGAGAGAGAGAGAGAGCGAGAGAGAGAGCGAGAGAGAGAGAGAGAGAGAGAGAGGGGGGGGGGGGTGGGAGAGCAAGCGAGCGGAACGTGCCGGAACAGCTACATATGCACACCATGCCATGTGTTTGTAAAAGAAACAGAGCGAGCCAGTGAGCCTACCTGACTACAGACATTGTGTGACATGGAAACCTTGTCACAGATCAAATTATGTCAATGAATGTTCAGCAAATTTGTATATTGTTGATACCTTTTCAAATGGGGCCATTGCCTTTCTTGAATAAATATCGTTATCTCTCTTCCTTCATTTCTTTTTTCATGTTTTTGTTACATACTTTCCTGTGTTCGTTACATACTTTCACATTATGATGTTCAACCTGTAATAATAATCTTTGTGGTTAAGGATCAGACTCTCGCTTGTGTTCATAGAATCGTGTCCTCACATCTATGGTATGCATCACACTCTCCTGTACAGTGGACATGGGGATGAGAAAATCGGGTTTCGTATTTGTCTCCCTTTGGTTATTTTTTTTTTTCTTATTGCAATATGGTATTTATTATTAATATGTAATTCACATCTCTTTCTGTGTGTGTGTGTTTGTGTGTGTGTGAGTGTGTGTATGTGTGTGTGTGTGTGTGTGTGTGTGTGGCTAAATACAACACACACACGCGCGCGCGCGCACACACACACACACACGCGCGCGCGCGCGCGCACACACACATACACACACACACACCCGCGCGCGCGCACGCACGCATGCGCACACACACATCCACACTCACACACACTACACACACGCACGCACACAAGCACACACACACGCGCGCGTACGCACGCGTACACACAGTCACACTCACACACAACCACACATAACACACACGCACACACACACAAACACACACACACACAAACACACACACACACACACACACACACACACACACACACACACACACACACACACACACACACACACGCGCGGATGAAAAATATTTATAAAAAAAAACTGCATACACACGGGGATTGGATTTTTAAAAAAAAGCACATGAGTGCTTATTCCATAATCCTCGAAATAAAAGAATAAAGAAAATATCAATAAAAACACACACACACACACACACACACACACACACACACACACACACACACACACACACACACACACACGCAGACACACACACACACACTACTGTAGGGATCTAACTAACCCTGTCACAGGCCTGTGTACTTTGGACCTTGGGCCCTGACTGACCTGACTGACCTGACCTGACCTGACCTGACCTGACCCTTCCCAGCCAGACACAGAGCAGTGTGGTGCCAAAGACCATCACTTGATACATGGCGCTGCTGTACCCGGTGGCCTAGGGGTACTGTACTGTACCGTACTGTATTGTACTGTACTGTATTGTACTGTACCGTACTGTATTGTACTGTACTGTATCGTACTGTACCGTACTGTATTGTACTGTACTGTATTGTACTGTACTATACTGTACTGTATTTTACTGTACTATACTGTATTGTATTGTACTGTACTATACTGTATTGTACTGTATTGTATTGTACTATACTGTATTGTACTGTACTGTATTGTACTGTATTGTACTGTATTGTATTGTACTGTACCGTACTGTATTATACTGTACTGTGCTGTACCGTACTGTATTGTACTGTTTTGTACTGTATTGTACTGTACTGTACTGTACTATACTGTATTGTACTATACTGTATTGTATTGTACTGTATTGTATTGTACTATACTGTATTGTACTGTACTGTACCGTACTGTATTGTACTGTACTGAATTGTATTGTATTGTACTGTACTGTGCTGTACTGTATTGTACTGTATTGTACTGTACTGTATTGTATTGTGCTGTGCTGTACCGTACTGTATTGCACTGTATTGTACTGTACTGTACTCTACTGTGTTGTGATGTACTGTACTGTATTGGATTGTAGTGTATTGTATTGTACACCACTTTAAGTTTAAGTCACGGCAGATTTCTCTGCGTGGAATTCAGGCTGCTCTCCTCGGGGAGAGCGCGTTGCCACAAGAGCAGCGCCACCCACTATTTTTTTTCTTTTCCTGTCTGCAACTGTTTTTGTTTCCCTATCAGAATGGATATTGTCTGCATAATTTTCCCAGGAACAACTCCCTTGTTACCGTAGGTTCTTTTACGAACGCTAAATAGTTATGTGTAACACACGGGATCTCGGTTTATCCGTCTCATCCGAAAGACTAGCACCCAGACCACCACTCACGGTCAAGTGGATGGGGGACAAGTTTCTTGCCCAAACGGGGATCGAACCACCACACACTTTGAACCCGAACTTTTCGCTTTCTAGGCAGGTGCGTTACCTCTGGACCACCGACACAACGCACCCGTCTAAAAAGCGCCAGGTCGTGGGTTCGATCCCCCGCTGAATCCCAACTTTTCTCCCCCATCCACTGGACCCTGAGTGATGGTCTGGGTGCTAGTCTTTCCGTAGAGGCGTAAAAAACGAGATTATGTGAGCATGTTTATATTCAGTGCAAAAGAAAGCACAGCAAAAGAGTTGTCCATGGTAACAGTCCATACACACAAACACCCACACACAAACACACACACAAACACACACACAAACACACACACAAACACACACAAACACACACTCACACAAACACACATTCACACAAACACACACAAACACACACACACGCAAACACACACACAAACACGCACACACAAACACTCTCACAAACACACACAAACACACACACAAACACACACACACACACACACACACACAAACACACACAACACCAACACACACACAAATACACATACACAAACACACACACTAACACACACAAACATACAGAAATACACACACAAACACACACAAACACACACACACAAACACACACACAAACATACACATACACAAGCACACACACAAACAAGCACACACACAAACAAGCACACATACAAACACACACACAAACACACACACGAACACACCCACAAACACACACACAAACACACACACAAACACACACGCAAACACAAACACACACACAAACACACACACAAATACACACACACACAAACACACACACACACACAAACACACACACACAAACACACACACACAAACACACACACACACAAACATACCCACAAACACACACACACAAACACACACACAAACACACACACGAACACACACACAAACACACACGCAAACACACACACAAACACACACGCAAACACAAACACACACACAAACACACACACAAACACACACACACAAACACACACACACACACACACACACAAACACACACACAAAACACATACACACCCACAAACACACACGCAAACACACACACAACCACACACACACACACACAAACACACACACAACCACACAAACATACACACACAAACACACACAAACACACACACACAAAATCCGCTTTCATAGGCAACTCAATACGCTTAAACAAATAACAAGCAAACAAACAAACAAGAACAAACATCGAATTAATGTGTGACTATGACTGGATTAATGCGAGTGAAAATATGTGTGAGTAAATAAATGAACGAACAAATAAATGAATGAAAATGAATCCATGCATAACTCGGGGAATAAGGAAGGAAAGTGGCAAGCAGGTTTAGACGTTCACCTGCTTAACAAATAAACCGCGAGGCTCTGGGTTCGATTCCTAGCCTCGCCTTTTCTTCCCAGTTTGACTGGAAAATCGAACTGAATGTCAAGTCTTTCGGATGAGACTCTAAACCAGACGGACCCGTGCGCTTACGGATTTGTGCATTCAAAACAACAACAACAACAACAACAACACAACAACAACAACAACAACAAACACGACAGTTGAAAATCGGAAAGACTAGGGAGAGTACCTCCCGAATGTCCTGGCTAATTTGTTTAGGTTCTGTTCCCAACTATATCCCTGAAGTCGGAATGCGGCAACCTTAATGGTGGGGACAAAAATAATGGCATAGGCAAAAGTCTCACCATTGATGAACCTGGGAACTGCAGCCGAGGAACGAACAACAAGGGAAGGATGACAGAGAGAGAGAGTGACTATGAATGAAGTCGGAATGGCATTTTCAGACAAAGTATGCACACGCACGCACACACACACGCACGCTCGCACCCCCCCCCCCCATCCACACACACACAAACAAACACACACACATAAAAGAGATCAGACTAAATGCAAAATTTAGCAAGAATGTGAAATGAGAGAGAGACAGAGAGAGAGAGAGACACACACACAGAGACAGAGAGAGAGACAGAGAGAGAGACAGAGAGAGACACATACGCAGAGACAGACACAGAGAGAGAGAGAGAGAGAGAGAGAGAGAGAGAGAGAGAGAGAGAGAGAGAGAGAGAGAGAGAGAGAGAGAGATCTTCATGGTCAAACCCCATACTTTTCAAACGAACAACACTCTCTCAGAATTCAACAACATTACAAAGAAAGTGAAACATTTGTACAAGAAGAACAATAACAGCACCACCTCCACCAAAAAATTAAAAATAAACAAATCGATAGATGTTGCAATTGTATACAGAAGAACCCCAAAAATCCACACCAGAAAATAAACAAATCAATGGATGATGCAAGAGTAGAGGGGATGGAGAAAGCTGTGAACTGAGTGAATAGAACATCCATCATTTGAGTTTGAACACCACACTGCGCTTCAAGGTCAAGGCATCCTCCTATCTCAGGTGAAAAGAGAATCAGAATCACCAAGGTAACAGTGTAAAAGAGCGTCATGCTTTCAACTTCACGATTCTGTTACTGGATTCCATCACTAAGCTACTATCCTCTCCTCTCTCTCTCTCTCTCTCTCTCTCTCTCTCTCCTCTCTCTCTCTCTCTCCTCTCTCTCTTCTCTCTCTCTGTGCGCTCTCTCTCTCTCTCTCTCTCTCTCTCTCTCTCTCTCTCTCTCTCTCTCTCTCTCTCACTTTACTCTCACTTTATTACATATGATTTGTTTCACCAAAACCAGAGTGGATTCAGGAAGAACCACTCCTGTCATACTCTTCTCACAAATCTAATAGAACAATGGCATGGCAATATCAATAACAATATGTTATCAGGAGCTATATTTTGTAGATTTTACTAAGGCATTTGACACTATTGATCATTCTCTTCTATTTAAAAAACCCTAGACCTGTATGGTTTATGTTCCGAGTCAGTTGAACTTATATCGTCCTTTCTAGGTAATAGACGACAAGCAGTATGCCAAAATTGCGTTACCTCCTCCTTTATGCCGATTATTTATGGAGTTCCACAAGGATCAGGTTTATGTCCCATTTTATTTTCTGTTTATGGAAATGATCTTCCGTTGAATGTTTCCACCTCATGTGAACTATTTGCTGATGATACCACGATCCATAATAAAGGTAAGGATGCAAGTCCGCTTTGTTTTGAATTGCAAAAAGATAATGATAAACTTGTTTATTTGTCTGAACTTAACCATATGGCTCTCCATCCTGAAAAGTCCAAATTTATGCTAATTACAAGACAAAAGCGACAAAACATTAGACTGAAGTTACCTGATCTTTAAGTTTACAATAAGCACTTGGAAGAAGTGGAGTCTCATAAATTGCTTGGTTTAAATATTGATAACTTTTTTTGGTCTACTCATCTCTCAAATTTGTCTAAAAAGTTAGCCCAGAAAATCTTTCAGCTCAACAGGATAAAACATTTGCTTGATCAACAAACCCACAAACTATTTTTTCATGCATATATACAGCCTGACATATATTATGCCTCCACATGCTGGGATTTAGCTAGCAAAAATTGCCTAAAACGATTAGAAAGTTTGTATAGACGTTCCTTAAAAATAGTGCTTCTTAAATCGACACCCTTGGAAGAAAAAGATTACAAGGAACTTAATACTCTTCCCTTCCATCTAAGATGTCGTTTTAACAAAGGTGTGTTCATGTACAAAATTATGTATAATCTTGCTCCATCCTATCTTCATAAAAAGTTTATTGTAAAAAACGTTCGAGGTAAAAGTATACTGTTTATCCCACGTCCAAGAACTGATCTCTTTATGTCTTCTTTGATCTATTCAGGAGGTAAACTATGGAACATTTAAAACGAAAACCCAGATTTTCATCCTTTAAAACATCGTTTCAGAGATATTTGTTTCAGGTGATCTGACTGAGCTAAACATTTGGCCCTGTCATATATTACTATAGCCGAGAGGAAGGAATATCCAGAGGACGTGGACAGAGTGGGGACATATCGACAGTGAAGAACTTGAAGGAAGGACGAGGGGCAATGAAAAATGTATAATATACTGTTGCCTATTCCTGCTTGGAACCATTTACGACTCTGTTGGAATACACCATTATTGAAAATGTTGTGTATAATTGATTGTGAACATAATGTGTGTGCCAGTGTGTCATATATTTGCTCGTAACCTTGTTTAAGAGTGTTCTGTCTTTTCCTTCATATTTTTTTGTGTTCTCGTTGATAATTGGGGCTTGTGTGGTGTGTGTGGGGGGGGGGGGGGGGGGGGGGGGGGGGGGGGGGGGGGGATAGGTGTGTGTGAGGTGGGGGGGGGGGGGGGTTTGTGTGGAGTTTGTGTGCGTGTTCACGTATTCTTCTTTAAATTCGTTTGGTTTGGATGATATTTTGGTCCTAGGAAAAATTTGTAAAGAAAGGGATGGATGGGCGGGCAAAGCAAAGATTCAGTGAGGGATATTATGGAACATAAAAGGGAAGATTTTGGTGTTTGACTTTTTCTTACATTTCATTGTTTGGTCATACTAATATTGACTAGTTTTTTGCTGCAAGTTTGCTTGCTTTGTTGTTGGTTGTATTCTATAATATTTTCCTAAAGAAAATGGGGAGGGGAGTAGGGCATGTGCAAAGAAACTTTGTGCTTATTCATTTCCCTACAACATAGTGTCAAATGCATTTGTACATTCTCTGTATATATGTCTATCTGTCTCTCTCTGTGTGTCTCTGCTTGTCTGTCTATCTGTCTGTCTGTCTGTCTGTCTCTCTCTCTGATCTTCATCTCACTATTATTAGTAGTAATATTTCGTTATGATGGTCATTTATAATCTTCCTTTGATTATTATTTTGCATCTATTATCTATCATTCTATCTATCTATCTATCTATCTATTATCTATCTATCTATCTATCTATCTATCTATCTCTATCCATCTCATCTATCCATTCTCTATCCATCTCTATCATCTTCTATCATCCATCCATCCATCATCATCATCATCCATCCACTATCTATCTATCTATCTATCTATCTATCATCATCTATCTATCTATCTATCTATCTATCTATCTATCTGTCCCGTAGTCTGACGACCGTGGGGGCACCCTCAAAGACTCAACAACCAGTTCCCTCCATTCCTCTCTCTGTTCTGCCTTTCTCAGGGTTTTGTTGAGTTCTAGGCCTGTCAATTCACTGATGTTATCCTCCCAGCTCTTCCTTGGTCTGCCTCTTCTTCTTCCTCCTTGGACAGTGCCTTGTAAAACTGTCTTTGCAAGTCCTTTGGATCTTGTGACATGCCCATACCATTTAAGTTTACGCTTTTTCACGATCGTTAGAAGGTTCTCATAGGGTCCAATGGTTTGCTGGATTCTGTTATGCACGCTTTCGTTGCTTATGTGGTACTTTGTAGGAGATGCCAAGGAGTCTCCGAAAGCATCTCATCTCCACCGCCTGTACTCTTCTCTCCAAATCTGCAGTCAGGGTCCATGATTCACAGGCATACAGAAATGATGGATATGACAAGGGAGCGCATTAGTCTGATCTTGGAGATAAGTGAGATATTTTTATCTCTCCAGATGGTGTTTAGTTTTGACAAGACTGTATTGTCTGTGCAGTCCTGCATACTACTTCTGGCTTGGATCCCTGGTCTGATACAATGGCTCCCAGGTACTTGAAGCTTTGAACTGTTTCCAGCTTCTGGTCATTAACCCTGATATCAGTGCTAATGCCGTTGGTGTTATTAGTCATCAGTTTGGTCTTCTCTGCACTGATTTCCATGCCGTATGTTTTGGAGGCCTTATTCAGGTGTTCTGTTAGGCTGGCAAGCTCTTTTTCTGATCCTGCTATTCCATCAATGTCATCTGCGAAGCGGAGGTTTGTGATCGTTCTGCAACCAATGCTGACTGATCCTTCATGATGTTCCAGTGCATCAGCCATGATTCTCTCAAGGAAGATGTTGAAAAGAGTGGGTGAGAGTAGACAGCCCTGCCTTACTCCAACTGTTGTTCGAAACCATTCTCCAATGTTGTTGTTGTAGTACACTGCACTGGTGGCCTCGCTGTACAGCTGTTTGATGACTCTGATCAGGCTTGCATTGATGCTGTACAAATTCATGGTTGCCCACAAAGCTGCATGCCACACCCTGTCAAATGCCATGGCTAGTCTGACTTTGATTTCTGTCAACTTTTTGGCACTGTCTCGTACGCGTTGTTTGTCATCACATCGTATAAGCAATTTGCATCTATGGCTGTTTTCAGATACCTCTCCATAAAGATAGCCACACTCCGTTTTCGGAGAATCCCCCCCCCCTCCCCCATTTATTGGAGACTACAGTAATGATAAGAGCTTGTCATGGGTGACAATATCAACACACGATGTTAAAGCATAACACAAAGCATAACACCGTGTTAAAGCATAACACAAAGCATAACACCGTGTTAAAACATATCACCATGTTAAAGCATAACACAACTTGAGCATAACACCAGGTTAAAGCATACCACAAAGCATAACACCAGGTTAAAGCATAACACAACTTGAGCATAACACCATGTTAAAGCATACCACAAAGCATAACACCAGGTTAAAGCATAACACAAAGCATAACACCATGTTAAAACATAACACAAAGCATAACACCATGTTAAAACATATCACCATGTTAAAGCATAACACCATGTTAAAACATATCACCATGTTAAAGCATAACACCATGTTAAAACATAACACAAAGCATAACACCATGTTAAAACATAACCCAAAGCATAACACCATGTTAAAACACAACACAAAGCATAACACCATGTTAAAACATAACACAAAGCATAACACCATGTTAAAGCATAACACCATGTTAAAACATAACACAAAGCATAACACCATGTTAAAACAACACCATGTTAAAACATAACACAAAGCATAACACCATGTTAAAGCATAACACAACTTTACAGTTGCAGACATGAAAAAGAAAAAAAAAAGGGTGGCGCTGCGCTTGTGGCGACGCGCTCTCCCGCTCTCCCCGGGGAGAGCAGCCCGAATTTCACGGAGAGAAATCTGCCGTGACTTAAAGTGGTATGAAATGAAATCTGAGCGCTTTGATTTGTTGCTTTACAAGATTCAGCGCTATATAAATTCCATACATTATTATTATTATTAAAAATAACACAAAGCATAACACCATGTTAAAGCATAACACCGTGTTAAAACATAACACAAAGCATAACACCATGCTAAAGCATAACACAACTTTAGTATAACACCATGTTAAAGCATAACACAACTTTAGCATAACACCATGTTAAGCATAAGACCATGTTAAAGCATAACACAAAGCATAGCACCATGTTAAAGCACAACACAACTTTAGCACAGCACCAGGTTACTTAAAGCATAACACAACTTTAGCACAGCACCAGGTTACTTCAAGCATATCACAACTTTAGCACAGCACCAGGTTAAAGCATAACACAAAGCATAACACCATGTTAAAACATAACACAAAGCAGAACACCATGTTAAAGTATAACACAACTTTAGCACAGCACCAGGCTACTTCAAGCATAACACAACTTTAGCACAGCACCAGAGTTACTTCCGGCCACTATCACAACTTTAGCACAGCACAGTTACATCAAGCACAACTGAGTCAACAACTTTAGCACAGCACCCAGGTTATCTTCAAGCACATCACAACTTTACACAGGCACCATGTTAAAGCATAACACAAAGCATAACACCATGTTAAAGCATAACACAAAGCACAACACCATGTTAAAGTATAACACAACTTTAGCACAGCACCAGGTTACTTCAAGCATGCCCTGGCCCTTGGCTGGCTGGCACAGATCACTAATCCATGACCCCGCGTTGGCACGTAACTGCAGCAGGCAACAAGGAGCATCATCACACATCATCATCATCACATCATCATAGTGTGCTGGAAGGGCTGGGGCAACACACGCCTGTGGCACACAGCCAGCCAACAGTCCTAGTTCAGTCCCCTCCTGTCCAGGGACTACTGTCAAGCCACTGGACCCGAAGCAAATGAGCAGGAGACTGGTCTTCAAGATGAGGCCATAAACTGAGGCCCAGTGAGCAACATACATTTGACGCACTATGGGGAAGATCCCACAGCAGAAAAAAGAGCTGAGGGATGTTTATTGCATAACATGTGTAGAAAAAAAAAAAGATTACTTATCGAGAAATGAACGCACATGCCAGACAGGAGTAATACATGCACGTACACGCACACGCGCAGATGCACGAGCAGGCGCGCACACACACACACACACATACACAGGTACAACGCTCGCTAGCATGCGCTTGCGCGTGCTACACCATCAAATCACACACACAACACACACACACACACACACACACACACACACACACACACAACACACACGACACAGCACCACACCGCACCCACAGAGAGAGAGAGAGAGAGAGAGAGAGAAGAGAGAGAGAGAGAGAGAGAGAGAGAGATTTGATAGTTATCCATTAGCCAGAGAGAGAGAGAGAGAGAAGAGAGAGAGGGGGGGGGGAGATTTGGATAGTTTATCCATTAGGCCAGAGAGTCTCTCTGCACGCACGCACAGAGAGAGAAGAGAGAGAGAGAGAGAGAGAGAGAGAGAGAGAGAGAGAGAGAGAGAGAGAGAGAGAAGAGACAGACAGACAGACAGACAGACAGACAGACAGACAGACAGAGACAGAGAGAGGGGAGGGGGACAAAAACAGATGGTGTTGTATTGGTAGTCATTTGGTAGTGATTGCACTGGGGAGTACAGACCGAATTTCAAGCGGACAGGTCTGTCATTATTGCAAACTGTAATCAATACAAGAGCAGACTATCCTGCTGTACGGAAGTGAAACCTGGACATTGACTGCTGAAACAGCAAAGCGAATCCAGTCATTCGAAACAAAATGCCATAGAAAACTGCTGGGCATATCCTGGAGAGAAAGAAAGACCAATGAATTTGTCAAGAGCCAAATAACACGGCTGGCAGGTCCACAGGAACCCCTTCTCACCATTGTCAAGAAGAAAAAGCTGACATGGTTCGGCCACGTCACCCGCCACAACACTCTGCCCAAAACAGTACTGCAGGGAACACTCGAAGGTGGCAGAAAGAGGAGAAGACAGAACAAGTCATGGATGGACAACATCAGAGAATGGACCAGGATGAATGACTCGGCACTACTGCGCAGAGCCGAGGACCGAGATGGATGGAGGAGGCTTACCACGGCATCGTCTTTCGAGTCTCCTCCACGACCTCCAAGGTCATGGGACTGATGATGAATCAATACAAAACGATACAATGCTTGTTTGAATGAACATAAATAATAAAAAGGAAAGAAAGAAAGGAAAAGGAAGTTCAACGAAAGGCTGAAAAAAGAAGGATACAATTTTGTTTTGTTTTTAAAGTAAGAGAGTAGGGAACAGAAAGAAGGAAGGCAGGAAGAAGAAAAGAAGGGAGGAAGGAAGGAAAGAAGGAAGGAAGGAAGAAATAAGGAAAGGAAGGAAAGAAGGAAAGAAGGAATGAAGAAAGGAAGGAAGGAAGAAAGGAAGAAGGAAGGGAAGAAGGAAGAAAAGAAGAAAGGAAGGAAGAAAGAAAGAAGGAAAGGAAGGAAAGAAGGAAAGGAAGGAAGGAAAGGAAGGAAGGAAGGAAGGGAAAAGGAAGGGAAGAAGAAAGGAAGTAAGGAAGGGAAGAAGGAAGGAAGGAAGAGAAGAAGGGAGGAAAGGAGGAAGGAAAGACAGAAGGAAGGAAGGAAAGAAAAAAGGAAAGGAAGGAAAGAAGGAAGGAACAAAGAAAGGAAGGAAGAAAGGAAGGCAAGAAGGAAGGAAGGGAGGAAGGAAGAAGGGAGGAAAGGAGGAAGGAAAGAAGAAAGGAAGGAAGGAAAGAAGGAAAGGAAGAAAAGAAGGGAAGGAAGGAAGGAGAAGGAAAGAAACAAGGAAAGGAAGGAAA
>CM054152.1:49122251-49127251 GCA_028751875.1 Rapana venosa
TTCAGAATGTTGACACTTGATTGACAGCAACGTTTGACCATGACGATGTAGTCTACTCTAGTGTGGAGATCAGCTCCTGGGCTGTCCATGTCCAGCATCTTTATGGTCTGTGTGGACCAGTCGTGGTCACCACCTTCAGCTTGTAACTGGCAAGTTCTAGGAGCCTCAAGCCTCTTTCGTTGGTCTCAGGGTTGCAGTATTTGTCATGTCTCCTTTCCATTCTTGCTAGCCTCTACTCCATTCCAGTCACCCTAAACTACAGTGACGTCTTTCTCTGGTGTCTGGTCGATGACCTCTTGCAGCTGCTTGCACAAGTCTTCAACGTCCTCGTCATCCTAGTCAGTTGTTGGTGCATACGCTTGGATGATGGTGATGATGGAAGGTGCCGCCTTCAGACGATTGGTAATCACCTCACCTCACCTCACCTCACCTCACCTCACCTCACCTATCCCGAAGTCCCTTGGACTCTGTGTGTGTGGGGGGGGGGAAGGCACTAGTGAAGATCTTGCACCCAGCTTCCTCCACTACCCGCGGTCCTCTGCAATTCGTTCCACTCAAGGCTATCAGTCCACTCTCTGATGTTGTCTTCCCATCGTTTTCTCTGTCTGCCTCTTCGTCTCCCTCCTTGTACTGTTCCCTGTAGGACAGTCTTGGCTGGTCCAGGATTGAAATGAGTCGGCTAAAAAACCGCTGAACATTAAAAAAAAATAGACAGAGCTGAACAGTGTCGTAGCACGATGTGGCAAAATTGTGGGTTGTGCGAATTGAAAGTGAAACTGACGATCTGTATGAGTGGGGTGTGTGTGGTGTGTGTGTGTGTGTGTGTGTGTGTGTGTGTGTGTGTGTGTGTGTGGGAGAGAGAGAGAGAGAGAGAGAAGAGAGAGAGAGAGAGAGAGAGAGAGAGAGAGAGAGAGAGAGAGAGAGAGAGAGAGAGAGAGAGAAGAGAGAGAGAGAGGGTGAAAGACATTGTGAATGATGGTACGCACGTGTTGGCTACATGCATAATTATTTGGAGCTCCTTCCATCTCAAAAGCGCTATAAAGTTTTCAAATTTAAAACTCTTCCAAGTATTACTGAATAAGGACTTCACAATGACAACTACAACTTTTATTTGTTATTTATTCATTCTTTTATTTCGAGGATAATGGAATAAGCGCTCATGTGCTTTTTTCCATCCAGTCCCCGTGTGTATGCAGTTTTATCCGTTCTGCTTTTCGGAAGAGCAGGCCATTGTGTGCTGGTGGGAACGGTAGAAAAGATTTACATATAATAAATAAAAGAATTTTTTTTTAAAATCTCTCTGTGAGTCTCTCTCTCTCTCTCTCTCTCACTCTCTCTCTCTCTCAGTCTCCTCATTCTGAGTCTGTCTGTCTGTCTCTGTCTCTTTCTCTCTGTCTCTGTGAGTCTCTTTCTCTCTCTCTCTCATTCTCCCTGAGTCTCTCTCTCTCTCTCTCTCTCTCTCTCCTCTCTTCTATCTGTCTGTCTCTGTCAGTCTTTCTTCCTCTCTCTCTCTCTCTCTGTCTCTGTGATCTCTCTCTCTCTCTCTCTCTCTCTCTCTCTCTCTTTCTGAGTCTGTCTGTCTGTCTCTCTCTTTCTCTCTGTCTCTGAGTCTCTCTCTCCTCATTCTCTATTAGCTCTCTCTCTCTCAATTCTCTCTGAGTCTCTCTCTCTCTCTCTCTCTCTCTCTCTCTCTCTCTTTCTGAGTCTGTCTGTCGTCTCTCCCGCATTTCTCTCTGTCTCTCTCTCTCTTATGAGTCTGTCTGTCCTGTCGTCTCTCTCTCTTCTGTCTCTCTCTCTGTGTCTCTGCATCCTCTTTCTCTCTATCATTCTCTCTGATCTCTCTCTCTCTCATCTCCTCTCTCCTCATCTCTCTCTCTCTCTCTCTCTCTCTCTTCTGAGTCTGTCTGTCTCTCTCGCATTTCTCTCTCTCTCTCTCATTCTCTCTGAGTCCCTCTCTCCCTCCCTCTCTCACCCCCCCCCCCCCTCTCTCTCTCCCCTCCCCTCCCTTCCCCCCCTCTCTCTCTACCCTCCCCTCCCCCCTCTCTCTCTCTCTCTCTCAACCCTCCCCTCCCCTATCTCTCTCTACTCTCCCCTCCCCCCTCTCTCTCTCTCCTCAACCCTCCCCTCCCCTATCTCTCTCTACTCCACCCTCCCCCTCTCTCTCTCTCCAACCCTCCCCCCCCATCTCTCTCTCTCTCCCCTCCCCCCCCTCCTCTCTCTAAACCCCCCTCCCTACTCTCTCAAACTCTCCCCTCCCCCCCTCTCTCTCCTTCCAACCCTCCCCCCCTATTCTCTCTACTCTCCCCCCCCCCCCTCTCTCTCCTCTCAAACCCTCCCCTCCCCTATCTCTCCTACTCTCCCCCCCCCCCCCCTCTCTCTCCTCAACCCTCCCCTCCCTATCTCTCTCACTCCCCTCCCCCCCCTCTCTCTCCTCAAAACCTCCCTCCCTATCTCCTCTACTCCCCTCCCCCCTCTCCTCTCTCAACCCTCCCCCCCCTTCTACTCTAACTCTCCCCTCCCCCCTCTCTCTCTCCTAAAACCCCCCCTCCCCATCTCTCTCAAACTCTCCCCCCCCCCTCTCTCTCTCTCACCCCCCCCTCCCCTACTCTCTCTATCTCCCTCCCCCCTCTCTCTCTCCTCAACCCTCCCCTCCCCTACTCTCCACTCTCCCCTCCCCCCCTCTCTCTCTCTCAAACCTCCCCCCCCATCCTCTCTACTCTCCCCTCCCCCCCCTCTTCTCTCTCAACCCTCCCCTCACCCTATCTCTCTCTAACTCTCCCCTCCCCCTCTCTCTCTCTCAACCCTCCCCTCCCCTATCTCTCTGACTCCCCTCCCACCCTCCTCTCTCTCACCCCCCCCCCTATCTCTCTCACTCCCCTCCCCCCTCCTCTCTCTCCAACCCCCCTCCCATCTCTCCTACCCCTCCCCTCCCCCCTCTCTCTCTCTCTCAACCCTCCCCTCCCCTATCTCTCTCTACCTCCCCTCCCCCCTCTCTCTCTCTCTCTCAACCCTCCCCTCCCCTATCTCTCTCTACTCCCTCCCCCCCCCTCTCTCTCTCTCAACCCTCCCCTCCCCTTCCCACCCCCTCCCTCTCTCTACTCTCCCCCACCTCCTCTCCCCTCCCCCCTCTCTCTCCTCTCAACCCTCCCCTCCCCTATCTCTCTCTACCTCTCCCCTCCCCCCCCTCTCTCTCTCTCCTCAACCCTCCCTCCCCTATCTCTCTCTACTCTCCCCTCCCCCCTCTCTCTCTCTCAACCCTCCCCTCCCCTATCTCTCTCTACTCCCCCTCCCCCCCTCTCTCTCTCTCAACCCTCCCCTCCCCTATCTCTCTCTACTCTCCCCTCCCCCCTTTCTCCCTCCCCTCCCTCCCCCCCTCTCTCTCTCAACCCTCCCCCCCCTCTCTCTCACCCTCCCCTCCCCTATCTCTCTACTCTCCCCTCCCTCTCTCTCTCCCCCCCCCCCCCCTAAACAGAAAACGGGTCAACAGCAGGTAATCATGCCTTATCTGCTGATTACTGTTGATAATCCACAGTATTACCTGTGCAGGTAGGAGCGTCAGAAACACCACTCTCTTAGGTAACTCCATTACTGACTCTGCGTGTGTGTGTGTGTGTGTTGTGTGCGTGTGTGCATGTGTGTGACTGTGTTTTGTAAGTGTGTGTGTTTTTGTGTGTGTTTGTGTGTTGGTGTGTGTGTGTTTTTGTGTGTGTGTGTGTGTGGTTGTGTGAATGTGTGTGTGGTGTGTGAATGTGTGTTACTGTGTTTTGTGTGTGTGTTTTGTGTGTGTTTTGTGTGGGGTGTGTGTGTTGTGTGGTTTTTGTGTGTTGAATGTGTGTGAATGTGTTATGTGTATTTGTGTGTAGGTTTTGTTGGTGTGTGTTGTGTGTGTGTGTTTTGGTGTGTTGTGTGTGTTGTGTTTTGTGTGTTGTGTGCGTGTGTGTATAATGTGAGTGAATGTGTCTACTGTGGACTGTTTTGTGTGTGTGTGTTGTGTGTGTGTGGTGCGTGAGAGAGAATCAGAGAGAGATACACAGAGAGATACAGAGAGAGAGAGAGAGAGAGAGAGAGAGAGAGAGAGAGAGAGAGAGAGACTGGGAAAGTGAGTGAATGTGTGTGTATGTTGTTGTTGCTTCTGTTCACTCAAAGCGCGCGCGCGCGCGCGCCGCGCGTATGCATGTGTGTGTGTGTGACTCTGCCAGTCTGTGTATATGAATGTATATGTGTATGTATGTACATATGTATCATTGTTTGTATGTATGTATACATGTATGTATGTATGTGTGTGTATTAAGTGTGCGTACGAATGTGTGTGTGCGTGTGACTGTGAGTGTGTGTGTGTGTGTGTGTGTGTGTGTGTGGTGTGTGACTCTCCCTCTCTCAGACCCGTGTGTGTGTGTGTGTGTGTGTGTGTGTGTGTGTGGTGTGAATAACCTTTGGACATTGGAACCTATGCTTATCTTTGTCGGGTCAAAGAGCGATCCAGTTCTTGTGTTTGGCTGTCGGGAAAGGTTCTTTTTCTTCTTCAGTTGCTTGGGCCTTTTGTTTTTCTTTTTCTCTTTTTTTCAACATTTTACCTGTTTTTCCCCCCCTTCCCTCTGTTTTTTCTGATTTGTTCCTCGCCATCTATCTATCTGACGAGAGAGAGAAATGACAATGACAAATTCTTTTATTTCGAGGATAATGAATAAGCACTCATGTGCTTTTTTTACATCCAGTCCCCGCCCGTAGGGATACATCTTAATAATAACCCAACACTTATACAGTCTCACAGTAAGAGAGAGAAAGAGAGAGAGAAGAGAGAGAGAGAGGGGAGAGAGAGACAGATAGAGAGAGATACAGAGAGAGACAGAGAGAAAGAGGCAGACAGACAGAGACAGATAGAAAGAGATACAGAGAGAGACAGAGAGAGAGACAGATAGAGAGAGATACAGAGAGAGACAGAGAGAAAGAGACAGACAGATAGAGACAGATAGAAAGAGATACAGAGAGAGACAGAGAGA
>CM054152.1:49134751-49139751 GCA_028751875.1 Rapana venosa
TTTTGGGATGACTGATTAGAGGACAGAGCGATACCCCGTGAACGACTCATTAACTAAGCACACGTAAAAGAACCCGTTTATTTATTTATTGTTTTATGTTGAGGGTAATGGAATTAACACTCAAGCGCTTTTTCTTACAGCCAGTCCCATTGTATATGCAGTTTTTGTAAATATTGTCATCCGTTCCCACCGGCACACAAACGCCTACTCTTCGGAAAGCCGAACGGGTCTTAACGAGTGCCACAACGTGCAAATCCTACATCATTCAGTCAAGAGTGCTAAATGTAGCGTGCCCCTTCCTTTTACCTAGTCCAAGTGTGGTCAGTTCCTGCTGTAACTAGCACCAGCTGGGCTGGGCTGGACTGGGCTGGGCTGGACAGCAGCTGGGAGCAGCTGAAGGGGGTGGGGTAGGGGACTACAGCGGTGTGCTGGCCAGATGTTCTGCATGCGTTCGCACACAGGACCTCGGTTTATAGTGTCATCCGGGCTTTTGGGGAGAGTGGAGTCGGCACTGATGCCAACTCCAGAGGAGAAATCCTCTTGAACGAGATTCGAACCCGGGTTAGCAGATCACGAGCGCAATGCGCATCACTCTAACCACCAGGCTATCCCGTCCCCCATGGGAATGAGAGAGTGGTTGCTGGCAACATTACAGTCTGTAGTCAACGCCACTGCGAGTGACAGGAGGACAGAGAAACACGACACACTCAATCAGACATGACAGCAACATGATGAGGGGGGGGGAGGGGGTGTAGAGGGGACAGTGAGTCCTGCTCTTGTGGACATTCAGTGTGTATGCAAACTCTCCCTGGGGAGAGCAGCCTGACTTTTAGCCGAAAAATCGGCTTGGCTGAGTGATACGGTAGCGATAGCCTGTAAGTAATGGACTGCAATACAATATAGCCTAAAAGGTAAAGGTGTCCAATAACCTATGTGGTCGTAAGGAGTGAGGCATCAGAGGGGCCAGCATATTGAGGGCGGTGCCCATCTCCTCTCCCTCGCTGTTTTACCTTCCCTGACCCTGAAGAGGCAGGTACCCATTTACAGCTGGGTGATCTGGGGGACTGTACAGAAGCCAAGGCGCACAAACGGTCACCCATCCAAGTGGTAACAACGCTCGATGCTGCTTAACCTTGGCTGGGGGAAAGCGCATGCTCTGACCACTGAGCTATACTGTCCCCGTCCCCTGAATACAATAGCCTGTAGTGGAGTGCAATGCCAAAAATATAACACAACATGCGTACACCATAATGCACTCAGGATGACAATTATGTAATGCACACTAAGGTAAACTCATCTGAGAGGGAACTCTGCAGCATGATGAAAACCACATATATACATGGATGGACAATAGGCCTAGTCTTATCCCCCCACTCCAGTTACCGCTCACACCATGTGGTCGCGCGCGTGCGTGCGTGTGTGTGCGTGCGTGCGAGCGTACCTACGAGCGTGCATGCGTGAGTGCGTGCATGTGTGTGAGTGTGTTTGTTTTTGTTTTGTTTTGTTTAATGTCTATTCACTACATGGTGATTTAGACACACCCGCATTCACACCAACGTACATGTGCATATATGTGTGTGTAAAGTGTTGGAAGGCTGGAGATAATATATATATATATATATATATATATATATAGAGAGGAGAGAGAGAGAGAAGAGAGAGAGAGAGAGAGAGAGAGGGGAGAGAGAGAGAAGAGAGAGAGAGAGAGAGAGAGAGTTAAAATCAACAGCACAAACAAACAATATCAACACAACAGCGTAGGACGTACTCACCATAACACGCACAATCCCTACTGCACTGCATGGCCTTCTAACTGCAACACGCCGGTAAACTCCCAAATCCAGCCAATGTTGAAATCAGCAAACCCACACACACTCACACACACACGTCGTAGACCTAATTCTCTTTCAGACACAAGCCCACGAGCCGAGCCGAGCCTAGCCTAAGCCTGCCTGCGCGCGAAAAAGAATGCTTTTCATGCTTTGTTGCACGCGACCCTGGAGGCAAAGTTCATGAACTTTGGAGCATAACCGTCCAGCGTCAACATGTGCCATTAGAATCTTCTCTTTCTCCAGCTCTCTGTTTGGTAACCAGCATGCAGACTTGGCTAGCTGGGCTTTCTTTCCTGAATTCTGCGCTTGTGTGTACTTGTTATGCTCAATCTTCAGCTGTAAAAACACAAGGCGATGATACAACAGAGAACCTTAGCATGGGTGTAGAACTAACAGACAGACAGACTCGCCCAGCTTCTCTCTCACAAGCGGTCTCAGACCTTCCATAGCTTCAGCCTAGGCTAGCTCAACGCTACAAGAATCACTGCTGTGGAAAGCACAACCAAACTCACGGTGTAGGCGGCGTTTTAAGCAGACGATTCCTGTGTGCCGAGAGGAAAGAAGAGAAGAGAAGGGGATGGATGGAAAGAGCGAGCATGTGTGTGTGTGTGTGTGTGTGTGTGTGTGCCTGTGTGTGCGCGCAGGATGAGAGCCTTGCCAAGATGCTTGTCAGTGTGTGCGGAAATAAATCATAAATCACTCCTCCTCAACAGGAAAAGAAACATCAGGGTTAACTAACAGCGTGGCAAGAACGAACGAACAAGATGTTGCACTTTTTTCAAAGCTATCAGCTTCCTTCGCCTCAGCCGTGCGAGCGCACAACATGTCTGTTGTTATTGGTCTGTGTTGCTGTGAAAGAACAGGCGATGTGGTGGTGGTTTGGGTGGGGAGAGAGGGGGGGGGGGGGAGGGGGTGTGAGCGGCATGGCGTCAGTTAGCCTATGTGGGTGATGTCCCTTCCCTGTAGTATCGATTTTTTGGAAGCATCGAAGCAGTGGAGAGCTTTTTTTTTGGTAGGGGCGTGAGGGCTTTGTGATGTGGGTTAGTGTGGTGGTCTGTGTGGGTGTGGTTGGTTGTCTGCGGGGCTGTCTGTCTGTCTGTCAGCTTTTGATGAATTGCTTGTTTTCCTTTTGTGCTTGTGGTCTGCTTGTTCTCTGTCATTCTCTGTCTGTCTCTCGCTCTCTCTCTCTCTCTCTCTCTCTCTCTCTCTCTCTCTTCTCTCTCTCTCCTCTCTTCTCTCTCTCTCTCTCTCTCTCTCTCTCTCTCTCTCTTTCATTTCCTGATAAGGGCGGGGACTAGATGTAAGAATGCACATGAGTGCATAGGCCTATCATTATCCTCCATATAAAATAATTTTACATTACTTGACTCTCTCCCTCTCTCCCTAACCCTCTCTCTCTCTCTCTCTCTCTCTCCCCCCCTCTCTCTCCCCCCCCTCTCTCCCTATCCCTTTCTCTCTCTCTCATTTTATTGTGTTGGTAATAAAGATGGTGATGATGATAAGAGAGCGGAGATTGAATGTAACTGTGTGTACATACACTAATACAGACAGATAGGACATGGATAGGATCGACCATGTGGACTGGGTTAAGCACCTATTCTTCATAGTTCCCCCCCCCCCCCCCTCCCCCCTCAAACCCAAACACGCTCTGAACAGTGGCCTAAGGTCGACATACGATAACACTGTTCAGTGTTCTCTCTCCTCATCGACATCATTATCAATATCATCATCTTTCTTCGCCTGCCCTTCTGCCTGTTTGTCTGTCTGCTTGACTGTCTGTCTTTTCTTTATTTCTTTCTTTCTTTTTGTCTGTCTGTCTTTCTCTCAAACACACACACTTACGCACGCACACACACACATTCACACACGTGCCAGCGCACATGCACGCACATAACACACTAACACACATTCACACACGAGCGAGCGAGCGCGCGCGCGCACACACACACACACACACACACCATCATCGTCGTCATCATCATCATCATCATCATCATCATCGTCGTCGTCGTCGTCGTCATCCTCTTCATCGTCGTCGTCATCATTGTCACCCCCTTTTCTCTCTCTCTCTCTCTCTCTCTCTCTCTCTCTCTCTCTCTCTCTCTCTCTCTCTCTCTCTCTCTCTCTCCTCTCTCTCTCTCTCTGTGCGTGCGTGCGTGTCTCTGCTCGTTGTGTGTACGTCCGCGCGCGCGCGCGTGTGTGTGTGTGTTTGTGCGTGTAACAATAACAAAAGCAACAATGGTTTCTTCAGGTGTTGAGGGCCACCTGGCCCCTAATGATGACCCGGAGCTAGGGCTATAAGGATGCTGCCGTGAGATGAGCACTAAAGGCTGCAACAGAATGGAGTGCAGTAAAAGCAATCCAACATTCCATGCGCATATCACTTCACACGATGGACACATAACAATTCTTCATTTTGATCCAGAAATAGGTTGGGGTCTAAGTTTCGATGTTTCCATAATGTACACAGCAGCTTTGAATGCTGGTTTCTCTGTCGTGTTGTTTATATAATTATAATAATTAACTGTAACTTGAATGGTAATGGGGAGCGGTAGTAGTCATTTATTTTATTTTGATGTACTGTATTGAAAATTCCATTATACAAAATGTCATGATAACTCGTGTGTGTGTGTGTGTGTGTGTGTGTGTGTGTGTGTGTGTGTGTGTGTGTGTGTGTGTGTGTGTGTGCGCGCGCGCGCGCGCGCGCGTGTTTGTGTGCGTGTGCGCGCACGCTTAGGTGTGTTTGTGCGAGAGTGTGTGTGTGTGTATTTGTGTATGTGTGTGTGCACGCGCACGCATGCACCCATGATTGCGTGTTTTAATGCATGTGTCCGTAATATGTGGATGAAAAAAGTGTTGAAGTGGGAGAAATGGTTGCCTGGGCCTGTGATATATAATTATTTACGCTATTTAGTTAATGTTTGTTTGTTGACTGGTTGGTGTTTTTTTTAGTTTTTTTTTTAGCTATGCTTGCTTATAATAACCTACATGAATTTCTCGCCCTTTTGAGATATTGAAGAGTTAGAAATCGTAGTATATAGTGGTAAGCACTTGTTAAGGAAGAGTAACCAGCCTTTAGGGGAGAGACCAGCTTGACATGCCGCACATCTTCAGTACAGTGTTGTCATAGTGTGTGTCCGCAGGGGGCTGGCTTTGGTCGGTTGGGTT
>CM054152.1:49147251-49152251 GCA_028751875.1 Rapana venosa
TCCACAGCATCTATAAATAAAACGTGTTCATTGTTCATTGCTCTCTCTGCGTATGTGCCTACGTGAATGTCTGACTTATTTTTGCGAAGTATCTCGCGCTTGAATACTGATAACAAAAACATACACGACGACAGTGCGGGTCATACTCCACAAGGTAACCCTATGGAAGATGACATCTTGGAAGTGTCCACAAGCCACATAGATGACCTCTGAACCGTTTGACCTTTGGTCAGCAGTAGTATAAACATGAAGAAGTGGGTTAACCTTCCTGCAAATATTGACAGATTAAAATCAAGAGCAGAGTATATTGAACTTTCATCCTTCACAAGCTGTTGTCAAACTTTCACGGACAGTTCAGACTTTGATCTGTGGGGTTTGGGTCCAGTGTAATGCGGTCAAGATTGTGTATGACACGTTCTGACATGCTTGTGCTACGTGTTGTCTGTCTGTCTGTCTATTTGATGCTTGTCCGGATCTCGAGAAGAGAGAGAGAGAGAGAGAGAGAGAAGAGAGAGAGAGAGAAGAGAGAGAGAGAGAAGAGAGAGAGAGAGAGAGAGAGAGAGAGAGAGAGAGAGAGAGAGACGAGCGAGCGAGCATGGTTTGTATGGGGTTAGGCAGGCTAGTGAAGATGTGTGTGTGTGCGTGCGTGCGTGTGTGTGTGTATGTGTGTGTGCATGTATTATGTACGTGGGTCTGTGCATGCATGCTTGAGTACATGTGTGTGTGCGCGTGCGTGCGGGTGTGTATGTGTGTGCGCGCACGCGCGTGTGTGTATATGGTGTTTGTATGGATTTGAATGTATGGTGATAGAATATTGGTGGCTGAAATAAAACCAGGGGTTGGAAAAATGCCAACTTGCCTCAGGAGCTACATGAAAACCAGTTGTCAATGCCCAGTCAACATGCTACATCCATGAAATCCCTTTTGTCCCTCACTTCATACCTCTTTGGATTTGTAAAAGCAAGCCCTCTGCCTTTCATTGAGAACCACTCTGAACTTCCCTCTATATTATTTTATTCATTTTGTTATGACAAAGTCTGCAACACAAGCCCCAGACTGAATCAGACTCCTTTCCAGCCTGCGCCTCCTGATCCCCACTTCACTGTCATTCCTCTCCTTTTCTCCCATCTTACAAGTGAAAAAGATATGACAATTTTTTTTAAAGAAATGCCAATACAGTTGTGCGATCTCGATCCCATACCTGCTCCTGTTTTCTCGCAATGCCTTTCACAACTTGTACCCACTATCGCCAAAAAAGTTAACTCATCCCCTTTTTCAGGAATATCTCCATCAGTTCTCAAAACTGCAATAGTCAGACCTCTCCTGAAAAAGCATGACCTCGCTCCCGATATTCTAAATTATTACAGACCTGTTTCTAACCTACCTGTTGTCTCCAAAGTACTTTAGAAAATTGTTATGAAACAGCTCTACAGCCACCTTTATTCTAATAGCCTCCTTCCTCCTTTTCAGTCTGCCTATCGTACTGAAACCAGTCTAGTCCACACCTTAACCGCACTTCTGATTGCTTCTGATGCAGAAAACATCTTCCTTCTCACGCTTCTTGACTTGTATGCAGCCTTTGACACTACAGACCACTCAGTTCTTCTCTCCCTAGGGGGGCGGGGTAGCCTAGTGGTCAGAACATTGCGCTCGCAATCTGACGACCCCGGTTCGATTCCTGTTCAAGAGGGGTATTTTCCTCTGGAGTTAACATCAGTGCAGACTCCACTCTCCCCCAAAGTCCTTCGGATGAGACTATAAACCGAGGTCCCGTGTGCGGACGCACGCAGAACATTTTGCGCACAAATCCTGTTCCGATTTTCTTAAGAGTAGGCCATTGTGTGCCGGTGGGAACATATAACAGAATTCACAAATCCGCATACACACGGGGACTGGATGTAAAAAAAATCATTTAAGTGCTTATTCCATAATCCTCGATATAAAAAAATAAAATAAATAAAATAAAAAATAAAAAATCTCCCGACTTGAAACAACATTTGGTGTTCAACGTAGTTTCGGTCATACCTTTTGGACCGAGTCCAGACAGTTATTGGAAACAAAATCAATCAAAACCTGCCAGACTTGAATCATTGTGGAGTCCCACAGGGATCAGTTTTAGAGCGTGTTCTCCTCACTCTCTACACTGCTCTACTTTCATATACTATAGAATAAACCGCCATCAGATCAATCATCATTTATATGCGGATGATTCTCAGACTCTAAGTAGTGATACTCCCGGCGAAAGTCTGCCTTCCCTCTTAACAAGTATGTCCTGCTGTCTTCAAGATGTTAAAAATGGATGGTTCAGAACGAGCTACAGCTACATGCTGATAATACTGGATCTATGCTCCTAGGGACCAACATAAACTCTCCTCCATCACAACTGCAATAGATTTTGGCAGTACCTCAATTTCTCTGTCCATCTCTGTGAAATATCTAGGTGTTGTTATTGAGAACACACCCTCTACACAAAACAATCATCATCCAGGTCCTGTAAATATCAGTTACGGCGTAATGGTGCAATTCGCAAATATCTGTCTACTAACACAACATCCAAGCTTGTCTCATTCCTTCTTGACTGTAATTCACTGTATTTAACTTTTGGTGGGTCTGCCAGCATCATCTATGCACCCCCTTCAATGTATACAAAACTCTGCAGCTCGACTTGTCCTAAGAAAGAAAAAATCCAAACCCATCCCTCCTATCTTGCGATGTCTTCACTGGTTGCCTGTCGCACAGGGAGTGAAGTACAAGATCAGTACCCTCTGTTACACATGTCTACACCAGACTGCACCTTCCTATCTCTGTGACTGTCTTCACCTATACACTCCTCGTTTCCACCGCTCTGCTGCAGATACCATGTGCTTACAAACACCCAGATTCAAACAATCCAGTGTCGGCCATTGTTCTTTCACTATTTCTGGTCCATCTATCTGGAATGACCTCCTTCTCTCCCGTGGCCCAAATCCTTCATTTGACACGTTCACATCCAACCTCAAGACACACTTATTTCCTTCCTAGGATCTTCCTGCGTCATTACACCGCACAGCTGTCCCTGCTTTCAATCAGCCTCCTCCCTCTCCATCACCTTGCCTTAGTGCCTTACTGTGTGTGCGTGCGTGCGTGTGTAAGTGTGACTGTGTAAATGTATAATTTGTCAATCTTATTAAATTTTGTGAACCATTGCATGCGCGTAAATGATTTGAATGCAAGCGCTTTGGTTTGTTTGCTTAACTATATTTAGCGCTATATAAATTCCATATACTACTACTACTACTACTACTACTACTACTACTACTACTACTACTACTAAAGGAGCTGTGTATATGGAAACTAATGGTCAATGATCATGTGTCTGACATCAACATGCTAAAGGACCTGTCTATGTAGCCCCCCAAATCTCCACATCTTCAGGAGAAGGGTATGGCAGCTGTCTGGTGGAATGGAGATGACAGTGTGATCAGCAGCAGTTTGAAAAAAAAGGTTCCTATCAAAACATGCAGAGACAACCCCATTCATAAGATATCCCCGCAAATGACCCCAGTGACTAGAGCGGAAAACTACGGTGAGAATCAGGTCACGGTCAGCCAATGAGCAGTCAGGAGAGGTGATTAGCACTTGTCAGGTCAAGTACAGCTGTCTGGGGGCAATCGTATAGAGGGAGGGTGGGGTGGGGACGGTCACTAACAATGCTCCCCCCCCTCAACATTGACCCAGGGAGGGACACCACAGGCCAAGTTTTTGTTGTGACATGGATTTGCATACTCCCTGACCCTAAATAGACTCGGGTTCGATTCTCGTCCAAAAGGATATTTTCCTCTGGAGTGAATATAAGTGCCGACTCCACTCTCCCTTAAAGTCTTTGGGATGAGACTGTAAACCGAGGTCCCGTGTGCGAACGTGCGCAGAACATCTTGTGCGCAGGTTAAAAACCATTTCCGCTTTTCGGAAGAATAGGCCACTGTGTGCCGGTGGGAACAGATGACAGAATTACAAAACTGCATACACATGGGGACTGGATGTAAGAAAAGCACATGAGTGTTTTATCTATTGTCCTCAAAATAATAATAATAATAACAATAATAGTGATAATAATAATAATAATATTGATTATCTCCAGGAAATAACTTTGCCTAACACACATACACGTGTGCGGGTGCAAGCAGGCAGGCAGGCACACACACACACACACACACTCTCTCTCTCCTCCCCACCCCTCAACTTTCTCATACTCCCAATAGTGGAAAAACCGTAATTAAACATGAGAACAATCAAACAATCATATACACCTCTAAGGCCACTTTTTGTGGACAGGTGTTATGATAATTATGCATACTCAAGAGGGATAAACCAACAGACCTATTACACCTGGAGGTCTATTTCACTTTGTGGACAGGTGTTATGATAATTATGCATACTCAAGAGGGATAAACCAACAGACCTATTACACCTGGAGGTCTATTTCACTTTGTGGACAGGTGTTATGATAATTATGCATACTCAAGAGGGATAAACCAACAGACCTATTACACCTGGAGGTCTATTTCACTTCTTGAGGGTGTGCACAAAACAGACTGTATTTATCTGGCAAAGAGATGTAAACACATGCCTCCTCCTTATGTAAATGAAGACCAGCCAGGCGTTTATGCAAACAAGTACTTGAGAGATAATGTACCTCTTATTCACGACCTTATAGGTCATGAACTTGCGTACCCCCCCCCCCCCCCCCCCCCCCTCTAAAAAATATCGAGCAAACAACAACATCCGTACAACTAAACATAAAACACAAAACCCCTCGAACTCCTCCCCCACCCCCCTCCTCCCGGGAAAAACCCCATCCAGGTTTACTTTAAAGCAGGAGTGTTGGGAAAGTGTGCGCCACTGTAGATTTTCTGGCAGGGGCATTGCATGCCCTTGGTTCTGGCCCAAGTTTCTGCCAATGTGTCTGCACTCTTTACCCAAAGGTAAAGCCCGCTGTAGCCAAGAGTGGGGATTTGGCC
>CM054152.1:49154751-49159751 GCA_028751875.1 Rapana venosa
GAACGGGATGGAATATACAGGTGAAGACAGCTACAGAGATAAGAGGGTGCAGATTTTTGAAGACATTTGAAACAGAGGGTATTGGTCTTATACTTCAGTATTTGTGAGACAGGCAGCCAGTGAAGAGATCGCAGAAGAGGAGTGATGTGTTCAGATTGTTTCTTTCTTAGGACCAGTCGAGCTGCAGAGTTTTATATGCGATGAAGAGAGTGGGTGGATGATGCTGGAAGGCCAACCAAACGAGGATTACAGTAGTCTAAACGTGAAAGAATGAGAGATGTGACAAGCTTGGAAGTTGATACTTGCGAATTGCACTTATTTGATAGTAGCAAGACTGGCAGGTCTGGGTGATGGATTTTTTCATAGAGAGTGTGTTGTCCAGAACTACACCTAAATACTGAGAGTTGGCCAAAGGAACTGTCGTACTGCCGAATTCCATTGAAGTTGTTGCGATGGAGGAAAGTTTATATTCGGTTCCTATGAGCATGGCTTCGGTTTTATCAGCATTAAGTTAGTCATCCAGTTTTGAATGTCTCGAAGGCAGTTGGACATATCTGTCAGTAGGGAAGGCAAATTTTCAACAGTATCACTGCATTGAAGCTGAGTATCATCGGCATAGAAATGATGACCAATATGATGGTGGTTTATTATATGTGAGAGTGGAGCAGTGTAGAGATTGAAGATAACAGGGCCCAGAACTGATCCCTATGGGACTCCACATTCCATTTTGACAGGTTCTGATTGAATTTTGTTTACAATAACTTTCTGGAATCAGTCTGAGAGGTATGAACTAAACGAGGTGAGGGGTGTGCCATTAATACCAAACGTATTTTGGAGGCGAGAAAGAAGAATTGAGTGATCTATAGTGTCGAAGGCTGCAGACAAGTCAAGAAGAGTGAGGAGAGAGATTTTTCCTGCGTCAGCAGCGAGTAGAAGTGTATTTTAAATGTGGACTAGGGTGGTTTCAGTATTGGGGCGATAGGCGGATTGAAAAGAGGGAAGGAGATCATTGGAATGAAGGTGACTGTTGAGCTGTTTGAGAACAACTTTTTCTAGTACTTTAGAGACAAAGGGTAAGTTTGAGACAGGTCTATCATTCTTCAGAATGTTGGGATCGAGATTGTGCTTTTTCGGTAGAGGTGTGACTAATGCGGTTTTAAGAGCTGATGGAAAATTTCCTGACAGAAGAGATGAGTTTACTATTTTAGTGATAACAGGTATAAGTTGTGGAAGGCATTGTCAGAAAACAGGAGCAGGTATGGGATCAAGGTCGCATAATTTTATTGTCATTTCCTTCAGAATTGTCGTGATTTCTTTTACACTTGTGGGATGGAAGGCGAAGAGAGGAGTGCCAGTGAACTGGGGGTCAGGAAGCACAGGCTGGAAAGGAGTCTGATCGAGTCTGGAGCGGATGTTGCGGACTTTGTCTGAAAAGAAGGCAGAAAAGATGGATGGAAGTTCAGACAGGCTGTGGGTGTTAGGCAAAGGAGTCGTTTTTGCAGATCCAAGGAGATTTGAGGTGAGGGCAAAAAAGATTTTAATGGATGTAGCACAGAGAACTTGGGAAGAGTAGTAGTCTGTCTTTGCTGAATGGATTAAGTGTTTGAATTTGTTTACTTGTTTTCGAAAAAGCTGTTTGTTGATTTCGGTTTTTGACTTCCGCCACTGCCGTTCTAGTTGCTGGCGTTTGCGCTTCGCTATCAATAAATCGTGAGAGTACCATGGCGCACAGGGCCTGTCAGGCAGGAGATGGTCTGTAGGAGGTGCATGCTCGTCAAGCAATTGGCTGCGGACAGTGTTATAGTTGTTCAGCGAGGTCAGTGTGGTCAGAGGTTTGTGAAAAGCGTTCCGTAGCTTGTGAAGGAAAGGATTGAATGTGTAAGGTCTTAAGATTGCGACGTATAACATATTTCTTCTTTCTGACAGGTTTTGTGATGTTATGGTGGTAAAGAATGGCCAGAGCACTCGCTTTCCCCAGCCAAGGTTAAGCAGCATCCAGCTGTAAATGGATGCCTGCCTTCTTTAGGGTAAGGAAAGGTAAAGCAGCGAGGGAGAGGAGATGGGCGCCGCCCTCAATATACTGGCCCCTTGAGAAGTTGAGGTCTCTGATGCCTCACTCCCCTATGACCACATAGGTTATGGGATACCTTTACTTTTACAACCACCCCCTCCCCCGAAAAAATAAAACAACAGACAAACAAACAAACAAAAAACAAACAACACTCTCCCCACCCCCCACCAAAATACCCAACCCAACAACAATTTTGAATTTAAAAAAATCCCAACAACAACAACATACGTTATCATGTACTGGTTTTTGGGTGGGGCTGGGTGTTGAGTAAAGGGGTCAGGGGGAGGAGATAGCGGGGACCATGAGGGAGAGGATCAGCAGTGCTGTCTTGTAGTGGTGATGACCTCATCACTATCTCACACAGCGCCCTCAGGCCACACACACAGCTAGGGGTACAAAGGTTACTGGAATACAGATTTAAAAAAAAAGAACACCCGCGATCATGTGCCTATCTGCGACCTGCCTGGCATCTGGAATAAACTCCCACACCAGAACCGTCACACACACACACGCGCGCACATACGCACATACACATGAGCGCACGCACGCACGCACGCACACGCACGGACACACACACACAACACACACACACACACACACACACACACACACTCACACACACGACAACCCCTTCGGATAAGACTATAAACCGAGGTCCCGTGTGCGAACGCACGCAGAACATCTTGCGCACACGTTGAAACCCGTTCCACTTTTTGGAAGAGTAGGCCATTGTGTGCCGGTGGGAGCGGATGACAAAATTTACAAAAATGCATACACACGGGGACTTGATGTAAAAAGCAGTGAGTGCTTATTCCATTATCCTCGAAATAAAAGAATAAATAAAACACAACACACACAAATACAAACACACACACACACGCACGTGCGCGAAACCCACACCTATACGCACATGCGCCCATACTGGTACTTGCAGGCGTGTAAACATGCGCCAGAAACACACAATCATAAAACTGAGGCTACTAGAAGCTGAACTGGCTAGCATCGTTTATAATAATTATATTATAGACTTATTGGAAATTCAAGCATGTGTTTCGGGGGCGGGATAGCCTGGCGGTTAGAGCGTAGAGCTCATGATCTGACGTCAGGCCCAGGTTCCCCCAATGCCAGCTGCTCGTTCGACAAACATGGAGTTAACATCAGTACCGACTCCACTCCCCCATAAGTCTTTAGGATGAGGCTAGAAACCGAGGTCATGTGTGCGAACGCGCGCAGAACATTTTTTCGCCCATGTTGAAAACCCCCCAAACCGTTCTGCCATTCGGAAGAGTAGGCCATTGCGTGCCTGTAAGAACGCATGGCAACATTTGACAACGGCATGCACACTGGTGTCGTGTTTAGACATCATCCCTCAAGTCATCATTCTCATCCTTCGGATGAGACTATAAACCGAGGCCCCGTGTGCGAACGCATGCACATCTTGCGCACACGTTAAATCCTGTTCCGCTTTTCGAAAGAGTAGGCCATTGTGTGCCGGTGGGAACAGATGACAAAATTTACAAAACCGCATACACACGGGGACTGGATGTAAAAAAGCACATGAGTGCTTATTCCATTATCCTCGATATATATATATATATATATATATATATATATATATATATATATTATATATATATATATATATATATATAGTCATTTGAGCGCTTTGATTTTGTTGCTTTACGAGATTCAGCGCT
Organism: Rapana venosa; assembly: GCA_028751875.1. Classification (NCBI taxonomy): domain Eukaryota; kingdom Metazoa; phylum Mollusca; class Gastropoda; order Neogastropoda; family Muricidae; genus Rapana; species Rapana venosa. The sequence goes on from CM054152.1 coordinate 49,158,520, forward strand.
ATATAAATTCCATACACTATTATTATTATTATTATTATTATTATTATTATTATTATTATTATTACTATATTATTATTATTATTATTATTATTATTATTAATTATTATTATTACTATTATTATTATTATTAAGTCGGAGTGCGGCTATGATTAATGATGGGCCAACAGACGCACACACAACACACAATCTCAACATTGGTGAACCTCGGAGCTTCAGCTCAAGAGCAACACCCCTCCCCACCCCCCCCCCCCCCCACCCCCACCCCCCCCACCCCCATCACCAACTAAACCTTTGTGTTTTGTTCAGCATATGTTTTGCCTAATGCTTACACCCCACCTCCCCCCTCCACCCTGGCCCCCACCCGATCCCACCCCACCCCCTTAGTGTCCGAGTTTCTGTGGCCAACAAAGGGCAGGCTGTGTCTGTGTACACGTATCAGACTGAGCACAGGCCGCTGACTTGTTTCTCCCGCCACTCCACGAGCACTCAAAGGGCAATGCACGGAGACAGGGGCAGCCTGTCTTGGGTCACCTACTTCTTTCTGCCAGCGGGGCCAGGCAGCCGAGTGGTTAGCGCCTCATCGTCAGGCCCGGGATCAAGCCACCACACAGGCGTCCGTCCCAGGGGATTTCCCCTGCAGTTTTATAACATCGGTGCCGACCCCAAAGTCATTCGGATGAGACTACAAACCCAGGTCCGTGTGCCAACTCACGACCATCTGGTAAAACCCTGTCAGCAGCGTGTGGTGAAGGCTGACCATCCATGCAGCTATAACGTCAGCACCGTGTAAGGTAGTGGAAGCTGACGTCCCATGAAGCTATAGCGTCAGAAGCGCGTAGTGAAAGTTGATGCAGCAATCACGTCAGTAGCGGCTAGCGAAGGCTGATGCAGCAATCACGTCAGCATCAACAAGTGAAGGCTGATGAAGCTATAACGTCAGCACCGTGTAGTGAAGGCTGATGAATCCTGCAGCTATCGCGTCAGCAGTGGCTAGTAAAGGCTGATGCAGCTTTCGTGTCAGCACCAGTGAGTGAAGGCTAATGCATCTATAACGCCAGCACCGTGTAGTGATGGCTGATGCATCTATCACGTCAGCGTCGTGCAGTGAAGGCTGATGAGTAATGAAGGTATCACGTCAGCCAGCAGCTAGTGAAGGCTGATGCAGCTGCAACGTCAGCATAGGTTAGTAAAGGCTGATGCAGCCTTCATGTCAGCATCAGCGAGTGAAGGCT
>CM054152.1:49164751-49197251 GCA_028751875.1 Rapana venosa
AAGGGGAAGATACGCGCCTTGCCTGACCCCTGAGTAACCGGGAACCTCGGATGTTCCATGCTGTTCGACAGCGCTCATACTGTTGGCAAAATTGCTCTGATTTTATAAAGCAATCCCCTTCACGTCGTACGCTCCGGATTTTCCAGATTTGTCTCGTGACTCGGTCGAAACTTTTCTTATAACGATACTGTAGCAGGTCTTGGTTTTTCGAGCCCCTTTCAACGCTGCCCGGAGTGCCAAAATGGCATCTAGCACCCCTCTTCCTTTCCAAAGCCAAATGGGCATTGCCAGTAGGTTTCCTTTCTTTTCCTTTTTCAAATTTTTTTTTTTCTCTTTTTTCCCCTCATCTAAATTGCCTTTTTTTTTTCTCCTCTCTTTTTTCCCCCTTTTTTTTTTGGTTTCTTTTTTTTTTTTTTTATTTTTTTTTTCCCAGTTTTCGGAAGATATGGTGACATTTAACTCCCGTTTCTGGGGCAGCAAAGATGGTTCATTGTTATCCCGAATCCCCTGCCGCTTTGCCCTTTTGGGGCGGGTCTTTAATTGTTTTTTCTTTTTTTCAGCTTCAAGGATTTGGGGCTCAAACGGTCTTTAAGCGGGGTGAAACTGAGAGCTGGAGGCTTTTCCCAGTGGGTTTAAAAATCTTTAAAAAAACTTTCCCTCGTTTTTGAATTTTCTCTTTTTTGTGCGTGCCCCTCCATTTCATTTAACACGTTTTTTGGGTTTAATGGCTCATCTCTTACCTCATCGCTTATACTTTTGAAAAATTCTCTTGGGGGGTTCTTGCAAATTTCACTTAACTTCCTCCAAAATTTGCCCCAATTTTTCTTTAGAGGCCTTTCACAACACGTTTACTATGCTTCTTGCGATTTTGTGTTTTATCAATGGGTCAATTTTTACCTGATACACATTGATCTGTTCTTGCACTTTTTTCTCTTCCGTTTGAGAGGTTGATCTTTTCAGGCTGGTTCTTTCTAGCAGTTGTTATTTCTTCTTCATACTGGAGATAAATGACGGCCCTTGGGCAGTTCCCAAATTGGGATTGGGGGTGGCTTTTGGTCTTTTATGGCGTAACGTGTTCTAGATTTGCAAGTATAAAATCGATTTGAGACAGATGTTGAGGGGGTTCCCCTTGTACCAGGGTTTTAAATTTGGGGGGCTCGGGGTTGGAAAAGGTGTTTGTGATGACAAACATGCTTGCACAAGTTCCAGCCGTGGTTCCCCTTGTAATTTCAAAGGGGTTCTGTGGGCACTTTGGGGGCCAAGATGTTTTGTCCACGGGTTTTTCTCCCCCAAATTGCCGTTGAAATCACCCATGACAACGGGCCTCTTTGTCAGGGGGGCTGTTGATGATCGGAGGCTCTTGATAAATGAGTCTTTCTCCCTTCTGAGTACATCGTTAAACGGGCATTGCTTGGTATAGCAACGATTTTGTTGGGCTTTCTTTCACCCATTTTAATCAGTCTTTTTGATATGTGTTCCGCTCAGAGATTCTTTGTTTTGTCTGGGTGTGGGTGAACCCACACAGCGTTGCTCTCGGTCTTTCCCGACTCCATCCAATGAGAAAAAAGTTTGAAGGGTTTTTTTTCGTTCCTTGTCCTTTCTTCCCAGTGTCTGAAATGCCCCTGAGGGGATCTTTTTTTGGTCAGAAAACCACATTTCTGGTTCCTTGTTTGCTAGGGCCCCAGATGTTCCCGTTCCAATGTAGTACGTTCCTATCTCGTTCCTTTCCATTGCGAGGTCGTTTTCCGTTGGTTCCCTCCCTTTTTATCTCTTTTAGTTTTCTTAGCGTTTGAGAAATCCACTGCGGCTTGCTAGGCCCGACACCGCTTTACCCGAGCCCCGTTAGCCCCTTTACCTGTTTTCCCTTCCCACGACGTGACGAGGGGTTGGACTTTGGGAAATAAGACAATAAAATTTAAGTTAAAACTAATTCAAAAAACACCTGCGAAAAGTTTTAAGATAATAAAGACAAAAAATTAAATATAGTTCTCCCCACTCGGGCCTAGTCCCCTTGATGAGTCTCCCCTTTTTTTTTCCCCCTCTGCCCTTCGTCCCCTCCTGTCTGTTTCCCTGTAGGACAGTTTTGGCCCGTCCAGATGCTGGTGTGATGTGCCCCCCACCCCTTCAGTTTGATGTCTTCACTGGTCAGGAGCTCTTCACAAAAGGCCCGATAGGATTGGGGGTGGGGGGGGGGGTGGGGTGGGTGGGGAAGTTTTCATAAGAGGCTGACCAAAAATCATTCCGACAGACTTGTCCTACCCTTATTTATTTTAAGCCAGAAATTCAAGCCTACTTGGGAATTTTAAATATTTGTTTGGGGTTTAAATGGGGCAACTAAAAGATAGAAATGCAAACAGGTGTCTTTGGGTTAAGGGGGTTCAGCTCATTTATACAATAGCTTTTAATGCGTAGAAGTCAAATCGTTTAAAAGATGTCTTCGAAAATTTAAAACATTATTTTTTTCCCCGAAAGAAAAATGTGTGTGTGTGTGTGGGTGTGTGTGTGTGTGGTTAGTGGTTTCCCGTCTTTAAAATGTCAACCAAATTTGCTAATTTTTTTACCCCCCAGTGTTCTTTGCCTAAAAACTAATAAAAACAAAAAAAAAAAAAACCCACCCAAAAAAAGAGAAAACAGAAAAATTGCTACAATGCGATAAAAAAAGACGATAAAGACAAATTAGTTATGCATTCTTTGTCTGTTTTTTGCAGAACAAAACACATGTTTTAAAAATATACCAAAGTTTCCAAACTAAAAAAACAAAAACAATAGAGCCCCACAGAAAACCACAAACCCCCCCAAACAATGGCTTACAAAAACTAGTAGACCTACTCCCCCTAAAAAATTCCAAAAACTAAATAACAACCACCACAAAAACTAACAATGAAAAATCCTGAGTAAAATTGAGTTAAACAAAACGACCTGTAAAATCTACATTGACCAAAAAGATCGAGTACCTTCGTCGAAGTCACTTTAATAATCTGAATTCTTTATTCATGTTGTTATTTGTTGCTGCTGTTGCTGCTGCTGTTGCTATTGCTTCTGCTGTCGTTCTGCGTTCTGCTTATGCTTGCTGTTGCTCTACTGCGAATGGCTTGCTTGCTTTCTGCTGTTGCTTCTGCACTTCTGCTGCTTGTTGCTCGCTGCTGGCTAGCTGCAGCCTGTTGCTTCTGCGCTATCTGCTGTTGCTCTGCTGCAGTTGCTGCTCTAGCTGCTGGCTGTTTCCTGTGCTTCGCTACTTCTGCTGCGTTAGCTGCTGCTAGCTGCTGCAGTTGCATCTGCTGCGTTGCTGGCTGTTGCTATCTGCTGCTGTTGCTAGCTTGCTGCTGCACTGTAGCTTCTAGCTGCTGCATGCATGTTCCTGTTACTTTCAGCTGCTGCTGTTACTTCTTGCTGCTGCTAACTGGATGCTGATGATGTTACTGGCTGTTGCATCTGCTGCTTCTCCTGCTGTTGCTGCTGCTGCGTTGCTGTCCGCTGCTGCTGTGCTGTTGTTGCTGCACATCTGCTTTCCAGCGGATTAGCTGTTGCTCTCTCTCTGCTGCTCGCTTCCTGATTCTGCTACTCAGCTTCAGATGGCTGCAACTGATTCTGATACTGTCTGCTTCTGCTGCTGCCCATAACTGATCTGCTACTTGCTTCTGCTTCAGGCTACTGATCTGCTTACTTCTGCTTCTGCTTGCTGCAACAGAATTCTGCTACTCTGCTTCTGATTCGCAACTGATTCTGCTACTTCTGCTTCTGATTGCTGCTACTAGAGTCGCTACTATCTGCTCTGATGGCTGCCTACTGATTCTGCTACTTCTGCTGTTGCTAACTGATTCTCAACTCCTGCTACTGATGCTGCTACTGATCTGCTACTATCTGCTTCTGCCTGTTGCTACTGATTCTGCTACTTCTGCTGTTGCTACTGCTTTCTGCTACTATCTGCTTCTGCGTTTGCTACTGATTCTCTACTAATCTGCTTCTGATGTTGCTTCTGTTGCGTCGCTGCTGCTGTTTGTTGCTGCTGCTTGCTGCCTGCTTTCTGCTGCTGCTGCTGTTGCTTTTTTTTCTGGCCGCTGGCTTCTCTCCTGCTAGCTGCTAATTGGCTGCTTCTGCTTCTGCTTGCTGATGTTGTCTAGCTTCTCTTCATATACTGCTGTAGTGGTGTTTGCTTGCATCTGCTTTTGCCTCATCTACTCGTGCTTATGCGTTGCATCGGCTGGCCATGATCTTTGTGTTAAATGGTTGAAGTGGTTTTGTACTACTTACAGATTATTACAACCCCTGTCTTATGTTTCGAATAACAGAGGCTCAGTCTGGTTTCAACGATCTTCAGTTTAGTCCATTTTCATGATAGCAACGATGTTACGACGAACGCCGACACAACTCACACCAACCATTTTTAGCATCTAACAATGCTACCGGTAGAAGTTGTCGTCGTCGCAATACAGCTACTAAGTAGTGGTACCAGCAGCATACAGTCAGCAGCAGGAGCAGGACAGCATCAGAGCAGGAGCAGAGCAGGAGAGCAGCAGCAGTAGCAGCAGCAGGGCAGTCAGCATGGCAGCAGACAGCAGGAGCAGGAGTCGCAGGAGCAGCAGGAGCAGGGGCAGCAGCAGGGCAGGAGCAGTAGGGGCAGCAGCCAGGGAATCAGCAGGAGCAGCAGGGCAGGAGGAGCAGGACAGCAGAGAAGTAGGGCATGCAGCGAGCAGGAGCAACACGAGGAACAGCAGACGGAGCAAGCAGCAGTAGCAGCAGTAGCAGTAGCAAGCAGGGCAGGAGCAGCAGGAGCAGGAGCAGAAGCAGGGAGCAGCAGGACAGGAGCAGAAGCAGAGCAGAGCATAGTAGTAGTAGTAGACGTAGTAGTAGTATAGTAGTAAGTAGTAGAAGTGATGATGATAACAATGGAGCAGCAACACAACGACAACCGACAACAAAAACACTAATAAAAATAAAAATCATAATAATAATAATGATGATAGATGGCATGATGATAATCATAATAATAAAATATAATAATAGAAAAGAACAACAACAACGATCTTTCCACCACCACAACCAATGTCACTGGTCAAAGATAAGTTTCTTACCACAATATCCCATCTTGATATGAATCAGACATTCAATGCCATTTTGCAACACATCACAAAACACACACACACACACACACACACAACAACACACACACACACACACACCTCACACACACTCACACACACACACACACACACCACACACACACTACACGTTAAAATAAAGAACACACACCACACACAACAATCACACACACACACAACACACACACACACACACACACACACACACACGCACGCACGCAAACCACGCACGCAACGCACGCACGCAACGCACGCACGCACGCACGCACTCACGCACGCAACAACCACACACACACCACGCACGCACGTACGCACGCACGCACCACAATTCATAGATTTCGAACAGTCTGCTAATGTCAGGCTTACCTAACCAATTGTGGCAATTTCTGTGGACACACACAGAACTGTGCAGACAAGCTGCACACAGTGGCCACAGTAAGTGGTGGTAGCTGGTCTTTCTGGTCAGATGCACGTGTGCTGGTACGCCTAGTGCAATGATAATGATGTCTGCTGCTGGCCCGCGATCCCCCTTACAACGGAGAAAACTATGAACACATTGCCTGACATCAGAAATCACGTGAAAATGCGCAACACACATCTTCTCCTCTTTCCCCCCCCCACACATACGCCCGCATCGATCCGTTTGCCAGTGGGCACACATGCAGACTCCTAATCGCGCGCACACACATACACACACAACGCACGCGCATTGCTTTATGTGCACACCCACATAGACGTTAAGTCAAAAGAATAACCACGTAAAAGTGCTCGCATGCAAACACAAGCACACACACACACACACAAATATGCACGTGCGCGTATGCGTGCATGTGTACACAAGCAAACAAGCATACACACATCACTAAATTTTGTTGAATTTGTGAACGAGAGTTTTTTTTTACATTTCACACACACACACAACACACACACACACACACACACACAACACACACACACACCACACCTCACTACCTCTACAATAATTATAACTAAGTTTTGACCATATCTTTCTGTCAGTAATTTTTATTAAATGTTTAGATCTACTTGCTCCTTTAGTATGTGCTTACTTATTAAAATAAAAATTTGTCATGTTTATTTACCACCCCCCCCCCCCCACCACCCACCCACATTTGGCTATAGAGTTGTAAAAAGCCTGACCCCCATAAGTGGCCATATCCATACTCTCGCTCCCCTCTCTGTGAGTCCTAAAGTCGCCAGAGGAAAAGCACAGTCAGCACAATGGTCTGCATTCTGCTGATTAATGAGGGCACTCCTACCAAGAGGGCAGAACAAATTAAATTAACGAGCAATTATGTGTGAGGTCCACATACAGAGTGGTACTGGGAAAGAGGAGGGGTATCGTTCTCCACAAAAGGGCCCGGCCTGTACTGGTGCGTGGATCGGCATGCAGAGCTCAGTGCATGCCTTCAGCACTTGCCACGCCTCTATTTTGTTTCAGGCAGGTTATCTGGGTCGGTGGTGGGTGTTGTTGAAGCAGACTGTGTGAAAACCAGAGGTTTTGTGCAGTGACTTTTGTGCAGTGCTTTTTTCTATGTTCCTGTCAGTATGGCGTTAGGATAATGTATATGCTTGTTTTAATAAATATGTATGTGTGGTTTGAGGTGTGTGTGTTTGGTTAGGCCCTGCGTTTTTGATTACTTCAGTTTGTTTTTTGCTTTGTTCTTTACCTTTGCAACTGCACTACAAAAACAACAACAACAAACAACTACTACTACTACTACTACTACTACTACTACTACTACTACTACTACTACTACTACTACTACTACTACTACTACTACCACCACCATAGTAGTAGAAATAGTAGTAGCAGTAGTATTAAAGAAGAAAAAATGTAGTAGTGGTAGTAGTAGTCATCTTCAGTTTAACTCTTTCCACAAAAAGTAATACTTACTGTAAAACATAGACAGACATTTATTTCATTTCATTTATACCACTTTAAGTCACGAGACTTTCTCTGCGTGAAATTCGGGCTGCTTTCCCCGAGGAGAGCACGTCGCCACAAGAGCAGACAGACAGACAGACAGACAGACAGACAGAGATTAAATAATTATTCTTTTATATCGAGGATAGTGGAATAAGCACTCCTGTACTAGTTTACAGCTCGGCCCCGTGTGTATGCGGTTTTGTAAATTTGTCATCTGATCTCCTACCCTCATTCGAAAAGCTGAACAGATTTTCCCGTTTGGGGCAAGTTGTTCTGCGTGCGTTTGCACATTAGGGGGTAGGTATTCTCGGTTTATAGTCTCATCCGAAAGACTTTTTTGTCGGAATGGACTCGGCACTGATATAACACCAGTGGAAAAAATTCGCCTTTGAAGTGGCTAAGCATATCGAAGAGAAAGAGAGAGAGAGAGTAGAGAGAGAGAGAGAGAGAGAGAGAGAGAGAGAGAGAGAGAGAGAAGAGAGAGAGAGAAAGAGAGAGAGAGAGAAGAAAGAGAGAGAGAGGAGAGAGAGAGAGATGGTGGGTCAGGTAGGGAAGTGATTGCAAGTATGAGTGTCGACCGGTGTGTGTCAAATCAATTCAAAATGATCTTTACTGGGGTAAAAAGATAACGTTCCACACAATTTTGTTTCATCCAGCCCTCACACACAAAAAAACCGAAGGAAAATTGACTTGTAAACACAAAAAGGACAGTGTTAACAAATAATCCAAGTTGAAAAGAAGAAAAAGGGATGAGGTTAATCCAGACCCCACACTATAAGAGAACTATATTACAACATATCATGTGTGTTTCTACATCCTCTTTTGACTAATATTTTTCTATTTTAATTATTTGCATTACTGTTTATAGGATGCTGGGACACACACACACGCGCGCGCGCGCACAGCACACACATCAACACGCACAGCACGCACGCACTCACACACACCGAGCGCACACACACATAGACAGAACAGACACACTCCCGAGCGCGCGCGCGCGCACCACACACACACACACACACACACCCCATCAACTCACACACACACACACACACACACACACACGCACCACGCACGCACGCACACGACGCAGACACGAGCCGCGCGCGCATACACACACACACAACACACACACACACGCACACACGAGCGCGCGCACACACACACACACAACACACACACACACTCACGACACACACACACACACACTCACACACTCATAACACACACCAGGACGCGCGCGCGCACGCACTCACACACACACACACCACACACACACACACACACACACACACACACACACACACACACAACACACACACACAAACTTCTCCCTCCTTTCACTGCTACTTAACCCTGTATGACAGTCATAGCCAGTGGTGTGAACGTGCCTGTGCCACTTCAATTTGTTTTCTTTTTTGAAGTAACGCTCTCTTTGATATGCTCTGTCTTTGTCAAGAGGAAATTTCTTCTTCTTCTTCTTCTTTCTTCTCTTATCTTCTTCTCTTCTTCTTCTCTTCTTCATCATCTCCTCCACCTCCTCCTCCTTCTCTCTCTCACTCATCCTCTCTCTTTTCATCTCTCTGTTTACTTGAAACTGTTATTTCTGTCTAAATCAAGAAATTTCCTATCTGGGCAAACTGCAGTGAAGGAGGTGTGTTAACAACTAAAGAACGAACAACGAATTATCCGAACTAACTCCTAGGGATAAAAAAAACACCACCCAACAACCACAAGAAAAAACCAACAAAAAACCTGTAGTTTCTTGTATAAAATCAATCTGTTGGATTTGTTGTTGTTTGATAACCCTGGACATGTATTACATATTAAAAATGATAACGGTAACGGAGCCACAACCGAATGTGCACTCACCCACCCACCCATTTCCATCTCGAAGGCTAACAACACAGACCCAAACACAGACGCGCGAGCACACACGAAGCGCTCATCACTCTGTGATTACATTCATTACCAAGTTCAGACTTCTTTTCTTCCCGATCTCAATATCAAAAGCAACACTTAAACACATAACAGCATTCAAAGAAACGAAAACACGACCTCTCTCTCTCTCTACTCACCTCTCTCTCTCCTCTCTCCATCTAAACACTCACTCTCACATAGGACGACTGAGGACAGAACGGTGACAGTGTCAACATGGCTGGCTACAGCAATTTTTCGCAAAGAACCCTCCCATCAACTGATATGGAGACCAGAGACATATTATTTTATTTAATCTTTTATACGTGGATAACGGGAATGAAGCATTCATGTGCACCAGTAAGTACATCCAGTCCCCCAGTGTGTATGTGGTTTTGTAATTTTGTCATCTGTTCTCACCGGCTCCCAATGGCCTACTCATTCAAAAAGAAAACAGGATGTTCAGTGTGCATTCGCACATGGGCCCTTGGATTATCGTCTCATCCGAAGGACTTTTGGAAGTGGAGTCTGCACTGATGTAACTCCAGGGGGGAGGTGGGAGGAAATCACTTACAACGGGATTCGAACCTGGTTGTCAGATGCAAAACACAATGTTCTAATCACATAGGCTATCCTTCCACCCCCCCCACCCCCAGAGGAGAAGAACAGAGGAAAGGAGGCAGACAGCAATAAGGGAAGATAAAAAATGATGAAAGTGAGTCTTTCGCTTTTATGAAAATTCTCAAAATTATTAATGACCAACACCCCCAATAAGCCACGCTGTCTCACACACCAACACGCCCTGTCTTCCTGACAACCACACAACCCTGCATGTGCTGTCTCTGCACGTCATTTCGCCCTCTACGTCACGGGATGTCACCAGGCTAAAGCAGCACAGTCTCACTCTGATCAGCAACACTAAATTTGACCTTGCAGATGTGTGTATGCATCATACAGCACTGGGAACAGCAGTATGAACTTTTCACTGCAGAAGGCGGAAGAGATGGGATTGCAGAGTGGAGCTGATCAGGACTATGTTGGCAGAGCTGACAGACAGATTCGCTGCAGGAAGACTGAGGGGACATCCAGAAAAAACCATGATTTTGGCAGTGATTGACTCTGACCGTACACCAACACTGTTTATCTGTGAAAGTGATGACTTGGCGATTCAGTCAAGTGGACAGTAACTCTACTGCACCAGCCGATTGATTGGTTTATAAAATGGGACATCAAACACCTGACGAGAAGAACCGAGATCAATTTTTACCAGGTTTCCAGCTGAGGACTTAGGCAGATCGTAAAGAAAATGAAAAAAAGGATAATGCAGTCTTAAAGATCAGCATGTGATCAGGGTGTATGTTAAATATTTTGCTTGGATAATTGGGCTTGGTAACTGCCTATTTTGGAATAAGTGAAGAGGGAGAGAGCATAATGGACAAAATCCAATAGTTCACTCGCCAGATCCTTTTTCTTCCTGTGTTTTGTATAACACACTACAGGAGCCAGTGCCCTGCCTGACTGAACACTTTGCTGCAGTGATTGACGACTCTGGATCTGTATCTTTGTACCATGACGTGGAATCCAAATCTTCAATTTACGTCTGCACATGCCATGAAGAACAATGGCGCTACAACTATTTTTGTCTTGTTGATAATGTTCAATATTGTCCCCCTACCCACCGGCCCCTTTTGAAGGGCTTAACAGCATAAAGGTCTGTGTGTCTTTCCCATATGACTTTTCTCTGACTGTCAGTCTGTGACCCCATATGGTAAAAATCAATATAATATTCTTCTTTCTTTTCCATACCTCTCTCTCTCTCTCATCCCTCTCTCTCTCCTCTCTCTCTCTCCTCTCTCACTCTCTCTTCGATGATATTAATGTTTGTTGCTCGGGCGTTTTCTGAACTAGTACCTTCAAAGAAGGGGACGGAATAAAGCCTGGTGGTTAGAGCGTTGCAACTTTGACAGCCCAGTTTCGAGTCCAGTTCAAGCCACCCCCGACCACGGCTGTTCAAGAGGAATTGTTCCCCTGGAGAATCTACTCCCCCAAGAGTTCCTCTGATGATACTAAATAAAACGAGGTCCCATGTACAACGCACTAGAACACCTTACGCACATGTTAAAATTATTCCCTCTCGAAGAGTAGGAGGCCATTGTGCACCAAGGGGAAAACCCAAAACCTATGCGACACGGAGACAGAAAGTAGAAAGGCAGATGATGCTTATTACTATGCCTTCTGTATAAAAGAAGAAGTGAATAGAACTCCATGCAGCCACAAGAATGCAGGTACATCACCCTGGAAATAAAATCACATTTTCCGTCACCTCACCTCTTCTCAGATCTGCAAAGGCAAGCCTCTCTGCCCACAGTTCACAAAGCCACTCTGAACTTCGTGCTAAAATCTCTTCTTTTCTCTCTGCCAAAGTCCGCAACATTCCTCTCCAGCAGACTGGACAGACTTCTTTCCAACCTGCGCCTCCTGATCCCCAATTCACTGGCACTCCTCTCTCTTTTCTTTCATCAACAAGTGAGAATGAATCAAGACAAATTCTGAAAGAAAAGACAAATGATATCATGGGAATCACGATCCTATACCTTTCTCTTCTAATTCAGTGCATTCCACAGCTCAAACCCACTATCACGAAAAATAGTACACTCATACTCTTCACTCCACGAATTTTTCCATCAGCTCTCAAAACTGCTATAGTTACAACCTCCACTCAAAAAGCACGACCTCTGACCCTAACATTCAGAAGATAAACTGACCTGTGGTCTAACCTACCTTTTATCTCTAAAGACCATGAAAAATGTTTTTCTGAAACAACACAACCGCCTCCTTCATTCCAACAATCTCCTTCCCCTTTTGGACTTCCTATCTTGCGAACCACAGCACTGAGCCACTCTAGTCACCACCTTACACGCTTCTACACGCGTCAGACTCAGGATAATCTCCCTTCCCCACTCTCATTGACTATCTGCGCCTTCCGACACTATAGACCACTCAATTCTTCTCTACTGTTTTCCTTTTCCAAAACAACGTTTGATGTATTTAAAGACACAGTAACATCCCTCACCTGTTCAGTTCATAACTTACAAGACCGATTCCCCACACAGTTACATTAAATAAGATTCACTCATACCTGCCAAACTGATATGTTGAGTCCCACATTATCAGTTCGCGCCCTGTTCATTTCACTCTCTACACTGCCCCACTTTCACATATAATAAACTGTCCAAATCAGCCCCATCATTTTTACTGCAGACGACTCGCAATCTTAGCAGTGAAACTCCCAAAATCTGCCTTCTTTCTTGACAAATATGTCCTACTGCCTTCAATCATCCATAAATTGGATGATACAAAACAATTACCGCTACATGCCAGATAAAACCGAAGCCATGCTTGTAGGACCAAACACAAAGTCTCTTCCAACACAACAGCTCAATAGAATTCGCAATACGACTTCCCTCTATCCACTGCCTTGAAATATCTAGGGGTAGTTATCGATAACACACTACTTACATGCAATATTAATCACCAAAAACTCCAGTCGTGCCACTCTCAATTACGGCGCATTAATTTAGTTCAAAAGCATCTTCCACTGATGCAACATCCAACTATTCCAGGTCTCTAATCTCTCATGTCTGGACTATTGCAATTCCTTCTGGCTGTCCGGCCAGCATATCTTATCCACCCTCACACGAATACAAAACTCTGAGCTCGACTAGTCCTCAAAAGAAAATTCGAGCACATGACTCCTCGCTTCGATCTCTCCACTGGCTGCCTGTGCCACAGAAATAAACTATAAGAACTGTAACCCTCTGTTTACAAATGTATCCACAAAACAGCACCCCCTACCTCTGTGAATGTCATCACTGTTACACTCCTATCATCGTTCCCTCCGCTCTGCTGCAATACCTTGGTGCTTAAGAAACCGAGATTCAACCAAGCCACTACTGTTGGCCGTCGCTCTCTCTCTGTTTCTGGTCCATCGATCTGAATGACCTCCCTCTCTCTCTCCGCCAAAAGCCTACTTAGATCATTAAAATCCAGCCAAAAGACAACATTTATTTCAAACCTAAATTCTTTACCTCTGTTTTCATCTCAATTCTGTCCCAAGCCCTCAACAGCCAACAATCCCCCCATTCACCCTTACCCGGAGTGTTTTTACATTAAGTGTGGTGTGTTTGTGTGTGTGTGTGTTGTGTGTGTGAGTGTCAGGGTCGCGTGAGTGCGTATCGTCGTGTGTGTGGTTTACATTTGAATTTGTAAAAACTATTAATTGTGCGTGTGGTGTGTTTACATTTGCATAAGTAAAAATCTATTAATTGTACTGGCTGCAAGTGAAAGACTAGGATGAAATGAAAGCGCTTTGATTTCTTTTTGCAAGATATAGACTGTATAAATTCCATGTATTTCTACTTCTTCTTCTTCTTCTTCTATTCTTCATCTTCTTCATCTTCTTCTTCTTCTTCTTTCTTCTTCTTCATCTCACTTCTTCTTCTTCTTCTCTTCTTCCTCTTCTTCTCCTCCATCCTCCACCTCCTGAAAAAGAATTAAAAAAAACACACTGTATCTCTATCTGTATCAATGCCATGTGTCACGGTATCCATGGTGTATCTCAGTCTGTTGTCAAACATCTTAACTGTCTCTGTTTGTACAGACTGTCTGTGTCCGTATGTCCAAATGTCCTGACTGTCGGACCCTGCAATTCTCTTTCTTCTCCTCTATTTCCATTCTTAACTGCCTAGCGCAGCAATGCCCCTTCTCTGTCTGTCAGTCTGTCTGTCCGTCTGTCTGTCTGTCTGTCCTGTCTGTCCTGTCTCACTCTCGTGTTCTCCTCTCTCATCTCTCTCTCTCTGCACGCGAGTATTTGTGAATGAGTGTGCGCGCCAGGCAAAACACGTGTGGTGCGTTTAAGGAGTGCAGTTTTTGTTGGGTACTTTTTGCTGCCTGCTTCCCCCCTGCCTGTTGTCAGCCTGTCTGTCTGTCTAGTCCGCCCCCGTCCGCTTGTCCGTCAGTTTGCCTGCCTTCTGTATCCTTCTGTTTAGCCTGTCTGTCTTCTGTCTATTTGCCTTTCTGCCTGTCTGTCTGACTCTCGCGTCTGCCTGTTGTCTCTCTCTGTGTCCATCCGTCTGTTCTGTCTTTCTGCTGTCCGTCTGTCTGTCTGTCCGTAAAGCCTCCTGTCTGCCTGTAATGTTAGCCTTTCTCTCGTCATCATTTGCCTGTCCTGCCTGTCGGTCTGTCTCTCCGTCTGTCTGTCTGTCTGTCTGCTCTGTCAGTCTCTCTAATTCACTCACGTGACCTGACCCCCTCTCTAAATCCCTTTTCACATACATTTTTTTCATATATGTATTTTACATATCAGTTGAACGGCAGCAAAGACGTGATAAGTGCCTACCATTATCGCATACATATCCAAAGACACTATGAACTGACAATAGACATGAAGATGAAAGGTGTGCATGCTGTTAACATGGAGTGGCGACCACCCCCGATCACTGCACTTAGCCTTGACAATGCCGGCAGTCTGGCCCTTTCTTCCCCTGTCCGGGCCAGAATACGAGATGAACAGATCATGTTTCTCCTCCCGCCACCTTATAAATTCTTTTCGCTTTCACTCTCCTCAACAGACACCTGCAGCTTGAGGTTATCCAGTGCATAGCGTCTGTCCAACCCTATTCCCTTAAGCGCCCGTTTTCTAGATCATCTTGCAAGCTACGAGTGGGAGCAGTGATACTCCACCCCCCCCCCCATCACACACACCCCCACCCCCATCCAGCGGGCTTACGACATGGTGAGATTTTGTGTTGAGCAATCTTGTGCCCACATTAAGTTAGCCACATTCTAACTCGGGTAAAGGGAACATTAAAACCCTATTTATTTCCAAAGTGGAAATGTGACTGCCTTTAAGGTGAGCAAAAGAGGTCACATAGCAAAAACAAGTTGTGGTGAACGAAGCATAAGACCCCTTGCTACTAAATGTCGAAAAAAAGAGAGAAACAAAAATCATCAACAATTTAACGCCGACCACCAATTTATTTTTCTGTCAAAAATAATGCAGCTATGAGCTGTGGTATGTCATGGCCAATTAATGACCTGTGGAATATCAGACATCATGTCCCATTATTGACCGTGGTATAGCTGACAAGAACACAACAACCAACAACTATGTGAAAGAAGAAATCAAAAACGTGTGCCTCCAAGACCTCCTCCTCTCACCATAAAGAGGAGAAAAAGCTGTGTTATGTCACACCACAAGGTACATAACCTATGGCTCTATGGCCAATGTCACCATGTCATCATTTCAGTCGTCTAGGCATAGCACCAATGTCACATTGACCTGGCCAATTGTCACCATGTCAAGCTTTGTGTGGCCATTGTCCACCATGTCAGCATTGTGTGGCTATTGTCCACCATGTCAGCATTGTGTGCCAATGTCAACCATGTCAGCCATTATGAGGCCATAGATCACCATGTCCATGCATTCCATTGTCAGGCCATTGTCACCAATGGTCAGATCTTGTCTGCCATTGTCACCATGTCAGCATTGTGTTCTCTTGTACTATGTCTCATTGACAGGCCATTGTCCACCATTCAGCATTATGTTGCCATTGTACACGCATGCTAAGCATATCATTATGTCTGGCATCGACACCATTTCAGCATTCATTGTCCTGGCCATCGTCACCAGTCAGCATTCATGTGTGTCCATGTGTCACCAATTCAGCCTTCATTGTGTAGCCATTGTCACCATGTCAGCATAGTCTGCCATTGTCACCATGTCAGATTGTGTGGACCATTGTCACCGATGTCAGCATTGTGTGGCCATTGTCACCATGTCACATTATGGCCATATGTCACCATGCCAGCATTCATTGTCCTGGCCATTGTTCACCCATGTCAGCATTATGTGGCCATTGTCACCCATGCTAGCATTCATTGTCTGGTCCAATGTCACCAAGTCAGCATTCAATGGTGGCCATGTCACCATGTCCGCATTCATTGTGTGGCCATTGTCCACATGTCAGCATTGTGAGCCATTGTCCACCATGTCAGCATTCATTGTGTGGCCATTGATCACCTGTCATTATTATATGCCATATGTCACCAGTCAGCCTTCATTGTGTGGCCATTGTCACCATATCATTATTATAAGGCCAATTGTCACCATGTCAGAATTCATTATGTGGCCATTGTCACCATGTCATTATTATATGGCCATTGTCACCAGTCAGAATTCAATGTGTGGCCAGATGGCACCAATGTCATAATTATATGGCTATAGATCACACAGACCATTATTATACGGTCATTGTCACCATGTCAGCATTCATTATGTAGCCATTGACACTATGTCACATTTGTGGCCATCGTCACCATGTTCAGCATTATGTGCCATCGTCACATGTCAGCATTAAAGTGGCCATCGCCACCATGTCAGCATTAAGAGCCATCGACACCATGCCAGCATTCGATAAATAGCCATCGTCACCAAGTTATCACATTATGTAGCCATCGTCACCATGTCAGCATTCAATGTATGGCCATCGCACCATGTCAGCAATGTTTGCCATCGTCACCATGTCAGCAATAATGTGTAATCGTCTTCATGTTCAGCATTATGTGGCCATCGTTCACCATGACAGCATTATGTGGCCATGCCGTCACTATGTCAGCATTCATCGTGTAGCCATCGTCACCATGTCAGCATTATTAACCATCGTCTCATGTCAGCAATCATTATGTGGCATCGTCCACCATTCAGCAATCATTAATGTGGCCATCGTCACCATGTCAGCATTCATTGTAAGGCCATCGTCAACCATGTCAGCATTGTTGCCATCGTCACCATGTCAGCATTATGTGGTTTATCGTCATCATGTCAGCATTATGTGGCCATCGACACTATGACAGCATTATGTGGCCATGCGTCACATGTCAGCATTCATTGTGGTGGCCAACTCACCATGTCAGCATTAATGTGGCCATCGTCACCATGTCAGCAATATGAGGCCATCGTCACCATGTCAGCATTCATTGTGTGGCCATCGTCACCATGTCAGCATTCATGTGTGCCATTCGTCACAGTCAGCATTATATGGCCATTGTCACCATGTCACTCATATATGGCCATTGTCACAATGTCACATCATTGTGTGGCCATTTGTCACCATAGTCATTATAAAATGGCGCCTTGTCACGAGTGTCAGCATTCATGGTGTGGCCATTGTCACCATGTCATTATTAAATGGCCATTGTCACCATGGTCATACATTGTGTGGCCATTCTCACCATGTCAGCATTCAATGTCAGGCCCTTGTCACCAATTTCATTATTATCAGGCCATTGTCACCGTGTCATTATATAGGCCAATTGTCACAATGTAGCATTCATTGTGTGGCCATTGTCAACCATTCTTATATATGGCCATTGTCCACCAGGTTCCATATATTATATGGCCATTGTCCCACCAAATGCTCGCATTCATTGTGTGGCCATTGTCACCATGTCATTATTATATGGCCTTGTCACCATGTCAAATTCATTGTGGCCATTTGTCACCATGTCATTATTAATGGCCATATGGTCACCATGTCAGAATTCTTTGTGTGGCCTTGTCACCCTGTATTATTATATGGCAATTGTCACCATGCATTATTATATGCCATTGTCAGCCCATTTCAACATTCATCTTAGTGTAGTCATGGTCACAATGTCAGCATTTTGTGCCATCGTCACCATGTCAGCATTATGTTGCCAATCGTCACCAATGTCACATTATGTAGCCATCGTCACCATGTCAGCATTATGTATCTATCGCAACATTTCAGCATTCATATATGTGGCCACGTCACCATGTTCAGCAATTTGTTGCCATCAGTCACCAAGTCAGCATTTTGTGGCCATCGTCACCATGACACATTATGGCCATCGTCACCGGTCAGCATTAATGTGGCCATCGTCGCCATGTCACATTATGTATCTTTCGTGACGATGTCAGCATCATTTATGTGGCCATCGTCACCATGTCACATCATTATGTGGCCATGTCCACCAATTCATCAATAAGTGGCCATCGTCACCATGTCCAGCATATGTGGCCCATCGTCACCATGCTAGCATTCATTTGTGTAGCCCATCGTCCAACCATGGACTTTGGAAACAAGACAATGAATTATTTAAGTTAATACTATATTCTAAAAAACACCTGCGAAACATAAGATAATAAAGACGATAAAATGAAGTATAAGTGCTCTTCACCTCGGCGGGGCCTAGTCCTCTCTCTGAATGAATCTCCCCAATCGTTTGTCCCTGTCGCCTCTTCGCTCCCTCCTTGTACTGTTCCCTGAGACAGTTTTGGGCCAGTCAGAATGCTGGTGTGATTGTTCCCCAACCACGTAAATTCATTTTGCAAGTCTTCCTTGGTCCGGAGCTCTTCACACGGCCCATAGGATTGGGTGGGGGTGGGGGTGGGGTGGTGGGGGAAGTTATCTAAAAGAGGCTGTCCAAACATCTTCCTGTCTGACTTGTTTTGTTTTTGTTTGTTTTTTTTAACACAAAAATGTTTGATTTTTCAATGTTAAACTTTAAGATGTGGTTTATTCGTACAATAATGCTAAGATATAAAAAGAGTAAAGTTAGAATCTGAAATATCCCCACAACTTATTGATTTAAGTCCAGAAATTCAAGCCATACTTGGAATTGTTAAATATATTTTGTTTGGGTTAAATGCGCAACCTAAACAGATAGAATTCAAACAGGGATGTCTTTGATTATAAGGGGATTCAGGCTCATTAATACAATAGCTGTTAAACTGCGTAAAGTCACCATCGTTTATAGATGTCTCGAATATTTAAAACATTTATTAATCTCAAAATGAACGGAGTGTGTGTGTGTGTGTGTGTTGTTTGTTGTGAGGTGTGTGGTGTGCTGTCTTTTTAACATGTCAAACCAAATTTGCTCATTTTTATACTCCAAGTGTTCCTTTGCCTATACCTAATAAAATGCAAAAAAAAAAAAACCCACCAAAAAGAGAGAAAAACAGAAAATATAGCTCAAATGCGATAAAGCATACGATAATGACAAATTTAGTTTATGCATTCTTATGTCTGTTGCTATGCAGAACTACAACCACAATGTAGTAAAAATATCACACAAAAGTTTCCAATCTAAAAACACAAAACAATAGAGTCCGACAGAAAACCACAAACCCCCCCAAACAATGGCTTACAAAAACTAGTAGACCTACTCCCCCTAAAAAATTCCAAAAACCAAAATAACAACCACCAAAAAAAACTAACAATGAAAAATCCTGAGTAAAATTGAGTTAAACAAAACGACCTGTAAAATCTACATTGACCAAAAAGATCGAGTACCTTCGTCGAAGTCACTTTAATAATCTGAATTCTTTATTCATGTTGTTATTTGTTGCTGCTGTTGCTGCTGCTGTTGCTATTGCTTCTGCTGTCGTTCTGCGTTCTGCTTATGCTTGCTGTTGCTCTACTGCGAATGGCTTGCTTGCTTTCTGCTGTTGCTTCTGCACTTCTGCTGCTTGTTGCTCGCTGCTGGCTAGCTGCAGCCTGTTGCTTCTGCGCTATCTGCTGTTGCTCTGCTGCAGTTGCTGCTCTAGCTGCTGGCTGTTTCCTGTGCTTCGCTACTTCTGCTGCGTTAGCTGCTGCTAGCTGCTGCAGTTGCATCTGCTGCGTTGCTGGCTGTTGCTATCTGCTGCTGTTGCTAGCTTGCTGCTGCACTGTAGCTTCTAGCTGCTGCATGCATGTTCCTGTTACTTTCAGCTGCTGCTGTTACTTCTTGCTGCTGCTAACTGGATGCTGATGATGTTACTGGCTGTTGCATCTGCTGCTTCTCCTGCTGTTGCTGCTGCTGCGTTGCTGTCCGCTGCTGCTGTGCTGTTGTTGCTGCACATCTGCTTTCCAGCGGATTAGCTGTTGCTCTCTCTCTGCTGCTCGCTTCCTGATTCTGCTACTCAGCTTCAGATGGCTGCAACTGATTCTGATACTGTCTGCTTCTGCTGCTGCCCATAACTGATCTGCTACTTGCTTCTGCTTCAGGCTACTGATCTGCTTACTTCTGCTTCTGCTTGCTGCAACAGAATTCTGCTACTCTGCTTCTGATTCGCAACTGATTCTGCTACTTCTGCTTCTGATTGCTGCTACTAGAGTCGCTACTATCTGCTCTGATGGCTGCCTACTGATTCTGCTACTTCTGCTGTTGCTAACTGATTCTCAACTCCTGCTACTGATGCTGCTACTGATCTGCTACTATCTGCTTCTGCCTGTTGCTACTGATTCTGCTACTTCTGCTGTTGCTACTGCTTTCTGCTACTATCTGCTTCTGCGTTTGCTACTGATTCTCTACTAATCTGCTTCTGATGTTGCTTCTGTTGCGTCGCTGCTGCTGTTTGTTGCTGCTGCTTGCTGCCTGCTTTCTGCTGCTGCTGCTGTTGCTTTTTTTTCTGGCCGCTGGCTTCTCTCCTGCTAGCTGCTAATTGGCTGCTTCTGCTTCTGCTTGCTGATGTTGTCTAGCTTCTCTTCATATACTGCTGTAGTGGTGTTTGCTTGCATCTGCTTTTGCCTCATCTACTCGTGCTTATGCGTTGCATCGGCTGGCCATGATCTTTGTGTTAAATGGTTGAAGTGGTTTTGTACTACTTACAGATTATTACAACCCCTGTCTTATGTTTCGAATAACAGAGGCTCAGTCTGGTTTCAACGATCTTCAGTTTAGTCCATTTTCATGATAGCAACGATGTTACGACGAACGCCGACACAACTCACACCAACCATTTTTAGCATCTAACAATGCTACCGGTAGAAGTTGTCGTCGTCGCAATACAGCTACTAAGTAGTGGTACCAGCAGCATACAGTCAGCAGCAGGAGCAGGACAGCATCAGAGCAGGAGCAGAGCAGGAGAGCAGCAGCAGTAGCAGCAGCAGGGCAGTCAGCATGGCAGCAGACAGCAGGAGCAGGAGTCGCAGGAGCAGCAGGAGCAGGGGCAGCAGCAGGGCAGGAGCAGTAGGGGCAGCAGCCAGGGAATCAGCAGGAGCAGCAGGGCAGGAGGAGCAGGACAGCAGAGAAGTAGGGCATGCAGCGAGCAGGAGCAACACGAGGAACAGCAGACGGAGCAAGCAGCAGTAGCAGCAGTAGCAGTAGCAAGCAGGGCAGGAGCAGCAGGAGCAGGAGCAGAAGCAGGGAGCAGCAGGACAGGAGCAGAAGCAGAGCAGAGCATAGTAGTAGTAGTAGACGTAGTAGTAGTATAGTAGTAAGTAGTAGAAGTGATGATGATAACAATGGAGCAGCAACACAACGACAACCGACAACAAAAACACTAATAAAAATAAAAATCATAATAATAATAATGATGATAGATGGCATGATGATAATCATAATAATAAAATATAATAATAGAAAAGAACAACAACAACGATCTTTCCACCACCACAACCAATGTCACTGGTCAAAGATAAGTTTCTTACCACAATATCCCATCTTGATATGAATCAGACATTCAATGCCATTTTGCAACACATCACAAAACACACACACACACACACACACACAACAACACACACACACACACACACCTCACACACACTCACACACACACACACACACACCACACACACACTACACGTTAAAATAAAGAACACACACCACACACAACAATCACACACACACACAACACACACACACACACACACACACACACACACGCACTCTTTCAAAAAGAAAACAGGATGTTCTGTGTGCATTCGCACATGGGGCCTTGGTTTATAGTCTCATCCGAAGGACTTTTGGGGAGAGTGGAGTCTGCACTGATGTTAACTCCAGGGGGGGAGGGTGGGAGGAAATCACTTTAAACGGGATTCGAACCTGGGTTGTCAGATTGCAAACACAATGTTCTAATCACTAGGCTATCCTTCCACCCCCCCCACCCCCAGAGGAGGAGAGGAGACAGAGGAAAGGAGGCAGACAGCAATAAGGGAAGAAAATAATGAGGAAAGTGAGTCTTTCGCTTTTGAAAATTCTCAAATTTTATTTATGCCAACACCCCCAATAAGCCACGCTGTCTCACACACCAACACGCCCCTGTCTTCTGACAACACACCCTGCATGTGCTGTCTTCTGCACGTGAATTTCGCCCTACGTCACGGGATGTCACCAGGCTAGAAGCAGGCACAGTCTCTGATCAGCAACACGAAATTGACCTTGCTGATGTGTGTAGTGCATCAGACAGCACTGAGGACAGCAGTAGTGACATTTCTCTGCAGAAGGCGGAAGAGATGGGCTGCAGTGTGGAGCTGATCAGGGACTATGTGGCAGAGCTGACAGACAGATCGCTGCAGAGAAGACTGAGGGACATCCAGAAAAAACCATGATTTTGGCAGTGTTTGTCTCTGACAGTACACCAGACACTGTTATCTGTGAAAGTGATGACTTGGCGATTCAGTTCAAGTGGACAGGTAACTCTAATGAACCAGCCGATTTTGATTGGTTTATAAAAAGGGACATCAAACACCTGACTGAGGAAGAACGTGTCATTTTTTCCAGGTTTCAGCTGAGGACTTTGGCAGATCGCAAGGAAATGAAAAAAAGGATTAATGCCAGTCTTAATGATCTGCATGTGATCATGGGTGTTGTTAAATATTTGCTTGGATAATTGTGATTGTAACTGCCTATTTTGGAATAAGTGAGAGAGGGAGAGAGCATAATGGGACAGCCACATAGGTGCACTCGCCAGATCCGTTTTCTTCATGTGTTTTGTATAACACACTAGCAGGAGCCAGTGGCCCTGCCTGACTGAACACTTTGCTGCAGTGATGTGTCTGACTCTGGATCTGTATCTTTGTACCATGACGTGGAATCCATTCTTCAATTTTACGTCTGCTCATGCCATGAAGATCATGTGCGCTACAACTATTTTTGTCTTGTTGTTATTGTTCAATATTGTCCCCTTCCCACTGTCCCCTTGTGAATGGGCTTAACAGCATAATGTCTGTGTGTCTTTCCCAATGACTTTCTCTGTCTGTCTGTCTGTGTCCCCATTTGTAAAAATCAATATAATTATGTCTGTCTGTCTTTCCATATCTCTCTCTCTCTCTCTCTCTCTCTCTCTCTCTCTCTCTCTCTCTCCTCTCTCTCTCTCTCTCGTTGATATTATTGTTGTTGTCGGGCGTTTCTGATCTTAGTACCTCAAAGAGGGGACGGAATAGCCTGGTGGTTAGAGCGTTGCACTTTGACAGCCCAGGTTCGAGTCCAGGTTCAAGCCACCACCGACACGGCTGTTCAAAGGAATTGTTCCCCTGGAGAATCTACTCCCCCAAGAGTTCTTCTGATGAGACTAGAATAAAACGAGGTCCCATGTACGAACGCACTTAGAACACCTTACGCACATGTTAAAACTTATTCCACTCTTCGGAAGAGTAGGCCATTTGCACCAAGGGGAAAATCACAAAACCGTATGCACACGGAGACTGAATGTAGAAAGGCAGATGAGTGCTTATTCTATTGCCTTCTGTATAAAAGAAGAAGTGAATAGAACTCCTGGCAGCCACTTAGAATGCAGGTACCTCACCCTGGAAATAAAATCTCATTTTTCCCTCACCTCAAGTCTTCTCAGATCTGCAAAGGCAAGCCCTCTGCCCACTGTTCACAGCCACTCTGAACTTCGTGCTATATTCTCTTCTTTCTTCTCTGACAAAGTCTGCAACATTCGCTCCAGACTGGATCAGACTTCTTTCCAACCTGCGCCTCCTGATCCCCAATTCACTGGCACTCCTCTCCTTTTCTTTCATCTAACAAGTGAGAATGAAATCAAGACAATTCTGAAAGAAATGACAATGAAATCATGTGATCTCGATCCTATACCTTTCTCTTCTAATTCAGTGCATTCCACAGCTCATACCCACTATCACGAAAATAGTAAACTCATCTCTTCTCTCACGAATTTTTCCATCAGCTCTCAAAACTGCTATAGTTACACCTCCACTCAAAAAGCACGACCTCGACCCTAACATTCTGAAGAATTACAGACCTGTGTCTAACCTACCTTTTATCTCTAAAGTCCTTGAAAAATTTGTTCTGAAACAACTCAACAGCCTCCTTCATTCCAACAATCTCCTTCCCCCTTTTCGGTCTGCCTATCGTGCGAACCACAGCACTGAGACCACTCTAGTCCACACCTTAAACACGCTTCTACACGCGTCTGACTCAGGAAAAATCTCCCTTCCCACTCTCATTGACTATCTGCAGCCTTCGACACTATAGACCACTCAATTCTTCTCTACTGTTTCCAAAACACGTTTGGTATTAAAGACACAGCCCTCACCTGGTTCAGTTCATACCTTACAGACCGATTCCACACAGTTACAGTAAATAAGATTCAATCAATACCTGCCAAACTGAGATGTGGAGTCCCACAGGGATCAGTTCTCGGCCCTGTTCATTTCACTCTCTACACTGCCCCACTTTCACATATAATAAACTGTCATCAAATCAGCCATCATTTTTATGCAGACGACTCTCAGATTCTTAGCAGT
Organism: Rapana venosa; assembly: GCA_028751875.1. Taxonomy (NCBI): domain Eukaryota; kingdom Metazoa; phylum Mollusca; class Gastropoda; order Neogastropoda; family Muricidae; genus Rapana; species Rapana venosa. The sequence continues at coordinate 49,189,273 of CM054152.1, forward strand.
GAAACTCCCGAAAATCTGCCTTCTTTCTTGACAAATATGTCCTACTGCCTTCAATATATCCAAAATTGGATGATACAAAACAAGTTACAGCTAAATGCAGATAAAACCGAAGCCATGCTTGTAGGGACCAAACACAAAGTCTCTTCCATCACAACAGCTTCAATAGAATTCGGCAATACGTCTGTCCCTCTATCCACTGCATTGAAATATCTAGGGGTAGTTATCGATAACACACTCTACATGCAATAATTAATCACCAAAATCTGCCAGTCGTGCCACTCTCAATTACGGCGCATTAATGTAGTTCAAAAGCATCTGTCCACTGATGCAACATCCAAACTAGTCAGGTCTCTCATTCTCTCATGTCTGGACTATTGCAATTCTCTTCTGGCTGGTCTGCCAGCATTATCTATCCACTCTCTTCAACGTATACAAAACTCTGCAGCTCGACTAGTCCTCAGAAAGAAAATTCTGAGCACATTACTCCTCTCTTGCGATCTCTCCACTGGCTGCCTGTGCCACAGAGAGTAAACTATAAGATCTGTACCCTCTGTTACAAATGTATCCACAAAACAGCACCCGCCTACCTCTGTGAATGTCTTCACTTGTACACTCCTTCTCGTTCCCTCCGCTCTGCTGCAGATACCTTGTGCTTAAGAATACCGAGATTCAACCAAGCCACTGTTGGCCGTCGCTCTCTCTCTGTTTCTGGTCCATCGATCTGGAATGACCTCCCTCTCTCTCTCCGCCAAAAGCCTACTTATGATGCTTTAAAATCCAGCCTAAAGACACATTTATTTCAAACCTAAGATTCTTACCTCTTGTTTCATCTCATTTCTGTCCCTGCCCTCAACAGCCAACTCCCCCCATCACCCTTCCGGAGTGTTTTACATTTATGTGTGTGTGTGTGTGTGTGTGTGTGTGTGTGTGTGTGTGTGTGTGCGTGGGCGCGTGTGTGCGTGCGTGCGTGTGTGTGTGTTTACATTTGAATTTGTAAAAACTATTAATTGTGCGTGTGTGTGTTTACATTTGCATATGTAAAAATCTATTAATTGTAACTGGCTGCATGTGAAAGACTAGGATGAATGAAAGCGCTTTGATTTCTTTTTGCAAGATATAGAGCTGTATAAATTCCATGTATTCTTCTTCTTCTTCTTCTTCTTCTTCTTCTTCTTCTTCTTCTTCTTCTTCTTCTTCTTCTTCTTCTTCTTCTTCTTCTTCTTCTTCTTCTTCTTCTTCCTCTTCTTCTCCTCCTCCTCCTCCTCCTGGAAAAAGAATTAAAAAAAACACACTGTATCTCTATCTGTATCAATGCCTGTGTCACGGTATCCATGTGTGTATCTCAGTCTGTTTGTCCATCTGTCTGTCTCTGTTTGTATCTGTCTGTCTGTGTCCGTATGTCTTTGTCTGTCTGTCTGTCCCTGCATTTCCTCTTTCTTCTCCTCTATTTCCATTCTTAACTGCCTATCGCTGCATGCCCCTTTCTCTGTCTGTCTGTCTGTCTGTCCGTCTGTCTGTCTGTCTGTCTGTCTGTCTGTCTCTCTCTCTGTGTGTCTCTCTCTCTCTCTCTCTCTCTGCACGCGTGTATGTGTGAATGTGTGTGCGCGCGCAGGCAAACACGTGTGTGCGTTTTAGGAAGTGCAGTTTTGTTGGGTACTTTTTGTCTGCCTGCTTCCCCCCTGCCTGTTTGTCAGCCTGTCTGTCTGTCTGTCCGTCCGCCCGTCCGCTTGTCCGTCAGTTTGCCTGCCTGTCTGTATGCCTGTCTGTTAGCCTGTCTGTCTTTCTGTCTATTTGCCTTTCTGCCTGTCTGTCTGTCTCTCGTCTGCCTGTTTGTCTCTCTCTGTGTCCATCCGTCTGTCTGTCTGTCTGTCTGTCCGTCTGTCTGTCTGTCCGTTTGCCTGCCTGTCTGCCTGTATGTTAGCCTGTCTCTCTGTCAGTCTATTTGCCTGTCTGCCTGTCGGTCTGTCTCTCCGTCTGTCTGTCTGTCTGTCTGTCTGTCTGTCAGTCTCGCTAATTCACTCACGTGACCTGACCCCTCTCTAAATCCCTTTTCACATACATTTTTTCATATATGTATTTTACATATCAGTTGAACGGCAGCAAAGACTGGATATGTGCCTTCCATTATCTGCATACATATCCAAAACTCTATGAACTGACAATAGACATGATGAAGAAAGGTGTGCATGCTGTTAACTGGAGGGCGACCACCCCCGATCAACTGCACTTGCCTTGACAATGCCGGCAGTCTGGCCCTTTCTTTCCCCTGTCGGGCCTGAATACGAGGAATGAACAGATCATGTTTCTCCTCCGCCACCTTATACAATTCTTTCGCTTTCACTCTCCTCACGTAGACACTGCAGCTTGAGGTTATCCAGTGCAGTAGCGTTCATGTCCAACCCTTTCCCTTAAGCCCCGTTTTCTATGTTCTTGCAATGCTACGAGATGGGAGGCAGTGATACTCACCCCCCGCCCCCTCACACACACCCCCTCCCCTCATCCAGGGCTACGACATGGTGAGATTTTGTGTGTGCAATCTTTGTGCCCACTTTAAGGTAGCCACATTCTAACTTCGGGGAAAGGGAACAGTTAAAACCCTATTTATTTCCAAAGTGGAAATGTGACTGCCTTTAAGGTGAGCAAAAGAGGTCACATAGGCAAAAACAATGTTGTGGTGAACGAACATAAGACCCCTTGCTAAGAAATGTCGAAAAAAAGAGAGAAAAAAAATCATCAACAATTTAACGCCGACCACCCAATTTATTTTCTGTCAAAAAGTAATGCAGCTATGAGCTGTGGTATGTCATGCCATTAATGACCTGTGGTATATCTGACAGTCATGTCATTATTGACCTGTGGTATAGCTGACAAAGAACACAACAACCAACAACTATGTGAAAGAAGAAATCAAAAAGCGTGTGGGCCTCCAAGAACCTCTGCTCTCCACCATAAAGAGGAGAAAACTGCTGTGGTTTGGTCACACCACAAGACATAACCCTATGGCTCTATGGCCATTGTCACCATGTCAGCATTCATTGTCTGGCCATTGTCACCATGTCAGCATTGTCTGGCCATTGTCACCATGTCAGCATTGTGTGGCCATTGTCACCATGTCAGCATTGTGTGGCTATTGTCACCATGTCAGCATTGTGTGGCCATTGTCACCATGTCAGCATTATGTGGCCATTGTCACCATGTCAGCATTCATTGTCTGGCCATTGTCACCATGTCAGCATTCATTGTCTGGCCATTGTCACCATGTCAGCATTGTGTAGCTATTGTCACTATGTCATCATTGTCTGGCCATTGTCACCATGTCAGCATTATGTGGCCATTGTCACCATGCTAGCATTCATTGTCTGGCCATCGTCACCATGTCAGCATTCATTGTCTGGCCATCGTCACCATGTCAGCATTCATTGTGTGGCCATTGTCACCATGTCAGCATTCATTGTGTAGCCATTGTCACCATGTCAGCATTGTCTGGCCATTGTCACCATGTCAGAATTGTGTGGCCATTGTCACCATGTCAGCATTGTGTGGCCATTGTCACCATGTCAGCATTATGTGGCCATTGTCACCATGCCAGCATTCATTGTCTGGCCATTGTCACCATGTCAGCATTATGTGGCCATTGTCACCATGCTAGCATTCATTGTCTGGCCATTGTCACCATGTCAGCATTCATTGTGTGGCCATTGTCACCATGTCAGCATTCATTGTGTGGCCATTGTCACCATGTCAGCATTGTGTGGCCATTGTCACCATGTCAGCATTCATTGTGTGGCCATTGTCACCATGTCATTATTATATGGCCATTGTCACCATGTCAGCATTCATTGTGTGGCCATTGTCACCATATCATTATTATATGGCCATTGTCACCATGTCAGAATTCATTATGTGGCCATTGTCACCATGTCATTATTATATGGCCATTGTCACCATGTCAGAATTCATTGTGTGGCCATTGTCACCATGTCATTATTATATGGCTATTGTCACCATGTCATTATTATACGGTCATTGTCACCATGTCAGCATTCATTATGTAGCCATTGTCACTATGTCAGCATTTTGTGGCCATCGTCACCATGTCAGCATTATGTGGCCATCGTCACCATGTCAGCATTATGTGGCCATCGCCACCATGTCAGCATTATGTGGCCATCGTCACCATGCCAGCATTCATTATGTAGCCATCGTCACCATGTCAGCATTATGTAGCCATCGTCACCATGTCAGCATTCATTGTATGGCCATCGTCACCATGTCAGCAATGTGTGGCCATCGTCACCATGTCAGCATTATGTGGTTATCGTCATCATGTCAGCATTATGTGGCCATCGTCACCATGTCAGCATTATGTGGCCATCGTCACTATGTCAGCATTCATTGTGTAGCCATCGTCACCATGTCAGCATTATGTAACCATCGTCTCCATGTCAGCATTCATTATGTGGCCATCGTCACCATGTCAGCATTCATTATGTGGCCATCGTCACCATGTCAGCATTCATTGTATGGCCATCGTCACCATGTCAGCATTGTGTGGCCATCGTCACCATGTCAGCATTATGTGGTTATCGTCATCATGTCAGCATTATGTGGCCATCGTCACTATGTCAGCATTATGTGGCCATCGTCACCATGTCAGCATTCATTGTGTGGCCATCGTCACCATGTCAGCATTATGTGGCCATCGTCACCATGTCAGCATTATGTGGCCATCGTCACCATGTCAGCATTCATTGTGTGGCCATCGTCACCATGTCAGCATTCATTGTGTGGCCATCGTCACCATGTCAGCATTATATGGCCATTGTCACCATGTCATCATTATATGGCCATTGTCACTATGTCAGCATTCATTGTGTGGCCATTGTCACCATGTCATTATTATATGGCCATTGTCACCATGTCAGCATTCATGGTGTGGCCATTGTCACCATGTCATTATTAAATGGCCATTGTCACCATGTCAGCATTGTGTGGCCATTCTCACCATGTCAGCATTCATTGTCTGGCCATTGTCACCATGTCATTATTATATGGCCATTGTCACCGTGTCATTATTATATGCCATTGTCACAATGTCAGCATTCATTGTGTGGCCATTGTCACCATGTCATTATTATATGGCCATTGTCACCATGTCATTATTATATGGCCATTGTCACCATGTCAGCATTCATTGTGTGGCCATTGTCACCATGTCATTATTATATGGCCATTGTCACCATGTCAGAATTCATTATGTGGCCATTGTCACCATGTCATTATTATATGGCCATTGTCACCATGTCAGAATTCATTGTGTGGCCATTGTCACCATGTTATTATTATATGGCAATTGTCACCATGTCATTATTATATGGCCATTGTCACCATGTCAACATTCATTATGTAGCCATTGTCACAATGTCAGCATTTTGTGGCCATCGTCACCATGTCAGCATTATGTGGCCATCGTCACCATGTCAGCATTATGTAGCCATCGTCACCATGTCAGCATTATGTATCTATCGTCACCATGTCAGCATTCATTATGTGGCCATCGTCACCATGTCAGCATTTTGTGGCCATCGTCACCATGTCAGCATTTTGTGGCCATCGTCACCATGTCAGCATTATGTGGCCATCGTCACCATGTCAGCATTATGTGGCCATCGTCGCCATGTCAGCATTATGTATCTATCGTGACGATGTCAGCATTCATTATGTGGCCATCGTCACCATGTCAGCATTCATTATGTGGCCATTGTCACCATGTCAGCATTATGTGGCCATCGTCACCATGTCAGCATTATGTGGCCATCGTCACATGCTAGCATTCATTGTGGCCATCGTCACCATGTCAGCATTATGTAGCCATCGTCCCATGTCAGCATTATTGTGTGGCCTCGTCACCATGTCAGCATTATGTGGCCATCGTCTCACATGTCAGCAATTATGTGGCCATCGTCACCATGTCAGCATTTATTGTGTGGCCATCGTCACCATGTCAGCATTATGGGCCATCGTCATGTCGATTAGTGGCCATCGTCCCATGTCAGCATTTGTGGCCATCGTCACCATGTCAGCATTATGTGGCCATCGTCATCATGTCAGCATTATGTGGCCATCGTCACATGTCAGCATTATGTGGCCATCGTCACCATGTAGCATTCATTGTGTGGCCATGTCACCATGTCAGCATTATGTGGCCATCGTCACCATGTCAGCATTCATTTTGTGGCCATCGTCACCATGTCAGCATTATTGTTGCCATTCGTCATTATTGCCATGTCAGCATTGCATTTGTGGCCATCGTCACCATGTCAGCATTATTATGGCCATTGTCACCATGTCATTCATTTTGGCCATTGTCACTATGTCAGCATTCATGTTGGCCATTGTCACCATGTCATTATTATATGGCCATTGTCACTATGTCAGCATTCATGGTGTGGCCATTGTCACCATGTCATTATTAATGGCCATTGTCACCATGTCAGACATTGTGTGGCCATTTCACCATGTCAGCATTCAATTGTTGGCCATTGTCACCATGTCAATTATTTATGGCCATTGTCACCATGTCATTATTATATGCCATTGTCACATGTCAGCATTCATTGTGTGGCCATTGTCACCATGTCATTATTATATGGCCATTGTCACCATGTCATTATTATATGGCCATTGTCACCATGTCAGCATTCATTGTGTGGCCATTGTCACCATGTCATTATTATATGGCCATTGTCACCATGTCAGATTCATTGATGTGGCCATTGTCACCATGTCATTTATTGGCCATGTCACCATGTCAGAATTCATTGTGGGCCATTGTCACCATGTCATATTATGTGGCAATTGTCACCATGTCATTATTATATGGCCATTGTCACCATGTCAACATTATTGTAGCCATGTCACATGTCAGCATTTTGTGGCCATCGTCACCATGTCAGCATTATGTGGCCATCGTCACCATGTCAGCATCATTATGTAGCCATCGTCACCATGTCAGCATTATGTATCATCGTCACCATGTCAGTCATTCATTATGTGGCCATCGTCACCATGTCAGCATTTTGTGTGGCCATCGTCACCATGTCAGCATTTGTGGCTATCGTCACCATGTCAGCATTATGTGGCCATCGTCACCATGTCAGCATTATGTGGCCATCGTCCTATGTCAGCATTATGTGCATCGTGACGATGTCAGCATTCATTATGTGGCCATCGTCACCATGTCAGCATTCATTATGTGGCCATTGTCACCATGTCAGCATTATGTGGCCATCGTCACCATGTCAGCATTATGTGGCCATCGTCACCATGCTAGCATTCATTGTGTAGCCATCGTCACCATGTCAGCATTATGTAGCCATCGTCTCCATGTCAGCATTTATTGTGTGGCCACTGTCACCATGTCAGCATTATGTGGCCATCGTCACAATGTCAGAATTATGTGGCCATCGTCACCATGTCAGCATTTATTGTGTGGCCATCGTCACCATGTCAGCATTATGTGGCCATCGTCACCATGTCAGACATTATGTGGCCATCGTCACCATGTCAGCATTTTGTGGCCATCGTCACCATGTCAGCATTATGTGGCCATCGTCACCATGTCAGCATTATGTGGCCATCGTCACCATGTCAGCATTATGTGGCCATTGTCACCATGTCATTATTATATGGCCATTGTCACCACGTCAGCATTCATGATGTGGCTATTGTCACCATGTCAGAATTCATGATGTGTTGTATTGTATTGTAGTGTATTATATTGCATTGTATTGTATTGCATTGCATTATGTTGTATTGCATTACGTTGCATTATACTGTATTGTATTGTACTGTATTGTATTGTACTGTACTGCATTGCACTGTATTGTATTGCATTGCATTATGTTGTATTGCATTACGTTGCATTATACTGTATTGTATTGTATTGTATTGTATTGTATTGTACACCACTTCAAGTC
>CM054152.1:49202251-49204751 GCA_028751875.1 Rapana venosa
TTCTATCACTCTTTCTTCCTGTTTTGTTCCTCTCCTGGTTATTTTTGCCGTCCCCTTGCCCTTTTTTCGAGCAAATCTCTCACAATTGTTTGTTTGATACTTTAGATGACATGTTGCCTGAAATGTGTTGTGCTAGCGGCCATGTAGTGGTGGAGTATTATTAACCTGTAGGACATTAAATTTTTTGCTGTCTATCTTTATGTACCTTAAAGTGTTCATTATCTATTTTTTTGCTTTTATGTAATTTTGGATGATAGACTAAACGGAATGGCTTAAGCCCTAAGCGCGGCCTGGTTTTGTGGCCTCAAAGGAATGAAGTGATTCAGGTGATTTGTTATTTAAAGGTTTTTATTTGTTTGTTTGTTTGTCCTTTTTAGCTTGACTTTGTTGGATGTTGAAGGTATTAAATGGTTTTGATTTTAAACTTGAGGTGAATATCATTGCAGTTGCTGACTTTGAGATTCTTCTTCATCGAACGCTCACACAACTCTTGTTGTCTGTTATATGAGCGAAAATGCGTCACGCTGCTGTTAATGCAAGATATGGCGCTCTATAAATTCCATATTATTATTATTATTATTATTATTATTATTATTATTATTATTATTATTATTATTATTATTATTATTATTATTATTATTATTATTATTATTATTATTATTATTATTAAGTGCCTGACAAGTCAGGCCGGCACAGTGCAACCGATGTCGGCATAAGAGAGAATGGTTATCGTACAAGCCTGTCTGGAAAAAACACCAGGCAGGAGAATGAGCTAAGACGGCAGAAAATGGACAAGAAGGAGGTAACAGGAAGAAAAGGAACAAGGCAGAAACAAAAAGAGTGATAGAAAAGAGGAAAGTTCTAGCGCAGAATTTCCAGAATGTCGGGATGCTATTTATACTGACAGGCCCCCACAGGGGATGAATAACATGGAGATCAAGAGACAGCCCTGATACGGCCTTTGTGGTCAGCGGGGTTATCATCGACATGGATTGACATGACTGCTAGGAAGACAAGCTACAGTGAGTTGACTTCTCCTTTGCCTGCTTGGTGAATTTGTAGCCAGGCTGAAGTGTGCCATCATCGTTGGAAAGGTATCGCTGGTGTCAGTGGTTAGCGCCTTGGATATCGGACTGGACGGTTGCGGGTTCGCATCCCGTAAGAGTCCTAGGGATATTTTGGACTCCGGCCGGCTCCTACCCAGAATGAGTAGTGGTCTGTGGGCTCAGTGGGAAGACTGGCACCACCGTTGAGCTTCCTCCACTTTACGGATACGAGTACGAGTTTGAGAGTGTTGCTCAAATTATCTGGTGTGTGTGTGTGTATGCGTGCTTGTGCGTGCGTGCGTGCGTGCGTATGTGCGTGTGTGTGTATGGGCTGACTCAGGATCTGTTCGGGCTGCTGATGTTCGCCCAAACAGTGGCGGCCATCTCTCAGCTGTGGGTGCTGGGCATCCCTGCCCGCCTGGCAGCCGTGTGGTTTGGTCCGGATGAAGTCTCCACCGCCACCTCGCTAGGCGTCTTCGGGAACCAGGTCTGTCTGGCTGTCTGTCTGTCTGTCTGTCTGTCTGTTCGGATGTCTGTCTGTCTGTCCGTCTGGCTGGCTGGCTGGCTGGCTGTCTGACTGTCTGTCTGATGTCTGTCTGGATGTCTGTCTGTACGGATGCCCGTCTGTATGTCTTGTCAGATGTCTGTCTGTCTGTTCGGATGTCTGTCTTGCTGTTTGTCTGTCTGGATGTCTGTCTGTATGTCTGGATACCTGTCTGTTTGTCTTGTCTGTCTGTTCGGATGTCTTGTCAGTCAGTCTGTCTGTCTTGCTGTCTAACTGTCTGTTTGGATGTCTGTCTGTCTGATATCTGTCTGTCTGATGTCTGTCTGTCTTGCTGTCTGTCTGTCTGTTCGGATGTCTGTCAGTCTGTCTTGCTGTCTGTCTGTCTGTCTGTTCGAATGTGTGTCTGTATGCCTGGTCAGTTGTCTGTCTATCTGTTCGGATGTCTGTCTGTCTTTATGGTCAGATGTCTGTCTGTCTGTCTGTTCGGACGTCTGTCTGTCTGTCTTGCTATCTGTCTATTCGTATGTCCGTCTGTCTGTTCGTATGTCTGTCTGTTTGGATGTCTGTCTGTCTTGCTATCTGTCTGTCTGTCTGTCTGTTCGTATGTCTGTCTGTCTGCCTGTCTGGCTGGCTGGTTGCCTTTTTGTGTGTCATGTTGTCGGATTGCCTACCTACTCTTTAGTTAGATAGTTTGTTTTATACATATTTGATTGTGTCTGCCTATTCCCATACGTCTGTCCCCGGAGTATGTGTGTGTGTGTGTGTGTGTGTGTGTGTGTGTGTGTGTGTGTGTGTATGCGTATGTGTGTGTGTGTGTGTGTGCGTGCGTATGTGTGTGTGTGTGTGTGTGTGTGTGTGTGTGTGTCTGTGTGCGTGCGTGTGTGTGTGTATGCCAAGCTGACTGGCCATCTGTTTCTCCATGTGTTTGACATGTGATGGGCCAGTTCAT
>CM054152.1:49209751-49212251 GCA_028751875.1 Rapana venosa
ATTTGGTGTGATGTGGTGTGGTGTGGTGTGGTGCGATGTGGTGTGATGTGGTGTGGTGTGGTGTGGTGCGATGTGGTGTGATGTGGTGTGATGTGATGTGGTGTGGTGTGGTGTGGTGTGGTGGGGTGTGGTGTGGTGTGGTGTGGTGTGGTGTGGTGTGCAGTATTTCAGAAGGAGCCTCCCACACCCCCCAGTCGCGCTCAGCAGCAGCAGCTGGAGATGGAGGTCAACGCTCACTACGGCAAGTCCCTGCTCCGCCTCTTCAGCAACAAAGGCTTCGTCATCCTCATGCTGTCCTATGGTCAGTGCGCAGTTCTGGCTGTTGGTGTTGGCGTCTTGTTGTTATGGTTGTAACTGTCGATTTTGTTGTTGCTGTTGTAGTGGTTGTCATGATGGTGGTGATAGTGTCTGTTGGGGGTGTTTGTGGTGGTGATGATGTTATTGCTGTCGTTGTTTTTATTGGGGTTGTTGTTGCTTTTGGTGGTGGTGGTGGTGTTTTTAAGGTTGTAGTTGTCGATTTTGTTGTTATTGTTGTGGTGGTGGTGATAGTGCCAGTTGTGGTGTTTTGTCGAGGTGGTGATGTTATTGCTATTGCTGTTAATGTTGTTGTTGTGGTGGTGGTGGTGGTGGTGATAGTGGTGATAAAGCCTGTAGTGGTGATGTTATGTTATTGTTGTTATTGTTGCTGTTGTCGCTATGTTATCGTTCTGCCCTTCTAGTTCCTCTTGTTCTTCCTTTTCTTGTTCTTATTCTTGTTGTTGTTGTTATTGTTGTTGTTGTTGTTGTTCTTCTTCTTCTTCTTCTTCTTCTTCTTTTTCTTCTTCTTCTTCGTCTTCTTCTTCTTCTTCTTCTTCTTCTTCTTCTTCTTCTTCTTCTTCTTCTTCTTCTTCTTCTTCTTCTTCTTCTTCTTCTTCTTCTTCTTCTTCAAGTAAAGTGATGTCAGTTCTCGCGGACTTGGCCCGGTCATTTCCTTCTCTGTCAGGTCTCCTTCTGTGTCTGCTGCTGCTTTTCTAGTTCTGCATGATACTTATTCTGCTCCGACTTCAGCTGCTGAAGACTGCTGTGGTTTTACAGGCATGAACACAGCGTCCTTCTACGCGGTGTCCACGCTACTGAACAACATTATCTTGGAGTATTTTCCCGTGAGTATGACAGTGTTCCACAACTTGATGATGACATTTCGATCAAACTGAGCTTGATAGATGTGTCAGTGCTTGTTCTCTGTCTCTGTCTGCTCTGTCTGTCTGTCTGTCTGTCTCTTTTTTGTCTCTGTCTCTGTCTGTCTGTCTCGTTGTCTGTCTCTGTCTCTGTCTCTATCTGTATCTGTATCTGTGTCTCTGTCTGTCTGTCTGTCTCTGTCTGTCTGTCTTCTCTCTCTCTCTTCTCTGCTTGTGTGAGTGCATATGCGTGCGTGCGTGCGTGCATGTGTGTGTGTGTGTGTGTGTGCGTGCCTGTGCGCGCGCATGTGCGTGCGTGTGTGACCCTTGAAATTCATCTTAATCACAACCCCATTAGATTACACGGCAGAGTAAAAATAACCATAAATACAAGTTAAAAGCATAGATGAAAGGTAGAGGTGTGACAGAGATGGTTGGACGAAAGGCAGAGGTGTGACAGAGGTGGTGAGATGAAAGGTAGAGGTGTGACAGAGGTGGTGAGATGAAAGGTAGAGGTGTGACAGAGATGGTGTAGATGAAAGGTACAGGAGTGACAGAGGTGTTGAGATGAAAGGTAGAGGGGTGACAGAGGTGATGTAGATGAAAGGTAGAGGCGTGACAGAGGTGATTGGATGAAATGTAGAGGTGTGACAGAGGTGGTGAGATGAAAGGTAGAGGTGTGACAGAGGTGGTGAGATGAAAGGTAGAGGCGTGACAGAGGTGATTGGATGAAATGTAGAGGTGTGACAGAGGTGGTGAGATGAAAGGTAGAGGTGTGACAGAGGGGGTTAGATGAAAGGTAGAGGTGTGATGGAGGGGGTTAGATGAAAGGCAGAGGTATGATAGTGGCGGTAAAGGCGAATAGGTGAAAGGCGTGAGACATGGTCACGTGATAGTCTCCTTTTCTCCCTGAACTTCCCAAGGAGCCATGTGGGCACAGCACTGAAGTTTTCAGGCCGTATCTCCAGGGTAAACTGAACCTGGCGGTGCCCATTCTTATACAGGTACATGGCGCATGCTGGGTATAGTGTATTTTCTAACCCACTGGGTGCTGACATCAGTTAGGGGGTCGGCATGTGTTTTTTTAACAGGGGGAGTTGAGGCACTGGCAGGTCTGCACTTTGATGTGACCCAGGGGATTGCAAAAATCTCATTCCTTAATCCCCTAGACGCTTCTAGGAAGATTGGAACCCAGGACTTGATGGACACATGGGGTTGAAGTCAACGCTGTCTTCGCTGAGTGGTAGCGTCTGTCTATCGTCTTGACTGGCTTTGGAATACATTCCAAATACTTCTGTGTTGAATAAACAACAACACATACATGGCATACGCGCAGGTGCATG
>CM054152.1:49214751-49217251 GCA_028751875.1 Rapana venosa
TAGTTCCGCTGTTCTTTTTATCTTTCCTCGTGTTTTTCTGCCCTTTGCATTTCTGTTGTCTGTGATTTACCTTCTTCTGTTGTTATTATTGCAAAGTGGAGGAAGCTGATTGCAAAATCTTCATTAGTGCCCCCATGGGACTATGTACTAGGTGAGGTGATGTTGTTATTGTTGATGTTGCTGCTGCTGCTGTTGTTGGGTTGTAAAGTATAACGGGCCATATCAGATATCCTTCCGTAGAATTGGGACTACTCTCTCTTGGGAGAGAGCTCTGCAGAAACATGATGCAACAATGTAAAAATCTGCTTTCTCCCTTTTACCCAGCTACTGAACAAGGCCATGATTTACTTGTCTAATCATAAAGTAGCCAGAGAGTAAACCAGGCCCGAGAGATACAGATAGTGCCGTGTTGCTCAAGACATTTGAACAACATTCTCAAAATAGAATCAGCACAGTGAATGATACTTGACTGTGTTAACCCAGGTTTCCAACAAGCACAGACCAAACTCACCCTGGGCAGGATTTGGCTACAGCCCCTAAAAGATACCCACTTGACTCTCATCGGATTCAACTCTGCGGATTCTAGCCAGGAAAGTTATGCGCTAACTCACTGCACAAGGGTGGGGATTACACTATGGCAATATACCGTCTCGATACCACTTAGATTCATTTGGCTTGAGCTGATTTGACTTGATTTGAATTGGATTGACTTGATTTACATTGATTTGAGTAGGATTGATTTGAGTAGGATTGATATGAGTAGGACTCATTTGAGTAGGATTGATTTGAGTAGGACTGATTTGAGTAGGATTGATTTGATATAGATTAACTTGACTTGGATTGACTTGATTCTGGTTAATTTGGCTTGGGTCAATTTGACTTGGATTAGTTTGACGTAGATTGATTTGATTTGGATTGGCTTGAATTGGATTAAAATGGCTTGCGTTAATTTGACTTGGGTTAATTTGACTTGGACTGGCTTGGATTGACTTGGATTGGATTAACTTTGGTTGACTTGATTTGATTTAAATATCGTGGAGCCCATCCATCTCTGAATGTTGATTCTTTCGCTTTTCTTAAACTTAAGACAAAGATTTAGGAGGTAGAGAGCTAGAAATAACAATTATTCAGCTGGGTAGTTCACTGAATGGACCAGGGATAGCTTCTCCACAACCCAGGCACTTGCACACAACCGCCGCAAATGGAGCCCCTACAACCCGGGAGGGATTTATGGAAGCAGATGAGATGAGATGAGATGAGTTCACTTCCCGGTCTGCGTAATTGTCTGACTTACGATTAAATCTGGTTGAAATGACTTTGAGATAACATTTAAGAAACAAAGTAAAAAGGTAAAGGTGTCCCATAACCTATGTGGTCTTAGCGGAGTGAAGTGTCAGACCTCAGCTTCTCAAGGGGCCAGCATATTGAGGGCGGCGCCCATCTCCTCTTCCTCGCTGCTTTACCTTCCCTGACCCTCTAGGGACAGGTACCCATTCACAGCTGGGTGACCTGGGAAACTGTACTGAAGCCAAGGCGCGCAAAGCGTCACCCATCCACGTGGTAACCACGCTCGATGCTGCTTAAGCTTGGCTTGTGGAAAGCGAGTGCTCTGACCACTGAGCTATCCCGTCCCTTAAAATTAGTAACTCGTAAAATGATTTTAATTGGCAATGTATGAAAGAAAGTTTCTATACTGCCATGGAGTATTCTTTTTAGCTGCCCAGATTATCATATAAAGCCTCTTGGTGGTAAAACTACCCTTCACTATGTAAGCATGAGAATATTTTTCGGACACGCTGTAATCTTTTTGTGTTCAGGTTAACCATGACAGGCTACCTTCCGGTCGGATTTGAATTCGCTGCGGAGCTGACGTTTCCGGAATCGGAAGGGACGTCTTCCGGTTTGTTGAACGCCTCTGCGCAGTTCTTTGGCATGATTCTGACCATGGGCATGAGGGCCATGATGGTCAACGTGTCCGTGTTGTGGGCCAACATCACACTGGTCATCGTCCTCTTTCTTGGTTCTGTCATGACAGGTAACGGGTCATAGTGTTGCTGCTTTCAAAAGTAGAATTTAAAACGTGTTCATGAAAAAGAGCTTTGCAATGGGGTGGACACTCATGCAAAATGTCACACATACCTAATTCTATCCGTCTATCTATCTATCTGTCTGTCTGTCTGTCTTTCTGTCTATCTATCTATCTATCTATCTATCTATCTATCTATCTATCTATCTATCTATCTATCTATCTATCTATCTATCTATCTATCTATCTGTCTGTCTGTCTGTCTGTCTGTCTGTCTGTCTGTCTGTCTGTCTGTCTGTCTGTCTGTCTGTCTGTCTGTCTGTCTGTCTGTCTGTCTGTCTGTCTGTCTGTCTGTCTATCTATCTATCTATCTATCCATCCATCTATCTATCTATCTATCTATCTATCTATCTGTCTGTCTGTCTGTCTGTCTGTCTGTCTGTCTGTCTATCTACCTATCTATCTACCTACCTA
>CM054152.1:49222251-49242251 GCA_028751875.1 Rapana venosa
AATGGAATAAAACTTAAAAAAACGACAAATTTATTCGTAATAAAGACTGACCTGCTAACCATGTTAACTAATATCCTCCCCCTCTTTGATGGTGTCTTTAACTTGAAGAGGTTCAGTTTCAGTGTCTCCAAAATGTTCATTGCGGCCAGAATATTTTATCTAGACTAAGTCACTTTTTGTGACATTGTACAAAACATAAGGCAAAACAAATTCCACCCCTATCTTCTAAAAAGAACACATTTTAACAACTATGAAATGAATTTTTTTAATGAGCAAGCCACCACAAAAGCTGTGTGACCCTATAGTTCGTTTAATTCTATTTTCATTTTTTGTTTTGCACCTGCATGTGTAACTCTTTCCCTTTAAGAGTGACATTTCTAATGAATATTTAGGGTAGAAGAGACTGTGTCGGAGGTTAAGTGAGGGGGGGAGGGAGAGGGGAGGGAGAGGGGAGGTCAGGAAAAACGAGAGGTGTTAGGGTGAGGAAGGAAGTGAAAAGATATTGGGAGGGAGGGGAAGGTTACAGAGGAGGAGGGAATTGGATGGGGGAGGGAAGTAGGTTAGGGGGAGGAGGGGTAGACATTGGGGCAGATTAGGGGGAAGGAGGAGGGTAGAATAGGGGAGTGAAGGGCAGGGTAGGTTTACACTTGTCATTTATTTATTTATTAATTATTTTAATTTATACCACTGAAAGTCATGGCAAAATTTCTCTGCGTGAAATTCGGGCTGCTCTCCCTGGGGAGAGCGCGTCGCCACAAGAGCAGCTCCACTCATTAATTTTTTTTCTTTTTCTGTTTGCAACTAATTATTTCCCTATCAGAGCGGCTTTTTTCTACAAAATTTTGCCGTGGGTTCTTTTACGTGCGCTAAATAATTAGGTGTAACACATGGGAGCTCGGTTTATCGTCTCATTCAAAAGACTAGCACCCAGACCATCTCTCATGATCTAATGGATGGGGGAAAAGTTTCGGGTCCAAACGGAATTCGAACCACCACACACGTTTGACCCGGACTGTTCGCTTTCTAGGCAGGTGCATTACCTCTAGACCACCGATCAATATTACATTAAGTGGGACATATATATTTAAGTATCAAATTAAGTGAGAAACAGATGGACAGTATAGTGTTCCCATGCCAGTGTAGACAGACTGCGTCACAGCAATGGCGTTATTAGCCAAGATAGAGGTGGTTCAAGCCACAAAGAGTTGGCTGTTCTGATTCCACACATGCCCTGGTCTCCCTGTGCTGAGTATCCCTATGCGTTTTCCCTTTTGAAGACAAGGCAGTTTGATACGTTCTTCTGGCGCCATACTTTGGTACAGTTTTGGTTTGATAAGCCAGCATGTGGCCTCCCAACCACAGGTACATTCCACAACACGGCATTGGGACTCACACGGCAAGACATCGCTCTCTCTAGTGTCTGAACAGTGGACAGTCACTTTTCGGAAAACTTGGTTATTTAGTGATGGTCGCCATGTTGACAATAAGCGCGTGCTGACAATAGACATTTAAGCACAATGCTGACATAAGACAATAAGCACCATGCTGACAATAGACAATAAGCACCATGCTGACAATAGACAATAAGTACCATGCTGACAATAGACAATAAGTACCATGCTGACAATAGACATTTAAGCACAATGCTGACAATAGACAATAAGCACCATGCTGACAATAGACAATAACAATAAGCACCATGCTGACAATAGACAATAACAATAGACAATAACAATAAGCACCATGCTGACAATAGACAATAAGCACCATGCTGACAATAGACAATAAGCACCATGCTGACAATAGACAATAAGCACCATGCTGACAATAGACAATAAGCACCATGCTGACAATAGACAATAACAATAAGCACCATGCTGACAATAGACAATAACAATAAGTACCATGCTGACAATAGACAATAGGCACCATGCTGACAATAGACAATAACAATAAGCACCATGCTGACAATAGACAATAACAATAGACAATAACAATAAGCACCATGCTGACAATAAGTACCATGCTGACAATAGACAATAACAATAAGTACCATGCTGACAATAGACAATAAGCACCATGCTGACAATAGACAATAACAATAGACAATAACATTAGACAATAACAATAAGCACCATGCTGACAATAAGTACCATGCTGACAATAGACAATAACAATAAGTACCATGCTGACAATAGACAATAGGCACCATGCTGACAATAGACAATAACAATAAGCACCATGCTGACAATAGACAATAACAATAGACAATAACAATAAGCACCATGCTGACAATAAGTACCATGCTGACAATAGACAATAACAATAAGTACCATGCTGACAATAGACAATAAGCACCATGCTGACAATAGACAATAACAATAGACAATAACATTAGACAATAACAATAAGCACCATGCTGACAATAGACAATAACAATAAGCACCATGCTGACAATAGACATTAACAATAAGCACCATGCTGACAATAGACAATAACAATAGACAATAACAATAAGCACCATGCTGACAATAGACAATAACAATATACAATAACAATAAGCACCATGCTGACAATAGACAATAACAATAAGCACCATGCTGACAATAGACATTAACAATAAGCACCATGCTGACAATAGACAATAACAATAGACATTAACAATAAGCACCATGCTGACAATAGACAATAACAATAGACATTAACAATAAGCACCATGCTGACAATAGACATTAACAATAAGCGCCATGCTGACAATAAGCGCCATTCCATGCTGACAATAGACAATAAGCAGCATGCTGACAATAGACAATAAGTACCATGCTGACAATAGACAATAAGCACCATGCTGACAATAGACAATAAGCACCATGCTGACAATAGACAATAAGCACCATGCTGACAATTAGCACCGTGCTGACAATAGACATTAAGCAACATGCTGACAATAGACAATAAGCACCATGCTGACAATAAGCACCGTGCTGACAATAGACATTAAGCAACATGCTGACAATAGACAATAAGCACCATGCTGACAATTAGCACCGTGCTGACAATAGACATTAAGCACCATGCTGACAATAGACAATAAGCACCATGCTGACAATAAGCACCGTGCTGACAATAGACATTAAGCAACATGCTGACAATAGACAATAAGCACCATGCTGACAATAGACAATAAGTACCATGCTGACAATAGACAATAACAATAGACATTAACAATAAGCACCATGCTGACAATAGACATTAACAATAAGCGCCATGCTGACAATAAGCGCCATTCCACGCTGACAATAGACAATAAGCAGCATGCTGACAATAGACAATAAGTACCATGCTGACAATAGACAATAAGCACCATGCTGACAATAGACAATAAGCACCATGCTGACAATAGACAATAAGCACCATGCTGACAATTAGCACCGTGCTGACAATAGACATTAAGCAACATGCTGACAATAGACAATAAGCACCATGCTGACAATAAGCACCGTGCTGACAATAGACATTAAGCAACATGCTGACAATAGACAATAAGCACCATGCTGACAATTAGCACCGTGCTGACAATAGACATTAAGCACCATGCTGACAATAGACAATAAGCACCATGCTGACAATAAGCACCGTGCTGACAATAGACATTAAGCAACATGCTGACAATAGACAATAAGCACCATGCTGACAATAAGCACCGTGCTGACAATAGACATTAAGCAACATGCTGACAATAGACAATAAGCACCATGCTGACAATAGACAATAAGTACCATGCTGACAATAGACAATAAATACCATGCTGACAATAGACATTAAGCAACATGCTGACAATAGACAATAAGCACCATGCTGACAATAGACAATAAGTACCATGCTGACAATAGACAATAAATACCATGCTGACAATAGACAATAAGCAACATGCTGACAATAAGCACCATGCTGACAATAGACAATAAGCACCATGCTGACAATAAAAACCATGCTGACATTAGACATTAAGCAACATGCTGACAATAGACAATAAGTACCATGCTGACAATAGACAATAAGCACCATGCTGACAATAGACAATAAGCAACATGCTGACAATAAGCACCATGCTGACAATAGACAATAAGCACCATGCTGACAATAGACAATAAGTGCCATGCTGACAATAGACAATAAGTGCCATGCTGACAATAAGCACCATGCCTTGCTGACAATAAGCACCATGCCATGCTGACAATAAGGACCATGCTGACAATAGACAATAACAATGAGCGCTATGCTGACAATAGACAATAACAATAAGCACCATGCTGACAATAAGCACCATGCTGAAAATAGACAATAACAATAAGCGCCATGCTGACAATAGAAATAACAATAAGCGCCATGCTGACAATAAGCGCCATGCTGACAATAGACAATAACAATAAGCGCCATGCTGACAATAAGCACCATGCTGACAATAAGCGCCATGCTGACAATAAGCACCATGCTGACAATAAGCACCATGCTGACAATAAGCGCCATGCTGACAATAAGCGCCATGCTGACAATAGACAATAGACAATGAGCACCATGTAGACAATAACAATAAGCGCCATGCTGACAATAGACAATAGCAATAAGCACCATGCTGACAATAAGCGCCATGCTGACAATAAGCGCCATGCTGACAATAGACAATGAGCACCATGCTGACAATAGACAATAGCAATAAGCACCATGCTGACAATAAGGACCATGCTGAAAATAAGCGCCATGCTGACAATAAGCGCCATGCTGACAATAAGCGCCATGCTGACAATAGACAATAGCAATAAGCACCATGCTGACAATAAGCGCCATGCTGACAATAAGCGCCATGCTGACAACAAGCGCCATGCTGACAATAGACAATAGAAAATAGACAATAAGCACCATGCTGACAATAGACAATAGCAATAAGCGCCATGCTGACAAAAAGACAATAACAATAAGCACCATGCTGACAATAAGTGCCATGCTGACAATAGACAATAACAATAAGCGCCATGCTGACAATGCTGACAATAAGCGCCATGCTGACAATAAGCGCCATGCTGACAATGCTGACAATAAGCGCCATGCTGACAATAAGCGCCATGCTGACAATAGACAATAAGCACCATGCTGACAATAGACAATAAGAACCATGCTGACAATAGACAATAACAATAAGCACCATGCTGACAATAGACAATAAGCACCATGCTGACAATAAGCACCATGCTGACAATAGACAATAACAATAAGCACCATGCTGACAATAGACAATAAGCACCATGCTGACAATAGACAATAAGCACCATGCTGACAATAGACAATAACAATAAGCACCATGCTGACAATAGACAATAAGCACCATGCTGACAATAGACAATAAGCACCATGCTGACAATAGACAATAACAATAAGCACCATGCTGACAATAAGCACCATGCTGACAATAGACAATACAACAAGCACCATGCTGACAATAAGCACAAGCACCATGCTGACAATAGACAATACCATGCTGACAATAAGCACAAGCACCATGCTGACAATAAGCACAAGCACCATGCTGACAATAGACAATACCATGCTGACAATAAGCACAAGCACCATGCTGACAATAAGCACAAGCACCATGCTGACAATAAGCACCATCAGTGGATCGGTGGTTTTGCGCCTGTCTAGAAAGTGAAAAGTCCGGGTTGGAAGGCAGCGGCTCGAATCCCGTTGGGAACCGAAACTTTTTGCCCATCCATTAGATCATGAATAGTGGTCTGGGCGCTAGTCTTTTGGATCAGACATCCAGCTCCCGTGTTTTACACATAACTATTTAGCGCACATAAAAGAACCCACGACAGCAAGAGAGTTGTCATTCCTGGCAAAATTCTGTTGAAAAAATGTTACTTTGATAGGAAACAAATACAGTTGCAGACAGGAAAAAGGGGAAAAAAGGGGACGCTTTCCCCGGGAGGGAGAGCAGCATGACTTTCACGCAGAGAATCTGCGTGACTTAAAGTGGTAGAGAATAAATAAATGTAACATTTAAAAAATGTTGACAATAATGCCAAGTGTGCCATTGCAGGTCGTGGTCAGTATGACGGAGATGGAGATCACCGTGGAACCCCACCACCACTGCTCCGTGACTGTATAGACACACACCTGCCCTCTCCTCTCTTCTCTTCCCCTACCGTCTTTTCAACAACAGGTGGGGAGGGGCAAACATTTACTGCAGTTGCATTTAAAATAAACTGTATCAAATCAAGACTGTCTTTTTTGTAGAGATGAGGGTCGGGTAATAATCTGATCGGTGATATTATTGATGTGGGGATGTTATTAACAGAGTTATCAACTTTTTGTTGTGATTGGTATGGTTCTCGTATGAGATGTTAAGAACATGTGATTAAGAAATTAAATGATGGCCTTAGATGAAAAAAAGTTACACACAACACAAAGGCTGCTCTTTGATAGTAGAAATACTTGATGAAGAAATGTAGCCTGAGTGAAGCGCACTGCGTGATCTGCTCGTTCAGATGACACTAACACTACAGTCCAACAGGTTGTAAACCAGCACCCAATCAAACAGAGTGTCGTTCAATTCGCAGGTGTGTCCCGATTTAGAAACTAGACGCTGGGACAGGACTTTGGTCGTATGGGAGGTAATCTAGTTACCACCCCTGTCACGTATGTATTCAATGTTACTAAGGTGATTTTTTTGGCAGAAGGTATTGTTCACTGCACACCAGTCTTTGTGATGGTTTGTTTTTAAGAAGGGCGTGTTCCCACATGTTGGTTCTTTACTGCTGTTTCTAGCACACAGGATTGAGTTCTTTGAGAAATACATTTCACAACTCATGGATTCTTCTCATGTTCGTTGGAACAAAACTAGTTTGTATGCCGAGATCTTATTTACAAACGAATAGCTTCCCCACCAAAGGAACTTTACTGAATCACAAAGGTTTTTATTTGCGGAGGGGGTGGGGGTGGGGGGTGGTGGGGGTGGGTGGTTAGGCATTATTCTTAACAGTGTGATTTTCTAAAACTTTGAAATACCGATGAAACATACTATTAGAAACATTTCTCATTCAAAGGTATCTGTTTTAAAAACTCGGAATTTAAAACTTAAAAAAATTATGATGGCGGTATGCATATGTTTTATGTAATGACTGTTATTCACCACCCTACCTCTGTAGTGTATATTGATCGCGTCACACAGCACTTTAAGCCACGGCAGATTTTCATGCATGAAACTGGAATGGTCTTTCAGACAAAGAGCAACCCTTTAAGTACAGTACCATCTATTAGTTTAATGTTTGCATATGTGACACTCCATTACAAAATGAGTTGCATTGCACCATAGGTCAACTTTTAGTTTTGGGCATGCTATTACTTTGTAATCAAAGGGCTCTTCAATACAACAGTGGAATGAACATCGGAACATTGCTATGAAAAGTGATTACAAATTGAAATGGCAGATTGCGGGAAGTGACAAAATGAGAAATTGACAAGGTTGGCATCATATTAGGTGGTCAGAATGAGGGATTGGGTGTATTAAAAAAACCACCACGTTTTAAAGCAAAAGGAAAGCTACAACCTGATATTCCAACTACAGGGTAGACTAGTGGCTATAGTTTTATGATCAATCAAAATCTAAAAATTAACAACCGGACCCCCACCAGTCCAAAAATGGCTCAGAGCAGAAAAGTGGGTCAGATGCAAAGTGACTCATTTTGTGGTGGAGCGTCACATATGTGTTTGTTTATAACTATAGACGTGATTTTTCTTCATGTGAAACATGATCCTTAGAAAAAAGATATATACATCTGGTTAGTATTATATAAAAAACAAACAAACACAGGGTATATGCTATTGTGTGTGAGAGAGAACTTCACTATCACAATGTTGTTGCTGTTGTTTTGTTATAGTTGTTGTTGTTAAGACTTTTCAAACTGGAGCCCTTTGGGGTCACCCAGCAAATGCACTTGACCTCATTCTTTGCACATGCAATCAATAACAGTGATAATGACAGCAAGTCAACATGGCTGTTATTATATACCTCTTCACGTTTGTTACCATATCCAAAAGTGGTTGTATCGATTCTGTTTGTCTTAGAAACTGATGCACTGGCAGGCCTGTTTTTGTGATCATAAATCAGATAATATGTGAGTGAGCATCCTCTGTGTTGATTTATCTCTTAGCACTTTGGTTACTTTTTCTCTAGTCTTGTTCTGTCTGTACATCACTAAGTGTCTGTCTTTCCTTCTATCTTTCTGTTTGTCTCTGTAAATATCTATCCTTCTGTCTGTGTGCCCTTTTGTCTATCTCTGTCTGTCTGTCTGCCTGTCTGTCTCTCTGTCTCTGTCTCTCTCTCCCTCCATCCCTCCCTCCATGTCTGTCTGTCTGTCTGTCTGCTCTCTCTCTCTCTCTCTCAAAACGATAATTATTGGGACCAAAAGCGTATTACTTCGACGAGACTAGTTTGCTTTTATGTCCAATATGTTCATATTGTTCATCTGCATTGGGTCACACAAAAGCAAACTAGTCTCGTCTTGCCTGAAACCACATGTGTAACACCAGGCTAGTGTCCTCTGCATTGTCAGGCTCACAGCTGTCAGGTACCCCCTCCCCCCCCCCACCTCCATCCTCTCCCCCATTTTCAGCTACTCTCAGCTGCTATCCATTCCATTCCATTCCAGCCCAGCTGGTGCTAGTTATAGCAGGCCCTGACCACACTCGGATTTGGTGAAAAAGCAGGGGCGTGCTAATGTCAGCACTGGGCCCTGGGCTGAGTTAGGTTGGACGTGTGCGCTGTGGGCTGTCAATGGCCTAGTGGTTAAAACCTCGGCCTTGTTGCTGACGGTAACTGAGGGGCTGGGTTTGAACCTCCACTGAGGACTCAGTTCCTGGGCAACGCTCCCTACATCCACACTAGTATTCACTCCACTCCCTCCAAAGCCCATGGGGTGAGAAACAAAACGAAAGGAAGCTTTGGATTCCTGAGGGAGAGCGATGGGCTGCCCCAGGTGTCACCTGGCTACAACACACTGCCCGAAAACGTTAGTGTAGCGCCCCATGGACTTACGATAGACAGTGTCGAGTCTGCAAACACAGCCTGACAGATTGCAAGACGCCGTTTGAGTGGCGGTTTTATTCATTTATTTATTTATTCATTTATTTATTTATTCATTTATTTATTTATTCATTCATTTATTTATTCTTTTATTTCGAGGATAATGGAATAAGAACTCATGTGCTTTTTTATATCAAGTCCCCTTGTGTACGCAGTTTTGAAAATTCGGTCATCCGTTCCCACCGGCACACAATGGCCTACTCTTACGAAAAGAGGAACGGGTTTTAACGTGTGCGCAAGATGTTCTGTATGCGTTCGCACACTGGACCTTGATTTATAGTCTCATCCGAAGAACTGTTGGGGAGGGGAGGGGGGGGGGGGGGTGGGGTCGGCTCTGATGTTAACTTCAGAGGAAAAATCCTCTTGAACGAAATTCGAACCCGGGTCAGCGCATCCCTCTAACCACCAGGCTACCCTGTATCATCTGTGTGACCACTGACCGTAATGCACCAACATCATACAACAGCTTTTCCCAGAACAATTAACAATATACGTGGCCTTTTGAAAAGCAGGTCAGCATCGATGATGATTGGCAATATTTACAGAAATACAGCCAGTAATAAAAGAGCATATTACGAAGTTAGGTTGCAACATTATAATCAATAGTGCAGCAGACATATTCAGCAGAGATCAAAGCTACAGCACAGATATATTCAACAAATGTATAACCAATACCATAGACTTCAATCATTTTAAAAGTCAAGTTTTTCAATCACAACAGAAATCTTTCCCCATAAATGACATTTAGTCTAAAACACAAAAATAAAGACTTTTTCATAAACCATACATTTCTAACGAATTATTATTATTATTTATTTAAAAAATATTTCTGAGGAAGTTTTTAGATGACATATGCCTTTCTTATGAAATAAATTTGTACCTTCAGTTTTTAACGGATTTTTCTTAGAAAAACACACTACCCTTCAAGCAGATCACGAAATGCCATCTTAAAAAAAATCTTTTCCATCCAGTTAGCATGAAACACAAGCATCTAAACCAGACCGTGTTGGATATGTCAGACATTTTCCTTTATTCGTCATCCCAAAATACAAAAATACTAAACCCCGAAATTCAAAAGATAACAAGCACTTCAATGTAACGAACAATGATGTCATGAAATGTCATGTAGAGAACAAGGAGCACTAGAGAAAGAACCTTCCGTGTCCATCCGAGTACTGGCAAAATGTAAATGTCATAGAATTGATCAAGAGAAAAACATCGTCAGATTTACTCCACACAGAGAGAGAGAGAGAGAGAGAGAGAGAGAGAGGAGAGAGAGAGAGAGAGAGAGAGAGAGAGAGATCTCTGAAATAATTTAGTTGCACATCGGCCTTTAGGCCACAATACATCAAAGGGGAGTGAGGGAGGGGGCACAATGGAAAAGAACAGGGATTTCACAAACACAACTTCATACAGAATTGAATCACATAAACATGTGCAGGCCTATGTACCTACACATCTTCCCCTGTCAGCAACTGAGAGTTTGTTTCCTTTGGTGTCTATGTACACTTAGTCATTGCATTCCGATCACCAGGCATCAACACAACTAATGAGAGGAGACATCATGAGAATAATGATCATGTGGCATAAATCTAACTTACTGTTAACAGTCTAAGTTGTCAAAGCGATCTTTTATAAAAGTGCATGACTAATAATCCTGCAGTGACGTTAAGTACATTAAGCGAGACTGACCGTTCATTTTAGCATTACAACATCCTACCCGGTTTAAGAATAGTCAACAAAACATTAGATAACATAGATTCTCCTTTCAAATTTTAAGTTATTTAAGTTGTCGTTGATAAACTTTGGTAACAGAAAACCACTACCGGATAATATATCTCATTTACAGTGGTCAGACATTTTAGAGAGCGAGAGAGAGAGAGAGAGAGAGAGAGAGAGAGAGAGAGAGAGAGAGAGAGAGAGAGAGAGAGAGAGAGAGAGAGAGAGAGAGAGAGAGAGAGAGAGAGAGAGAGAGAGGTTGTTGCACGATCCATCGGAACACCCTGGTAGTCATCCAGAATAGGTCTTCTGACTCACTCATCTCACCAGGGAATCACTGCAAGTACACACTGGATGAGAAGTTATATATTTTTGGCTTTAAAAAGTGCTTTGCCATAAAGGCAGCCATATTCCGACTTGAGAGAAGTCAGAAAGTGTGATTTGTTATGTAAGAGCTTGTCAAACTTCAAGACAATCTTAGCGTAACATTGGAAGGAAGGACAAAACTTACTGAAGGTAGGCTTTGGCACTAAGCTGACTTCAACAGAGAAAGCTGTTTGCTGGCCCATGTGAGGGCTGTCAAGTAGGAGAGTTTTCCATTAGCTGGATTGGTGGTCTAGAGGTAACGCGCCTGCATAGAAAGTAAAAAGTCCGGGTCGGAAGTGTGCTTTGGTTCAATCCCCGTTTGGACCCAAAAATTGTCTCCCATCCATTAGACCATGAGTGGTGGTCTGGTTGGTAGTCTTTCGGATGAGACGGTAAACCGAGGTGTTACACAAAATTATTTAGCGCACGTAAAAGAACCCATGGCAACAAGAGAGTTGTCCCTGGCAAAATTCTGTAGAAAAAATCCTCTCTGATAGGGAAACACATATACTTACAGACAAGAAAAGAAAAAAATGGGTGGCGCTGCTATGTGGCGACGCGCTCTCCCTGGAGAGAGCAGCCCGAATTTCACACAGAAAATCTGTCGTGACTTAAATTGGTATGAAATATGAAATACTATTTTCTAACACCCTGACACCCCCATAGAGAAATACTTGCTGTTCTGTGTCCAGTACAGGGGGAAGGTGTTCCAGCCTTTGTGGTCGTTGGGGAGTGAAGTGTCAGAAACCTCAGCTTCTCCAGGGGCCAGCATATTGAGGGCGGCGCCCATCTCCTCTCCCTCGCTGCTTTACCCTCCCTGTCCCTAAAGACAGCTGGGTGAACTGGGGAACTGTGATGAAGTCAAGATGCACGAACAGTCACCCATCCCAGAGGCAACCCCGCTCAATGCTGCTTAACCTTAGCTTAGGGGGAGGGAGTGCTCTGACCACTGAGCTATCTCGTTCCCATTGGAGCACATACAAAGAACAAAGACATCTGCTCCGAATGATCAAATCTGCACTTCAAATTTCCCACAAGACCACAGAGATTCTGAAGCGCTGCCCATGGCTTCATAGAATTAGAAGATTGCATTATTTTTTGCTTGGCTGCTGCATTTGTTAAAACTTTCTTCTGAAGGTAGAAATCTAAAAGCACGCAGACCCCCATCCCCCCAAAGCACACACAATATATACCAGAAAAGGCTCCTTACAGAAAAGCCATTAAAGAACTAAAAGCATAACCCCTACAGTGCAGGACATCATTTTTGCATGACACACACACGCCAAAGGTCAGATCATGCCATCGCCTCATAGAACAGAATAGGAAATGCACATCAAAGACTTTGCATGGAAACTATAGCTCTGAAGGGAAATTACAGCAGGATGGATGGAATCACACAATGCGGTTATTAAAGACATTGGGATCAGACAAATTTGCACTAGGACGTCGTTATGAGAGAGAGAGAGAGAGAGAGAGAGAGAGAGAGAGAGAGAGAGAGAGAGAGAGAGAGAGAGAGAGAGAGAGAGAGAGAGACAGACAGACAGACAGACAGACAGACAGACAGACAGACAGACAGACAGACAAAGATTTTATTCTTTTATATCGAGGATATTGGAATAAGCACTTATGTGCTTATTTGCATCCAGTCCCAGTGTGTATGCGGTTGTTTTTTTTGTAAATTCTGTTATCTGTTCCCTCCGGCACACAATGGCCTACTCTTTTGAAAAGCGAAACAGGAATTAACGTGTGCGTAAGATGTTCTGCGTGCGTTCGCACACAGGACCTCGGTTTATAGTCTCATCCGAAGGACTTTTGGGGAGAGTGGAGTCGGCACTGATGTTAACTCCAGGGGAAAATATCCCCTTGAACGGGAATCGAACCCGGGTTGTCAGATTGCGAGCGCAATGTTCTAACCAGTAGACAAAGAGAGGAGAGGAGAGGAGAGTGAGAGGAGAGAGAGAGAGAGAGAGAGAGAGAGAGAGAGAGAGAGAGAGAGAGAGAGAGAGAGAGAGACAATGACAATGACAATGACAATGACAATGACAAATTCTTTTATTTCGAGGATAATGAATAAGCAACATGTGCTTTTTACATCCAGTCCCGCCGTTAGGGATACATCTTAATAATAATAACCCAATACTTATACAAGAGAGAGAGAGCGAGAGCGAGAGAGAGAGAGAGAGAGAGGAGAGAGAGAGAGAGAGAGAGAGAGAGAGAGGAGAGGAGAGAGGAGAGAGAGAGAGAGAGAGAGAGAGAGAAGAGAGAGGAGAGAGAGAGAGAGAGAGAGAGAGAGAGAACTCGAATTGAAACATTTTATTGAGATTATTCAGATCAGTCTAATGAATGCCCTTGTAAAACCTAAAATCGTTATAACCAGTTTCTCTCTCTTCATTCTCTGACGTGTATATTTGCTGCTCTACGTATGCACACACACACACTATCAAACAATAGACAAGTGGGCACGCATACAAGAATGACTTGAATATCACACTCTCCATCCATTACAAGACTGTAGAGATTTGAACCTGTGGTCTACAGCTTCAGAACCGTGATGGTGAGAAACATGCCAGCTCGTCCTCTTGGCAGCAAGCCACAGACACACAGATGGCAGATCAAAGCAGAGGCACCAGTGAACACTGCAGCTGTGACATGGCGCTAAAGGCTGTCCTCCTTTTCAAGATTGTTGTTGTTGTTGTTGTTGTTGTATGTTTTAAGTCTGTTCACATTTAGTGATATTAGACTAGAGAGACAGAGAGGGAGAGAGACAGAGACAGAGAGACAGAAAGAGACAGAGACAGAGAGAGAGAGACAGACAGACAGAGAGGGACAGAGAGAGACAGAGACAGAGAGAGAGACAGACAGACAGACAGAGAGGGACAGAGACAGAGAGAGAGAGAGAGGCAGGGAGGGGAGGGAGGGGAGGGAGGAAGGGATTAAAAAACAAAATTAACAAGAGACACTGCTGAAAGCAGAGAACTCCATTCTCTCAGGAAATGCACAGTCTGAAAGCGCTGATCACGCCCCTTTCCTGATGTCACCACATCTAAAATGCAGATGGCAGATTTCGCATGAAAATGTGCGGTTCCTCATGAAGGTCAGGAAAGGAGGGACGTGGGTCACAGAGGTCAGTGATTGAAGAGATTGAAATGAGGCATTTCTATATTGAGATAATGGGGTGAGAGAGAGAGAGAGAGAGAGAGAGAGAGAGAGAGAGAGAGAGAGAGAGAGAGAGAGAGAGAGAGAGAGAGAGAGAGAGAGAGAGAGAGGACGCACACAGACACAGATACAGACATACACACATACATACACAGAAGCAGATCTTTGTTTGAGATCAAATGATATATCGATAGACAATCCTTTATTTCTTAGAGGTCAAACGATTTATTGATAGGCAATCCTTTTTTCTTTAGAGGTCAAACGATTTATTGATAGGCAATCCTTTTTTCTTTAGAGGTCAAATGATTTATTGAGAGACAATCCTTTTTTCTTTAGAGGTCAAATGATTTATTGATAGACAATCCCTTTTCCTTTAGAGGTCAAATGATTTATTGATAGACAATCCTTTTTTCTTTAGAGGTCAAATGATTTATTGATAGACAATACTTTTTTCTTTAGAGGCCAAATGATTAATTCACAGATAAACCTGTGGCTCAGATATGAAAAGTATTCATTGAATAAAAAAAGTGATAACATTGAATAGCGAGGTAAGCAGAGAGCGTGCCACCGACCGAGCGAGCGAGCGAGCGAGAGAGAGAGAGAGAGATTTGTTAAGAGAAAGGAAAGCATAAACAATAGTCTTTGATTTCATCCAGTCCTCAGCATTAAAATATTCAAACAATATTGCATCGATCATAAAGTAAAGGAACAAAATATGCATCAGGTAACAAAATAAAATTCTACGAGAGACAGAGAGAGAGAGAGAGGGGGGGGGGGGAGAAAGAGAGAGAGATAGGGGAGGAGAGGGAGAGCAAAAGGAGAGAGAGAGAGAGAGAGAGAAGAGAGAGAGAGAGAGAGAGAGAGAGAGGGAGAGAGAGAGAGACACAGACAGACAGACAGACAAACAAAGACAGAGACAGAGTCAGAGGCAAACAGTCAGGCAGATGATAGACATAAAAAACCCGAAGAGACTGACAGAAGCAGACGATAGAGAGAAAAGAAAGAAATGGTAAGGAGTCCATGCAGGGAAAGGAAAGAGACCGATGCGATAGAAAGAATGCAGAAAAGAGAAGAAGACAGGCGCGATAGAAAGAATGCAGAAAAGAGAAGAAGACAGATGCGATAGAAAGAATGCAGAAAAGAGAAGAAGACAGATGCGATAGAAAGAATGCAGAAAAGAGAAGACAGGCGCGATAGAAAGAATGCAGAAAAGAGAAGAAGACAGATGCGATAGAAAGAATGCAGAAAAGAGAAGAAGACAGATGCGATAGAAAGAATGCAGAAAAGAGAAGAAGACAGATGCGATAGAAAGAATGCAGTAAAAGGAAGTTATCAGACAAGCAAAGAAAAAAGACAGAGCGGAGTAAAGAAAGACGGTAGCTTGGTGCGTGACATAATTGGAAAACATGATAACAGATCTTTCTAAACATGCTGCACAGAAACATCTTTGATGTCAGAAAGGAGTCTGACAGGGCAGGTCACTTTGGCCTCTGTCTAACATACTGATATACCCACACACACACATTGTGTATAATTATATACTGGTGTGGCCGGGTGGACACACGGCTACACTTAACTTAGATTCAAACAGCGAAACCAATACTAGCCTTGTGGTCAATATTCAGTTTTCTCAACTCTCCATGTAAACTGTCATTATTATGCTTAGGATATATTTATATTTTTATATTTAGTATATTATCTAAATAAGTTTATTTTCCAATATTTTGATGTAACTAAGTATTAAATTAGTTTTTATATTATCTACTTGTTTGTGTTATTTTAATGTCTAAATAATTCTTTTAGTCATTCAATAGTACAGCCCGAGTTACCTCCTTTAAATGTGAGCATTGGTCTTATCTAGGAAAGAAAATCAATAATAATAACTTTATTAAGTCATATTGTTTGCTCATATTCATGGATATGATTGTTGATATACTGATCTTGACTTGATTCATTTCAACCACAATGAGAGTTCTCTATTTTTGTTGTAAATCAATATTTTTAATCTATTGCATCATATAGGTATAGGTAGGTCTTCTTCTTCAAGTGTCCAGTCTGGTCCTGCAGACATCCACGATCATGGCTCTCCATTCTTCCCTGTTCTCGGTCCCTCTCATGAGCTCATTGTTGGTGCCCTCTTTATTCGTTGCGAATTTGTTTAAGCTGTCTGTGAATTTTGTGCGTTGTCTTCCTCTGCTCTTGTTTCCACAGTTTCTCTAGTCCGTCAGCCCTGATTATATGGCCGAAAAATTTGAGCTGTCTTTCTCTGATGGTGTTGAGAAGGGATCTCTTGTACCCAGCCATTTCCATTACTTCTGCATTTGTTTTTCTTTTTGTCCATGAGACTTTCATGATTCTCCGGATGAACCACATTTCCACTGCTTCTAGTCACTGTTCTGTGTCCTTGCCTAGGGTCCAGCACTCACATCCGTACAGAAGAATGGACCATACGTAGGCTCTCAAAACATGGATCTTTGTCTTAAGGCTTATCTTACTGTTGGTAAAAATGCATTTCATGTTGTTAAAAGTTGCCTTAGATTGACCGATTCTCTTCTTGATTTCTGTGTCACACTTGCCGTCCGGGTGATAGTACAAGCAAGGTATTTAAAGGTATTTACTTGTCTGATTCTCTCTCCTTTACAGGCTATGTTGCATTGTTGTATAACAGCTTTTTTCGAGATCACCATGCATTATGTCTTCTTTGCATTGAGCTGTAATCCTTTCTTTTTGCTTTCGTCTGTTACTGTTGTTAAAATCTTTTGCAGTTTTTCTTCAGAGTCGGCGATAAGGACTGTGTCATCTGCATATCTCAGGTTGTTGATGTTGTGGCCACCTACACTAATTCCCTCATGATTCTCAATATTTCGTAGAATTGTTTCACTATATACATTAAATAAATCAGGCGAGAACACACAGCCCTGCCTCACACCCCTGCAGATTGGTCTATATTGACTGATGTCATTGTCGACTCTAATGGCTGCCTCCTGTTCCCAATATATGTTTCTGAGGACTCAAAGATCTTTCCCGTCAATATATAGTCCTGCCAGAATATCAAACAAGTCGGAGTGTCGTACTTTGTCGAACGCTTTTGAGTAGTCAATGAAGCAGAGGTACAGGTCTTTCTGGACCTCGATGGATCTTTCCATGAGAGTTTTCAATGCGAAGATTGCATTTCTGGTGCCTTCGTCTGCCATGAATCCAAATTGCGTTTCTGATATTTCTGGGATTATTTTATTTCTCATTCTCTTCATGAGTATTCGTAAAAGAACTTTGGTGAGGTGACTCATCAGGCTGATTGTACGATGTTGGTCACATTCAGCTGTACCCAGTTTCTTAGGGATCGCAATGTAGATGGACTTCTTCATATCTGTCAGAATCTCTCCTGTATGTACCCAAATATTAAGGCTAGAAAAGCAGTTCTAATTTTTATTTAAGGAATCTTTAATAAATCATAATTATTGTTTGATTGAAGAACATGTGGAATAAACTCTATTTAGATCAATAAAACAGCTCATATTAAGTAGTAGTAGATTGTAAGGCTTAAGGTGTACATAATGTGCCAGTCCTAAAAGTTAGCTAACTGCCATTCCTTATTGTAAACAAGTTTGAATTGTCGAACTAAATTCTACCAAATGCAGACATAAAAATATAAATGTATGGTATATTTTGGGTTTCATTATGAATAAATATAAGATTGGAAGATGTTAGTGTGAATAATTTGTAGTATTAGAGATGGTTATATTTTCGATCATATGAACAGCTTTAAGAAGCTTGCTTGGGTGCAAGCAGACCAGAAACTGTGTTTCGCACCACTGGTTAATTATGAATATCTTCTCTCACAAACATCTTTGGTTCATAATATGTATATGTATACAAACTGTGGTGCATATCCTTCCTTTTCTAGTCATAGAGTATTTAGTTTTGTTGAAGTTTTAATGTTTTATTACCGAAAGTTATAGTGTGCAGCTGTGAAAAGTGTATCTAGTCAGAGGCTTTAATCGCTAATAGTTTGCAGCCAAATGATTTTCATGCAAAATGCAATAATGCATCTTAATGCTTGTATTTTCTAGTTCATTTTGATATATAATATGTCTAGTTTCGTTACGCGGACAACAAGACAATCACCACTGAAGCTGCATGAGAAACACAAAATCTCCTTCACCTTGGGCCAAATCGGCCGAAACGCAGTGTGGTCGTGCTGTCTTTGCAGTTCGCGTGGCGGGTATATATAGAGGGGTGGTTTGGGTGGCTAGGACAGGCTAGGACCCTAGAGGCTACAGGGCAGAGGAAGGGACAAGGCTACACAGGGCGGACAGGCTACAGGGCAGAGAGAGAGGGAGAGAGAGAGAGAGAGAGAGAGAGAGAGAGAGAGAGAGAGAGAGACCATTCACCCACACAGCAGTAGATGTACTGGATGGCTAAATAAAGGGGTGACAACCAAAAGCTGCTGTCTTCCACTGAGTCTTCTTTTGCCTGGTTGCTGTACACACATGTTGCCATGAATTGCTGTTGCTGAGAATTGTGTGTTCCACTCTTTCCCTACCCTGCCTCTATCCTTGCCTCTCGGCACCGTCACACTGGTAAAAAGGTAAAGGTGTCCCATAACCTATAAGGTCGTAGGGAAGCGAGGCGTCAGAGACCTCAACTTCTCTAGGGGCCAGCATATTGAGGGTGGCACCCATCTCCTCTCCCTCGCTGCTTTACCTTCCCTGACCCTAAAGAGGTCAGGTACGCATTTACAGCTGGGTGAAGTGGGGGACTGTACTGAAGCCAAGGCGTGTAAACAGTCACCCGTCCAAGTGGTAACCAGTCTCGACGCTGCTTAGCTTGGCTGGGGGAAAGCGAGTGCTCCGACCACTGAGTTATCCCGTCCCTTTATCTACCTATCTATCTATCTATCTATCTATCTATCTATCTATCTATCTATCTATCTATCTATCTATCTATCTATCTATCTATCTATCTATCTATCTATCTATCTATCTATCTATCTATCTATCTATCTATCTATCTATCTATCTTTCTATCTACTTTCTACCTACTATCTATCTATTCTATCTATCTACTTATCTATCTATCTATCTATCTACCTATCTACCTATCTATCTATCTATCTATCTATCTATCTATCTATCTATCTATCTATCTATCTATCTATTTATCTATCTATATACACATACATACATACACACATACAAGCATACATACATACAAGCATACATACATACATACATACATGCACTGGAGATAGAGAACAATGGCAAACTGGAGGCATTATGAAAAGTTGCTACCATCAGCGGCAATGATGACAGGAGCCAAGTAACTGGTGAGTAGTAAGGACATCGACAATATATTTTCATAAGAACATTGTGCAATGTTATCATACATCTTCCTCATCAAAGTGTATAACTCTGAAATAAGATCATGTACTTTTCGAAAAAAAAAGGAACACAACATCCACAGTATTTCAAATACCTATTACCTAAAGAACAGTTCTAATAGCACATGCACACCAAAGGCAATAATAGGCGCAGATAGATTTCTCTGTGTGAAAGTTGGACTGATCGTTCACAAAGATTGTAATACCAAAACATGGTACATATTTTTTATCTTTTGT
>CM054152.1:49247251-49249751 GCA_028751875.1 Rapana venosa
TGTTTGTTTGGTTGGGTTTTTTAAATTTATTTATTTATTTATTTATTTTTTTTTTTAATTGTATCTTTTGCTTTGTGCGGTTTCTTTTCATGATTAGACTACTTTTCCCCCCTCGCATTTTTCAGTAGGGCCTCCACCACCACCTCAATTCTCATACACCCCTTGTATATATATATATTTTTTTTGTTTCTCGTCTAATATCACTGAGAGTGAACAGACGTAAAATCGAAGACAACAACAAACAACAACAACAAACAAACTGAAACACAAACACAAAAAAACAAACAACAACAACAAACAAACTGAACACAACACAAAAAACAAACAACAACAACAAACAAACTGAACACAACACAAAAAAAAACAAACAACAACAACAAACAAACTGAACACAACACAAAAAACAAACAACAACAACAAACAAACTGAACACAACACAAAAAACAAACAACAACAACAAACAAACTGAACACAACACAAAAAACAAACAACAACAACAAACAAACTGAACACATCACAAAAAACAAACAACAACAACAAACAAACTGAAACCACAACACAAAAAACAAAAAACAACAAACAAAACAAACTGAACACAACACAAAAAACAAACAACAACAACAAACAAACTGAACACAACACAAAAAACAAACAACAACAACAAACAAACTGAACACAACACAAAAAACAAACAACAACAACAAACAAACTGAACACAACACAAAAACAAACAACAACAAACAAACTGAACACAACACAAAAAACAAACAACAAACAACAAACAAAACTGAACACAACACAAAAAAACAAAACAACAACAACAAAACAAACTGAACACAACACAAAAAACAAACAACAACAACAAACAAACTGAACACAACACAAAAAACAAACAACAACAACAAACAAACTGAACACAACACAAAAAACAAACAACAACAACAAACAAACTGAACACAACACAAAAAACAAACAACAACAAACAAACTGAACACAACACAAAAAACAAACAACAACAACAAACAAACAGTCCCTCTACCAACCATTGTCGCCGCCACCACCACCACCACCACCACCACCACCACCACCACCACCACCACCACCGCCTACCACCACCACCACCACCACCGCCACCACCACCACCACCGCCACCACCACCACCACACCGCCTACCACCACCACCACAACCACCGCCACCACCACCACCACAACCACCGCCACCACCACCACCACCACCACCACCACCACCACCACCACCACCACACACCACCACCACCGCCACCACCACCGCCACCACCACCACCACCACCACACCACCCCCACCACCACCACCACCACCACCGCCACCACCACCACCACCACCACCACCGTCAGAACGCCCCACCCTTCCCTTTTAAAAAAAACAGCAGCAGCAGAAGCAACAACAACAACAACAACAACAATACTCACAACATCAACGACAAACAAAACAACAAAAGGCAGCAAATGGTTTTCAAACTTGTAAGCAAGTTCCTGCACTGGTTTTGTTGATCAGTAAGACTGCTGTAGTTATTGTCTTACAACATCAGAACATCACTTGCAACTACTGTAGTTATTGTCTTATAACATCAGAACATCACTTGCAACTACTGTAGTTATTGTCTTATAACATCAGAACATCACTTGCAACTACTGTAGTTATTGTCTTATAACATCAGAACATCACTTGCAACTACTGTAGTTATTGTCTTATAACATCAGAACATCACTTGCAAGTGGTGGTTAGGTGTTTTTTTCGAAATTGCTTAGCCTAAGCACGATATGTTCGTGATGTGCATTTCAAACACGATTTTCACGCGTAAGTTGCACACAGAGGGAAAGATAACGAAAACTTGCCGTGTTGAATTATTCCTTTCCAGTTGATATAAAGTAGCAGGGGAGTGGCTTTTGTTTAGATAAGAACTTAACCTACTCTGCTTTGACAAAACACCAGCCCTCCCTCCTTCACACAGGTAAGGTTCCTTTCCATCCCAGTTTTGGTTGTGAAGACTGTGTGTATTCTACCTCCAGAGTCCCAGGATCCAGTGGGTTAAAAAATATTTTAAAATGGAAAATCATTTTGCTTTTAAATTTTTTGAAACATTTGTGTTTTTGAGTATTGTGTGTGTCTCCTCCCACCCGCTACCTTCACACCTTCACCTATCCCGTTGTCCCGGGACTGTGGGGGAACCACTGAAGATTTTGCAACCAGCTTCCTCACTCTCCGCGGTCCTCTGCATTCCGCAGCAAGTCGTTCCCATCAAGGCCAGTCCTCTCTCTGATGTTGTCTTCCCGTCGTTTTCTCTGTCTGCCTCTTCGTCTCCCTCCTTGCACTGTTCCCTGAGGACAGTAGGACAGTCTTGGCCAGTCCAGATGGTCGTGTGATGTGCCTGTACCACTTTAGTTTGCGCTTTTTTCTTTGGAGTCAGGAGCTCTTCATATAGTCCGATGGCGTTTTTAATTCAATTCTTCCCACTACAAC
>CM054152.1:49259751-49292251 GCA_028751875.1 Rapana venosa
ACATTGGCCTTAGGCCACAATAGAGGGATTTGGGGGGAAGGAGGAGAATCAACATACTGATATTAAAGTAACATAGTACATGGAAGAAAAAACCCAACCAACCAACCAAACCAACAACCGATTCTTGGGAATTATGACCACGATGATCAAGTCTTGAACTATGAAATGAGAGAGAGAGAGTGTGTAAGTGAGAGAGAGAGAGAGAGAGAGAGAGAGAGAGAGAGAGAGAGAGAGAGAGAGAGAGAGTGTGTGTGTGTGTGTGTGTGTGTGTGAGTGAGAGAGAGAGAGGTCTTAATCGTGTACATAGTACACATTAACGGTATAGCTATACGTTACACACTTGTCCGTTGTGGTTTCTGAGTCTCATAGTTCAAGAGAGGTGACTCCTGACAGCATTAAATTGCTGTCTATGAAATACGATACACACAGGTCATGTCTACGACTTCCATACTGTATTAGCAGTGATGGGGACGGGATGGCTCAGTGGTCAGAGCACTCGCTTTCCCCACGCTAAGATTAAGCAGTACTGAGCGTGGTTACCACTTGGAAGGGTGACCGCTTGTGTACCTTGGCTTCAGTACAGTTCCCCCAGTTCACCCAGTTGTAAATGGGTACCTGCCTCTTTAGGGTCAGGGAAGGTAAAGCAGCGAGGGAGAGGAGATGGGCGCCGCCCTCAATATGCTGGCCCTTGTAGAAGGTGATGTCTTTGACATCTCTCTCCCCAATGACCGCATAGGTTATGGAAACACCTTTACCTTCTTTTACCTTTTATCAGCAATAATGTTCCGTACATAGAAAACGTTTTGTTGTTCGTTTCTTGGTTAGAGCTCTGAAGCTCACCAATGGTGAGGATTTTGAGCATAAGTCCGTTTTGGTTCACCATTAAGGTAGCCGCATTCCGATTTCGGTGATGATGTCTAAACGCGGCATCGATGCCCATGCAGGTTTTCCTTTTTCATAGTTTTTGTCATCCGTTCTTACAGGATTGAATGGCCTACTCTTCCAAAAAAACAGAACTGGTTTAACGTGTTTGCAAGATGTTCTGTGTGCTGTCGCACACAGGGGCTTTTTATACTTTCATCTGAAGGACTTTTGGCGGGAGTGGAGTCAGTACTGATGTTAACTCCAGGGGAAATATCCTCTTGAATGGGCGTTGGAATCTGGGCTTGATTCTGGGCTGTCAAGTTGTAAGAGAAACACTTTGACCACCAGACTACCCCCGCCCCTCTCTTTTAACGACATGAGAGAGAATGAATGAATGAATGAATGAATGAATCTTTATCTTCCAAGAGTGACAGAAGGAGAGAGAGAGAGGAGAGAGAGAGAGAGAGAGAGAGAGAGAGAGAGAGAGAGAGAGAGAGAGAGAGAGAGAGGAGAGAGAGAGAGAGAGAGGGACAGATAGACAAACGGACAGACAGCCAGCCAGCCAGCAAAAAGTAGTAACAGTGGTGTTCATCCATGCCTCGACCGTTTTTCACTCGCATGCACACACTGGGCCAGTACAGTAACGCTCTCGTCTCTCGTGCATCATAAGTTGTACAGCTGCAGTTAATGGACTCCTGAGAGCATCACATTGCTGCTTACGTGGTAAGCTATCTATCATATCCAATACATGTTACTGCTGGCCGCTCCTCAGCTTAACAGGCAACCTGTCTCACTCATCACACCAGGAAGGATTTCCGTGAGACCGCAAGGACACATCAATAATAATAATAATAGTGTATGCAATTTATATAGCGCTGAATCTTGTAAAGCAACAAATCAAAGCGCTCAGATGGCTTTTTTATATCGAGGATAATGGAATAAGCATTCATGTGCTTTTTTACATTAGATGGAAGTTTTCAGAAAAAACATGACTGTTTTCCTGTATTCAATACAACTTCAGAGGAAGATTTTTTTTCTTTTGTTGAAGAGTAGAGGCTGTTATGGTCAGAACTTGTCACGTGTAAAGACAGTTTCTATCTCACCTCACCTCACCTATCCCATAGTCCCGTGGACCGTGGGGGCACCAATGAAGATTTTGCAACCAGCTTCCTCCACTCCCAGTGGTTTTCTGCTTTCCGTAGCAAATCGTTTCTACATAACATCTCAAAGCATTGAACAAAAACAAACAAAACAGCAGTGTAATGCAGGCGTGGGATCTTGGAAACATCCAGACGTGGACAAGTTTTGGATGGGGGGCATGGCCAGGACTGATGGCTGTGCTGTACGAGCAATTAAGCATACCATTCCTATACCAAGGCGTTGATACACGTTAGTGAGGGTGAGAGAGAGAGATGAATCATTGGCGTAGTGATGGTAGCAGTGCTGGTGGTAGATGGGTTTGTGCCGCGATCTGTTGCTGATCTCCTCTCACCTGTCTCACCTGTCTCACCTGTCAGCGTCACCAGGTGTGAGGTTTGCCGCTGCTTTCCATGACACTGACACCATTCTCCTCCATGTACTGACACTGGCACCATTCTCCTCCATGTACTGACACTGACACCATTCTCCTCCATGTACTGACACTGACATCATTCTCCTCCATGTACTGACACTGACACCATTCTCCTCCATGTACTGACACTGACACCATTCTCCTCTATGTACTGACACTGACACCATTCTCCTCCATGTACTGACACTGACACCATTCTCCTCTATGTACTGACACTGACACCATTCTCCTCCATGTACTGACACTGACACCATTCTCCACCATGTACTCCCGTCTTCGCTGTACTGCCCTGCTGGCTTCATGGATTCTCAGGCCACAGGATTCAGTGATGTTGCCACTGAGAAAAGCTGTGGTCTGCCTCTTTTTCTCCCTAGGTCTTGCCTTGAAAGCTGGTGTTCATGTGGTAGGGTCTTGGGTTTGTAGCGCGTGGCCTACACAGCTGAGTGTCCTGTCGTTCAGTCCACTGCAGGGCCAGTGTCTGGCCTGCTGACCGGCTGCCCATGAGGCACACACCCTG
The DNA here is from genome assembly GCA_028751875.1 of Rapana venosa. Lineage (NCBI taxonomy): Eukaryota > Metazoa > Mollusca > Gastropoda > Neogastropoda > Muricidae > Rapana > Rapana venosa. The sequence goes on from CM054152.1 coordinate 49,262,706, forward strand.
CAGGGCCTTCAGCACTGGGCAGCATTAGTCAGGGCCTCAGGAGTTGCTGTCTGAGCCTTCGAAGAAGAAGGAGAAGAAGGAGGAGAAGAAGAAGGAGGAGAAGGAGGAGAAGAAGGAGAAGAAGGAGGAGGAGAAGAAGGAGAAGAAGAAGATTCAGTCATGTTAGAGGGTTTTGTTGCTCCCAGATCATGTCATATGCTTTCATTTATTCCCCTATCTGTCCAACTGACCATGACCAGTCTTCTAAAAGGGTCATATCTGAGCTGCCTTGATTTTTTTCTCATCATATTTTCTTTGAGTCCAGGATTTGCGGCCATGTAGCATAACGAGCCGTATTAAGCATGATATATTTGCTGATACTGAGTCAGATAAATCCTTCCAAGAAAAAAATCACAGTTTTATCCACAAGATATAAAATATCTCAAAACCCGTAACCCAAATGAAATGTTAATAAATTTTCTTATTCCTCGTCTTCGTCGAATGCTTAGACAGCAACTATTGTTGTCTGTCGTATGAGCGAAAATGCGTTGCCATTTCTGTCTCTGCTGAGATCTACGATCTCCCCTCCCAGACCACTGATCTCAGTGATGTTGGCAATCTGTGATGTTGGTGGTCTGCCTCTTTTCATTCTGCCCTCAACCTTACCATGGAAAACTGTTGTTGTGAATTTAAATTCAAATTCAAAAACTTTATTATCTCAGGGACAGAGACATTTCGGTGGGTATAATAAAATACAATGAACATGTAAACATAATATAAAACACACATACACATACATAGGAAACATTTGCACGCATGCACACGCAATTTTATGACAAAAACCACAATTGTTATAACATGTTGTATGAGACAAATATCAATAAAATGAATATTCTGTTCTATTAAGACATTGAACACAGTCTAAAATAATAATACGCACACGAATTTTTAAGACATAAATCAAATTGATATAACATATATAATAAGACAAATATAAATGAAATTCATACTCTATTGTATTAAAATATTGAACTTTGTTGCTTGTCATATGAGCGAAAATGCCTTACCATTTCTCTCTGTCTCTGCTGAGGTCTACCATCGCCTGTAATCCTCCCAGACCACCGATAGCTGGGGTCGGTAAAATATTGAAATTTGTCAGTGAACGCAATGAAGTTAAACAATAAAGAAGGGACACTTGATGAGAGAGAACCACATCAAGCTGGAATCACCCTGGCTCAACTTTGGGCCTAGATTCCAATTCACAGCCCCAGGGATGCAATTCTCCAAGACTGATCAAGAAAAAGACGGATGTTCCAGACAACATTAGTTTAGGGAAAGTAGCAACGCACGTATCGGTGGTGGGGAAGCACAGGCACTAAATCTAAAGTAGTGGTCTCTGGGTAGGCTACTGTTCAGCCCATCCACCAGTGTCCCGCTGCTGCCTTGTCAGAGGACCCACAGAGGCTGAGCTCGGGCATCGGCACCAGGCAGAGAAAGAAGAGGCCGCTTAGCGTTCCCGGCACAGCCGATGACAGAACTGAACACCACACTATACTATACTATACTATACTATACTACACTACACTACACTACACTACACTACACTACACTACACTACACTACACTACACTACACTACACTATACTATACTACACTATACTATACTATACTACACTACACTACACTACACTACACTACACTACACTACTAACTATACTAACACACTTACATACTTACACTATACTATACTATACTATACTAACTATACTATACTATACTATACTATACTATACTATACTACACTACAACTAACTAATAAATATACTACATACTATACTATACTACACTACACTACTTTACTATACATCTATACTATACTATACTATACTAAATTTACTAAACTATACTATACTATACTACACATGCTCCTGTGCCTACATTTGACATGGCAGTTCATATAATTATCATCTGCAAAGATTGTCGCACGAAGCTTTATATTGCAAGTATGTCATTAAATTTCATCACGGACACGTAAGCTTTTAAATACAAAAGAAAAATCAGAAATGAATTGACCATAAACAGATGCACATAAATACACATTACCACCATATACTGGGGGAAATACATATTTTTACACACAGACACAGACAGACAGACAGACAGACAGACAGGCAGACAGACAGACAGACAGACAGACCAACACACACACACAGACACACATACACACGCGTGCACACACACACACTTACGCACGCATGAACACACATTTTCGGGAGAAGAACATACGAACACAAATTTCTTCCTAATAAATCATAGACCAGCGACATCAAGGCATCATGCTTGGATACAACTTCTAACCAGTCACCACAGCACACACAGAGGCAGTAGGCACTTGCTAGGCACCAAACAACTCGGCTCAAGCACCGTTGACTGCACGACACTATTCTAGCCTCGAATCGCCTTTGGACCTAAAACCAAATTTATGATCTTCGAGATGCAATTTCCCAGGATGGTTTAAGCAACAGACTTGCGTTCCAGACAATATGAGCTTCCAGAATATAGCAGCAAACTCATTTCCGCTTTGGAAGTCCATGTACTAAACCCCAAGGCTTGGAAGTAATAGTAGGCGTGTGAAACCAATATCCAGCTGGGTTTGGGGAGGCCTCTTATACAACACTGAGGTTGTAAATCTTGAGCTAAGGGATCTTGTGCAAGCAAGAAACTGTACAGAGGTGGAAAGTAGGTCTTCTGTGAAGATCAGATCTAGTCAGAGTTTTGGTGCTCATGTTCTCACACTTGTGTGTGTATGTGTGTGTATGTGTGTGTGTATGTATGTATGTATGTATGCATGTGTGTATGTATGTGTGTATGTGTATGTGTATGTATTATGTATGTATGTATGTGTGTGTTTATATATGTATGTACTGCATGTGTTTTGTATGTATGTATGTGTATGTATATGTATGTATGTATGTGTTGTATTGATGTGTGTGTATTATTGTATGTAGTATGTGTTTGTTATATATTATGTATGTATGTTGTATGTGTATGTATATGTGTGTGTATTTATGTATTATGTATGTATGTATGTAGTGTTGTTATTGTAGTAGTAGTAGTGTGTATTATGTATGTATGTTGTTTGTATGTATGTATGTATATGTATGTATTATGTATATAGTATGTATGATGTATGTATGTATGTGTGTTGTATGTATGTATGTGTGTGTATGTATGTATGTATGTATGTATGCATGTATGCATGTATGTATGTCTGTCTGTTGTATGTATGTGTGTATGTATGTATGTGATGCTGCATGATGTATGTATGTATGTGTGTATGTATGATGTATGTTTGTATGTATGTGTATGTATGCATGTATGTATGTATGTATGTATGTATGTATGTATGTATGTATGCATGTATGATGTATGATGTATGTATGTATGTATGTGTGTATGTATGTATGTATGTATGTATGTATTGTATGTATGTATGTTTGTATGCATGTATGTATGTGTGTGTATGTGTGTGTGTGTTGTTTGAAGTAAATCAAAAACCCTTGCTACTGGTGGATAATAATGTAAAGAGAGTGTATGGAGGGGAGGGGGTGTTTCAGTTTTATACAGAATTAGTATATTACGTATGTTTCATAGTTTTACTTATTTACATGGATTGCCATTTACTTTAACACCTTGAATAATCTTTAGAATATTGCCCTGAATTTTTCAGCTGATTAGGACATTTCACTGAATTTTTCAGCTGATTAGGACATTGCACTAAATTTTTCAGTTGATTAGGACATTGCACTAAATTTTTCAGCTGATTAGGACATTGCACTGAATTTTTCAGCTGATTAGGACATTGCACTAATTTTTTCAGCTGATTAGGACATTGCACTGATTTTGTTTTAGCTGATTAGGACATTGCACTGACTTTTTCAGCTGATTAGGACATTGCACTGAATTTTTCAGCTGATTAGGACATTGCACTAATTTTTTCAGCTGATTAGGACATTGCACTGATTTTGTTTTAGCTGATTAGGACATTGCACTGAGTTTTTCAGCTGATTAGGGCATTGCATTGAATTCTTCAGCTGATTAGGACATTGCAATGAATTTTTCAGCTGATTAGGACATTGCACTGAATTTTTAAGCTGATTAGGACATTGCACTGATTTTGTTTTAGCTGATTAGGATATTGCACTGAGTTTTTCAGCTGATTAGGGCATTGCATTGAATTCTTCAGCTGATTAGGACATTGCAATGAATTTTTCAGCTGATTAGGACATTGCACTGAATTTTTAAGCTGATTAGGACATTGCACTGAGTTTTTCAGCTGATTAGGACATTGCACCGACTTTTCCAGCTGATTAGGACATTGCACTGAGTTTTTCAGCTGATTAGGACACTGCACTGAGCTTTCAGCTGATTAGGACATTGCACTGAATTTTTCAGCTGATTAGGACATTGCATTAAATTTTTCAGCTGATTAGGACATTGCACTGACTTTTTCAGCTGATTAGGACATTGCACTGAGTTTTTCAGCTGATTAGGACATTGCACTGAATTTTTCAGCTGATTAGGACATTGCACCGACTTTTCCAGCTGATTAGGACATTGCACTGAGTTTTTCAGCTGATTAGGACACTGCACTGAGCTTTCAGCTGATTAGGACATTGCACTGAATTTTTCAGCTGATTAGGACATTGCATTAAATTTTTCAGCTGATTAGGACATTGCACTGACTTTTTCAGCTGATTAGGACATTGCACTGAGTTTTTCAGCTGATTAGGACATTGCACTGAATTTTTCAGCTGATTAGGACATTGCACTGACTTTTTCAGCTGATTAGGACATTGCACTGAGTTTTTCAGCTGATTAGGACATTGCACTGAGTTTTTCCAGCTGAATAGGACATTGCACTGACTTTTTCAGCTGATTAGGACATTGCATTAAATTTTTCAGCTGATTAGGACACTGCACTGAATTTTTCAGCTGATTAGGACATTGCACTGAGTTTTTCAGCTGATTAGGACATTGCACTGAATTTTTCAGCTGATTAGGACATTGCACTGAGTTTTTCAGCTGATTAGGACATTGCATTAAATTTTTCAGCTGATTAGGACATTGCACTGAATTTTTCAGCTGATTAGGACATTGCAATGAGTTTTTCAGCTGATTAGGACATTGCATTAAATTTTTCCGCTGATTAGGACATTGCACTGAGTTTTTCAGCTGATTAGGACATTGCACTGACTTTTTCAGCTGATTAGGACATTGCACTGACTTTTTCAGCTGATTAGGACATTGCACTGAGTTTTTCAGCTGATTAGGACATTGCACTGACTTTTTCAGCTGATTAGGACATTGCACTGAGTTTTTCAGCTGATTAGGACATTGCACTGACTTTTTCAGACCGCTAGCACACTGAACAGTATTTTGTAGTCAATAGTAGTTCCCTGATTTTTGTTTTCGGTCATTAGCGAATTGTACAGAATTGTCTTAGGTTGTAAGGAAGCTTCAATGAGTATTTGAGGTGAAAAGAGATTACACCACGAACGACAGGAATCCTGCCTAACGAACCAGCAGCCAGAGGAGGGAGGGATCGGGGGTCTGGAGGCAACGCGCTGCTAGGACAGCCAAACGTCCGGGTGGGAAGTGAGCTTTGGTTTGATCCCGTTTGGGCCCGAAGCTTTTGCCCCATCCATTAGACCATGAGTGATGGTCTGGGTGCTAGTCTTTCGGATGAGACGATAAACCGAGGTCCCGTGTGTTACACAAAATTATTTAGCGCACGTAAAAGAACCCACGGCAACAAGAGAGTTGTCCTGGCAAAATTCTGTAGAAAAAAGTCACTCTGATAGAAAACAAATACAATTAAAGACAGGCAAAAAGAAAACAAATAATAATGAGTGGCGCTGCTGTTGTGGCGACGCACTCTCCCCGGGGACAGCAGCCCAAAATTTACGAAGAGAAATCTGCCGTGATTTAAAATAAAGAGATCAGCGATATTAAAACATCACTTTGGCAAATAATTTCTACCCTGTAAACACGATGGGAAAAAGAAACAGTACACACTTGCTAGGAAAAAAAACCACGACTCGATTCAATCACCCCTTGACTGAATAGCACTTATCCATCCTTAATTCCCCTTCGGACCTTAAAACCAAATTTACGATCTCAGAGACACAATTCCCAAAATGGGGGTAAGGAAACATCTCTCTTCCCAGACAAGATTAGTAGTGAGAAAACACTAGCAAACCAATCCCAGCTTTGGAAGTACAAGTACTCCATCTGAAGCGCAGGCCTTGGAGTAATTCTAAGCGTGCCAACCCAATACCAGCCTGTGGCTTACCACAGCGATAACACAGGCTGTTCATCTTGCGCTGAGCTGACTGAGTGGGTTACAAGCTAGAAAATAGGGGCCGGCATAGCTCAGTGGTCAGAGCACTCGCTTTCCCCCAGCCAAGTTAAGCAGCATCGAGCGTGGTTACCACTTGGATGGGTGACCGTTTGTGCGCCTTGGCTCCAGTACAGTTTCACCCAGCTGTAAATAGATACCTGCCTCTTTAGGGTCAGGGAAGGGAGGGAGAGGAGATGGGCGCCGCCCTCAAGATGCTAGCTCCTGGAGAAGTCGAGGTCTCTGATGCCTCCCTCCCCTGCAACCACATAGGTTATGGGAACACCTTTACCTTACCTTTACAGACAGGCCAAGGACAGGAGACAGCAGATCTCTCCTCTGAGAAGTGCTTTTCCAGCAAGTGTTTGGCCTCCTGTAGGCTCACTTTTTCTTTTCCAGAAGGGGCGTTTGAAAGAAACTGACAATTGTTCTAACTGATGGAGAAACATTTGAATAGAGCACGAGGAAGGGGCGTATTTTGATTTAATATAAAATGAAGTATATTTGGCGTGTTTTAGGGTTTTACTCGTTCACTTTTCTTGACTTGTTCATGAGCACATTGAAAAACGTTTAGGGCGCAGCCCTGAATTTTGCAATGAACAGACATGTCACTGAATTCACGTCGTCATTAAGACACTACACTTATTGTTAAGGTTATTAGGCACTGCACTGACGTGTCCATGTCATTTGACACTGCATTGACACTGCTGTTTTCATGTCATCACTGCACTGCACTGGTGTTTTCATGTCATTAGATACTGCACCGAAGTGTTGAGGTCATTAGGCACCGCGCTGAAGTGTTGAGGTCATTAGATACTGCACCGAAGTGTTGAGGTCATTAGGCACCGCGCTGAAGTGTTGAGATAATTAGGCACTGCGCTGAAGTGTTGAGGTCATTAAGCACTGCGCTGAAGTGTTGAGGTCATTAAGCACTGCGCTGAAGTGTTGAGGTCATTAGGCACTACGCTGAAGTGTTGAGGTCATTAGGCACTGCGCTGAAGTGTTGAGGTCATTAGGCACTGCGTTGAAGTGTTGAGGTTATTAGGCACTACGCTGAAGTGTTGAGGTCATTAGGCACTACAGCCAAGTTTTCAGGCAGCGTGTTATGGAAAAGATGAACCTGGCAGAGCGCATCCTTCTCCAGATGAACTGCAAAAGCACACGAGTGCTTATTCCGTTATCCTTGACAGAAAAGAGAAAAGAAAAAGGAAAATGGTACAGACTGTGTGCTGGCTATGCTGGGGTCGCCCATACCACCGGTCATAGTTTCTGTCCTGTCCTTTAAAGAATGATGGGCATACAAAGCATGCCCGAGTCGTCATGCAGACTTTGACATACAAGACACATTGGTTTCACGTGTCGTCTGAAAGACTTGCAGGGAATATAGTCAGAGCTGATTTGACCAGCACGAGAAAACTCCCTGTCAACAGACAGTTCAGTGAGGATTGGAAACGGCGCTGTCACTTACCATGACTTGGCCCAGGCCAAAAGCTGTGTCAGTTATCGATGTCAGTTAAGAGCCAAGACCTACACTAACATGTTGTTATGTTGTAACATGTTGTGTTGAGATTGTTTCAGCCATGACAAGCTCTTAGCATAACAACCTGCACTCTCTATTAATGGAGAAAAAATCCTCTGAAGTCGATGTGTGGCTGCCTGTATGGCGAGGGAACTTAAAACAGTCATACACGCAAAACTTCCCATCTGGTGTACTTCCTATATCACAGTGATTATTCCCAGGTGGGATGAGTGAGTCAAGAGTGCACGTTCTGGGTGACCCCCAGACTGTTAAGCTGAGGAACGCACAACAACAACAGCTTACCATTACAGTACTGATCGATGCTCTAACCACAAGCCTTGCTTTGCTCCTCTCAACCTGCCACAGCACACAGTGAAGTCGCATCCTGAGCCACTAGTTATTACCTTCATCGTTAATCACAAGCACCTGAGCCACTAATTATTACCTCATCGTTAATCACAAGCACCTGAGCCACTAATTATTACCTCATCGTTAATCACAAGCACCTGAGCCCCAACTCTGCTGATGCAAAGGGCAGACATGAAGTGTACACACGAACAGTAGTTACTCTCATCACAACACTGTACACTCATGATGCAGGCAGACAGGGACAAGTACCATGCTTCAACTATGACCACATAGTGGGCCGGGTACATGATATGATGAAAGGGGAAGTGTGATGAATGTGGGGTGGGGATGGGGGAGCTGGTGACTTGATTTTATGTTAAGATATTCATAGTTTCATGCACTTATGTAAGTCTGTCTCTTGTTTTGATGTTATGTCATGTCTACAGATTGTCATTTGGTATTTCATTGCAAGCTTACTGAAACATACAGTCCTGAATATTTAATAAACATAGACAATGAAATATACACACATCTCCATGTATTCTCACTTATGTGCATGCACATGAACACACACATACACACACGCACACACGCACACACACACGTACACACACACACACACACACACACACACACACACAAAACACACACACACACACACACACACACACACACACACACACGCACACGCGCGCACAAACACACACAGGCAACTGTATTTTCCCTCTTCTATAGAATATCTGTTGTTGCTGCCTCATCTTCTGTCACGTTCCTGTCCTGCTGTTCCCACGCCGCTCATCTCAATCTCTCCCCCACAGCCATACCCAGATTCGTTCTGTCGCATCCTCAGGATCAGAAGTCTACAGAGAGCCCATCAATGTCAGGCCTCCGTGGGGCCACCAGCCAGAGGGGCCCGGCACTGCTGCTGGGTCACTTTGGCGGTGTTCAGTGGTGCCTGTTCTGAGCTAACATACGCAGGACACCACCTACTAAACCCCCTACTAACGACAGTATTAGCTCAGTCGCGGAGCCAGACTGAGTGAGTTGCCCACCCGAGGTGGCGACCACCACAACGTCCCTCCAACGACCTACCCCACGAACCCCCAACCCCAAAGGCTTTGACACAAACTCATCACAGGCACAGAAGTGTATGGAGAAACCGAATCTAAGGTCACCATAAGACCAGAGCAACCGGGACCACCGAATGAGAGAATTTTTCAATGTCATGAAGGTGATCAATGACGACGATGATGAAGATGTAGCAAGGCTACTATGGAAGTACTTTGAGACTTCTGGACAGAGCTGTACTTAAGGTTTTCTATCATAAAATATACAGCGTCAACCGTGCTCGAGAGATACAATCACCTGCAGTGTTGGGCAGATGATTTGAACAACACTCTCAAAATTGCTTTCGTAAAGTGAATGAAGCTCGACTGTGTGGTCCCAGTCTTCCCACTGAGCCCACAGCACACTCACTCTGCGAAGGAGCCAGCCAGAATCCGAAAAAAAAATCCCTATGACTCTTATTGGATTTGAACCTGCGACCTTCCAGTGCGTAACCCAGGGTGCTTGACCAAGGCGGCTGGTTCTTCTCTAGGATTTTAGCCGTGTGGCAAATCCTATATCAAATCATTAGAGATGAGGTTTTTTTTTGAAAGGGCAGATCTTAATACCATTTTAATACCCTGGCTTATGCATTGATGAGTTGTCCCTTTTTTCTCTGGCCTCTTCCATCAAACGCGGATTTGGGTTAATATCATGGCCTAATACCCTGTCACATTTCCCCCGGTAATTTAATCAGGTAATGATACAGACAACTCTCTGATTTGATGTCATAGCCTGATACCCTGTTAGATTTTACCCCGGTTGCTTCATCATACAAACACATAATTATACCTATCTACATGAACACACTCATATTGGCTCTTACTGTTTGTCATCTTTATTCCCGTGTTTTGTCTATTACCGGACATAGTATATACCTTGCTTTATCTGTATGTCTGTCTCCCTGTCTGTCTGTCTGTCTGAATGTCTGTCTGTGTACATCCTTTAACTAGTTTTTTAGGCCAGGTATTTGCCAGGTCGGTACGTGCACTTGTTTCTTGGACTTTTTCAGAGTGCTGGACGTAAAAAGCAGTCATCATAATTATTCTTAGCCCTGTATAAATTAAGTTCGTTCGTCCATGTGTCTGTCTGTCCCACCCGTTCTTCAAAGTACGTCCTTTAACTTCCACAGAGATTTTGTTTCTTCAGAAAACCCCCCTCCATGGTCTTCTTCTGTGCTTCGGTATCGTTTTACGTTATTGTTTATTTATTTATTTACTTTGCTCTTTAATTTCAAGGATAACGTAATAAGCACGCATGTGCTTTTTTCATCCAGTCCCCGTATGTATGCAATTTTGTAAATTTTATCATCCGTTCCCACCGGCACACAATGAACTACTCTTCCGAAAAGCGGAACGGGTTTTAACGTGTGCATAAGATGTTATGCGTGCGTTCGCAACATGTGACCTCGGTTTATAGTCTCATCCGAAGAACTTTTGGGGAGAGTGGAGTCGGCACTGATGTTAACCCCAGAGAAAATCCTCTTGAACGAGAATCGAACCTGGGTTAGCAGATCACTAATACATCACTCTAACCACCTGGCTATCCCGTCCCCGTTGTATCGTGATGCACTGGATTGCATTGTATTGTTGTTGTTATTGCGCGTTCCTTAGCTTAACACCCTGGGGTCACCCAGCATATAGGCTAGGACCCCTCCCCCCAGCAGTGGCATCCCACTGGACAGAACAGGATCGCTAGCGTGTATAGCGCCGTGTTCAGCGGTGCAGCGGAGCCGACACGCAGTGCCACTTAGTTTATCCCAATTTTGACATGCAGTTGTTTCACTGGAAGACTTTTTTCTCGACGTAAGTGTTGCCAAGAAACCCCTCTTGTTACCACGGGTTCTTTTACGTGCACTGATTTCACATAGCATTATTGGAATTTTGGTTTATCACCTTCTTTAAAAGACTAAACTGTAGACCACAGCATTCCGCTCGTGATCTACTGACCCGGGTTCGAATCTCGTTCAAGAGGATTTTCCCTCTGGAGTTAACATCAGTGCCGACTCCACTCTCCCCAAAAGTCCTTTGGATGAGACTATAAACCGAGGTCATGTTTGAAAACGCACGCAGAACATCTTGCATACACGTTAAACATGTTCCGCTTTTCGGAAGAGTAGGCCATTGTGAACCGGTGAGAATGGATGACAAATTTTACAAAAATTGCATGCACACGAGAACTAGGTGTAAAAAAACACCCAGATGAGTGTTTATTCCATTATCCTCAAAATGAAAAATACATAAATAAATAAGGACACGTTGGAGGACGGACAGCTCAGTGGTCAGAGCACTCGCTTTCCTCGTCAAGTTAAGCAGCATCGAGCATGGTTACCACTTGGATGGGTGACCGTTTGCGCGCCTTGGCTTCAGTACAGTCCCTCAGTTCACCCAACAATGGGTACCTGCCTCTTTAGGGTCAAGGAAGGTAAAGCAGCGAGGGAGAGGAGATGGGCGCCGCCCTCATTAAGCTGACCCATTGAGAAGTGAGGTCTCTGACGCCTCGCTCCCCTACGACCTTATAGGTTATGGGACACCTTTACCTTTACTTAAGGACATAGTGGGTGAGAGAAATCCAAACCAAGCTGACCCAGAATCAAACCTAAGACCTCTCTGTGTTCTGTACAGCTGCTAGATTGCCACATCGCTGATGCCCATGCAGCAATTCAACAAATATGAAATCAACAAAAAAATAACTGTGAACAATCTGAAACAGATTAGACGACGTGTTTGACTATCACATAAACTATAGTGCTGTTTCTGATCGTATTTTTGTTGTTCTCCCACCACCACCACAATCACCACCACCATCTTCATCTTCGTCGTCGTCCTCCTCCTCCTCATCATCATCATCAACCATCATCATCATCACCACCATCATCATCATCATCATCATCATCATCATCATCATCATCCATCATCATCATCATCATCATCATGCCACCACCACCACCACCACCACCACCACCACCACCACCACCACCCCACCCACCCGCCCCACCACCACCATCACATCACATCCCACCATCATCATCATCATCATCATCATCATCATCATCACCACCATCACCACCCAATCACCACCACCACCACCCTCATCATAATCATCATCACCATCACCATCCTTCTCGTCATCAGCGTTAGTAGCTGTGTCATCTTCTTCATTGTGGTGGTGGTGGTGGTGTGGTGGTGGTGGTATTACTCACGCCCTCAGAGGGTTAATTTGGGCTCAGAGGGCTCAAACCCCTCAGGTCCACTTGCTCAAAGCAAGGACTTCTTAACAGCACTGGAGGTTGATGAGAGAATCACACATCGTCTGCTCATTCGATGAAGTCGCAAAATAACAAACAGATAAACTACACTCCATGCTGACATTTCACCCCTCCCCCCCACCAGCCCCGGACTGAATTCAGACAGGTTCATCAGCTCCGTGTGTGTGTCCTCATGGGGCCCTGAGACTTGACTTCAAAACCCTGTGCATTTGATCTCTTCTCAAGACACACACAATTCATGCTTCAGACGAAGTTGGTTTCCGGCTTTTATCAGCGATTGGATCAGCACCCTCACACCCGCTACCTTTACTAAGGGGACGGGATAGCCTAGTGGTTAGAACATTGCGCTCGAAATCTGACGACCCGGGTTCGATTCCCGTTCAAAAGGATATTTTCCTCTGGAGTTAACACAAGTGCAGACTCCACTCTCCCCAAAAGTCCTTCGGATGAGACTATAAACCGAGGTCCCGTGTGCGAATGCACGCAGAACATCTTTGCACTCGTTAAAACCTGTTGCACTTTACGGAAAAGTAGGCCATTGTGTGCCGGTGGGAACTGATGGTGACATTTACAAAACTTGATACACACGGGGACTGGATGTAAAAATAACACACGAGTGCTTGTTCCATAATCTTCAAAATAATTTTAAAAAAGACAAGGAGCAGGCTGGCTAAGCGTAAGACGGTTCATTGTCAGAAGACGCACACAAGACAAGACAGGGCTGCTGCAGCCAGACCCTGTGCATACTTGTGCATATTGTGCATATTGTGCATATGTGCATATTGTGTATATTGTGCATATTGTGTATATTGTGCATATTGTGCATATTGAACATATTGTGCATATTGTGCATATTGTGCATATTGTGTATATTGTGCATATTGTGCATATTGTGCACACTGTGCATATTGTGCATATTGCATTGTGTATATTGTGCATATTGTGCACATTGTGCACATTGTGCATACTGTGCACATTGCGCATATTGCATTGTGTAGATTGTGCATATTGTGCATATTGTGCATATTGTGCACATTGTGCATATTGTGCATATTGTGCATGCAGTAGAGTATGAGGGGTTTGGGGGGAAACAAGCTTTTTATCTCTTTTAAAGGATTTCATGTTCCAAAGTCATTCACACACACACATAAACACACGCATACCCACATATGCACATACATGTGCCCATGAACGCACGCACGCACCATGCACGCACGCGCGCGCGCACACACACACACACACACACACACACCACACACACACACACACACTGCTATGTGTAAATACGTATGCAAAAAACTGTATTGTTTTTCTGACGAAAAAAATAATTTATCCTGCATGCCTCACATGCATTCAAAATGATTGGAGAGACTTGCTGTCTTTTGAGCATATTCCGTTATACACACATCATTTCAGTGTTGACGATGACAGAAATGGAATGTTGACCAGCTTACAACTGACCATCCCAGACTTGGCGTGGTCTTGATGAAGATAGGCGGGGGTTGCTGAGTCAGTCGCTGAGAAAAGCCGAAAGCTAATTTCGTCTACAGCATGAATTGTGTTTCTTTGAGAAGAGATCAGACCTACAGGATTTTCAAGTCAATGTTCAGGCCCCAAGAGAACACAGAGCCAGTGGACCTGTCTTAGTCAGGGGTCGGCTGATGTGAAATGTCAGCTTGGACTGTACCTTACTCTCTTATTTTAACACTTTATTCAATTAGCAGACAAGGTAACACTGAACAGACGTATACTCGAAGCAGCAACAAACAACAAAACAGCATTTCAGTGTGTGAGCATCCCCGAAGTTAGAATGCAGCTACCTTAATCGTGAGCAAAAACGGTTGCACACGCAAATCTGACCATCAATGAACCTCAGAGCTCTAGCCAAGGAACAAAAAACCACGTGTCAGCAAATTTTGTTCAAACCCGTTTCTGAAGAAATATCTCTCATTCTTTAAGAAGGAACTGCGATAACCCTGCGTTAAACAAGAGATGGTAGGACTGGATTATGTTGACAAAAAACAATGGAACAGTTTGTATCTAGTATTCCTTAGGGAGAATAGGTGACTGTCCTGTGGTCAGAGCACTCGCTTTCCCCAAGCTAAGGTTAAACAGCATTGAGCGGGGTTACCAAGCGTATAGGTGACTGTTTGCACGCCTTGGCTTCAGTACAGTTTCCCCAGTTCACCCAGCTGCAAATGGCTACCTGCCACTTAAGGGTCAAGGAAGGTAAAGCAGCGAGGGAGAGAGATTGGCGACCCTCAATATGCTGGCCCCTAGAAAAGCTGAGACCTCTGAAATTCCACTCCCCTACGACCACATAGGTTATGGGACACCTTTACCTTTTCTTCCATTTTACGATCTGGCTCCTTCCCAATAAAATGACTCTGAAACTGCGAGCAATCCAGACAGAGTTCTCGTGTGTCTTTCCTTGATATGTCTTTCGCAAAGTATAGTTTCATGTAGGACTAACGTCTGACCGAGTAAAGCAATACAGTGTTAGGGAGTACAGGCTCTACTATATCATTATGCTTGACATGTCGTAGATCAGCATCAGTTCAGCAGTACATTGACCAAGATGGTCGTAAATGGAAGGGGAGGGGGGGGGGGGGGGGTGACACGTAGGATGCATTGGTGGACACTTTACTTCAGGCTGGTCTGTCTGTCTTCAGCCTTTTGCAGCACCACAGCCATGTCCAGGCCGGTCCTGCCTGTGATGTTAGTTCTGCATCATCCAGTTCTCCATCTGTCTGCCTCTGCCTCTTCCTCCCTCCAGTGTCCCCCTGCAGGACAGTCTTGGCAAGAGAGTTATGACGCGTGACGTGACCAGACCACGCCAGCTTCCTCCTCTTTACAACAACAGCCAGAAGGGGTTGTTGTTGTGGCCCAGCTTTCATGACTACCACCTCTTGCCACCCTGACTCAGTGGTTCTGGGTTTCGCCAGCAAATGTGAAGAATCCCTCGAAATAATTTTGGTCCAAAGGCTTGGAATTTCTGTTCAGTTCTACAGTCAAGGTCCATCTATCACACCCGTACACCAGTATGGAAGTGAAAGGAGCTCTAAACAACTTTCATTTTGTTGGGAAGCTGATCCCTTTACTTTTCCAAATCCTGTTCAACTTTGCCATGGCCGAGGCTACAACAGCTAGCTAGTCTGATCTTTACTACAGCAGCCATCTTTGTTAGTGTGGAGCTAAGCTATTTGAAGGAGTTCCCTTCTTCAAGTTGTTGACCAATCGTAGACAGCTCATGAAAACATGTAGAAGGGTCATCAGGTGAAAAAGGGAGCACACAGTCCAGCGTGCTACTTTAACACTGACATTTGCACAACTGCAAACTGATGTATTCCTATACTGTTGAACAGCTTATTTAAGTACACATGTGATAAACCCAATGACTGATGTGTTGATTAAAACCCCAGTCATATTTCCATTTCTGGAAATGACACAAACACACTTTTGATACAGTCATCCTCCACAGCTACACGAAGCACACAGACGATCTGTGGCCAGCAGACCAACGAAGCCACATCCATCTCGATGCCAGAGGAAGAGAGCACTTTCTCTGTCGGTGCAAGAACACAACCTGGAGGTCTTAGAGATGCTACTGTCCCTCGACAAGTACACGCTTCACGGCCAGGCAATAGTGGTTTCTGTGTCCAACAGGGAATACATCAGTTAGACGGTACCGGGACTTCTGACTGCTACACAGCTGGTTCCTCACTGTTTCCACCTCACACAAAGCAAGGGTATTTCTTTTCTGATGGAATATGGCTGTCTTTCCTTAGGTACTGTAGTGCATTTGAAGAATTTGATTACACGAGGATACTTGAATTGATGCCTGTGGTTAATTGTATTAATTAATTAATTTCTTTATACCATTTTAAGTCACGGAAGATTTCTCTGCGTGAAATTCGGCTGCTATCCCCGGAGAAAGCCCGTCACCACAAGAGCAGCGCCACCCATTTGTTTTTTTCTTTTTACTGTCTGCAACTGTAGATGTTTCCCTATCAGAGTAACCTTTTCTACAGAATGTTGCCAGGGACAATTCTCTTGTTGCCGTGGGTTATTTTACGTGCGCTAAATAATTTTGTAAACACACGGAACCTCGGTTTATCATATCATCCGGAAAGACTAGCACTCAGACCACCATTCATGGACCAATGGATGGGGAAAAATTTCGGGCCCAAATAGGATTCGAACCATCGCACACTTCCGCCCGGACTTTTCGCTTTCTAGGTAGGCGCGTTACCTCTAGACCACCGATCCACCAGATACTTGTATTGATACTGAGGATACTTGTATTGCTACCTGAGGATACTTGTATTGATAACTGAGGATATTTGCATTGCTACCTAAGGATATTTGCATTGATACCTGAGGATACTTGCATGGTTTACCTGAGGATACTTGTATGGATACCTGAAGATACTTGTATGCACAGTATTCTCTAGACTATATAATTACGAACACTTTAAGGCTGGTTTATCAAAGACAAACTACCAGATAAACAATACACACAGCCCTTCACATGACAAAGAGAGAGCTGGAGCTATCTTCCGCCAGTTTAAGCTTGTAATAATAATAATAATAATAATATATGAAATTTATAGAGCGCTATATCTTGCAATTACAAATCAGAGCGCTTCCATTCAATCCTCTCCCACACAAACAACCAACAATGATTAACAATATTCAATATTGTAGCACACCACCTGGAACAATGCAACGGAGCCTGGCCAGACACATGGATGTGTTCCCTGACCCCCACACACTCATCAATGCTGCCCCCACTTGGGGGATGCAGAAATCCCTTAGAGACCAGACTGTGCACGTCTGATTTTTTTCTCACGGAGAACACAATTCCTGCTTCAGACATTTGTTAACTTTCACCAGCAATTGAAGAAACATCCAGAGACTTTCAGACACGAACTTAGTGGAGCACTGATGCCGATTATGCCAAGCATGGGTCAGATCTGGTCCTGCTGCTGTGAGGCAAAGTGTGTGGCTGTTACAGAGTGTGGGCCCATGCACTGGGTGGCTGGTGGCGCCGCAGAAATAGTCCGTTTTGAGATGTCATCCTTCGAATTGTGCTCTCGTCATTTTTGATCGATTCGCACACACATACACGCACACACATTAATATTTACACCTTTACTCATCCATACACACACACGCGCGCACGCACACATACGCACACCGGAGGACTGGACACTGCAGACTCAGGCATCACATGCGATTCTGCCATTAACTGTCTTTGTTCTCAAAAGACCATGTTTCCCAAACACACAGTCAAAGCCTGTTTCTAACAAAATTCTATGAATTTTCTCGAGCAGTTGTTAACAATACACTCTGTATGACAATAATACGGTATAGTATAAAATGTAAATTAAACATTTACACACACAGATACATACATACATACATTCATACACACACACACACACACACACACACACACACACACACACACACCACACACACACACACACACACACACACACATATATATATATATATATATATATATATATATATATAATTATATATTATATATATATATATATATATATATATATATATATATATATATATATATATATCTCTCTCTTGGTCGTCCATCGATCCGATGATGACTGTCCTCATGTGTTGAGTCTTTGTCTTATGTGGGCACGGAGATGGCTGGTTAAGCCAATCCGTGATAGGCAGACGCGGGTGCAGTGGGGGCAAGGAAACTGTCCGGGGGGTTCAGGGTTGGTGGTTGACGCCTTTCTCCTAGCTCGTGCTGCAGTCACGTCATCTCGCCTCTTCTCCTCGAAGTTGTCATGCGCCCAGATGGTTAGGGCGCGCCAGCCTGGTCTGTCCATAGCATACAGCTCCAGCTGTTTGTGAGGGATGTCAGCGTGTTTGATGTTGGACTTCACGCAGTCCTTGAATCTTTTGCGTGGTCTGCCCTGGTTCCGCTTTCCCAAGGTCAGTTCGCCATACATGAGCTGCTTAGGCAACCTTTGGTCGTCCATCCGGATCACGTGACCAACCCATCGAAGCTGGGCTTTCAGGATCATGGCCTCGATGCTGGTCATCCCAGCTCTGTCCAGGACCTCGAGGTTTGTGATCCGGTCTTGCCAGTGGATGTTCATAATTGACCGAAGGCTTCTCATGTGGAACTTCTCCAGCTGCTTCCAGTGTCTTTTGTACACCGTCCATGTCTCGCATCCATAGAGTAGGCTGGTGAGGACGACGGCTCTGTACACCTTGAGCTTTGTGGAAAGCTGGATGTTGTGCTGGTTCAAGACACGAGCTCGGAGGCGACCAAGAGCTTGACTGGCCTTGCAGATCCTAGCGTTGATCTCTTTATCCAGGGTGTTATCATTGCTGATGGTACTGCCGAGGTATCTGAAATCATCCACTATCTTTAGCTGGGTGCCCTCAATGGAGATAGAGGGGGGAGGGGTGGCTGAAGCAGGCGCTGGCTGAAATAGTACCTCTGTCTTGCCGAGGCTGATAGTGAGCCCAAAAAGGCGAGAGGCTTCTGCGAACTTATCTGTGATAAGCTGTAGGTCAGCCTCTTTGTGTGCCATGAGAGCACAGTCATCAGCAAAAAGTGCTTCCAGGATGATCTTCTCCACAACCTTGGTCCTGGCGTTCAGTCGGCGGAGGTCAAACAGTGAGCCATCAAGTCTGTATCGCAGGTATACCCAAGGTCTAGGTCCTTGATAGCGTGGTTGAGGACGCAGGTGAAAAAGAAGTTGAAAAGGACTGGGGCCAGCACGCATCCCTGTTTGACACCGTTACTGATGTTGAATGGCTCTGATACTTCTCCACCCGAGAGAACCTGCCCGGTCATGTTGTCATGAAACTGGCGTATGAGGTTGATGAACTTGTCTGGGCATCCGAGTTTGGATAGGATGATCCAGAGGGCCTTCCTGTTCACTGTGTCGAAGGCCTTGGTGAGGTCAACAAAGACCACATACAAGTCCATGTTTTGCTCTAGGCATTTCTCCTGCACTTGTCGGACGGAGAAGATCATGTCCACAGTGCTGCACACACACACACACACACACACACACACACACACACACACACACACACACACATATATATATATATATATATATATATATATATATATATATATATATATATATATATATATTATATATATATGAAAGAGAAGTGTTCACACATCAAGTACAAAAGACCATTGAACATGGCCGACGCACAAGAACATGGCCTTACATGAGATCACAGTTACGTTATTTATCGTCTGTAGTATTAAACTTATGGGGACGGGATAGCTCAGTGGTCGGAGCACTCGCTTTCCCCCAGCCAAGTTAAGCAGTGTCGAGCGTGGTTACCAGTTGGATGGGTGACCGTTTGCGCGCCTTGGCTTCAGTACAGTTCCCCCAGTTCACCCAGCTGTAAATGGGTACCTGCCCTCTTTAGGGTCAGGGAAGGTAAAGCAGCGAGGGAGAGGAGATGGGCGCCGCCCTCAATATGCTGGCCCTAGAGAAGTGAGGTATCTGACGCCTCGCTCCCCTACGACCTTATAGGTTATGGGACTCCTTTACCTTTACCTCCTTTTAGTATTAAACTTATGGGGACGGGATAGCTCAGGGATCAGAGCACTCGCTTTCCCCCAGCCAAGGTTAAGCAGCATCGAGCGTGGTTACCACTTGGATGGGTGACCGTTTGCGCGCTTTGGCTCCAGTGCAGTCCCCCAGTTCAGCCAGCAGTAAATGGGTACCTGCCCTCTTTAGTGCCAGGGAAGGTAAAGTAGCGAGGGAGAGGAGATGGGCGCCGCCCTCAATATGCTGGCCCCTTGAAATTTTAAGGTCTCTATGGCCCACTCCTCTATGACCGCATAGTTTCTGGGACACCTTCACCTTAGTATTAAACTTGTGTTATAACAGCAGAGAAAAAGCACAGCTGAGGGTAGCAAGACACATTAGTTGGTTTTCAGGTTATTTTATTTTATTCTTTTACGACACCCTGAAGAAACTCACAAAACCACTTCAAACCAAATCATCAGTCATTGAAGACAGCTCCGGAAACCTCCTCACAGAAAGCTCAGCTGCATTGAACAGGTGGTCTGAATATTGTCAAGAACTGTACAACTACCCAATACAACCTGACAAGAGCATAATAGAAGAGAAAGCAGCAACATCAAGAGCACCCTCGCCATTACCTATACTGAGGGAAGAAGTGGAAGAAGCCATCCGCAGCTTACCAGTAGGAAAGTCCCCAGGAGCAGACAATATGCCAGCAGAGCTGCTCAAGCATGGTGGCGAAACAGTCATCACATATGTTACAGCTATCTGTCAGAAGATTTGGGAGACAAAACAGTGGCCATCAGAATGGACACAATCACTCATCATACCCCTGCCCAAGAAGGGGAATTTACGCCAATGCCCAAACTATAGAACAATCAGCCTCATCAGCCACGCCAGCAAGATCATGCTCAAAGTTATTTTGAATCGATTCAAGAAGGAGGCAGAAGAACACCTTGCAGAGGAACAAGCTGGGTTCAGGGCAGGCAGGAGCACAATTGAACAGATTTTTAACTGCCACATCATGATGGAAAAACATCTTCAACATCAGAGAGACCTGTTCCACAACTTCATCGACTTCAAGAAGGCTTTCGACAGAGTATGGCACGAGGGCCTGTGGCAGGTCCTCAGAATGTTTGGCATTGAAGAAGGACTAGTGCAAACCATTCAAGCACTATACAACACCGCAAGCAGTGCAGTCCTTCTGAACAATCAGGTCGGAGACTACTTCAAAACCACAGTTGGGGTCCGACAAGGATGCCTGTTATCTCCAGTCCTGTTTAATCTGTTCTTGGAAAACATTATGAAAGAGACCCTCCATGACTTCCACTCTACCATCTCCATTGGCGGCAGACCCCTCAACAACTTACGGTTTGCCGATGACATTGACCTCATGGGCGGAAGTAACACAGAGCTGCAAGATCTTACGACCAGACTTGAGAACAGAGCTGGAGCATATGGGATGGAGGTGAGCTCGGAGAAAAGTAATATATATATGAAATTTATAGAGCGCTATATCTTGCAATTACAAATCAGAGCGCTTCCATTCAATCCGCTCCCACACAAACAACCAACAATGATTAACAATATTCAATATTGTAACACACCACCTGGAACAATGCAACGGAGCCTGGCCAGCCACATGGATGTGTTCCCTGACCCCCACACACTCATCAATGCTGCCCCCACTTGGGGGATGCAGAAATCCCTTAGAGACCAGACTGTGCACGTCTGATTTTTTTCTCACGGAGAACACAATTCCTGCTTCAGACAACATTTGTTAACTTTCACCAGCAATTGAAGAGAGTCCAGAGACTTTCAGACACGAACTTAGTGGAGCACTGATGCCGATTATGCCAAGCATGGGTCAGATCTTGCCCTGCTGCTGTGAGGCAAAGTGTGTGGCTGCTATAGAGTGTGGGCCCATGCACTGGCGGGTTGGCGCCGCCGCAGACATAGTTGTTTTGAGATGTTGTCCTTCGAATTGTGCTCTCGTCGTTTTAGATCGACTCGCACACACATTAATATTTACACCTTTACTCATGCATACACACATACGCACGCGCGCGCGCACACACACACACACACACATACACGCACACACATACACACACACACACACACACACACGCACACACACACACACACGCACACACCGGAGGACTGGACACTGCAGACTCAGGCATCACATGCCATTCTGCCATTAACTGTCTTTGTTCTCAAAAGATCATGTTTCCCAAACACACAGTCAAAGCCTGTTTCTAACAAAATTCTATGAATTTTCTCGAGCAGTTGTTAACAATACACTCTGTATGACAATCATACGGTATAGTATAAAATGTAAATTAAACATTTACACACAGAGATACATATATATATATATTATATATATATATATATATATATATATATATATATATATATATATATATATATATATATATATATATATATATATATATATATATATATATATATATATATATATTTACACACACACACACACACACACACGCATATATATATATATATATATTATATATATATATATATATATATATATATATATATATATATAAATGAAAGAGAAGTGTTCACACATCAAGTAAAAAAACCACTGAACATGGCCGACGCACAAGAACATGGCCTTACATGAGATCACAGTTACCTTATATATCGTCTGTAGTATTAATTAAACTTGGGGACGGGATAGCTCAGTGATCAGAGCACTCGCTTTCTCCCAGCTAAGGTTAAGCAGCATCGAGCATAGTTACCACTTGGATGGGTGACCGTTTGCGCGCTTTGGCTCCAGTGCAGGCCCCCAGTTCACCCAGCTGTAAATGAGTACCTGCCCTCTTTAGGGTCAGGGAAGGTAAGGCAGCGAGGGAGAGGAGATGGGCGCCGCCCTGAATATGTTGGCCCCTTGAAATTTTGAGGTCTCTATGGCCCACTCCTCTATGACCGCATAGTTTCTGGGACACCTTTACCTTAGCATTAAACTTGTATAACAGCAGAGAAAAAGCCCAGCCGAGGGTAGCAAGACACGTTCGTTGGTTTTTATGTTATTTTATTTTATTCTTTTATATCGAGGATAATGGAATAAGCACTTATGTGCTTTTTTACATGCAGCCCTGTGTGTATGCGGTTTTGTACATTCTGTCATATGTTCCTACCGGCACACAATGGCCTACTCTTACGAAAAGCGGAACAGGATTTAACCTGTGCGCAAGGTGTTCTGCGTGAGTTAGCACACGGGACCTTGGTTTATAGTCTCATCCGAAGGATTTTGGGGAGAGTAGGGTCTGCACTGATGTTAACTCCAGAGCAAAATATCCCCCTTGAACGAGAATCGAGCCCGGGTCGTCAGATAGCGAGCGCAATGTTCTATCCACTAGGCTATCCCTTCCCCCCAGTTCGTAACTAAGACACACTCATCACTTCTGTGCCCAGTTGGGGATTCAGAAATCACTCAGAGACCCTGTACACCTCACCCCTTCTCAACGCGAACACAGTTGATGCTTCAGGCGAAATGGGATTTAGACTTGCACCAGCAATGGAATCATCCCACAGGGTCTACACTGGTTTATAGAAGGAACATCAGTGGTCTACAGCTAACGCGCCTGCCGAGAAAGCCAAAAGTCCGGGTCGGAAATGTGCGGAAGTTTGATCCCTGTTTGGACCCAAAACTTTTCCCCCCATTCATTAGAACACGAGTGGTGGTCTGGATGCTAGTCTTTCAGATGAGGCAGTAAACCGGGGTGTCGTGTGTTACACATAATTATTTAGCCTAACGCGGCGACAAGAGAGTTGTTCCTGGCAAAATTCTGTAGACAAAAAGCCTCTCTGATAGGGAGTCAAGTACAGTTGAAGACAGGAAAGAAATAATGGGTGGCGCTGCTCTTGAGGCGACGCGCTCACCCTGGGGAGAGCAGCCCGAATTTCACGCAGAGAAATCTGCTGTGACATAAAGTGGTATGAAAATTTTAAAAATATGAAAATATGAAAATGGATGTGAACTGATTGTGCAAAGCAGTCAGCGCCAAGTCCTGTGCTGTTGACGTGACTGTGAAGTCAGAAGTGGAGTGGAGTGGAGTGGAGTGGAGGGGAGTGGAGGGGAGTGTATGCAGGCGTCGTCTTGTTTGTGGGGCAGGCGTTCTGTTTTTAAGGTTTTATATGGAAAAACATATACGCACAATGTATGTGTGTGTGTGTGCGTGTGTGTGTGCGTGCGTGCGTGTGTGCGTGTGTGTGCGCGTGTGTTTGTGCGTGCGTGCGTGTGTGTGTGTGTTGTGTGTTGTGTGTGCGTGCGAGCGTGCGTGTGTGTGTGCGTGCGTGTGTGTGTGAGTGTGTGTGTGTGTGTGTGTGTGTGTGTGTCCTTTCTTTATTCTTTATCTTCGAGGATAATTGAATAAGCACTCATGTGGGTTTTTAATTCCAGTCCCCGTGTGTTTGCAGTTTTGTGCATTTTGTCATCCGTTCCCACCGCCCACTATGACATACGTTTCCGAAAAGCGGAACAGGATTTAACGTGTGCGCAAGATTTTCTGCGTGCGTTGGCACACAAGACCTGATTTTATCATCCGATGGGCTTGTGTATGTGTGTGTGTGTGTGTGTGTGTGTGTGTGTGTGTGTGTGCTTGCGTGCGTGCGTGCGTGCTTGCGTGCGTACGTGCGTGTATATGTAAAGAAAGACAGATACATACATAGCCCTCATAATCAAGAAAAACGAGGAAAAAAGCCTGGACAGAAAGGGAAATAACTTCCTAATCTCACCAGAAAGATGATGTCCCTTTCGAATATCACTGAGAGTGAACAGACGTAAAATCGAATGATGTCCCTTCCTTTAGGGTCAGGACAAAAACAAAACAGCTGACCTCTTCAGGCAATGGGGGATGTTCTCCTCTGTTCCAATCTGCTTTGTTTGATTTGCTTCCCTGGAGTAGGGACATTTTAAAACAATAGTTGTGCGCGCGTGTGTGTGTGAGTGTGGGGGGGGGGTAGTGTGTGTGTGGTGTGTGTGGGTGGTTGTGGGTGTAGTTGTGTGTGTGTGTGTGTGTGTGTGTGTGTAGGGGGAGGGGCATGCACATAACTAATCAATCGCAATAAACAACTATTATGACAAAAGCATAAACAAGAATTCTGAAAAGAAAAAAATGAACAGCTAAAATATTAACTTTGCCATTCAAATAACCAGAAACTATCCTGACATTAAAGGAGTTTGAAAATAGGACAACAACAACACACAAACACAAACACAACACACACACAAACACACACAGGGAATGTGTGCGTGTGCGTGCGTGCGTGCGTGCGAGCGAGCGTGTGCGTGTGTAGGGGGATTGTGAATGAGCGTGTGTATGTGTGCGTGAGATTTCTTTTTTTTTTTCATTTTGTTCTTTTATATCGAGGATAATGGACTTAATAATGTGCTTAATGGACTTAATAATGTGCTGGATAATGTGCTTTTTACATTCAGTCCCCGTGTGTATGCGGTTTTGTGAATTCTGGCATCTGTTCCTACCGGCACACAATGGCCTACTCTTACGAAAAGCGGAACATGATTTAACCTGTGCGCAAGATGTTCTGCGTGCGTTCGCACACGGGGCCTCGGTTTATAGTCTCATCCGAAGGAGAGAGAGAGAGAGAGAGAGAGAGAGAGAGAGAGAGAGAGAGAGAGAGAGAGAGAGAGAGAGAGAGAGAGAGAGAGAGAGAGAGAGAGAGAGAGAGAGAGAGAGAAGAGAGAGAGAGAGAGAGAGAGAGAGAGAGAGAGAGAAGAGAGAGAAAGAGAGAGAGAGGGGGGGAGAGAAAGAGAGACAGACAGAGAGAGACAGAGAGACAGAGAGAGACAGAGACATAGACAGAGAAGGGGAGAGGGAGAGAGGGAGAGAGGGAGAGAGGGAGAGAGAGAGAGAGAGAGAGAGAGAGAGAGAGAGAGAGAGAGAGAGAGAGAGAGAGAGAAGAGAGAGAGAGAGAGAGAGATTCTAGCAATGATCGATGTGTCTAAATTAAAACTCAAACGCTTAAAGCAGGTCAGCAGGATACGAGCTTTAAGCTGATTCATAGTTTTTCCATTTTTATATTCATATCCCTTTAAGTCACGGCGGATTTCTCTGCATGAAATTCGGGCTGCTTTCCCTGGGGAGATCGCTTCGCCACAAGAGCAGCGCCGCCCATTCTTTTTTATTTTGATTATTTTCTTATTCAATGGGATGTATCGTGTTGTGCAGTGCAATGTTTCTTAAAAATGATAACCATGATTAATCCCCCCCCCCCCAAAAAAAAAAAAAAATCCTATCTCTTGGAAAATTCCTATTGGTATTAGAGAAAGAGAAAGATAGCTTTCTATCTTAGAAGGTGGGAAAATCATAATTTAAAAATACACTGTCACACTTTCTCATATATGACAAACATAATAATGATAACATAATAAAATAACACCAGCAGAAGCAAAAATAACGGCAAAAACAACAACAGAAGCAACAACAGCTACAAATGCAAGAATAAGGAAAAACAGCAAGAGGAGAAGCACTAATAGCAGAAAATGCAAGAATAACAATAAAAACAACAATAAACGCACAAGCAGCATTAACAACAATGCAATAGCAAGATTTGAAGCAACAATAACAACAAAGCATCAACAAGAGCAGAAGCAACAATAGCAACGAAAGCAACAAAGCACCAGATCAACAACTACACCAAAAGCAACAACACACACAACAACAACAACAACAACAACAGCAGCAAACAGTAAAAGCAACAACTACAACAACAACAGCAATAGAAACAAAGCAGCAAGAACGACAGAGTCAACAACAACAAAACAAAAGCAGAAGCAACATTAGCAACAACAATAACAGAAGCAACAACAACATTAAATGTAAAAACAACAAGAGCAACAAGAACAACAAGAGCAACAAGAACAACAAGAGCAACACCAAGAGCAGAATCAACGGTTTAAAAAAAAGCAATAACAAAAAACAGAGCAGCAACGATAACAAAGCCAACAGCAAGAGTAGAAACAACAATAACAACAGACGCAACAACAAGGGCAGAAGCAACAATAACAACAAACGCAACAACAAGAGCAGAAGCAGCAGTAGCTACAAAAGCAGCAACAAGAGCAGAAGCAACAGTAGCTACAAACGCAACAACAAGAGCAGAAGCAGCAGTAGCTACAAAAGCAGCAACAAGAGCAGAAGCAAGAGCAACGACAAAGAAATATCCCAGAATGTGGCCTGTGCTTGCTCGCAGCCTATATCTCCCGAACAATGTCTTTTCCCGTGCCAACTTCTACATTCTGTATGCCAAATATCTGGAAAAGAGTCTGTTAGTACGCTTCTTTATGAACAAGAGCTAACTGACAGAGGGTTGTTTCTGTCTCCTGTTGATGATTTATTGCAGTCCCTCTTCATTTCTTTTTGTGTTTTGTTTTGAAAATCCATCTTTTATTCCTCCCTCCCTCACTGTATCTTTGTGTGTCTCTCTGTCTCTCTCTCTGTCTGTCTCTGTCTGTCTCTGTTTGTCTGTCTCTCTCTCTTTCTCTCTCTCCCTATCTCCAAAATAAAGGATTGTTTGATGTTCAAATAAAACCTTTACTTACATATGCATCTGAAATATGGGGACTTACTGTTAATCCACAAATAGAAAAAAAACATACATATGCTATCAAAAGTTTTTTAAATGTCCCAATCCATTCGTCAAATACTGTACTATATGGAGAAACGGGAAGATTATCCTTTTAACATCAGAACGTCTGTTAAGTGTATTAAGTACTGGCTAAATCTACTCAAACTTCCAGGGTCACGTTTATGTAGGCAGTCTTATGACATGATGCTTATACAAATGGAGCTGGGTAAGAAGAATTGGGCATATAAAGTTAAAAAGTTTTTATCAGAACATGGTTTTGGAATCGTGTGGTTGTCTCAGGAAGTAGGTAGCGAGCATTGGTTTATTTCTGAATTGAAAGACAGACTCATTTGTTCATTTAAACAAAATTGGCACTCGGACATGGAAAGTAAAGATAAATACTGCTGTTTTTTTTCGTTTAAGTGTGCTTTTCAAGCTGAAAAGTATCTTGGAATAGTCACTGACAAATGGCACCGACTAAACTATGCAAGATTTAGACTAAGAACACTTGGTTTCAATGCAAACAAAAGATGGTTTCAACCTGAGACGTCTACACAGTTCCCATGCTCTATGTGTGGTCATATTCTTGATGATAAAGTGCATTTCCTGTTTCATTGTCAATCATATGTTTCCATACGTGAAAACTGTGGTGTTCTCAATCTAGACGCTTTCCGAAGGCAAGATATTTTTTCTATCTTATCGTCTGATGATGATATTGTGATCAACTCGGTTGCAAAGTTTATTGCTGAAGCACTGAAATTACGACAGTTACAGCTAAGTTCCAATTAGTTTGACATTTGTGACTAAACTAAAGTAACATATTATGTAAACTCCAGCATTTTGTGACACACCTAAAGAAACCTTTATAATTACGCTGTAATCTCCAGCAAGAATATTTATTGAAAATTTCACATACAATTTCATTGGATGGTCTAATATAGCATTCTAGAATGTTCTTTTATTATTTTAGTTATTGCTTATTGGTTCCTGATGTTCATCCTTGTTATTACTTTGTGTTCAGTTTGAAACTGAGTCTAAGTCAGAGCTTAAAGTCGTATCCGTTTATAGAGAGCTCTTTTTGTTTTTTGTTTTGGTTTTCATTACGTTAAATGCATCATGTGATTTTTCTTGTATTTATTTGTATTTACAAAAGAAAGTCGTGATTAACCCCCTTGTGAATAGGCCACATTGGGCAACGACAATAAATTGGTCAAAGCGTCTCTCCCCATCTCTTTCTCTCTCTATAGTCTGATATCACTAAATGTGAACAGACTTTAAACATAAAGTAACATCATCGACAAGAACGATACAACGACGACGACGACGACAACAACAACAAACAACAAACAAAAACAACAACTAAACACTACTACTACTACATACTACTACTACTACTACTACTACTACTACTACTACTACTACTACTACTAACTACTACTACTACTACTACTACTACACGACGACGACGACACGACGACGACGACGACGACAAACGACAACGACAACTATCAACAAGTCAGAGTACGCAGAGGAAGTAAATTTGTTAAATACAGTTGTGCGTCAATCACGTAGCTTGGAAAATCTCAGATTATAATTGCTGAAGGCAGAGAGAGAGATGAAGAATGAAAGTAGATAGAGGCAGAGAGAGATGAGAGAGGAAAGAGATTGCAGAGACGAGAAGATGATGAAGAGGAGAGAGAGAGAGAGAGAGGAGAGAGAGGAGAGGAGAGAGAGAGAGAGAGAGAGAGAGAG
>CM054152.1:49302251-49307251 GCA_028751875.1 Rapana venosa
GTATTTACTTAAAAAGTTACAAAGTATAGACTGCAAAGCATACAGGATGGCTCTTGGTGTACCTTATCACGCCTCAGCCCTGGGAACATATAACGAAGTCGGCATGTTGCCTTTGGATGATTACCGTCAACTGGCATGTGCTAAATATGTGCTTAGAAACAAAACGACAGAAAACTGTATTTCAGAAGAAATAGAAGTAACTTCAGAATTTAATTTTCCTAAAAGAGCGAAATATATATCCTCTTTAATGCCCATAAGTACATATGTGTCTGATCTGGTACAAAACTCTGAAGTCAATCAACACAGCATGACACACGCAATCTTACCTTGCCCATTATGGGAGATGAATAAAGCACACTTTGACATAAAGGTGCCTAATGTAAACAAGAATGACAATTTGAATATAATGGTTTCTGATGTCCGATCCCACATCCATCATAAATATTTTGACCATTTACAAATTTATACAGACGGATCACGTCTAGATAAGCAAGAAACAGGTTCTGCTTTTGTTATACCAGCTTTAAAAATTGAAAATCATAGTATGTTGGTAAACATCACTCGATATTTACAGCAGAACTTGTAGCAATACTAATGGGTGTTACTTATATTCTTGATTTGCCGTTGTGTATATTTCAAATTATTGTTTGCGTTGATTCTAAATCGGTATTGTATGCTTTAAAATCCACATGTTTCAAGAAAACTTCGAAAATCATATTAGAGATTAAGCATGTCATGCATCTCTTAACCTTAAAGGGCATAAGTGTGAAGTTTTGTTGGGTGCCTTCCCACACTGGGTTCTTTCCAAATGAGTGGGCGGATAGAGCTGCCAAAAAAGGTGCAAAACATGGACGGGATGCAATAGAATTGCATTTGCCTTTATCCTTACAAGAAGGGTATAGCTTACTAGAACAAAAATCATGGAGAAAGGTCACTGATAGTAATCAGCAAAATGAGAGACTTTTATCTAGAACTGCAATCAATACCGATAATTTAAGTGGTGAACCATTCAGAAGTTAGTACAAGTGTTTTTACGTCAAGGAGAATTAATACTTTATTCTATAGAATGAAACTAAATGCATTGAAAACCAAATTCAGCAAAAATGGTAAATGCCTGTGTGGTGAGAATATCACTAATACTCATATACTTTTTGACTGCCAGAGTGTAAAACCTTTCATGCCCCATTTTTCTGAAAACTCCCTCACCAGCATAGTCAGTAATCTAAAACTAGCATTTGAAATTATGAAAGGTCTTTGTCACAGTCCAATAGGACATTTGTTATAGTTACATTAACGTTAATGACTTGTTTTTGTTTGTTTTTTTGTTTTTAATTCCTGTTGCATTGCCAAGTTTCTTTTCAAGATTTTTTTAAAACAACACATCCACCTCACCCGGGTTTTTGTTTGTTTGTTTGTTTGTTTTTTCCCCGTCTAATATCACTAAAAGTGAACAGACGTAAAATTGAAGTCAACAACAGCAACAAACACACACAAACGCACACAGACACATACGCACTGACACACACACGTACACACACACTTGCACACACAGACACACACACACATACACACACACAACCACACACACACACGCACGCACGCACTCCCTGCCCCCCCCCCCCCCCCCCTCCGCACACACACAGTGATGCCTGTCACCCATGGCCACAGCTTTACCTCGTCGTTCTGCCTGTACTCTCTTTCACCTTCCTTGTTTCTGCTGTCCTCTAGAACAGGTGCGTCATTTCACACTGAGATAGAGATCATCCACGTTCTCTGTGTCAGTACACTGCTACTGCTATGCGTGTGGGGAATTATTGCCGGTCTTCACAACGCTGACGCTATCACAGAGAAGTCGCTGTGCTCCTGCTGCCAGGCCTTCCCGTTCAGCTGCCCATGCCTGGACACTGAGCAACTCTTCATCTTGGAAGGGAAACAGAGACTGTCCACTACACAGGGCGGGGGTCTAGAGGTAACGCACCTGCCTAGACAGCGAAAAGTCCGGGTTCCATATGCGCTGTCGTTCCATCCCAATTTGCGCTCAAAACTTTTCCCCCATCCACTAGACCTTGAGTGCTGGTCTGGGTGCTAGGTTTTCGGATGAGACGATAAACCGAAGTCCCGTGTGAAACACTAATATAGCGGACGTAAAAGAACCCACGGCAAGAGAGTTGTCCCTGGCAAATTTCTGTAGAGAAAAGCCACCGTGATAGGGAAACAAATACAAATGCAGACAGGAAAAGGAAAAAAATGGGTGGCGCTGCTCTTGTGGCGACGCGCTCTCTCCGGGGAGAGCAAGCCTATATTTTCACGCAGAGAATTCTGCCGTGATTTAAAGTGATATACACTACACTCCACTCCACTACACTCCACCACACCACACCACACCACACCACACTACACCACACCACACCACACCACACCACACCACACCACACCACACCACACCACACCACACCACACCACACACACTATACTACACTACACTACACTACAACGCAACGCAACGCAACGTAATACAGTACAATACAATACAATACAATACAATTCAATATAATACAATGCAATGCAATCAACACAGCACAACACAATACAATACAATACAATACAATACAACACAGCACAACACAAAATAGCCACGCCACTACCCACTTTGGCGTTATTTTTCTTGCAGCTGTTTACCAGGTAATCCTGTCCTGATTGACAATGCATGTCTACAGCACACAGGACAAACACTCTTGCCCAGAAAAAGACATTCGCCTTTACAGGATGATTGATGCACAAGTCATGTCAGCGGTGGCTGTGGACGTCATTACGGTTTTGGGGGCCACACAAAATGGGATCCTTTCCCAATGATTAGAAAAGTGACCAAGAAAAAACAAACAAACAAGAAAGGTGACATCACTTGCAATGGAGCTGACAGAGCCAGTTTGTCTGCATCTCCCTCCCTCCCCCACCCACGGGGGGACGGGGTGGCCTGGTTGGTTAGAGCGTTGCGTATTGCGCTCGTGATCTACTGACCCGGGGTCGAATCCCGTTCAAAGAAATATTTTCCTCCGGAGTTAACATCAGTGCCGACTCCACTCCCCTTAAAATTCCTTCGGATGAGATTATAAATCGAGGTCCCGTGTGCGAACGCGCACAGAAAATCTTGCACACATGTTACAATCCGTTCCACTTTTCGGAAGAGTAGGCTATTATGTGCCGATGGGAGCGGATGACAAAATTTACAAAACTGCATACACACGGGGTCTGGATGTAGAAAAAGTACATGAGTGCTTATTCCATTATCTTCGAAATAAAGGAACAAAAGAATCAATCAATCAATCAATCAATCAATCAATCAATCAATCAATCAATCAAACAAATCAAATCAAATCAAAGCAATCAATCCTCTTTTGACTAGTTTCACTAAACTAGTCCACTTTCTGACTCCTGCCTATGTAGATATTGCATATTGTTGTTACTGTTGTGGATGTTGCTGTTGTAGTAGTTGTTGTTAAGGCTTTACGCTGTGCATGCACTCTGTGTCTCGCCACACCTTGGAAGCTACTGTAAAACCATAGATAAACACTGAATGAGAAGTTTGTACACATGGCTGTTTTCAATAACGTGGCTTCTGAAAAGAATGAACATAACAGGCAACATTCCAGAGAATATCAATCCTCATTCTCCATTGATTTATTTTTCTACATACTACTTTCTCCTTGCGTTGAATCAGTATTGACACTATTTGTGCTTTCGTTCTGTTTTGTTTACCTCGGCTAGATTTCCAAAGTTTAGCGTTGGCGAGATGTTGGCGTGAGCAACTGTTTCTGCCCGCCATTGACGTTGCTGCAATCCGGCTTCGGGGCTGATAACGAAACATGACACCAGTGTGTGTGTGTGTGTTGTTGTTGTTGTTGTTGTTGGTTGTTGCTGCTTCGATTTTACGTCTATTCACTCAATGTGATATTAGACGATGGGAAGGGGAGGGGGGCAATTATGTTGATGGTTGTGTGCAGTTAAATGTGTGTCTATTACTAAGTAACGTAGACAGTTCACAGAAAAGGGTGAAGCAATGATAACAGCAAAAAAGTACATAAGCAATGCTAGCATAACAAATGGCCTATTTCCCAAAGGACTGTTCATTCAATATTTTGTTATATGAAACGCCCAATTAAAAAAAATATCCAAAGATTTCTCAGAAAAAGAAGGTAAGAATGGTTTTAGACTCTTACATTCAGAAATTATACGAATGCTGGTAGTTTTCTCACCACACACACATGTTAAATGTTTGCTATATTTGGTGATAACAGTGGTGTGCATGTGTTTGTTTGAATGTTGTCATCCATTCCTACCAGCATACAATGGCCTACGTGTGCGCAAGAAGCTCTGCATGTGTTCTCACACGGGACCTCAGTTTTTAGTCTAATCTTAAAGACTTTCGGGGGAGTGGAGTCAGTACTGATGTTAACTGCAGAGGAAAATCCCCTTGAACGGGTGCTTTGGAGGGGAATCGAACTCAGACTGTCAGGCCACGAGTGCAGAGCTCTAACCACTAGGCTATCGCGCCCCCTTTTCTCTGTTTTTTGTCTGGTTTGAATCTTCCATTTCATACAGCTGAAGCCATTTCAGAATTAATCTCTTGAAAAGAAAAGCGTGGGTGAGTTGCTGTAAAAGATCAGAAAATACCTCAAATGGTTATTATATATGGCTACAGAACAAATCCGAAAGTGGAGAAGGGTGGAGTTGGGTTTCATACGGTCATAACGTTTCGGGGAAGAAACTGCTATCAGAGAAATGTAGCTAATTAGATATTTGATTCCGTTGGGAAAAGTTGGGTTTCATTCTCTCATAATAATCTGAGGGGAAATCGTATCAGAGAAAATAACTAGAAGAAGAAGGAGGAGGAAACAAGAATTTGAAGAAGAACCAAAAAAGAAGAAACAGAGAAGAACAAGAGTGCAAAGAAGAATGCAAAGAAATCAAGAAGAAGAATTTGAAGGAGGAGAAGAATACAA
>CM054152.1:49312251-49324751 GCA_028751875.1 Rapana venosa
AGGATGTTGGGAACAACCTGCAAATGAGGGTGACAGCAGCATGCCTCTCAGCATACACATACTGTGGACCCTCCTCTACAATGCTGGCGTGGGAAACACTATACTGCTTATCTGTTGCCCATTTAATTTGATACTTAAAGATACATGGCCCACTTATATAGACTTGACAAAATTAATGTAAACCTTCCTCTAACCTCCCCCTGCCCTTCCCTCCCCTATTCTACACCCCTCCCCCTCTGTCCCCCTAACCTAACCCAATATGTACCCCTCCTCTTCTCTAACCTAATCCTCCCCTCCACTTATCTTTTCACCTCCTCCCTCCCCCAGCCTAGGTCCTCCCTCCCCTGACATCTGCTCAGTTTCCTAACTTACCACCCCTCCCTAGGGAGGAGAGTCAGTAGGGGTGGGTTGTGCCCAGTATTCTCAGGACTTATCTACAGCAAACCGAAAGTGTCAACATTGCCCATTTCCAGGAGACTTGTAGAGCTTTAACGTTTACCAGTAACCCCCAAAGGGCACAGGTTCATTGTTTCCCACGCTAATAATGTTGTCCACTAGGATAGTAAGTATATGTATGCACACTGGCTTGCTGTCACTCTTCGTGTCAGATTATAACCCTTGGAGGCTGTGCTATTCCTCCAGCTCCCAAATAACTCCGGAGCTACTGGAGCGGGAGTAAACTGGTCAGCTGTGGAAAAGAGTTCATCTGCAGGCTTTACACTTTCCGGAGATCCGAAGGTTTGTATTGCATCCCATGAAAAGAATGTAGAAACAATATTATCGCGACATATCACTGTTTTAGCTTTGTCAAAAAGACCACATGAACGTAAGGAAAAATAAACTACTACAGAGGCGGACAGAAAAACGAATACTACTAAGAGTTCCACAGAGAAGCAATGAGGAACAGTACAGAGTAAGCTAAAGGAATGCCAAGTGTTATGAAGGAAATATACAATCATTTGCACAGGAAAACCTATCAGATATGCTTTGCATGTCTTTTCGAGGAAAACTGAGATTTTAATAGGTGTGGCTGTTTTACAAAATATAGATGAACATGCAAATACATTGATCGAATTAATTCAAGACCCTAAACCAAGGTTTATAATCTTGAATTAATTCTATGAGGGAACGCACACGAAATATTTTGCGCAACCGTTAAAACCCGTTCTGCCTTTTGGAGGAGTAGGCTGCTCGTGCCAGTAAAAAGAAAAAGAAGAAGAAGAAAAAGCACACACACCTGTGTTGTATGTAGACATCCTCTCCGAAGTTGGGAGGCAGCTGCCTTCACGGTGGGCAGAAACGGCTGCATGCGCAAACATCTGCCATTGGTCAACTTTAGAGCGCCAGCCAAGGAATGATAAAACATATTCCAGCATGTGGATGCCCATTTGAAGATATTCCCCTTCTCTGTAGTCATATATTCATGACCTCTCGCTGCTCTGGTAAAATTACGTGCCAGTCACAGACCAGGAAGCAAGGAAGCAGATTGACTGATCCGCCCTGAAGTTTAGCTCTCCCTGAACAGCTCAACATCTCTCAAAAAGGGAAAATGAAACGTTCAATTCTGGAACCTATCTCATTTGCAGGCGTACTCCTTTCCAGAATGTGTTGCCTTCTTTGTGGAAAACTCCACTGATAAGGAATACATTTCAGGACAGTAAGAAAGGGAAAAGAAGAGTACTGTAGATGGCAGCAATTGCTATGAGAAGATTCTCTTATAGAAAGGTAATGATGTGATTATTACAGAATTGTTACAGAACAAACTGAGAGAATGGGTTGCAAAATGAACAGATGAAGACGCAAGGACAAATACTATACTCCCATCTCGTGCAGTGTGCTTTCCTATGTTATTGTATCTGCCCAGCTGACCCTGAGCAGCTTTAAAACAATGCCGCCGCTTCGATTCCCCCCCTCCCCCTTCATCATCGTGTCCTGGTGTCCAGGCTTCACAGCCATGCTGCATGACGGTCACCTGAAACCTTTTATTCTGTTCATTTTCAGCTGGTAAGAAATGCGTGTGTTTAGTAGAAAGTTGAGTACCATTTCAGAAATATTAGTAAAATTCTGTATGCAATCTATAAACCTTGTCTTGACAACGAAAATGATGATTGATTCTTGTTGTACTTTGTGTAGCTAGTAGCCTTGTACGCCTGTAAAATGGAAATGATGTAATGTTGTCTGGATGAAAAGTTAATTTGTTTGTTTTGAACTGTGTATGTGTGCCAATCAAAAAGATTTGTTAAAAACAATTAAAAAAAGAAATGCTGCAATTTTTCCTAATGTTTTTTTTTTTTTATAGGTTGGATCATTCTATATTTAGCCATGCCTTTTCTTGTCAGTATGCCCTTGGTACATGATCCGTTATTTGTTTTGATTGAGTCGATATATCCAAAGTTTTTGATATTTTCCAAAGAAAATTTTCACTTTTTATTTCATGCTCTGTTTGATAGCTGGTTCTGGCAACATGCAGCACTTTTGCCTTTTTTGGTATTGAGCTTGAGACCGGCTCTTCTTCCTGTTAATCTCCTCTGTCATACTCTCTTCATGCTGGTGATGGTATCAGCCAGTAGTGTTGTATCCTCAGTGTAGCACTGATTTGTTGCTTCTGCCACCTAGCTTGAGGCCCATCTCCTCAATACCAGACTCTCTCATGACTTGCTCTGTGTGTATATTGAACAAGTGAGGTGGGAGGATGCCTGCTTGTCTAGCTCCCTCTGAGATGTTGACAGGTTCACATCCTTGTTTGTTCTATCTGAGAGTGGTCCCTGGTCTTCCTAAAGTGAGGAACCATGGAGATGATGTGTCACGGGGAAATGAATACAGAGCAAACTGAGAGAATGGATAGTGAACTGTTTCTTATAAAATACAATAATCTGACGCTCCACCACGAAATGAGTCCTTTTGCACCTGAACGTTTTTCTGCTAGGAGCCATTTTAGGCAGGTGGGGGTCAGGTTGTCGATTTTGAGATTTTGATTGATTATGAAACTAAAGCCATCCTTCAAACTTGTATTGGAGCATCGAGACGCTATGGTGTTTCGTTTTGCTTTTAAAGTGCATTCACAAACACCAAGCCCTCATTTTGACCTCCTAGTACGATGCTAAACTTGTCACTTTCTCAGCTTTTCACTTCCCGCAGAATATGATTTTGATTTGTTGTAACTGTTCATAGAATTGGCCGATTTTCCAATATGTTTTGTGTATTGCATATCCTTATTGTTGTAAATGAAGAACATGTTAACAACTAAACTTGGTCTCTGGTGCAATGCGACTCATGTGGCGGAGCGTCATCTCTGCAGGGCAGACAGTTCACATCATGTCGCTGCTTCAGTCATGCTTCATGGTGCTGTTTTGTTGATCTAGCTTTGCTGTACTGACTGACTGACTGAATGATTATTTATGCGTTGATTTATTACTGAATTTATCTATGTATCTATTCATTTGCATGTATATGATAAGTTGCACGTAGACACTCACACGCACAAGCACACACAGACACACACAGACAGACACACAGACACACAGACATGCACAGTACAAAAATAAACAGATACAACACTCACACACACTAACACAGGTCCTTATAGAACACACACACACATCACAAACACACACACACACACACACCACACACCACACAAACACACACCACACACACACACACACACACACACACAACACACACACACACTAACACAGCACAAGCACACGCCACACACACAACATTCTTACAAACACACACACACACACACACAACACACACACACACACGCACACACAAGCACACAACCACACTCACCACACGCACACATCACCACACACACATTCTTACAGCACACACACACACACACACAGAAAGTTTACAACACACGGTCACATTTTAGGCTTTTCTAGATACAACATCTGAATAGGACAAACTGACAAAATCTGAAGGTATGTTGACAACTTAACTTCAACTTGTAGACTTTTTCGGATCCTCTACGTCATCTCTCTCAGCTCACACACACTCATCATCACTCACTACTATCACGCACTCACACACAATTATCCTTTTAGACACACACGCATACAGGCACTCACACGCACACTCATACAAACATACACACACCCACACACATACACTCACTCACTCAATCACACACATACGTACAAACACACCCAACACCCACACACCACTCACTCACTCACTCATACACACACACACACTTACTCACACACACACACACACGCACACAAACACATCCCCATCACCTCCCCCCCCCCACACACACTCACACTCACACACACACTCACACAACACACACATACAAACACACCCACCAAACCCACTCACACACACACCCAACACCCTCACCCCTGCCCCGCCCCCTACACATCTCAGCAAGCAATCAGCGTACTTCAGAAGAAGAAGTTCGTGACAAGTGTGGCGGAGACAAGAGCAATTAGTCTCAGAGAGGACGGCATTGGAGGGAAAGAGCGCCAGGTCCCCCCACAATCCATGATGTTGCCACCTGGGAGCTGTGCTGACAACTTGTGTGACTTGCAGGAGAATGTTATCCAAAGTAAATGATAAAGGAGGACATGAAGTATAGCAGGCGGTGAGAAGGAGAAGAGAAAGAAAGAAGAAAGAGAGAAATAAAGAAAGGAAGGAAGGAAGAAAAAAGAAAGAAAGGATCAAAGGATGGAAGGAAGAAAGAAGAAAAAGAAAGAATGAATGAATGAAAAAGACAGAAGAGAGAGAGAGAGAGAGGAGGGGGGGGGATAGAGAGAAGAAAGCAAGAAAGCAAAGGAAAGAGAGCAAGAAAAAGAAAGAAGATAAGACGATGAATACCAAGAAGAAAAATTCAAAGAAGAAAAACAAGAAGACCAAGAACACGAAAGAGAACGAGAGCTTGAAAAGGAAATCAAAACAATGCAGAAGAATTTGAAGGAAAAAAACTTAAAAGAAGAATTAAAAAATATGAAAAAGTAGAAATTGAAGAAGAAAAACTTAAAAAAGAAAAAGGAGACTAACACATAGAACATAAGGAATTTGAAGAAGAAGAAGAAGAAGTTTGAATAATCTACATAAGAGAAAGAATGAAGGAGAAAAAGGAGAGGCCAAAAATGAAAAGAAAGACATAGATTAAATCTTTAAATCAAGGAGAAATAGGCAAAATAAAGAGCTATTTTACAAGTATGTCTCTAAAAGAAAAATGGATCGGTGGTCTAGAGGTAACGCGCCTGTCTAGAAAGCGAAAAGTCCGGGTTCGTATCCCGTCTGGGCCCGAAACTTTTCCCCCATCCATTAGACCATGAGTGGTGGTCTGGGCGCTAGTCTTTCGGATGAGACGATAAACAGAGGTCCCGTGTGTTACAGAAAATTATGCAGCGCACGAAAAAGAACCCACGGCAACAAGAGAGTTGTCCCTGGCAAAATTCTTAGAAAAAAGCCACTCTGATAGGGAAAGAAATACAGTTGCAGACAAAAAAAAAAAAAAAAAGGGGTGGCGCTGCTCTTGTGGCGACGTGCTCTCCCCGGGGAGAGCAGCCCGAATTTCACGCAGAGAAATCTCGTGACTTAAAGTGGTATAAATAAATAAATAAATAAATAAATAAAAAGCCCAAAATGTTAGAGAAAGGAAAAACAACTGAAAACAGTTGAAAGTCCACTTTAAAAATAGCAAAAAAAATGCAATAAAAGAAAACAAAAAAATTAGCATAAATTTGAATAGACCGTTATCAGAACATCAACAGTCACAGAAATCATTCATGTACGCACATACACACATGCACGCGAACATGCACACAGACACACACACACACACACACACACACACACACACACACACACACACAGACACACACACAGACACAGACACACAACACACACACACACACACACACACACACACACACACACGTTATACCTATCTTTGTACACATGAGAGTTTCTTTAGTGCTGGCTCAAGTAATTAGTCAGTCACACGCTTTGAACAGCAGCTCTTTTTCTTTCTGTCTTCAGTGTAAAGGACACTGGAATTGCACGAAGCAGTGAAACTGCTCTCCATTCTTTGCTGCCAATGAAAGAAAAACCCGTTCTTTGTTCAAAAATGTGATTTGGGGATTAGAACTCTGTCTGATTCGTGATGAAGTTGGAAAGAGAACATTGCTTTTAAATATTCAGAGCAAACATCA
Source organism: Rapana venosa (assembly GCA_028751875.1). Classification (NCBI taxonomy): domain Eukaryota; kingdom Metazoa; phylum Mollusca; class Gastropoda; order Neogastropoda; family Muricidae; genus Rapana; species Rapana venosa. The sequence goes on from CM054152.1 coordinate 49,318,428, forward strand.
TATTTTATCTTATGCCTGAGAGCTAGAGTGTTAAAACAGAGACGCAAGCAAAGCGAGCGGCAATATCTCAAGGCGTTTAGATAAAACAGTATTTCACATATTTGTCGGCTTATAATCGTTGTGGTAATTTAATGGCTCTTTTTGAAGAGTTGAGAGGTGTCAGATTAGATGGAGCATGTAATGCGTCGGATGGCTTAAGGTGTTAGCAACACAGACATCTAATTTATCACGAAACGCGTTTTCAAACAACGCAGACGCCATTTTGTATTCAAAAATTAGAAGTGCCGATCATTTTTATTCCCAAACAGAACGAGGCTTTTGGTTGCAAACCTAAAGACTGCATCTCCCTCTTTCAAGCGTGGAACCAATCAAACCAGTCCTTGTTTTCAAAGATGACTTAGCTAAAAGGCACATTAATTTTCTTATTCAACTCTTCTCTAAATGAAAGAATTAAACAAAAGACTGAAAGAATACAAACTATAAAAGAATACAAGAATAAACGATAAAATAGCACTACCCCCAAACCACAAAAGTGTTTTAACCAAGAGTTCCTTACATCTATGAAAACTTCATCATTCTCCTTTTTTTTTGACAGTCATGCACAATTGCCTGGTCTCTCTTTGGGTCCATTCAGCGATGTTCGCTCATCTCTCTCTCTCTCTCTCTCTCTCTCTCTCTCTCTCTCGCTTTCTCTCTCTCGTTTTTCTTGACTTTTTTCTCGTCTTTTTTTCTCTTTTTCTTTTTTTCTCTTTTTCTTCTTTTTTGTGTGTGAGAGCATGGTGTAAAGAAACCCTGGGCTTATCCATTTACTCTCAATAAACATTTCGAGTTCGAGTTCGAGTTTGAGTTCGCTCTCTCTCTCCCTTCTCTCTCCCTCCACCTCTTTCTCCCTTCCCCTCTCTCTCCCTCCCTCTCTCTCTCCCTCTCCATCTCTCTCTTCGTCTCTCTCTCTCTTTCTCTCTCTCTCCCTCTCTCTCTCTCCCTCTCCCTCTCTCTCCCTCTCTCCTAGCTCCCCCCCCTCTCTCTGTCCTCTCTCTCTCCCTCTCTCTCTCCCTCTCCCTCTCTCTCTCCCTCCCCCTTTCTCTTTCTTTGTCTCTCTTTGTCTCCCCCTCTCTCTCCCTCTCTCCCTCCCCCCCTCTCTCTTTCTCTCTTTGTCTATCTCTCTCGCTCGCTCTCTCCCTTCAACCCTCTCTTTCTCTCTCTCTCCCTTCAACCTCTCTTTCTCTCTCTCTCTCTCTCTCCCTTTCTCTCTCTCTCTCTCTTTGGATTTTTTTTAAAAGCTGTGTTTTGTTTGGATTTTTGACTTACGACAGTCTTTATTTAGTCATGATGTTCGAATATGCTTATACAAGGGTATACAGTTATGAGTGCACTCCAGCGTATTATGCTAAAGTCTTACCAAACTTATGTGAATTTTTTTTTTCATTTTCCACTTTTCATCTTCAATTTTTTGCCCCTCAATGTGTATTGTGGCCAAAGGCGATGTACATTAAACCATTTCGGAGTTCAGAGTTCAGAGTTCTCTTTCTTTCGCCGTCTTTCCTCCCCCTCTCCATCTCTCTCCCCTTCTCTATCTCTCTCCCTCCCTCCTTCAATCTCTCTCTCTCTCTCTCTCTCTCTCTCTCTCTGTGGTCTTTTGAACTGCAAACAATGGTATATTACAGCAGAGACAGACAACAACTCTTGTCCAGCATGTGGAGAAGAAGAAGAAGACGAATTTCATTTTTTGTTTGCTTGTAGAACTTATCATGAAATTCGCCAAAAAATTGCTTTTTGGACAAACCCAACCAACAGGTCCACCAATCTTGTACAAAAGGTGTTATCTTCAAATAATATGTCCGAGCTTAAATCTTTAGCAATATCTATAACGCAGGCTCTAGATAAACGTAAGCAGACTATGAATGAAACGGATCCTATACGTAATAACTGAAAATATTGGTTGGCATTTATCTGGACTTTGGATTATTACTCATGTCCTTTTCATATTCATTCCTATGTTAATATGTTACTTACAATTACCCCCTTTGACTGATGGGCTTGTAGCTTTTGTCAAATAAAAATTCGTTCGTTCGTTCGTTCGTTCGTTCGTTCTCTCTCTCTCTCTGCCTCGTCTTCTACTTTGACATCTGCTTGCAAAGGCAATCAGTGTACAGAGGGAAAGTTTGTCAGAAAGATGACACAGTCAAGTGGGGCAAGTGTCAGGAGTTGTGTGGCAGCCAAATGAACGAGGCTGTCCTGTTATGCGGAGAGGTAAGGACAGTGAGCGTCTGCTGACAAGTTAGGAGATGCTAGAAAAATCTGTGAACACGGCAAAGAAAAAAAGGAAGGAAGAAAATAAGAAAAAGAGGAAGAAGACGAGGATGATGCAGTCTGTTTTTGGCTCGTGTGTGTGTGTGTGTGTGTGTGTGTGTGTGTGTGTGTGTGTGTGTGTGTGTGTGTGTGTGTGTGTACATGCGTGTGTGCTTGTGTGCCTGCGTGCGTCTGTGCGTATAAAAGCACGGCTTTTGATGTGTCTGTGAGTTTCATTAGAGAAAGCAAAATATTCTTGTCAAACTTAACGCATGAACTAATTCTCTAACTGCCAAAGGCTCCATCAACCATTCCTGAAAAGACGACAAAACTTACTCTTTACTTTTATGTCATAGATTATTTCAAAATACTGCACCATTTTTTTGGACCCAAGATAAAATTGCTTTTAACGTCAAGAGCTACTTTTAGAGATGTTGCCTGCAGATTATCTCTGATTGCGTGTTTGCTTTACAAATGACGAAGCTGGTTGATAGTTTGTTGGCATATGTCATTTCAAGGAGCACGTTCGTTTTCAGTGCTTGTGGATTTTTGACAAATCTGTCAAGGCACTTTCCCCAGCTTCTTGAGGTTCAATTTGCATTTTGATATCATTTTTTATTCTAGTGTATTTTCTTTAGCTTTATTTTTGGGTGATTCAGATATGTTTCTTCCATGTTTCTTATCATAGTCTCACCACATAAGAGTCAAGCAAGTTTGGTTTTGTTGCAGCCTTAAAAATAGTATGCAACTATCAACAATTAATTTCTGGCAGTCGCAAAGCCACCCACTGCAGGAGGCCCTTACCATTTGCTCCAACTGTGTTCTGAGCTGACACAGGCATAGCATCATTACCGACAACTCTGAGGTCATCAGAACACAAACTGAGTCAGGCAAGGAAGAAAAGAAGCAGACGCAGAGCAGGTTAACACCAGATTCCCAAACAAGCAATGACAAAACAGCAGATGACACAACAACATGTGGCATGACATAACAACAGATAACATAACAACAGATAACATAAAAAGCAGATGACATAGCAACCAGTGACATAACAACAGATGACATAACAACAGATGACAAAAAACATGCAACATAACAGTAAGATGACATAGCAGATGACATAACAACAGATGACATAACAACAGATGACAAAAAACATGCAACATAACAGCAAGATAACATAACAGATGACATAACAACAGATGACATAACTTCAGATAACAAAATATGGCATAACAGCGGATTGCACAACAGATGACATAACAACAGATGACAAAACAACAGCTGACATAAAACAGAGGACAAAACAACAGATGACACAACAACAGATCACATAACAACAGATAACATAACAACATATGACACAACAATAGATGACATAACAACAGATGACATAACAACATATGACACAACAATAGATGACATAACAACAGATGACATAACAACATATGACACAACAACAGATAACATAACAGATGAATAACAGATGATACAAAAACAATGACATAACAACAGACAACAACAACATATGACACAACAACAGATAACACAACAGATGACATAACAACAGATACCATAACAGATCACATAACAGATAACATAACAGCAGATGACATAACAACAGATGACATAACTTCAGGTACCACAAAATATGGTATACCAGCGGATTACACAACAGATGACATCACAACAGATGAAAAAACAACAGCTGACATAAAACAGAGGACAAAACAACAGATGACACAACAACAGATGACATAACAACAGATAACATAACAGTAGGTGACACAGCAGATGACATAACAACAGATGACATAACACCAGATGATATAACAAAAGATGATATCACAACAGATGATAAAACAACAGGTGCTATAACAACAGATGATATAACAAAAGATAATATACCAACAGCTGACATAACAACAGCTGGCATAAGAACAGCTGACATAACAACACATGATATAAAAGATGACATAACAGAAGGCATAACAAAAGACGACATAACAACAGATAACATAACAGCAGATGACATAACAAAAGATGACTTAACAACAGATGACATAACAACAGATGACATAACAACAGATGACATAACAACAGATGACATAACAACAGATGACATAACAACAGACTACATAACAGATAACATAACAAAAGGTGACCCTAACAAATAATGACCTAAAAAAAAAGATGACATAAGAACAGATGACATAACAACAGATGACAAAAGAACATATAACATGACAGACAACATAACAGCAGATGACATTACAACAGCTGACATAACAACAGATAACATAACAGCAGGACATAGCTGCAAATGACATAACACCAGATGACATAACACCAGATGACATAACAGATGACATAACAGCAGATGACATAACAACTGATAACATAACAACATATGATATAAAAACAGATGCTAAAACAACAGATGACTTAACAACAGATGACATAACAACAGATAACACAACAAAAGGATGAAACAACAACAGATGACATAACAACTGATGACATAACAAAAGACATAACAACAGATGACATTACAACAGATGAAATAACAACAGATGACATAACAACAAATGATATAACAACAGCTGATATAACAACAGATGACATAACAACAGATAACATAACAGCAGATGACATAACAACAGATGACATACCATCAGATGACATAACAAGAGAAAACATAAGGACAGATGATATAACAGAAGATGGGATAACAGCACATAACATAATAAGCAGATGATATAACAACAGATAACATAACAGAAGGCATAACAGCAGATGATATAACATCAGATGACACAACAACAGATGACATAACAGCAGATGATATAACATCAGGTGACACAACAACAGGTGACATAACAGCAGATGACATAACAACAGATGACAAAACAACAGATGACATAACAACAGATGACATAACAACAGGTGACATAACAGAAGACATAACAACAGATGACATAACAACAGATGACATAACAACAGATGACATAACAACAGGTGACATAACAGGTGACATAACAACAGATGACATAACAACAGATGACATAACAACAGATGACATAACAACAGATAACATAACAACAGGTGACATAACAACAGATGACACAACAACAGATGACATAACATCAGGTGACATAACATCAGGTGACATAACAATATATGACATAACAACAGGTGACATAACAACAGGTGAAATAACAACATGTGACATAACAACATGTGACATACCAGAAGACATAACAGCAAACGCCATAACACCAGATGAGATAACAACAGGTAACATAACAACAGATGACAAAACAACAGATCACATAACAACAGATGACAGAACAGTAGTTGACATAACAGCAGATGACATAACAGAAGACATGACAAAAGACATAACGACAGGAGACAGAACAACAGGTGACATAACAACAGATGACATAAGATTATATGACATAAGAACAGATGACATAAGATTAGATGACATAACAACCTATGACATAACAGCAGATGACATAAGAACATATGACATAACAACAGATGACATAAAACTGATGATATAACAACAGATGACATAACAACAGATGACATAACAACAGATGACATAACAACAGATGACATAACAGCAGATGACATAACAGCAGATAACATAACAACATATGACATAACAACAGTAGACATTACGACAGTAGACATGACAACAGAAGACATAACGACAGATGACATAACAACAGATGACACAACAGCAGATAACATAACAAGCAGGTGATATAACAACAGATAACATAACAGAAGACATAACAGCAGACAACATAACAACAGATGACATAACAGCAGATTATAACAACAGATGACATAACAACAGATGATATAACAATAGATGATATGACAACAGATGACATAACAACAGACGACATAATAACAGACAACATAACAAACGATGACATAACAACAGATGACATAACAACAGATGACATAACAACAGATGGCATAACAGAAGACATAACAGCAGACGACATAACAACAGAT
>CM054152.1:49329751-49352251 GCA_028751875.1 Rapana venosa
GAGGCCCACTATATGCAAGGCGTACTTCTTCAGTTCGTGGGTAACTTCTTGTAGTTTCCCTGTTTGGCAAGTGTTCTGACGTTCCATGTTGCCGTGGTGACGTATTCCCTTCCGAGGATTTGAGTTCCACCAGTAGCATACTTTTCACCTCTGCCCTGATGGGAGACAGAAGGCGCGGTCCTTGTTGACCCAGGCGACAACTGATCCGGTATGGTGATTGCGTTTTCTTCATCACATGCAGTGTTTCTGGGGGGGTGGGGGGGGGGGGGGGGTGTAATACAGCCAGGCGGATGCCGTCTCTTTCCTGGCTGTTTTTCTGGGTCGGGGTTGGCTCCCCCACATGGAACAGGTAGTACTGGTTGACGTGGCTGCCAGTAACAGGAGAACCCCCTGACCTGACCCGTAAAGGGGGCAGTACTAATGCTTATGATATCTCATAAAGAAACTGATTCGATGAGCATACTTTGAAAAACCCATAGATCTGGAGTTCTGGGTGACCCTGACAGCACAAGGAAGCCCCATATCTGCTCCACAGGCCAATACACATTAAACAGGGGCCATATCACAGATCAGCTATATAGCAGCATTAGGACAGTAGTTTTTGAACTATGCCCACCAATGGCTTTTTTGAGGAGGTATGGTATTGTGTTATTTTGTTGTATTCAAAGCTCTTGTGTGGCTTGAAGCTGATAATTTTTGTAAAAAACTGCATCTCAATATTTATAAGTTTATGTTTTTTTAATTATGTGTTCTCTACTTTGAAAATGACCCTTATTTTAGGAAGAAATTTGATAAAACTTACTACCCTTGTTTTCTTTCTTGTTGCTTTGTTTAGCTTAAGTCCCCACTTTAAACAGTAATCTTGTAATTTGTTTACTTTAGTTTGAAGACCCGTGTTGGCTGTTGATAGCAAGCCAGGTCACAAGTATAGAGTAAACAAGGAATGCTGTCTCTTGCGATTATGCATGAGAAATCTTTCTCCTCCAAACTTTGAACTATAGCACTGACATATCCACTGGTTCTGCAGAGGGCACTGTTCTGTCACACACATACACTTACACACACTCTTACACACACATATATACACATTATCCTCGATATAAAAGAATGAATAAAGAAATAAATAAATATATAAATAAAACACATGCACATGATGACAACATCTACAAAACTGCATATACACGAGGACTGGATGAAAAAGAGCACATGAGTGCTTATTCCATTATCCTCAAAATAAAAGAATAAATAGATAAATACATGAATGAATAAATAAACACACATACGCACACAAACACAGACACACACAGGCACACGGACACAAACGCACACAGACACACAGACACACACACTTATGCGCGCACACACACACACACACTCCCTCTCTCGACTCACCTCTCTTCTCTCTCTCTCTCTCATCACACCACCCCACACACACACACACACACACACACACACACACACACACGCACGCACGCACACACACACACACACACACACACACACACGTGCACGCACACACGCACGCACTTGAAAACTGAGCGTCATCTGAACTTGAAGAAGTTTCTGAATAGGTGCCATTTTTATATGATGCTGAGTACAAATTGAAAGACCTATACTGAAAAACAGTTACACGCAAAGGAAAGATGTATTGCATAGCCATAATCATTGAAAAACTGCAGCTTACAAACCATGTTTTATCTGCAGGAAAAATGTGATTTTCGTTAGGGCGACTCCTGGATTTGTATTGTTATTATTTCATTTGCTTTCGATAATAATAATGCTAACATGCAGAGGCGCCTGTGGTTATGCTCTTATGCGCGTGCGCGCAAACACACAGACAGACAGACGAACAGACAGATACACACACACACGCACAAACACACATACACACACTCTCTCTCTCTCTCTCTCTCTCTCTCTCTCTCTCTCTCTCTGTCTGTTTACGTTCTCTGAGATCATCTGCTTATAACCTGTCTTTGTCCTTTGATTACATGATCTTTCAGTCCGTTAGTGTGTCTGTCCGTGTCTCCTTCGTCCCCCTCTCCCCATCCACACACTTCCCATCATCATCATCATCATCATCATCATCATCATCATCATCATCATCATCATCATCAAGACATCATCATCATCTCTCTCCCTCTCTCTCTCCATCTCCCTCCATCTCTGTCTGTCTGTCTCTTTCTCTCTCCCCCCCTCTCTCTCTCCCTCTCTCTCTCCCTCTCCCTTCCTCTCCCCCCTCCCTCTCTCCCCTCTCTCTCCCCCTCCCTCCTGTCTGTCTGTCTGTTAGGTATTCTCTCCAATGCCGAAGTTGGATGCACTAGGCCTGATTTGTCAGGCGCTTAACGGCAGTGCAACGCAGTTTTTCTCATATGAGAGACAGCAGTAGTTGTCTGAGCATTCGATGAAGAAGAATATGCAGGGCTGCTTTTTCAAAGAACTGTTTAACTTTATCTTTCAGGAAAACATCAATGATAAAATATGTGTCTTATTTATTTTGAATCAGTATTTTTGCATGAATTCAGATGTGCTCCTCTGAATCATGGACCTACAATACAGATAGCGAATGTCTTTAATTATCCTCAGATAATTCTCAAAGTGGAACTTAAGCCGCCTTGTGTTGTTTATAATCTGCAGCTGCTTTTGTTTTGTTTTGTTGTGTTTTGTATTATACTCCATCATCACAGTCTGTCTTGTTGACGTTTCTCCATTTGTTTTGAAATAATACTGCCTTGTTTTTTTATTTATTGATTATCTATTCATTCTTTTTATTTATTCATTCTTGTATATTGATGATAACTAAATAAGCACTTATGTGCTTCAAAAATCCAGTCACCGTGTGTATGCGGTTTGTAAATTTTGTCATCTGTCCCACCGGCACACAATGGCCTACTATTTTGAAAAGCGAAACTGGATTTAACGTGTGCGCAAGATGTTTGCATGCGTTCGCACACGGGGCCTCGGTTTATAGTCTCATCTGAAGGACTTGGGGAGAGTGGAGTCTGCACTTAGGTTACATTCAGGAAAAAATCCCCCTTGAACAAGATTCGAACCCGGTTGTCAGATTGCTAGCGCAATGTTCTAACCACTAGGCTATATCCCGTCCCCCCTTCAAGCCAGTTCTTAAGGAAAACGATGGTTCATTCCCCGTCACAGTCTAAATGTGTTGTTACAACGATACTAAAATAGCATCTCGAGAAAAGTACACCCGACAGTGATGACATTTCGATGTTCTCTCAGCTCAATCTGTCTGCAGGCTTGGGTACATCTGACCGTCATGCTCCTGCTTCATTGACCGCTTCTATCACACTAGTGGGGACGGGATGGCTCAGTGGTCATAGCGCTCGCTTTCCCCAAGCCAGTGTCAAGCAGGATCGAGCGTGGTTACTAGGTGGATGGGTGACCGTTTTGCGCTTTCAGTACAGTTCCTGAGTTCACCCAGCTGTAAATGGGTCAGGGAAGTTAAAGCAATGAGAGAGAGGAGATGGGCGTCGCCCTCAATATGCTGGCCCCGGGAAAAGGTGAGGTCTCTGATGCATTGCTCCTCTACGACCACATAGGTTATGGGACACCTTACCTTTTTAAAAATCTTTATCACACTTCCCGCATTTCTGGTATCTCTCTCACGTTCCCGTCCATATCTTCCAGCTGTATTCACACTGAAGCTGTAGTACATTTGCACTTTAGACCCTACCACATAGAGTTGCTGCTTCCAACATGGAGCCATGTCTCTTTGTGGTCTGTACCTAGAAGTCTGTGTTATACTTCTCGTCTGCACACAAAGACACAGACGCACAAACACGGGCACAGACTCGGGCACAGACTCGGGCACAGACACAGGCACAGACTCAAACACACAGACCCACAAACATCACTGTAACAGTGACTTTTGACAAAGCAGACAGCCATTGCTTACCTTGACGTATCGGTATCTTAAAAGACACCAGTGAAGTTTTCTTGAGCCTTGCTTCCATAGTTTACTTTCTTTTGCATGCGCGTCATTCAAATCACGCAGTGCCATTCAACGTGTAAATTACACCGAGGAATGACCGGAGACATGCAGCTGAATACCCAATGACCAGGAGGGTCAGTAGCCTCTGGATGACTCCAACATTTTGTCCAGACACTTGTCTTCTCTGGTACAGTCAGCAATTTCCCTAATTGAATGGAGGCATGCTCGTTTCTTCTTCACCATCCTCTCTCTCATTCTCTCTCTCTCACACTCTCTCTTGCTCTCTCTCAAGATTTTCAAGATTTTATTTCAAGAAAACCCCCCAAGGGGTACATTAAATTACAAAACCACAACTTGCCGATGTGGGCGTGTGAACAATACTCACAACCCAAATTCGCTCCAAAATGAAGAGCACAAATTATGGACATGAAAAGTAAAAGAGCATTTACAATACAGGAGAGGTATGATAAATCAACATGTTTGGATACATGTATCAACAATCAAGTTCACTCTTCCTCTCTCCCTCCTCCCCCCCCCCTCTCTCTCTCTATGTCTCAGCATATCACGTGCAACGCAAAGGCATCTATAAGCACACACACACATACACACACATCGCCTGCGAACATCTATGACAAAGAAGAAAAGTTCCTTCACTATACAGAATATTCTTCATTCATTTCTCAAGAGGTTCAAGTACAGACAGGAGCAGGATAGCCTAGTGGTTAGAGCGTTGAGCTCGTGATCTGACGGCCGGAATGGAGCCACCACTGAGGCACCCCATCAATGGGAGTTTTACCCCTGATTTAACATCAGTACCAACATCAACATCCCCCTCCTCCCCTCCCTCCCTTCCCCGAAAGTCCTTCAGATGAGACCGCAAATCGAGATCCAGAGTGCCAACCACGCAGAATAACTTATGCACATGTTAAAACCTGTTCCGGCCTTTTGAGATTCAAGATTCAAGATTTATTTCAAGAATACCCCCAGGGGGCACATGGAATCCAACAAAGCCACAACTTGCGGACGTGGGCGTGCGAAAAAAATACTCACAACACAAACTCACCCCAAAACGGAAAGCAGAAAGGACAGCACAAACTATGGACATGAAAAGCAAAAGATCATTCACAATACAGGAAAGGCACGACAAATTAACATGATGCCTGAATACATTACCGGCAATCAACTGCATACTCTCTCTCTCTCAGCACATCATGCATACCCACTCATGGAACATCCACACGCAAAGAAGGTCGCCCCTTCCTGGTCACATACACACACTCATGCACCCACACATGCAGGAAACATTTCAAGCAAAACGCCAGGCAAACAATTCAAATGAAAATACAAAATATCTCAGGAGGCAGCTGTATCAATGTGAGTTGGACCTCCCTGCTACGAAAGCACAACACGAACACAGATATGCGGGCACACATGCACACAAATGCGGGAGCACACACACACACACATACACGCGCACGTGCGGGTGCAGTTTGTTCACACACAATGACATGGCCATTCAAGTCAATACCAACAAAGGAAATTAACTAATCCCTAAATGTAATAAAATTCACTAGTGTCATCTCCAGAGATGCATCAAATCAATAGGTTTTCATTATTTCTTCGAGGTATTTTATAACTTTGATAAGCAAGGATTTATTTGCGGAACTAAACAATTTGTGGAACTTCATAACATTTGGGTTTTTTTGATAATATCTTGGGATAAATCTGTTTCTTAACTGCACAAAGAAATTACATTTGAATAGATAATGGAACTCATCACCTAGCTCGTTTTCACCACATTTATCACAGACTCTCTGCTCTGGGAACGTTTCTTATTCTGCCAATTTGGATGGGGAGTCTGATTAAACGTTCGAAAATGAATTTACAAGTTAATGAATCTATTTCGCTCTCTTGCTCTCTCTCTCTCTCCAGGGAATAGTATGCATTATAGAATATTAACAGTTTTGTGTTCAAGACTAAAACAAAATAATGACAGAGAAAGACAAAACTATTTGCAAATGTTGTGTTATAATGTATAAACCGAAGAAAAGTATAATTACTTAAGTGTGAGATTTAAGTCTAATATCAAAGAATGAAAACAAAAAAACTTTCATTGTAATAGAAGTAACCATAACGTATGGAACAATGTTCTACTCATTTGTATATGTACAGTAATCTTGTTTCCGATAAAGCTAGCTAAGCAAAATTAAGCAAAACTAAATTTAATCTGCACCTTAGAAGTGTTTCCGTATACTGAAAACGCATGAATATGTGTTGAATGTTGATTACTGTATGTTATATACTGCGTTATATCGTGATGCTTTCCCAAATCAACTTTGCATTGTATTGTGGCCAAAGGCCGATGTGCAATTAAACCAGATCAGAGTTCAGAGTTCTCTCTCCCCCTCCCTCTCTCTATGTCTCACTAATTCCATTGTTATTTGACATTATCTTGTTTGATGATTCATTGGTTTATTCATGTTTGTTTCACTTTTCCCCATGAGGGCCTTGTGTAAAGAAGCCTGTGGCTTATCCAATAACCCTCAATAAAATATTCGAGTTCGAGTTCTCTCTCTATCTCTCTCACTCACACACACATACACACACATACACACAGAGACACACACGCGCGTGTGTGCGCACACACACACACACACACATCTCTTATGCATATATTTCTCCATTGTCTAATGTGTCATAGGTTTCTTCATTACAACACAATGTCACTGTGTTTGATACTGGGGACAGGATAGCCTAATGGTTAGAACACTGCGCCCGCAATCTGACGACCCGGGTTCGATTCCTGTTCCAGGGATATTTTCCCCAGGAGTTAACATCAGTGCAGACTCCACTCTCCCCAAAAGTTCTTTGAATGAGACTATAAACCGATGCCTCGTGTGCGAACGCACGCAGAACATCTTGCGCACACGTTAAACCCTGTTCCGCTTTTTGTAAGAGTAGGCCATTGTGTGCTGTGGGAACAGATGACATAATTTACAAAACCGCATACACATGGGGACTGGATGTAAAAAGCACGCAAGTGCTCATTCATTATCCTTGATATAAAAGAATAAAAGAAAATAAATTTTAAAAAATACACTCTGCAGCATATACATTCCTATTTGTCACTAGGAGACACAGGCAAGGAAGACTGGTACAGCACACACACATAAGCATGTGAGAGTCAGACCCACTTCCTAACTTATGTTAGCCTTCCTTCTCCCAGTCAGCATGTTAAACACAGGAACACACACATAAACATGTCAGAATCAGACCCACTTTTTAAAGTTAGCCTTCACTCTCCCGTCATAGCATTGTAGCACAGACAATGGAGGTGGTTCACATGCTTGCTATTTACGATTTCTTCAGACTAGTTCTGCACTTTGCCTATCATAATTTATTTGTGAAGGACATTTGTTTTCGTAGGTTGCATTGTTGCTGTATGTCGCAGGAGGCTGAACCAAAGTTGTACCTGTGAATCTTCTTTTTTTTTTTTTTTTTTTTTACTTCGTGGAACGTTCAGACAGCAATTATTTTTGTCTGTCATATGGGCGAAAATGGGTTGCACTGCCGTTACGCGCCTGACAAGTCAGACCCAGCATATCCACTTTTGACATGGGGAGAGAATTGTTATTTTTTAAGTCTTTCTGGAAAAAAAATCAGTAGAATGGACCAAGAAGGCAGAAAATAGACAAGAAGGGGGGGGGGGGGGATAAGAAGAAAAGGAACAAGGCAGAAACAAAGAGAGGGATAGAAAAGAGTGAATTCGTAGCACAGAATTTCTAAAAGGTGGGGATGCTATTTGACAGGCCCCCGGCATCTCCACAGGGGATAGTTATGAATCTCAGGACGACAAAAGGTTGAACATCCCTTCCTTCAATTTCAAAGAAGACACCGATGTCTCCTTTAGCAAAGCATTTAACATGCTCTATAAAGTTGATGGAAGTCTGTTCACTGGCATCTTCAACAAAGTGTAAAGACTAGATAGTGATATTTGTTACTTACATCGGAGCTTTACGCCTTTTTGCATGCTAGGCAAGAGAAGGTAGTTCCACACACACACACACACACGTAGAGAAGAGAGACACAGAGACACAGACAGACACACACACACACGCACACGCACACACTAACACACTAACACACATTCAAGCGTGAACACATAGAGAGAAAGAGACAGACAGACAGAGAGAGACTGAGACAGAGAGACAGACACATACACATACAAACAGACACACAGACAGACACACAGACAGAGACAGCCAGACACAGCAGAGGGGCTCTATCTTGCCAGCCATTTCATAAATTGCATCTGCCCAAACTTTCTGACAGTGAGGTATGTCTCGAGCAGACACACCCTTCAATGGCTGTAGGTAGCAGTTGACAGACAAGAACTGACTTCAGTCATGTGCACAATTCTACTTCATCAGTGTGTGTGTGTGTGTGTGTGTGTGTGTGTGTGTGTGTGAATCAGTCACCCCATGCAATGCGTGTCCAGGCATAACTAAAGCAGAGGACAGACAGGAGAGATGTGACTGGACAGTGAATGACCACGAGAGGTCAGTAACCACTGCTTGATTGCATCCTGTACTGCAGCGTCCAGGACACTTTTCGTCTGAAGTGCTTTGGGGGATTTTCCTAATTTCCTAATGGACGGAACGGTTTTGTGCATTGTGTGTGTGTGGGGGGGGGGGGGGGGGGGGGGGGGAGGAGGAGGGAAGGAAGTTAGAAGGAGAGAGAGAGAGTGAGAGAGAGAGAGAACAATTTGAACAATTTGAACAATTTTTATTTTTCAGAGGGTAATAGATTAAGCATTACATGCTTTTTTACATCCAGCCCTCAAAAAAAAGTAACAAGAAGGGAAAATATGCATGCTGATATAGAATTGCATGGAAAACAATACTCACATAGACGCACGGGGCGCGCGCGCGCGGGGGGGCGGAGAGAGGAGAGAGAGAGAGAGAAGAGAGAGAGAGAGGAGAGAGAGAAGGGAGTTAAAAAAAAAAAGAAGAGAAAAGAAAGAGAACAAAAGACAACAAGGAAAAGAAATAAAAACAAGAAAAACTGAAACAAAGACTGGAGGAAGAAAACTCACAACAAAGAAGAAAAAATGCAAGAAAAATAAAAGGAATGCAAAGAAAGATGCAAAAAATGAAAATAGAACTTCTCGTAAGACTTTGGCATAACACTTTGGCATATACGCAAAAGTTGTACACCTTGAACATGCGTGTTCCAAAATCATGACTAGATAAAGGCTGACCTAGACCATGGATCCCAGCAATACACAGCTGACAATTCTGAGTTCACCCTAACTGCTTCCCAGGATACCACAAAAAATAATAGGCCTGTGAACAAAGCCATTGATGGAGTTATACCTGATATGTCAACACTTTATCACACACAAAATCAAAACATAAAGCACATGATACATCACAACAGTTATACTTATTTATAGTCACAAGCTATTCCATTTTCAAAATAGTTACCATACTCACAAACCATTGCGTTCTCAAAACAGTCACTACACCAGAAAAGTGTGCCCACCAAATACAATCATGTCAGGCTTACCCCAATGCAATGTAAACACAATGCTGTATACAAAATATTGTATTACACTGTGCTCATTCATGTCATATCACATAAAAAAAGAAGAAAATTGGGTAGTAATGAAATCGTGTAAGACATCACTTCAGAACAAAATCAGCCCATCATCACCATCCTCTAGCAGACAAAACATCCAGACGCATGATCACCCCACAGTTGTACCCAGAAAACACTCTCAACTGCCAGCACACACATACACATGCATGGGCGTGCGCGCCCATCCACATTTACACTCATCACCTCCTAATTCACACAAATAGTCACACGCGCACGAATGCTTGCATGAGCACACATACACACACGCGCATGCGGGCAGAGCGAGCGAGGAGAGAGAGGAGAGAGGAGAGGAGAGAGGAGAGAGAGGAGAGAGAGAGAGAGAGAGAGAGAGGAGGACAGAGAGAGAGAGAATCTCGAACTCGAACTCTTAACTCGAACTGTTTATTGAGAGTAAATGGATAAGCTCAGGGCTTTTTTTTAAGCCATGTTCTCTCTCTAAAACAAAACAAAAACAAACACCCCCCCCCCCCCCCGCAAACAATCATTATCAACATTTTTAAACACACCAAAATGAAATTCAAAAATGATTATAATACTCAAACACTATAAATGAGAACTAGATACAATGACGATGACTGTATTACAAGGGAAACAACTGAGAAGGCAAGTAAAGCAAACAAACAAACAAACAAACACAAACAAGTATAAAAAAAACAACCACAAAACCACATTACAGAGAGAGAGAGAGAGAGAGAGAGAGAGAGAGAGAGAGAGAGACAGAAGACAGACAGACAGACAGACAGACAGACAGACAGACAGGGCAGACAGAAGGCAGATGGGCATACATATGGACAGATAGCGGCAAAACAGCAAAGGACATAGAGAGGGAGGGGAGGGGGGGGGGGGAGGGAGTGGCTTACAGAGTTATGGACAGTGTGAAGACAGAGATAGATAGACAGAGAAACGGACCAAAAACAAAACAACAACAACAACAACAACAACAACAAACCGTGAAAAGTTAAATCGCATTAACAATGAATTGTGTGCTAATGACTACTACAGATAATTAAACATGAATTGTGTGCTAATGACTACTACAGATAATTAAACATGAATTGTGTGCTAATGAGGGGGAGACTTGCGCTTTGATTTTTGCTTTAAAAGATTCAGCGCTATATAAATTCCATACATTATTATTATTATTATTAATAATAATATTATTATTATTATAATTATTGTTATTATTATTATTATTATTAATGACTACTACAGATAATTAAACATGAATTGTGTGCTAATGACTACTACAGATAATTAAACATGAATTGTGTGCTAATGACTACTTCAGATAAGTAAACATGAATTGTGTGCTAATGACTACTTCAGATAATTAAACATGAATTGTGTGCTAATGACTACTACAGATAATTAAACATGAATTTGTGCTAATGACTACTTCAGATAAGTAAACATGAATTGTGTGCTAATGACTACTTCAGATAATTAAACATGAATTGTGTGCTAATGACTATTACAGATAATTAAACATGAATTGTGTGCTAATGACTACTTCAGATAAGTAAACATGAATTGTGTGCTAATGACTACTTCAGATAATTAAACATGAATTGTGTGCTAATGACTACTTCAGATAATTAAACATGAATTGTGTGCTAATGACTACTACAGATAATTAAACATGAATTGTGTGCTAATGACTACTACAGATAATTAACATGAATTGTGTGCTAATGACTAATACAGATAATTAAACATGAATTGTGTGCTAATGACTACTACAGATAAGGATTTCGAACACAAAAATGAAATTCCAATCATAACATTTCAAATAGATGTCTGTGGTAGCCTTTCTTAAATGAAGACAAACTAGGCTTCTGTTTGAGATCATCAGGAATATTATTCCATATTTAACTACCTGAAAAAACCAAGGATGACGCGAATAAGTCTGTCCTGGGGCGGGGAAAAAATGGAATAGAGAGAGAGAAAGAGACAGAAGCAGAGACAGACAGAGACAGACAGTCAGACAGACCGACAGACCGACAGAGAGGATGCAGACATTTACGCATTACTTTTGCCAAAACTTTGTGACAGTGACAGATGTCTGGAGAAGCTAACTAATTCATCAAACAAGACCTGTAAGCAAGGGAAGTTTCTTGTGAACTATTTACTCACCCTACTTTCTCATTCTTGTATACTATTTTGTCAGCTTCAGTTCTCTATTTGGAGGAGGTACGGGAGGAAAACATAGTGGTTAGAACATTGCACTCCAAGTTTGACGACCCGGGTTCGATTCCCGTTCAAGGGGATATTTTCCACTGGCGTTAACATCAGTGCAGACTCCACTCTCCCCCCAAAAGTCATTCGGATGAGACTATAAATCGAGGCCCGTATGCGAACGGACGCAGAACATCTTGCGCACTCGTTAAATCCTGTCCCGCTTTTCGTAAGAGTAGGCCAATGTGTGCCGGTGGGAACAAATGACAAAATTACAAAACCGCATACACACAGGGGCTGGATGTAAAAAAAAGCACATAAGTGCTTATTCTATTATCCTCGATATCAAAGAATAAAATGAAGGAAATAAATAAATAAATAAATAAAAACGGCCCAGGATTGAGTCCAGATTTGAGCCTCCAACAAAACGCCGGTTTAAAGGGACTTTCCTCATGAAATGAACACTGGTACTGACTTCATTCCCCTGAGAATCTTTCGAATGGGACCATAAACCATAAACCACAAACCATAAACCATAAACAACAAACCATAAGCCATAAACCATAAACCACAAATCATAAACCACAAGCCATAAACCAAACCATAAACCAAACCATAAACCACAAGCCATAAACCACAAACCATAAACCACAAGCCATAAACCACAGGCCATAAACCACAAATCGAGGCCCCGTGTCCATGCTCAGTGACCCGACAAGCAATAACGCACCTGCCTAGAAAGCAAAAAGTCCATGTCAGAGGTGAGTGGTGGTTTGATCCCCGTTTGGGCCCAAACTTTTCCTCCATCCATTTGACCATGGTGGTCTGGGTGCTAGCCTATCAGATGAGACGACAAACCGTGTGACATAAAATTATTCAGCGCACGTAAAGGAACCCCACGGCAACAAGAGAGTTGTCACTGGCAAAATTCTGTAGAAAAAGTCACTCTGATAGGAAAATAAATATAGTTGAATACAGGAAAATAAAATATAATGGGTCTTGTGACAACGCGCTCTCTCCGGGGAGAGCGTCCCAAATTTCCCGCAGAGAAATCTGCCCTGACTTAAAGTGGTATAATTTTTTTGTATGCACGCAGAAGATCTTGCAGAGTATTTCATTAATCTATCTTGAACATATTCAAGAGCAGGCGTGTGTGTCTGTGTCTGTGTCTGTGTCTGTGTGTGTCTGTGTCTGTGTGTGTCTGTGTCTGTGTGTGTCTGTGTCTGTGTGCATGTGCATGCGCGTGGGTGCTTCTTTTTTTAAATCGAGGATAATGGAATAACCACTCATGTGCCTTTTTTTACATCCAGTCCCCTCTGTATGCAGTTTTGTAAATGTCATCCGTTCCTACCGCACACAATAGACTACTCTTCCGAAAAGCGGAACGGGTTTTTATCGTGTTTGTAGGATGTTCTGCGTGCGTTTACACATGGGACCTCAGTTTATAGTCTCATCCGAAGGACTTTTAGGGGGAATGGCGTCGGCACTGATGTTAACTCCAGAGGAAATTCTAAAAAACTTGCCATTGCTTACAGGTTTTGTTTGATATATTGACTTTCTTGAGACATACTTCGATGTAACAACGTTTTGGCAAAAACAACGCATAAATCTGTGTGTGTTGTGTGTGTGTGTGTGTGTGTGTGTTGTGTGTGTGTGTGTGTGTGTGTGTGTTGACGTGTCTGTCTACGTGGCTGTCTGTATTTCTCTCTGTCAGACAGAGAATCTCAGTCTGTCTGTATTTCATGATCTCTCTGTTTCGGTCATTCTGTCTGTGTCTTTCCATCTTTCTGGTTCGGTATATGGGTATGTATGTGTCTTTCTATCTGTATGCATAGTTATCTGTCCGTCTCCTCTGTTCCTGTATCCATCTGTACAGTGTCTATCTGTTTCTTGCTCTGACTGTCTGTCTCTGCCCCTCTCTTTGTCCATATGTCTCTCTCTCTCTCTCTCTCTCTCTCTCTCTCTCTCTCACTCTCTCTGTTGGTATTTGTTTCAGTTTGTGCCAATTTGTCACTTCCTCTCTTGGGCTGTAACTTCCTCACTCGTTCTCCCTCTCAGTGTCCATCTAGCATGTAATGCAGTGCTAGCTGACATGTAAGAACAAAAGCTGACAGATTGGCAGAAGATGTATGTGTGGATGCAATGCAGCTAAAGGTCATTGGCCCGCAAGGGAAAAGCAATGAGACAAATGATAGGCAGAGTACGTCTTTCTCACTCTACACACTTCTTTGTGTGGAGACTGCTTTGTTTTAGTTGGTCTGCTTTTTGTGGTTTTGTTGTTGTTGTTGTGGCTGTTTGATGTTAGCTTTGTTTTCTTTGTAATGTTTTGTGTGTGTGTGTGTGTGTGTGTGTGTGTGTGTGTGTGTGTGTGTGTGTGTGTGTGTGTGTGTGTTTTTAATGCTTTCCTTGTTAGATTTTGTTGGTTTTGTTTCGAACTTTTGCAAACTTGGAGATACTACTACTTCGGATGAGACTATAAACCGAGGCCCCGTGTTCGAACGCATGCAGAACATCTTGCGCACACGTTAAATCCTGTTACGCTTTTCGGAAGAGTAGGCCATTGTGTGCCGGTGGAAACAGATGACAAAATTTACAAAACCGCATACATACGGGGACTGGATGTAAAAAAGCACATGGGTGCTTATTCAATTATCCTCGATATAAAAGAATAAATAAAATAAATAAATAAATAATAAGTAAATATAGATAGAATATATATATATTTATATTCAGACCTAATAATAATAATAATAATAATGCATGGAATTTATATAGCGCCATATCATATCAAGAACAGCATTGCACTGGGCCACAGAAGGAAGGAGAAAGAAAGAAAGACCAAAAGCAACGTGGAGGAGGACTGTAGAAAGTGAGATGAAGGCCATACAGCACTCTTTGGGATCAGTGACTAGGTTGGCCCAGGATAGACAGGAGTGGAAGCGCTTTGTTGTTGCCCTACACACCACTGGGGGTAATGGTTAATGATGATGATCATATCTTGACAAAAACTAATCATACCGCTTTCGTCCATCCCATTCATTCACATGCAGCCAGTTACAATTAATAGTTTTTACAAATTAAATGTATACACACACGCACGCACACACAAAAAGGTTATACCCTTCGGCAGGGTAATGGGGTTTGGGCTTTGAGGGCAGGGACAAGAATGAGATGGAACAATCTTAGGTTTGAAATAAATGAGTCTTGAGGCCGGATTTAAAAGCTTCATCTCTTGGCAAAGGCAGAGAGGGGGGTGATTCCAAATCGATGGACCAGAAACAGAGAAAGAGCGACGGTTAACGGTGGACTGGTTGAATCTAGGTATTCATAAGCTTAGGGTATCTGCAGCAGAGCTAGAGAACGAGAAGGAGTGTACAAGTGAAGACATTCACAGAGGTAGGAAGGTGTCGTTTTGTGGAGGCATTTGTAACAGAGGGTACTGATCTTATAGTTTACTCTCTGTGGCACAGGCAGCCAGTGGAGAGATCGCTAGAGAGGAGTAATGTGCTCATATTTTTTCTCTCTGAGGACTAGTCGAGCGGCAGAGTTTTGTATGTATACGTTGAAGGGAGTGGATTGATGAAGCAGGGAGACCAGCCAGAAGAGAATTGCAATAGTCCAGTCGTGAGAGAATGAGAGACGTGACTAGTTTGGATGTTGTATCAGTGGACAGGTACTTTCGAACTGCACTGATGCGCCGTAATTGATAGTAGCACGACTGACAGGTTTTGGTGATGAATTTTTGCATGGAGAGTGTGTTTTCGATTAAGTACCCCTAGATATTTCACAACAGTGGATAGAGGGAAAGACGTATTGCCGAATTCTATTGAAGCTGTTGCGATGGAAGATAGTTTGTGTTTGGTCCCTACAAGCATGGCTTCGGTTAATCTGCATTTGGCTGTAACTTGTTCTGTATCATCCAATTTTGGATATCTTGAAAGCAGTAGGACATATTAATCAAGAGAAAAAGCAGATTTTCAGGAGTATCACTGCTAAGAATCTGCATGCAGAAAACTGCCATGATACAGCCACCAAGGCCTATCATTTAGCAGAAGACTGCCATAATACAGCCACCAAGGCCTATCATTTAGCAGAAGACTGCCATAATACAGCCACCAAGGCCTATCATTTAGCAGAAGACTGCCATAATACAACCACCAAGGCCTATCATTTAGCAGAAGACTGCCATAATACAGCCACCAAGGCCTAACATTTAGCAGAAGACTGCCATAATACAACCACCAAGGCCTAACAGCATAAGAATGACATAATACATCCACTAAGGCCTAACAAGAGCAGACTGCCATAATACAACCACCAAGGCCTAACATTTAACAGGTCTGCCATAATACAGCCACCAAGGCCTATCATTTAGCAGAAGTATGCCATAATACAGCCACCAAGGCCTATCATTTAGCAGAGGACTGCCATAATACACCCAACAAGGCCTATCATTTAGCTGGTCTGCAATAATACAGCCACCAAGGCCTAACAGCAGAAGACTGCCATAATACATCCACTAAGGCCTAACAAGAGCAGACTGCCATAATACATCCACTAAGGCCTAACAAGAGCAGACTGCCATAATACAACCACCAAGGCCTAACATTTAACAGAAGACTGCCATAATACAGCCACCAAGGCCTATCATTTAGCAGAAGACTGCCATAATACAGCCACCAAGGCCTATCATTTAACAGAAGACTGCCATAATACATCCACCAAGGCCTAATAAGAGCAGACTGCCATAATACAACCACCAAAGCCTAACATTTAACAGGTCTGCCATAATACAACCACCAAGGCCTATCATTTAGCAAAAGACTGCCATAATACAGCCACCAAGGCCTATCATTTAGCAGAAGTATGCCATAATACAGCCACCAAGGCCTAACAGCATAAGACTGCCATAATACAGCCACCAAGGCCTAACATTTAGCAGAAGACTGCCATAATACAGCCATCAAGGCCTGTCACTTAGCAGAAGACTGCCATAATACAGCCGCCAAGGCGTAACATTTAGCAGAAGACTGCCATAATACAGCCTTCAAGGTCCTGTTTTAACTTATCTCTATCAGTTATGAGCCTAAAAGCTCTTATCAATATTTACAGTTGTTAACTTTGTAAGGTTAGGTCACTGACAGTATTAGTTGTTGATTCTGCAGAAAAATAAACTATCATCAGTACTTTGGTTTATTCATGTGGTACTCTCTCTCTCTCTCTCTCTCTCTCTCTCTCTCTCTCTCTCTCTCTCTCTCTCTCTCTCTCTCTCTCTCTCGCTCTCTCTGCTCTCTCTGCCTTGATAACCTAATATATTTACTACACCCCACCTCACCCCCTAAAATGGATTGAAAACCGGACAGTTCTATGTAAAGTTATTACAAATTGCAATGATAGACTGCAAGAAGTGACACAAATTAATGAGAAACTGACAAGTTTATCATTAAAGCAGGTGGTCAGAATGAGAACTTGGGTGTTTTTTAAACGCCTTTTAAAGCAAGGGAAACACAACTACGCCTTGAAACTTCAGTACAAGGTAGAAAAAATGACTTTAGTTTATTATCAATCAAAATCTCAAAATCAACCTGACCCAACCTGCTAGAAGTAGTTGGTATGTTTTTATCCATACTAAAAGAAATATTCAATACCCCCCTCCCCTAAAAACAACCACCAACAAAAAACAGATAGTAAACCGGATAGTTCTATGAAAATGTTATTACAAATTGAAATGATAGACTGCAAGAAAGTGACAAATTTTAATGAGAAATTGTCAAGTTTTTTATCGTAGCAGGTGGTCAGAATGGGGGTTTGGATGGTTTTAAAACACATATTAAAGCAAAGGGAAACAAAACGAAACCTTCATACTTAAGTACAAAGTAGAAGAATAGCTATAGTTTTTTTTTCAAATTTAAATCTCAAAATCCACAACCTGACCCCCGCATGCCTAAATTTAAATGGCTCCTAACAGAAAAGTGGGTCAGGTGTGATGTAACTCATTTTGTTGTGGAACAAACGTTGTTGTTGTTGACTTTTAAGAGAGAGAGAGAGTTGAGTTACATAGTAACAGTATTTCTTTCTACAACACTACATACCTGTTGTCTTTGTGTTTCTTTGTGTTCCTTTGTATTGTTTTCTTTCTTTCACTTGACCTTTGTGTGGTGTTGTGTTTTCTTTGTTTTGTTTTGTGTAGTTGCTGCATTTCTTTCTTGCGTGCAAGCTTTTTTGTTTTATTTTGCTTTGTTTTTGCTGTTTTGCTTCTAGCAGTTTTGCAAACTTGAAGATACAGCCTCCAAAATAATAAAAAACTGGTGATTTTTCCGTAAGTGTTCTCTGGCTTGCATGTGTGAGTGAGTGAGGATTGGGTGTGAAGGGGGAGGGGTGTATATAAACAGCGTAACAAAGAGGAAGAATGGTTTTGGTGAGACTGAAACAGCAGATAAGTAAAGAAAATAATAACAGAAGAATGAATGAGTCTGCACGTAGATACAATAGAGTCAAACGAGTGCGTGCATGTGTGTTTGTTTGCTTGTTTGTGTTTGTGTGTGTATCACAGCTGGAACATAATAGAAGTAATGACAGAATACAGTATATATGCGTAGCTACAACGCAGAGTCAAAAACTAGAGTGTGTGGCAAAGACAGACCAACATACAGACAGACAGACAGACAGAGGTGCTAGACATTCCTAGATTGCTATTCCAAAACACTGTGATGGTGAAGTGTGTCTCAAGGAGAGCACAGCTGTGCTGACAATGAGGATAAGCAACTGCTGACAGGGGGAAGGCTCCTTGTCAGTGACTCACACAGCCTGCTTCCTAGTCCATACTTTCTCTTCCATGTCCATCACTCCCTATATACAGTGAAAGAGAGAACTTGTTATAAGAATGACAAATCAAGATGCCACCGTACTGAAAGAATGTCAACTCAAGAAGTGAGCTTAACTGAAAGACTGGCAAATCAAGGTGTCAACTTACTGAAAAATATGGCAAGTCAGGGTGTGAACTTACTGAAAGAATGGCAAATGAAGATATCAACTTACTGAAAGGATGGCAAGTGAAGATGTCAACTTACTGAATGAGGTCAACTGAGTGAAAGAATGGAAGTCAAGATGTCATCTGAGTGAAAGAATGAAAGTCAAGATGTCATCTTGAGTGAAAGAATGGAAGTCAAGATGTCAACTGAGTGAAAGAATGGAAGTCAAGATGTCAACTGAGTGAAAGAATGAAAGTCAAGATGTCAACTACCTGAGCAAATGGTAAGGAGGATGTGACTGGACAGAGAATGACCACGAGAGGTCAGTGACCCCTGGGTGATTGCTTTGTTGTGTCCAGTACTCTAATCTTTAAAAGTGTTGTGGGTGATTTCTTTAATGGATAGTTCTGGCAGGGATGCACTGAGTTAGATAGATAGATAGACAGACAGACAGGCAGGCAGGCAGGTTGGCAGGCTGGCAGGCACATAGACAGACTAACAGACAGACAGACAGAGAGATAGATAGGTAGGTAGATAGATAGATAGATAGATAGATAGATAGATAGAGAGATATAGATAGATAGATAAATAGATAGATTTTTTAATGTATTTTTTATTTTATTCTTTTATATCGAGGATAATGGAATAAGCACTTATGTGGTTTTTTACACCCAGTCCCCGTGTATATGCAGTTTTGTACATTTTGTCATTCGTTCCTATCAGTACACAATGGTCTACTCTTCCGAAGAGCGGAACGAGTTTTAACGTGTGCGCAAGATGTTCTGCGTGCGTTCTCACACGGGGCCTCCGTTTATAGTCTCATCCGGATGACTTTTGGGGGGAGTGGAGTCAGAGAGAGAGAGAGGGAGAGAGGGAGAGAGAGAGAGAGAGAGAGAGAGAGAGAGAGGGAGGGAGGGAGGGAGATGCTGCCACTTCTCCTCTCTCTGTCTGTGTCTGTCCGTGACATGTTTTGTTTGTCTCTGCATCTGTCTGCCCCTGCCTCTCTGTCTGTGTCTATCTGTAATTGTCTTTGTGTTTCTGTGCGTCTCTCTGCTTCTGTCTACCTGCAATTCTCTTTTGTCTGGTCTGCCAGCATCATCTATCCACTCCCTTCAACGTATACAAAACTCGGCAGCTCGACTAATTCTCAGAAAGAAAAAATCGGAGCACATTACCCCCCTCTTGCGATCTCTCCACTGGCTGCCTGTGCCACAGAGAGTAGGATATAAGATCAGTACCCTCTGTTACAAATGTCTCCACAAAACTGCACCCTCCTACCTCTGTGAATGTCTTAACCTGTACACTCCTTCACGTTCCCTCCGCTCTGCTGCAGATACCTTGTGCCTACGAATACCTAGATTCAACCAATCTACTGTTGGCCGCCGCTCTTTCTCTATTTCGGGTCCATCGACCTGGAATGAGCTCCCTCTCTCTCTTCGCCAGAAGCCTAGCTATGACACTTTTAAATCAAGCCTCAAGACATATTTATTTCAAACCTAAGATTTCCCCCCTCCTGTCTCATATCAGAACTATCCCACCCTTCACTAACCCATGTCCTATCACCCTGCTAAAGTATATGACCTGTGTGTGTGTGTGTGTGTGTGTGTGTGTGCGCTTTTGAAAAACATTTGACTATTGAAATTTTATTTCATAGATTTGGTCTGCAGTACCATGTTTGTAATATCTGTTTGAACTATTGATTATTTGTCATTGGTTGTATGACTGTGTAAGATTAGGTCGAATGCATGCGCTTTGATTTGTCTTTGCAAGATATAGCGCTATATAAGTTCCATTTATTATTATTACTATTATTACCTCTGTCTCCTTTTCTGTTTGTCTGTGTCTCTGCCTTTCTCTTACATACTTGTTTGAATGCCCACGACTCTATGTCTCTCTGTATATGTCTCTGTTTGTGCCTGTCTCTGTCTCCTTCTGTAAACCGCTTGTTTTCATCTACACGCAGTACCTGTGAGTATGCAGTTTTGTAAATTTTGTCATCCATTCCCGCCGGCACACAATGGCCTACTCTTCCGAAGAGCGGAACGGTTTTAACGTGTGCGCATTATGTTCCCCTCTGTCTGTGTATGTGTCCACTTGCCTCTCTCTGTCTCTTGTTTCTATTTCTCTCCCCCCCCCCTCTCTCTCTCTCTCTCTCTCTATCCCAATTTCAGGAAACAACGAAGTAAGATAAAAGCAATGAAAAGAGCTGCGAACAAGAAATATTTCAGTGATCTTATATCATCCAAAAAGAACACTAAATCACTCTGGAAAGTAATAAACCAGCTGTCTGGTAAACCAGTGGTATCTCTTCCACCTTCTTGTAATTTAAAAAAAATACATTTTTTAATTCCTTTTGTTGTTACAAATGCATATATGCATGATAAGCATTATCAATATCAATAAACGTTAACTAGCAATAGTCGCATGTTCATGAATGCACGTCAATATTGTACATAACAAATAAATAGTGAGAATACAGCATTCCTGCATACATACATGAATGCATGCATACATACACACACACACACTCACATACAAACATACATACATACATACATACAAACATACATACATACATACATACATACATACATACATACATACATACATACATACATACATACACAACGGCATTTTATACAGTACACAATTTACATGCCATGCCATCTGAAGAATATTACACAGTTTGTCAGTTGCCATTCCTCCCTCCCTCATCACAGAAGGGCTTGATGGGATGTTATTTTTTTGTCCGAAGCTGTGTGTCTTCTGATGTTTTATTCATCCTTAATGTGACAAAAAATAAATATTTGTAGTGATTCCATTCTATTTCAAATTTCATAAGGTTATTTGCAATTCTTGCATTATACTGCTCGGTTTTAAATCTATTGTGTAGCTGTGCCTGAAAAACAGAAGGTGTTGGTACTTGTCTATCAAGTTTGCATCTGTAGATGTGTAACTTTGCAAGCAACATCATCAAATCAAAGGACTTATCTGTTTTTATGTGTTGGTCTAACCTTCTTGTAATTTATCAGCTGTAAGTATCAAAACTATTTCACTACGGTAGGAGAAAAAGTTGTTTCTGTAGAATATACAAAATGTAACAATTTACTTGCATTAAAGACTTTTTGTAATTCAAGAAGAATAATTTCTAGGTTGAAATTTGGGTTTATTGGTATACATGAAGTATGCAAAGAATTGTGCTTATTGAAAGTCAAAATCACGGAGCTTCGATGTCATTGACAGTAGAATTCTAAAGATAAATGCACCCATAATTTCTGAACACATCACATATTATATTCATAATCTCTGTGTGGAAAAATCCTGCTTTCCTCAAGCATAAAGATGCCAAAGTAATACCACAGATAAGACCTTTGATTTGATCATGTTGCTTGCAAAGTTACACATCTGGTGACCCAAAGGATCCCTCAAATTATAGACCCATCTCTATTCTGTCCACGTTGTCTAAGCCCCTTGAAAAACACCTTAAGAGCAACCTTCAATCTCACTTTATTACGTATGATTTGTTTCACCAAAACCAGAGTGGTTTCAGGAAGAACAACTCCTGTCATACTCTTCTCACTAATCTAATAGAACAATAGCATGACAATATCAATAACAATATGTTATCAGGAGCTATTTTTGTAGATTTTGCTAAGGCATTTGACACTATTGATCATTCTCTTCCATCAAAAAGGTAGATATGTATGGTTTATGTTATGAGTCAGTTGAAATTATATAGTC
>CM054152.1:49359751-49392251 GCA_028751875.1 Rapana venosa
TTTAACGAAGGAGGGCATTATCTCATTAGTCAACATCTGTTCATGAAAACGACTTATCTAATACAAGTTAAACATCACATTATGGAGTCTAGTAATAGATGTAATGAAGTTGCTGCTTTCCAGCTAGCTCCCAAAATGTGAAGGCATAATCTATGTTTGAATGAATACTGAATGGAAGAATATATTTTCTTGCGTGAAGACACAGAAAATATTTTATTTTACGTAGTTGAACTATTTTTGAGAAATAGTTTTTAAACAAACTGTTGATGTGCTCTGACCAAGATAAATTGTTATCAATTGTTACTCCCAATAGTTAATAACTTCAATGTTCTTCTATTATATCATCGATTATATATATATCTATATCTATCTATCTATCTATATCTATCTATCTATCTATATATATATATGATAGATGCAGAGACAGAGAGACAGACAGATAGAAAGAAGAGAGAGAGAGAGAGAGAGAGAGAGAGAGAGAGAGAGGGAGAGGTAGAGAGGAGAGAGAGAAAAGGGAGAGAGAAGAGAGAGAGAGAGAGGAGGGAGAGAAAAGAGAGAGAGAGAGAGAGAGAAGAGGGGAGAGAGAGAGAGAGAGAGAGAGATGAGAGAGAGAGAGAGAAGAGAGAGAGAAGAGAAGAGAGAGAGAGAGAGAGAGAGAGAGAGAGAGAGAAGCGCGAAGATGATACATTCTGGTGGGATGATGGAGATTCTGGCTCTTTGAAAGGTCGGGGACAGATATGAGCAGTATCATTGGGGGAAAATCCCCAAATATGTCTTGAGGCTGGATTTGAACGAGTGGTATGTAGGCTTCCGACGAAGGGAGAGAGGAGGTCATTCCAGATGGATGGAGCTGAAACAGAAAAAGAGTGAAGGCCAAGGGTGAACTGTTTATAGCTGGGTGTTTGTAAGCACAGGGTATCTGCAGCAGAGCGGAGGGAACGAAGAGTGTGCAGGTTAAGACATTCACAGAGGTAGGAGGGTGCTGCTTTGTAAAGACATTGACAACAGAGGGTACTGATTTCGTAATTTACTCTCTGTGGTACTGGCAACCAGTAGAGAGACAGCAAGAGAGGAGTAATGTGCCTGGAGTTTTTCTTTCTGAGGACTAGTTGACCTGCAGAGTTGTGTTTTCGTTGAAGAGAATTAAAGCGGTCAAAACGCAAAAGAATGAGAGATGTGACAAGCTTGAATGTTGCATCAGTAAACTGATACTGGCGAATTGTGCTTATGTGCTGTGACAGGTAATAGCGGGACTGGCAGGTCTGGTGATGGTGTTTGTACATGGACAAAGTGTTGTCGATGACAGCATCTTGATACTTTACACTGATGGACAGGGGAACTAACGTATTGTCAAATTATATTAAAGTTGCTATTATCTAGATGAACTTATGTTTGGTCCCTACAAGCATGGCTTCAGATTTATCAGCATTTATTTGCAACTTGTTCTGAATCATCAAGTTGTTAATATTGATCTTCTTATTTAACCCATTCTGATGCTATGGTGGTATTGTAGGCACTTAAGATAATAATAATAATAATAATAATAATAATAATAATAATAATGTATGGAATTTATATAGCGCTGAATCTTGTAAAGCTACAAATCAAAGCGCTCATAATATTACTGATTGACACAAGTTGCTAATAGCTCAATCATGTCATTTGTCTTGATATGCTGATCACGTTCTTTATGTAATGTTTTTTCGCTTAAAAATCAATCAGTCCTCTATTTGAACTAACATTAATTCGCACTCAAAGAAAATGGGGCACATGAAAAGTTAATGAAGGCAATGTCATTGTAGTCAAGTAGAAGACACATTTTA
The DNA here is from genome assembly GCA_028751875.1 of Rapana venosa. Taxonomy (NCBI): domain Eukaryota; kingdom Metazoa; phylum Mollusca; class Gastropoda; order Neogastropoda; family Muricidae; genus Rapana; species Rapana venosa. The sequence goes on from CM054152.1 coordinate 49,361,575, forward strand.
AAGAGATCCATCCATTTTCAGCAAAACCTTCTGCGTCGATGCTGCTTACAAACGTGTTTCCTTTCATTGCAAGGTAATCTCATTTCCTAGCTTTTAAGCCATGTAGCTCTGTGATCACTCAAAGTGTGCACAACAAACTCCCCTGACTTGAACATTCGCAAGCATTTTGATTGTGACCATGTGCTGTCTATTCCCAATCGTCCTGTCTTGTTTGTTACCTTTGTGCACTTATTAACTCTTGGTCTCCACCGAATTATGTTTTTGCTGTTGACACTTCTGAAAGTGAATTTTTAGATGTCCTTTCAAGTAGCAAAAAGCCGTGACCCCACCATGTCCTTCAATAACCACACCACGAGCAGATGAACGTCCACAAGAACTGTGATGGCTACCTGCAGGATAACCCTTCTAAACTAGATGTTTTCCTCAAGAAAATTCATCATTAATATTCTTTTATTTTTAGGATAGCATTATGTGGGTGAGCTTAACTGCAATCAGAAAGTACGAACATCTCAGCTCACTTTTAACAGTTTGTGTTTCTAAATTTATGCTTCCTTTCATCTTCTCTTTCTTCTTCTATTTCGAAGATAATGGAGTAAACACTCATGTGCTTTTTTTTTACAACGAGTCCCCGTGTGTATGCAGCTTTGTAAATTTTGTTATCCATTCCCACCGGCACACAATGGCCTACTCTTCCGAAAAGCGAAATGGGTTTTAACATGTGCGCAAGATGTTCTGCGAGCGTTCACACACGGGACCTTGGTTTATAGACTCATACCAAGGACTTTTGGGGACAGTGGAGTCTGCACTGATGTTAACTCTAGAGGAAAAATCATCTTGAACGAGATTCGAACCCGGGTCAGTAGATCACGAGCACATCACTCTGACCATCAGGCTATCCCGTCTCTCTTTGTTTTAATGAATTAGTAAGAAATGTGACAAGTGACTCATTGTGTTCTGAAAATGCACATTTTTGAAAGGACACCATCAGAGAAAAATACATCAGTAAGTTAATGGCGACGTGCATTGGGACAGTGCTTCATTAGTCTGTCTCTGTCTTGTAAAATGGAGATGGATGAGGAAGTTCACTTCAGTGCATCAACTATGACAATTGAAATGCAGAGAACTCCCGGAAACCAAGTTGCACAAAATACACATTGTCATTCTATACACAGGCATACTCAGGGCTAGGGCACGGGATAGCTCAGTGGTCAGAGCACTCGCTTTCCCTAAGCCAATGTTGAGCAGCATCGAGCGTGGTTACCGAGTGGATGGATGACTGTTTGCGCGCCTTGAGTTCAATACAGTCCCCCAGTTCACCCAACCGAAAAAAATGGTACCTGCCCTCATTAGGGTCAGGGAAGGTAAAACAGCAAAGGAGAGGAGATGAGCATGGCACTCAATCTGCTGGCAAGCTAACACTAAACAACGCTGGGTAAACTGAACAACTCTAGATAAACTGAAGAAAGATAATCTGAACAAAGGTAGAAAAACTAAAAAAGCTGGATAAACTGGACAAAGATAATTCGAAGAAAGGTAGATAATCTGAACAAAGGTAGATAATCTGAACAAAGGTAGATAATCTGAACAAAGGTAGTTAATCTGAACAAAGGTAGATAATCTGAGCAAAGCTGGATAAACTGACCAAAGATAAACGAAACAAAGCTGAATAAATTCAACAAAACTGGATCAGACGACATATTGAGTGCAAAATGCAAAGATCAAAGTGTAAAAAACAAATATGAAAGGTGAGGTATGAAAATATAAACATCCTGCAATGCAAATTAAAAAAAGCTTATCTAAATGCTAGACTATAGAGGTAATTGTAGTGAAGTAAAGATGCCCTACAGAAAAATCAAAACTTGTGATGTGATGTGATGTTCAAGCAGTATTGCATGGAATGTTTTATAACACTCTATACTCTTCTGGCAGGAAATGAAGAGGAACTGGCCAACCTAGTGAAGAAACTGGACGAAATATCCTCACGATACGGCATGGAAATCAGTGCCGAGAAAACCAAGCTCATGATAAACAGTGCCCAGCCAATCACCACCAAGATCACTCTCAGCGGAAAAGAACTGAAGACAGTTGACCATTTCAAGTACATTGGAGCCATCATAAGTGAGGAGGGATCGAAGACCGAAATCCTAGCAAGAGCGGCACAAACAGCAGCAGCAATGGCAAGACTGAAGACCATATGGAGAGACAGAAACATCCCTCTCGGAACCAAGGTAAAGTTACTAAACGCGCTAGCACCTCAATCATGCTTTACGCATGTGAGGCATGGACACTGAACGCAGACTTACAAAGGAGGATCCAAGCAGTAGAAATGAGATGCCTCAGAAGGCTCCTTGGCATCTCATACCACCAACAATGAAGTCCGCAGAATGATCACTCAACAGGTGCGGGACTATGAAGACCTACTGACCACGGCGAAAAAGAGGAAACTCAGATGGTATGGGCACGTAACACGCTCAGAAGGACTTGCAAAGACCATCCTGCAAGGAACAGTCCAGGGGAAGAGAAGACGGGGCAGACAGAGGAGAAAGTGGGCCGACGACATCCGTGATTGGACAGGGGAGGACTTCAGTGTCACCCAGGCACTTGCCCACGACCGCGCTAAGTGGAGCCAGCTGGTCCACCGTTCGTCCACCATGCAGCGCCCCCACGACCCTGGCGGGTTACGGGACCAGTGAACAGTGAACAGTGATACTCTTGTAAATACGACTGGCACTTTTAATCCTGAAAAATGTCTCACAGCAGGCGAAGCTTCAATCACCGCCAGGACCTCTGACGAAGGCTCGTCCAGGAGCCCAACTCCAGTCAGGTCAGGCCAGAGGCGTGGTTCTTACCCCCCACAAAGCTGAAATGCTGTCATTGAAAGATTTTATTTTCGAGAATTTTTTTCCTTTTTAATCGAATCTTTGAAAATCATTAAAACATATTTGAAAAGTTGCAAGTGGTAACCTACACTTGTTTTCCACCACTACGGTTTCTGCATTCATATATCAGTAGATCAGTGGATCAGTGGTCTAGAGGTGACGGCCTGCCTAAAAAGCGAAAAAAGTCCAGGTCGGAAGTGTGCGGTGGTTCAAATCCCGTTTGGGCCAAAAACATACTTCCGGCCATTCGATCATGAGTGGTGGTCTTGGTACTAGTCTTTCGGATGAGACGATAAACTGAGGTCCAGTGTGTTACACATACTTATTTAGCGCACGTCAGTCAAAGAACCCACAGCAACAAGAGAGTTGTCCCTGGAAAAATTCTATCTATCTATCTATCTATCTGTCCCGTAGTCTGACGACCGTGGGGGCACCCTCAAAGACTCAGCAACCAGTTCCCTCCATTCTTCTCTCTGTTCTGCCTTTCTCAGGGTTTTGTTGAGTTCTAGGCCTGTCCATTCACTGATGTTATCCTCCCAGCTCTTCCTTGGTCTGCCTCTTCTTCTTCCTCCTTGGACAGTCCCTTGCAAAACTGTCTTTGTAATTCCTTGGGATCTTGTGACATGCCCATACCACTTAAGTTTACGCTTTTTCACGATCGTTAGAAGGTTCTCATAGGGTCCAATGGTTTGCTGGATTCTGTTATGCACGCTTTCGTTGCTTATGTGGTCTTTGTAGGAGATGCCAAGGAGTCTCCGAAAGCATCTCATCTCCACTGCCTGTACTCTCCTCTCCAAATCTGCAGTCAGGGTCCATGATTCACAGGCATACAGAAATATGGATATGACAAGGGAGCGCATTAGTCTGATCTTGGAGATAAGTGAGATATTCTTATCTCTCCAGATGGTGTATAGTTTTGACAAAGCTGTTATTGTCTGTGCAGTCCTGCATACTACTTCTGGCTTGGATCCCTGGTCGGATACAATGGCTCCCAGGTACTTGAAGCTTTGAACTGTTTCTAGCTTCTGGTCATTAACCCTGATATCAGTGCTAATGCCGTTGGTGTTATTAGTCATCAGTTTGGTCTTTCTCTGCACTGATTTCCATGCCGTATGTTTTGGAGGCCTTATCCAAGTGTTCTGTTAGGCTGGCAAGCTCTTTTTCTGATCCTGCTATTCCATCAATGTCATCTGCGAAGCGGAGGTTTGTGATCGTTCTGCCACCAATGCTGACTGATCCTTCATGATGTTCCAGTGCATCAGCCATGATTCTCTCAAGGAAGATGTTGAAAAGGGTGGGTGAGAGTAGACAGCCCTGCCTTACTCCAACTGTTGTTCGAAACCATTCTCCAATGTTGTTGTTGTAGTACACTGCACTGGTGGCCTCGCTGTACAGCTGTTTGATGACTCTGATCAGGTTTGCATTGATGCTGTACAAGTTCATGGTTGCCCACAAAGCTGCATGCCACACCCTGTCAAATGCCTTCTTAAAATCGATAAATACGTGGTATAGGTCTTGTTGATGTTGAAGGTACCGCTCACATAGTATTCTGAGGTTGAATATCTGTTCTGTTGTGCTGCGCCCTGCTCTGAAACCTGCTTGTTCCTCAGCAATGATGGTCTCTGCTTGTGGCTTCAGTCTATTCAATATTATCTGCAGCATGACCTTGCTTGGGTGACATATGAGGCTGATTGTGCGGTAATTATGGCATTGTTGTAGATTTCCTTTCTTGGGGAGGGTGATGATGAGCGACTGCGTCCATGGTGTTGGCCATTTTCCTGTCTGCCAGATCTTGTTGCAGATTCTTAGTAGGGCGCTGATCATGGCTTCCCCTCCAGCTTGGACCAACTCAGCTGTCAGCCTGTGTCCAGCAGACTTATTACCATCCGCCTGAGAGCAACCCCCTTTAACATAACTATAGTACAGGCATACGCCCCTACATCAGACTGCACAGATGAAGCCGTAGAAGAATTTTATGACCAGCTACAAGAGGTTCTGAATCAAACACCCAAGAAAGACATCCTCGTTGTGCAAGGCGACTGGAACGCCAAGGTAGGAGAAGATGCATGGAAAGACTGGGAGGGCGTTTGTGGGCCACATTGTAATAACCAATCAAATGAAAGAGGCTTGAGACTCCTGGAGTTTGCCAGTAACAACCACCTCCAGCTAGTGAATACACTTGGCCCACACAAGAAATCCAGAAAATGGACATGGCATAGCCCAAATGGAGAACACCACAACCAAATAGATTACATCATGGTGAAAAGACGGTTTCAGTCTAGCGTTAACATCGCACAGACACGAAGTTTTCCAGGAGCAGACATAGGGAGTGATCATGATCTTGTGATGATGACTTTCCGACTACGTCTAAAGAAAATCCACAAGCGGAACAACATCAGGATCAAATTTGACCTCGAGAAGCTGAAGGACCCAGAGGTATTAGAAATTTTTCAAGCAAGGATAGGTGGAAAGTTTGCAGCACTCACTGTGATAGACTCAGACATAGATACACTGACGAATAGTTTCAATACAGCAGTGACTGAAACAGCAAACGAGCTTCTTGGCAAACGCCGACCAGTCAAAAAACCATGGGTCACACCTAACATCCTACAACTATGCGACAAGCGTAGAGAGTTGAAGAAAAAGAAAAATGAAACAAAAGAAAGAGCAGAACAATATAGGGCAGTCAACAAAAGAATCAGGAAGTCCATGACGGAGGCAAAAGAGAAATGGATCGGTGAACAGTGCCAAGACATTGAAGAGAACATCAAGAAAAGCAATAGCAAGAAAGCATATCAGCTGGTGAAAGACCTGACTAGCACGAAACAGAGAAAAGGTTTAACAATCCAAGACAAAAATGGGAAGTGTCTCACTGACGACCAGGATATTCTGAACAGATGGACAGAATACTGCTCCGACCTGTATAACTATAGAACCGCAGGAGATCCAGAAGTCCTTAATGTACCCGAAAGCAAAGACACAGACAGTCACCCTATCCTCCGAGAAGAAGTGGAAACAGCAGTCAGATCGCTGAAAAAGGGGAAGTCAGCAGGGGCTGACAACATTCCAGCTGGAAAAATTATGTAGGAAAAACAGCCACTCTAGTAGGAAAACAAAAACAAATGCAGACAGGAAAAAGGAAAAAGAAACCATATAATGGGTGGCGCTGCTCTTGTGGCGACGCGCTCTCCCCGGGAAGAGCTGCCTGACTTTCACGCAGAAAAATATGCCGTGACTTAAAGTGGTATAAATAAAAAATAAAATAAAAAATAAATAAATTGGGATTAAAAAACACACCACAAAGCTGGATAGATATACGCACTGTGAGAGGACGTCAAGGCCAAAACTAAAATTAAAAAAAGAAAGCAAAACCGTGCTGTGCTTTTTTTCAGATAATTGAACATGGCTCATGCCAGACATGGCACGGAATGACTCAGCAGGACACACACGGCACAACACAGCATGGCATGGCATGGCATGTAATGGCACAGCGTGACTCGGTACATCTTGCTAGCCATGCACTTTTTCCTCACTGGCCTTAGCTGCTGTGTGTCTGCCTAAAACAGACGGCCTGACATGTTACTGACCATCTGTGTATGGTTGTGATATGGTTATTGATACAGTGTGGAAGCTATTAGTACCAGAAACAATGCAATATTATGTTGAATGAAACTGATAGGTGAGAGAGATACTTTGGGCACTTCCATTTGAAATGAATGTCTCTGCATTACTGCTCTCTTTCTCTCTCTCTTTCTGTCTTTCTTCCTCTCTTTCTCTCCTCCCTCTCTCCCTCCCTCTCTATCGCCATCTCTTTCTCCACCGTCTCTCCCTCCCTTCCTCTCTCTCCTCTTTCTCCGCTTCCATCTGTCTCTCCTTTTTCCCCATAAGGGCCTAGTGTAAGGAAGCCTCTGACTTATCCAATTACCCTCATTAAAATATTCGAGTTCGAGTTCTCTCTCTCTCCCTCCACCTCCCCTCCCCTCCCCCTCTGTCTCCCTTTCTCCATGTCTCTCTCTCTCTCTCTCTCTCTCTCTCTCTCTCTCTCTCTCTCTCTCTGTCTCTAGCTTTAGCAGTGACTACATCACTCTAGACGAACATCGCTGTCTCATGGTCTTGACAGAACCCATCTCTCGGGTGCCAGAGAAGCAGTTTTCACGTGTAGTCTTTTTCTTTTCTCCTGTGTGTGTGTGTGGTGTGTGTGGCGTTTGTGTGTGTGCGTTTGTGTGTTGTTTTTTAAAATTCTTTTATGTGTGTGTGTCCGTGTGTTGGTGGGTGTATTTATTTATTTTCTTCTTTTATTTCGAGGTTAATGGATTAAGCACTCATGTGCGTGTGTATGTTCGTGAGCGTGTATGTGTGTGTGTGTGTAAAGAGAGAGAGTGAGTGTGAGAAAGAGTATGTGTTTTTGTGTGTGCGTGCGTGTATTCTTCTTTTCCCGTGTGTGTGCGCGCGCGTGTGTGTACAGACTGAGGCTCCCCTTACACTACCAGATAGGGTGTGAAGAGTGTCAGTCTCTCTGACTCACTCTGTTGCCTTAGCCCTGCCCTGACTGATTTAGTGTGATTTTCCCCCGTGTGGATGGCGGCAGTCTATCAGTATAAATAGCATCCCCACATTCTGTGCTCGAAATTTTCTCTTTTCTATCCCTCTCTTTGTTTCTGCCTTGTTCGTTTTCTTCCTGTCACCTCCTCCTTGTCTCTATATTCTGCCTTCTTTGTCCATTTTCTTTAAGAAAGACTTTTAAAAGAATACACAATTCTCTCTTATGCCGAAGTCAGATGTGCTGGGCGTGACTTGTCAAGCGTTAAACGCGTTTTCGCCCATATAACGTTCGAAAAACAAGTTTGATTTTCATCTCGTGCATCTATTTAGAATTGTGTCTTACATCTTAATATTGTGGGGACGAGATAGTTCAGTTTTCAACTCACGAACGAATTGATACCTCACATAAAATGTTAATCGGCAAATTAGCATTTTAGTCTCATGATCATCGTATGCTGTATTGTAATATTTTACACAAGAAAACTATTTGAAATTGGTTTGCGCTTCTTCGGGAGAAAATGTCACCAAAGTTATGTTTGTATTTTGGAGGACATATTTGATCTGCCACGACTCTGTACAACTACTCAGCTTCTGCAATACAGTCGAAGCAGAAAGAATGAGATTTCTTAACAGAGTGGTTGCACAAAACGCCTAGCACGTCTTACCGCGAAGAGAGAGTATAGGGAGCAGACGGTTTTCAACTACCACCAACCAATCAGAGCGCCGCACAATTTGCAGGTGTGTCCCAAAATAGTAACACACGTCGCTCTGTGCGCAAGGGAAGATAAGCGAATTACCGCCCCGTCACATGGGTATATCTAGCATGTCTTTTATAGATAATGTTGGTTTTCCTTGAACAACATTCTGTCATCCTCATTTCTGTTTGTTGTTATTGGTGTGCGTTCCCCAGCTTAACACACTAGGGGGTCACCTAGAATGTGCACTCTGTGAGACTGAAATTGCACACGGAATGGGAAGTTTGCTGTGTGACTGTTTTTAAGTACCTTGCCATATGACTTCGGAGGATTTTTTCTCTTTACAGGAGAGTGCAGGTTGTTATGTTAGGAGCTTGTCATGACTGATAGCAATCTCAACACAACATTTTACAACATAACAACGTGTTAGTCTAGGACTTGGCAATTAACTGACATCAATAATAACTGACACAGCTTTTGGCCTGGACCAAAGTTCTGTTTTCTGTTTACCTCATGTGTCTCCAAAATCATTCAAAGAAGTTCAAGCAAATAAATCACAGCATTGATGTATTAAAAGAAATCTCTCATGTTGCATACACACACATACACACATTAACACACACACACACCCACACACACACGCACGCGCGCTTGCGCACACACACACACACGCGCGTGCGCGCGCGCGCTCACATTAATGTTATTATTTTGTCATTGTTGTCATCGCTGATGTTGTTTTTGTTGTTGTTTTATGAATTTTACAGGCATGACTTATATTTCAGTAAATAGCAGTTACATTCAAATAGAAAAGTGACTACTACTACTACTACTACTACTACTACCACTACTACTACTACTACTACTACTACTACTGCTGCTGCTGCTGCTGCTGCTGCTGCTGCTGCTGCTGCTACTACTACTGCTACAGCTGCTGCTGCTGCTGCTGCTGCTGCTACTACTACTACTACTACTACTGCTGCTACAGCTGCTGCTGCTGCTACTATTACGACGACAACAACAACAACAACAGCAAGGTCACAGCACAGTCAGCAGAGGCGTACTTCTCACAAGCGCTTTGATCGTTTAATGAAAATGGCCTGAGAACCCGATCCTTGACAGAACAGCGGAATGTGATGAGGAGAGGCAGAGTGCCATGGCCATCAGAGAAATTGCTGTGAAATACGAGCAGCCCTGAGCGCCACTTGTGCAGGCAGTGTCAGGTTTTGTGAGGGTGTTTTGGCCACAAGCCTGCAGACTGAAAGAAACCAAAGTACCGACCCTCACCAGCTGCTATGAAAAAGGTCGTTACTACCTGGGATTCCTGTCCAGTCCAGTCTTGGTCTTTATAGACCCGCCGACCCCACAGGCCATAATTATTGAGGGTGTCACCTCGTAAAGTTTGCCACCTCAGAATAAAACTGTGCAACTATATACGGATCAAGACAGGGTACAAAATCAAGTCTACTGTCGTTCCTGGTATCAGTGCTCTGGCCAACCTTAAGGGTCAACCCAGGACAGGCGCCGCGTTGTGGGAAAACCACATCAACCACTCATAAACCGAGATATAACCAAAATCAGGTTCCTTAAGACAACCTTGTTCTTAATGACCACCTGTAACACTTTCACTCATATCAGACGGAAAAAACCCGGTTCTCTCAGGGAGGTAAAAATGGTGACCGGTGGAACATCACGAAAAGCTCGGAAAAGGATTACTGGTCGTGGGTTCAAATCTCATGAGAGGTCTAGGGGTTTTTTCCGACTCCACGTGATACCTTGCCAGAATAAGTTATTATGGGCTCTTTGGGAAGGCTGGGATGACCTTACATTTTTGCTTTGTATTTTTTATGCATGCGATTTTCAGAGCGTGGTTAATATTACCTGACTAACTTTGCAGCGTCTGTATCTCTTGGGCCTGGTCAACGCTGCACTGTTTCCTGCTAGGAAAAGTAGAGGACAGACAGTCATGTCAAACAGGCTTAAAGCAGATGCATTTCCATAGCATCATAATAATGCATTATTTGTCATGTATAACCTTTATGGGTGTGTATGTGTGTGTGTGTGTGTGTGTGTGTGTGTGTGCATTTGAATTTGTTCAATTTAAGCTATTAATTGTTATTGGTTGCATGACTGTTGGAATGGGTTGAATGCAAGCGCTTTTTTGCCTTTGCAAGATATAGCGCTATTTATGTTCCATTTATCATCATCATCATCGTCATCATCATCATCATCATCATCATCATCATCATCATCATCATTCTTCTTCTTCTTCTTATCATTATTATTATTATTATTTTTTTTTTTTAAATTATTATTATTATTATTATGATTGTTGTACAATTAAAACGATATCAGATCCAGTCACCCTGGTTTCTCTGTTTCATGGTGACCTCAGTTTTCATTTCCCATACACTTGAATGTACCACTTTAATTCACTTTAAGTCAGGGCAGATTCCTCTGCGTGAAATTCGGGCTGCTCTCCCCGGGGAGAGCGCGTCACCACAAGAGCAGCGCCACCTTTTTTTTTCTTTTCCTGTCTGCAGCACGCATTTGTTTCCCTATCACAGTGGCTTTTTCTACACAATTTTGCTAGGGACAGCTCCCTTGTGGCCGTAGGTTCTTTTACGTGCGCTAAATAATTGTGTGACACACGTAACCTAGGTCTATCGTCTCATCCGAAAGACTAGTACCCATACCACCACTCATGGTGTAATGGATGGGGGAAAGTTCTGGGCCAAACGGGAATCGAACCACGCACACTTCTGATCTGGACTTTTCGCTTTTAAGACAGGTGCGTTTACCTCTAGACCACCGATCCACACTTAGTGACCACCTGTAACACTTTCACTCATATCACACGGGGAAAGAAGAAGATTCTCTCAGGTGGGCAAACATGGTCTCCTGTGGAACATCACGAAAAAGGATCTTGGCTGTAAGCTTGGCTCGGAAAAGGATTATTGGCTATAAGGTGTGGGTTCAAACCCCATGAGAGGTATAGGATTTTTCCTACTCCACGTGATACCTTGCCAGAATGAGTTTAGTATGGGCTCTTTGGGAAGCTACAGCATCAAGATAACCAAACACACACACATACACAGTCACGCACGCACGTACACACGTAGGCACTCATGCACGCGCGCGCGCACACATACACACATGCACACACACACACACACAACATACAAACACACACGCTCAAATCTTCCCTCCCCCCCCACACCACACACACACTCACACCCCTCCCCACACACGACTCAACACACACAAACACACGCACTCAACTCACACAAACACACACACCACACACACGCTCAACCCCCTCCCCCCTCCACACACACATTCACTCAACACAGAGAGAGTGAGCACATTTCCTCCCAAAGAACAGTGCTACATGTAGATAGTAGAAACAGCCATTAACCTTTACAGATGGCAGTGGAAGCAAACGGAAACGTAAGTCTTCTGACAGACACAAGCACAGGACAGAAGAGAAGCAACAACAAAAAACCCCGCTACCCCGGCAGGTCACCGTGACACAGACCAGAAGGTCAAGCTGACCTGGCAAAGGTGTCCTCTGCTTGTTTTGGAAAGAAGCAGTCCCACTGGGTAGGAGACGATCTCCAGTGTTTCCACCCGGAAGATGCCTATTGTTTTCCATCTGCTCGTTAAGGCGCTGTTCTGCATTGTCTTTTCATGCTGAGTGCAAATCCATGCCGTTCCTTAACAGTTTAACCCAGACTCACCCACTAGTTTTATTGAAGTGGGCTCAGGAATTGGAAAGCAGTCTAGCTCTCTGATATCCCCGCAGCCAGCCCAAACTTGAAGAGGTGTGTAAATGAACTTGATGGTGAGGAATGATGTGAACTCAGGTCGTCTGCAATCGATTCTTAAACCTCTAGTTTTGTTTGTGACCAAGGAGGAGGGGAGGAAGGGGATTGATAGGGAGGGGTGATGTAGGGGAGGAGGGGGATTGGTATGTTGGGGGATAGTGAGATAGAGTAGCGGGATAGATAAGGTGAGTTGTGGATTAGGGAGGAGGAGGGGAATAGTGGGAGGGGGATCAGTAGGGAGGGATAGGGATAGGAACTATCTTCTGCCTCTCTTATCAACTGTTCTGTGTACACAATGAGAGAGAGAGAGAGAGAGAGAGAGAGAGAGAGAGAGAGAGAGAGAGAGAGAGAGAGAGAGAGAGAGTACATCCTTGTCTGACTCCATTCTGAACTGGGAGGAACCCTGTAGTGCTGTATATTCCACCATACTCTTGCTTTCTGGTCTGTGTAGAGGTTGATTAGCAGTGAAACCAGATGTCTTGGGAAACCTATTTTGTTCATGGTTTGGAAGAGGTGTTAATGCTTTGCAGTATCAAATGCTTTACTGAAGTCAATGAATGTCGTGCAAAGCTCCATCCTCTGCCTTTCTTCACCAACTTAGCTCTTTTATTCTTTCCTTAAAAAATTGTATGATAAAGTGAATGTCACTAGTTCCTTTATTACTTGTAATGCCGAAAATCTGACATTTCCTTTTAACTTTTCTGTAGCAGTCCTCCAAAGATTATTATCGAAATAAACCCAAAGATTGGAAGAAATTCTAGGAGGATTACTAACTTTGTGGTTGGAACTATTCAGAAAAGCGTAGCTCCACACCTGAAGTGGCAGTTGATGCCAATCTGCAAGTAGGAAGCTAACAGACCTTGCAGCTGCTAATGGGGATGCAACACAGCATCAGGCAGATCCGTTGCTGGCTTGAAACACCTGAGGTTAGTACATGATACCTGTCATTTTAGACCACTTCTTTCTCACAATATTAGATCATATTTCTTTGCCCTTCTGATCATTGTCACTGATCCACGTGTAGTTGGTCTTTTTTAGTTGCTGTTTTAATTCTCTCTGAGTGTGTGTGTCTCTCTTTCTCTCTTCTCTGTGTCTCTCTCTGTGTCTCTCTCTGTGTCTCTCTGGGTGAGTATTGTTTTCCATGTAATTCTATATCAGCATGCATATTTTCCCTTCTTGTTACTTTTTTGTTTTTGAGGGCTGGATGTAAAAAAAGCATGTAATGCTTAATCTATTACCCTCTGAAAAATAAAAATTGTTCAAAAATTGTTCAAAAATTGTTCTCTCTGTCTCTCTCTGTCTCTCTGTCTCTCTTTAAGATTATTACTTTTCTTTCTTATCAAAAACGTTGATGGTTGTTTTTAGGGTTTTTGTGGATGCTTGTGCTTGGTGGTTGAAATGTGATCAGTGTGTTTGTGTGTGCGTGTGTGTGTCTTTATTTTATTTTAATTTATTTTATTCTTTTATATCAAGGATAATGGAATAAGCACTTATGTGCTTTTTACATCCTGTCCCCGTGTGTATGCGGTTTTGTAAACTCTGTCATCTGTTCCCACCGGCACACAATGGCTTACTCTTACGAAAAGCGGAACAGGATTTAACGTGTGCGCAAGATGTTCTGCACACGGGGCCTCGGTTTATAGTTGCATCCGAAGGACTTTTGGTGAGAGTGGCGTCTGCACTGTGTGTGTGTGTGTGTGTGTGTGTGTGGTGTGTTGGTGTGTTGGTGTGCATGCGCGCGCGCGTGTGTATTTGCATTTCAAAAGAAGATGTTAGTAGTTTGAATGACACTTTCTTCCTTTTTGGCCAGCACTGAATATGTACTGACTTTGTTCTTGTTTTTCATTTGGATCTCCTTGGCTAACTGTTTCCATTGAGAAAACTAGGTGCAATTTGCTCAAGAGTTTCAAAATTGTCTGCATTATTATCCGTTCATCTGTCCGTCTATTTGTCTGAATGTCTGTCTTACTGTTTGTCTGGTTGACTGGCTGGTTGGCTGTCTGTCCCTCAGTATGTTATTCCTGGTTCACATTGCACCAGTGTCTGCTTTTCTGTCTGCTTAATTGCAGGTGTATACTGATAATACCTCTCTTCTTTCTTTCTATGCGCCTGGTTGTCTCTGTGTCTGTTTTGTGTGCATGTATGTGTATGTGCGTGCACGTGTATACACGCGCGTGCTCATGTGTATATATTATATACGTCTCTCTCTCTTCCTCTCTCTCTCTCTAGCACACACATACACATACGCACGCACGCACGCACACATACACACAGATATGGACAGAGAGAAACATAGAAAGAGACAGCTTGTTTGTGAATCGAAAGCTTCCAGTTTGCAAAAACTCTTCTTTTCTTTGCATGTTTGGCAAAGTGCAATAGCTTGCCACCTGCCTGCCTTCTGTTTAGGATAACGACAATGATGGAGGCTTTGCCTTGTTGTCATGTTGTGTCTGCTGCACTTTGCCAGTCTGTGGGTGGTACTAGTGGTGTTCTGGCTCTTTTGCTTCTTGTTGTTCTTGTTGCTGCTCGTGCTGCTGCTGCTGTTACTGTTACTGCTACTGTTACTGTTACTGCTGCTGTTGCTGTTACTGCTGCTGTTACTGTTACTGCTGCTGTTGCTGTTACTGCTGCTGTTACTGTTACTGCTGCTGTTGCTGTTACTGCTACTGTTACTGTTACTGCTGCTGTTGCTGTTACTGCTGCTGTTACTGTTACTGCTGCTGTTGCTGTTACTGCTGCTGTTGCTGTTACTGCTGCTGTTACTGTTACTGCTGCTGCTACTGTTACTACTGCTGCTGCTGTCCATCTCCCTCAACAAAAAACGAAACAAATTATGATGATGATAATGAAACAAATAATATGGTAGTAATGAAGATGATGGTGTTATATTATGGTGGTGATGGTGTTGATGAAGGTAGTGATAATCTTGACGACAATGATGCCTATGGTGGTAAGAGTGTACCTCTCTCTCTCTCTCTCTCTCTCTCTCTCTCTCTCTCTCTCTTGTTGTTTTGCTTTGTTTGCTTGTTTTGCCAGAGGGCTGAATGTAAAACAACTGCTGCTTATTCTATTACCCTCTTTCAATAATAAAAACAGTTTTGAAAAGTTTCCAAAGTTCTCTCTCTCTCTCTCTCTCTCTCTCTTATGTGCTTGTGTGTAGAGTGTCCGTGTTTGTATACGTGCAATTGTGTATGTGTGTATGTGTGTGTGTGTGTGTTTGTGTGTGTGTGTAAGTTGTGTGTGTGTGCGTGCGTTAACAATTCACAAGGAGCTCTCTGTAGTTTGATTTTGTTTCTTCTTCAGCTGTAAAGGAGGCGCATTTACTGGCCTAATTTTTTGCATGTATTTTCCATGTCTGTTTCTGTTCATTGTGATATGAGCAATTTGCTTAAGTCAGTAAACTATTCGGGTTCGAGTTCTCTCTCTCTCTCTCTCTCTGCTGGGGGGGGGGGGGGGGGCGATCACGTAATGTGAAGGTGAAGACGTACAGAAATTGCTCTAGTATTTTTGTGAATTAGTAACTAGTTTTAAGAGGCCTTAGCTTTTCATTGTTTGCATACATTTAGATAAGGAGGATGGGAATATCGCTGCAGTTGTACAAGGCTGTCTGTGGGACATTTGCGGCAGTATTCGCCTGCTTCATGTCGAAAAGGGGAGAATTTAAATCGGCCATGCGGACCTCCATCCTGACGCTAAAAAGCCGGCGAGACGGTGTACTGTTAGGACCTATCTCTTCTGGGGGGGGGGGGGGCTTTTGCTGCGGTGTGGTGATGTGGAGACGAACCCTGGACCCCCTCCCTAAATCTGCTGGCCAAGGACGCAAGCTGAGGCAAACCGGCTTGACGAGTGGTGTTGGTGGTGGTCGTAGCACCATCGCAGGAAAAAGTGTGCGGAAAACTTAAGCCAGTGCAGATGTGACCGCCAGCACACCTACAACCATACACTGTAGACAGGAGTCTTCTACAGTGGCTCCTGATGAGACATTTACCACGATGACGGCCAAATTGGAGAAAGTGGAGAACTCATTAAAGTCAACAACGAGAGTATGAAGAACGAGATACAATTGTTGACAAACAGTGTTGATGCCTTAAAAGAGGAAATGTGTGGTATCAGACAAGATGTGAACAATCTTAGGACTGAAAATGCTGATTAAACCAATCAAATACAGAACTAATGGACAGAGTGGAAAAACTAGAAAAGAAAGCAGACGATCAAGAAGGCCGGTCAATACGGAACAACATCATTATCCATGGCATGGAAAAGAAAAGTAATGAGACTGGAGCTGATTGTGAAATGGTTGTAAAAAATCTTCTTTCGGAAAAAAATGGATGTAGCAGATGTCAAGTTTGATAGTGTGCATAGGATACATTCTAAACCCAACCCTCCCATTTTTGCCAGGTGTTGTTTTTATCAAGATAAGCTTAGGATATTGAAGGCAAAAACTCGTCTGAAAGGTTCAAGGATTTTTGTAGACGACAATTTTTCCAAAACCGTTAGAGATATTAGGCACAATCTGACCCCATACTTAAAGAGTGCTAGGGAAGAGGGAAAAAATGTGATCATTAATGGCGAAAGGATGACCCTTAATGATCTTAAAAGAAGGGAATAGCTTGTTGGCCGGCCCATACAATCATCCTGCCATAGTCTCAATTCACAGGGTAGGAAAAGTAAACAGCCTTAGTTAGACACTCATGTAATAGGGCTTAGCCAAGTGAGGCGTGATGCATTGAGGCGTGACACATCCCCACACACAGGGCTAGACAAAGACAGGTCTGACTTTGGCCTACAGCTAACACCAGCTGACCATGAGTATTGTAAGCAGTCTTCTAATAAAAAGCCTTCTTTAACTGCTGTTGAAAGCAGAAATGCCGTGTCTTGTCATGTCAATGTAATTGGTGAAAGTGTCAGTCTAGATGGTGTGGATGAATTGAATTGTGGCAATACAGATAAAACAAATAAAACGTTTTCATTTTTGCATTGGAACGTAAATGGATTGTTGTCAAAACTGGCTGATAGAGATTTTGTATCTTATGTGAGTAGCTTTGATTTTATATGTCTGACAGAAACATTCCTGGAAAATGTCCAGCCAGATGTTTTTACTGGCTATAAGGCCTTCTGTAAGTCAGCAATTAAAGTTAGTCATCAAGGGAGGCGATCTAGTGGTTTAGTTTGTTTAACCCTCTTGTCCCGATCTGGTTGCAGCCAAAAGTAACAGCGGCCGCTGCTAGATTCCAATGCAACCACAGCCGACAGTTGGTGCTGCACAGGTGGGCAGTACTTTTTCATCACACACAGACCTCGTGGTTTTCACACTATGTGTCTGAAAATTGGTGGCGCGATGCAGAGAGGGTGTCAGAGGGTGCCAGTGATAAATTTAGACCACTAACATGCGTGTAGTGGGGAGGGAAGGAAGAAATAACAGCCAGCGACAGAACGCTTTTCAATGGTGCAGTGTGGCGAAAAAAAATGGCGTTTTCTTTAGTAGCAGACGATTCATCTGATTAGCGGGATGATAAATTGAATGTTATTGTCTTGGAAGTAGAAACATTTGAATGAGAATTGTTAAGTGAGTCCAATATTAAACGATTAGGAGGAAGAGGAGGAAGGAAATGCTGCAGTTAGGGAGAAGAGTGAGCCTGAAAATAATGTGCTACGGGCACAGTCCTGACCTGTGCTGCACACACGGACTGTGGAGAAATTTGACTTCCCGACCGGTCCACGGCATAGACGCCTAAAAACGATGCCTTTTGACTGTTTTCTCATTATTACCACACTTTTGCTTTGAAACTGCAACGGCAGAAATGAACAGATATGCCGATAATGAAAATAGCAAGAAGGAAAATAAAATAGGTCTCCGGTCTGCCAAGGTTTGACAGGTGAGAGCAATGGGTACACCCCCCCTCCCACACACACACACACAACCATAATTTGTGCTTTTTGTGATGTGATGTGACCCTGTGCCACCACTACGACTACTTTAGAGACTACCAACATTAAAATTTTGTAGGGTTACAGAAGTTCTGTGTTGTTACGAATTTGTCACACCTGTGCTTTGACACTGGTGACAGTGTGACAGTCATGTACAATAATACACTTCTGTACACTTAACAAACATGTGGTAGCACACGCAGATATGAACTGCAGTATAAAGGTCACATGTTGATTGAATATGACTTGTTTACAAAAGAAAAAATAGTTAAACAAAATGTCTGTCTCCTTGAGACATACCATAAAACAACAGGTGCTATGGGGACACTGTGTGACACATCCTTGAAGTACTATTGCACATAACTATTGGTAAACACATCAGCTGGGTATCACTTCCTTATTCGACACTAACATGCTTGAACTATTGTCAAATCCATGCAGGATTTGCTGTTTTATCATATATACCATATTTTTACCTGTGATTGGTGACAAATAAGGTGACAATGACAAGACACCTGGTGACCAGACACATAAAATTGTGCCTAAATGTAAGTAAAAAGACATACCTAGCTTGTGACAAAATTTCAGCTTGATAACTTGTCATGCACACACACAATTGTCTTAGGAGTAAAGTAAGTCAGATGGAGGTAGAAAACCTTCAAAGAATTCAAAATCTACAGGCAGTTTAGCTCTGTAGAATCCAACAACAAGAGGGTTAATAAGGCATGAGTTATCTGCCTTTGTGAATTGTTTAGATGTTTCATATCCTAATATTTGCATTTTTCTCTGTGACAAATCTCTGTTGTGTACAGCAAGAAATGTTTTGCTTGTCTGTGTGTATATCCCACCTGAAGGTTCGCCTTTTATAACATGTTTGACAATGATAATGGAATTGCTATGTTGGAAGAATGTTTAGTAAATTGTGTGGTGACACTGGATGATGTAGATATAATACTATGTGGAGACTTAAACAGCAGAACCTTAAACCTTTCTTGTCAGCATGTAGAAAATTACTTTAGTTCAGATGTCCAAAGTAAAAGTATGTCTCTCAGCAGCAGTCATAATTCTGAAGATTGTGTTATCAACAATTATGGTAAATTATTATTGAATATGTGCACTGCCCTTAGTTTACAAATTCTAAATAGCGTATGTAATGTTGACCAACAAGGACGCTATACATACATCTCTGATGGAGGATGCAGTGTTAATGATTATTTCTTAGTGTCAGATGATTTGTTCTCTCAGATTTTTGACTCATGTCGTTTGTTTGTTGCCGAGCGTTCTGATTCCGATCACCTTCCTGTTGAATTATATATTAATCCAGTATATAATACAGGTGTGGAAACTGAGGAGCCATCTGTTATGGAAAAGTTTGTATGGGATGAAAACAAACTCTCAGTTTATAAAGAAAATCTCCACGATGTGAACATGTGTGAAATTTTTTTAAATGCCTTTCAGATGATTGATGAGAACATTAATGAAGCTTTAGATTTGTTTAATGGTTTCATAAAAGCCAGTGCTGAATGTATGAAGAAACAGGTACATATCAAGAAAGGTCCATCAAATGATACTTGGTTTGATAATGAATGTAAAAGTATGAAATATAAGGTCAGAAAACTTCTGAAGACTTTCCGAAAAACATTAAGAAACGAGGACAAAAACGTGTACTGTGTCACAAGAAGGGAATATAAATGCATGCTTGAACGAAAAAGGAAACAGTATAATAAGACCTTACTTGCAGATATGATGTCATCTATCTCTTCTCAAATCCAGTTCTGGAAAAGTGTTAAGAAGGCGTCATTTAGAAAAAGTCAGCCAAAGAATAGTATATCAGTTGACAGATGGTTTCAACATTTCAAAACCCTGTTGGAGAAAGACTCATTAGCCAATTCCATGATTACTGATGTTGACAGTGATGGAACTGAGGAATATTTTGATTGTCCCATATCTAAAGATGAAATATTAGGGGCACTTAGAAAACTAAAGAGTGAGAAAGCAGCCGGTCCTGATCAAATCATTGGTGAATTGCTAAAATATGGCGGTGAAAATATTGTGCTTTTCCTTCTAAAACTATTCAACAAAATTTTTGATGATGGTCTTTTTTCCCGATAACTGGGCTGAATCTATAATACTAACATTGTATAAAAAGGGTGATGTTGATAACCCTAATGACTACCGGGGAATTTCTCTTACAGACATAAGTAGTGAGATATATAGTACTATTATTAACAATAGGTTACAGGAATGGGTTATGAAAAATAATATTACAGGTCAGCACCAAGCTGGTTTTAAGAGAGGATACTCCACTATATATCATATATTCACTCTGCTTGCATTTGTACAGAAACAGTTTGCTCATAACCCTAAGCTCTATGTAGCATTTATTGACTTTGAAAAAGCATTTGATTCTGTTAACAGGAACTTGTTGTGGTCTATTCTCCTGAAAAATTGTGTGAGGGTAAACTATTACTATTTTTGAGAGCCATGTATCAGAATGTCAGAAGCAGAATAAGATGTGGAACTAAAGTGACCGACATAATATACTGTACCACTGGTGTTAAACAGGGTGATGCATGTAGCCCCTTATTGTTTTCTGTTTTTATCAATGAGTTAGCCAGAGATGTCATCAATAATGGTAAACATGGTGCCACTTTCCCCCAAGATTTCTCAGAGTTGTTTATTCTTCTGCTTGCTGATGATGTTATCCTGCTATCTGAAACAGTTGTAGGCTTACAAAAGCAGTTAACTCATTGAGGTTGTGCTGAAGCTTAAGCTTCGGCACTCTTTTCCTTTACTGTGACGTGCCGAAGCTTAAGAATCGGCAGACTTACGAATTTAAAAAAAACCCACAAAGTGATGATTAACTCAAGGGAAAGTACTCTGGCCTGTAGGGCAATCATTTTTCTAAACACAGTTGCTTTCCTTGACCATAAGCTTGCCTAGTTTTTGTCTGTTGGCCAATTTTGTTTGACATGTCAACAAGTGAATCTTTGGGATTTCAGGCACAATAATGTTATGATTCTTTAAAAAAAAATCTGTTGTACAAAATGTGACAAGACATGGATTCAGCCATCTTCAGGGAACTTTACTTTGGTGAAAAATCATCACATTGCTTCAAGGGGACTAGTTGATGAATAGTTTAAGCCATTTAAGATACCAGCCCTAATTTTCAAAACTTTTTATTTTTCAGCAATCAGTGACATATTTTGAAAATTTGTAAAAAATAAATACAGTCATCTATGAAAAAACTGTGAAACAATCTCAAAAGAAGACATTATAAACTTTTCAATGATGTATAATGTGTATGTCATTGTTATGTTGGGTAAGTCTGCTGAATTTTTCAAATATAGCCAAAATCACGTGTCACCACAAAATGGCGGGATCCATTTCACTGCGACTCCAATGAGTTAAACAGCTTAAACAGTGCTGCAACATTTCTTGATCTTAAGGTTAATCTGAGTAAGAGTAATATCGTTGTATTCAGAAAAGGTGGCTTTTTAGCTGCTCATGAAAAATGGCTGTACAATGGAAATATCTGCCTGTGATTTATGTATATAAATATCTAGGAATCTGTTTTTCTACTAAGCTTAGCTTCACAACTGCATTTAAAGATCTGGCAAGTCGAGGTAAAAGAAGCTTGTTATTTGTGTTGAAAAAAATACGAATATTGAATAATAACTCTTTTGACTTGTTCATTAAGATATTTGATGCACAAATACATCCCACTGTGTTATATGGTGCAGAAATTTGGGGCTTGGATGCAGCTGTAACACTTTGTGAATTAGTACACCTCTTTGCTTTAAAGCAGTTTTTAGACGTACACCTAACGATCTTGTTCATAGTGAAACTAATAGATCCCCTCTCTCTGTTAATGCTGCTGTAAGATGCGTTAGATATTGGATTAAGATTCTGCATATGAATGAGAACAGGCTACTTTTAAATCCTACAAGATGCTTTATGATCTAGATGTCAAAGGGAAAAACGAGTGGGCAACACAAATACGTACCTGTTTGTGTGAACTCGGGTTTGGATTTGTTTGGCTCAATCAAGGAGTAGGAAATTGTAGAGAGTTTATTAACGCTTTCAGGCAAAGATGGCAGCAATGAAGTAATCATATACAAATCAGTGAAAGATTTCAATTGTACAGACAATTTATAAGTTCGCATGATGTCAAACCTTATCTAAAACTTGATATGGATATACATTTGAAAAGAATTATGTCTAAGTTTAGACTTGGTGTATCAGATATAAATGTTCATAAATTCAGATACAGAGAACATGATATTGACGACCACAGGCTGCTATGCCCATTATGTAAGCAAGCAGAGGAGGATGAAGTACATTTTGTGTTGTGCTGTCCCGTATTAGAGGATGTTAGGCAGAACTACATCCCTGTTAAATATAGTAGACAGCCTAATTTATTTAGACTCTGTTTACTCCTGGCATCAAGTCATCCCGAGGTTGTGCGCAGCCTCACTTTATATTTGTGTAATGCTTTCAGAATAAGAGATATATGGTTATCCTAAGTCATATTTTTGTAGCTGACTTTTTGTTATACAGTAACATGTTGTCAGTTTTTGTTGTTTTTTGTTTTGTTTTTTGTTTTACTATTGCTTTTACCCCCACCAAAATACTAAGCAGCTCGGCAACCCCCTTCATGTATGGGCCAATGGCCTTTTAAAATAATAATAATAATAATGTATGGAATTTATATAGCGCTGAATCTTGTAAAGCAACAAATCAAAGCGCTCAGTTTTTTTATTTTATTTTATACCACTTTAAGTCACGAGATTTCTCTGCGTGAAATTCGGGCTGCTCTCCCCAGGAAGGGCGCGTCGCCACAAGAGCAGCGCCACCCTTTTTTTTTCTTTTTTTTTCTTTTGGTCTGCAACTGTATTTGTTTCCCTATCAGAGTGGCTTTTGTCTAAGAATTTTGCCAGGGACAACTCTCTTGTTGCCGTGGGTTCTTTTACGTGCGCAGAAAATTTTGTGTAACACACGGGACCTCGGTTTATCGTTTCATCCGAAAGACTAGCGCCCAGACCACCACTCATGGTCTAATGGATGGGGAAAAATTTCGGGCCCAAACGGGGTACGAACCACGCACACACCCGACCCGGACTTTTCGCATTCTAGACAGGCGCGTTACCTCTAGACCACCGATCCACCGTGAATAAATCATTCGAGTTCGAGTTCGAGTTCTCTCTGTCTCTCTCTCTGTCTCTCTCTGTCTCTGTCTCTCTCTGTCTCTCTCTGTCTCTGTCTCTCTTTGTCTCTCTCTCTCTTTGTCTGTCTCTCTCTGTCTCTCTCTGTCTCTGTCTCTCTCTGTCTCTCATCTGTCTGTATCTCTCTCTGTCTCTCTCTGTGTCTCTCTCACTCTCTGTGTGTCTCTCTCTGTCTCTCTCTCTGTGCCCTCTCTCTGTGTCTCTCTCTGTGTCTCTCTGTGTCTCTCTGTCTGTCTCTGTCTTTCTCTGTCTCTCTCTGTCTGTATCTCTCTCTGTCTCTCTCTCTGTCTCGTTCTCTGTCTCTTTCTCTCTCTCTCTGTCTCTGTCACTGTCTCTGTGTGTGTGTGTGTCTCTGTCTCTCTCTGTTGTCTCTTTCTCTATCTCTCTCTTTGTCTCTTTCTCTCTCTCTCTCTATTTTCTTTCAATGTCTCTGTCCCCTCTCTCTGTATCTCTCTCTGTCTCTCTCTGACTCTCTCTGTCTCTGTGTGTGTGTTCTCTCCTGTGTCTTTCTCTGTCTCTCTCTCTGTCTCTCTCTCTCCCCTGTCTCTCTCTCTGACTCTCTCTGTCTTTCTCTGTCTCTGTCTCTCTCTCTCTGTCTCTCTCTCTCTGACTCTCCCTGTCTTTCTCTGTCTCTGTCTCTCTCTCTGTCTCTCTCTCTGTCTCTCTCTCTGTGTCTTTCTCTGCCCTCTCTCTGTCTCTCTCTCTGTCTCTCTCTCTCTGTGTCTTTCTCTGTCTCTCTCTCTATCTTTCTCTGTCTCTGTCTCTCTGTCTCTCTCTCTGACTCTCTCTGTCTTTCTCTGTCTCTGTCTCTCTCTCTGTCTCTTTCTCTCTAAGCGTTCCCTTACCAGGCGGGACACGTAGTGCCTGTGCGTGTAAATGTTGAGCTCCATTCATTGTACAGATTGCATGCTGGGCATGTTAATCTTTCTGTAACCGAATGCTGAAAAGAATGACAGAATCTTGAACGTGTATAGTTGATCTTCGACAGTGTCTATATAACTTAGACCATTGATTGTCCACCTAGCCATTGAATAATCTGCACCCCTTTTCTGCAAGCAGCAACACTTCCTTGGCCAATTATACGGGACTGGATGTAAAAAAAATTGCAACAAAACACATGGGTGTTTATTCCATTATCCTCGAAATAAAATTTAAAAAATAGTGTGGCGGGTTCATGACAGTCGCATAGTCTTATTCTGTAACACCCCAAACCAAGTAATGCTTGGATGGGGAGTGCAATGTCGTGGTTTATTTCGAGGGTGTTTATTGAGTCCTGTTCTGATTCGACATACATAGGACAGCTCCTGATGACCGCTCTGCTACAGTCAATGATAGGTTAGTTGGGAGACCAGAGGGTGTGAGATTCCTGGATGGGTTTGTACACGTTCACTGTATGCATAAACAGATGGTCAGAGACAGAGACAGAGACAGAGGAATGGAGAGACGAGTAAAGTAGAAGAGATGAAGAGAGTTTGAAGAGCAAGAAAGAATTTGAAGAAGAAGAATTTGAAGAAGAAGAAGAATTACAAAGAAGAAGAATTAAGAAGAATTGCGAAGTAGAAGAATTGCGAAGAAGATGAACAAGACGAAGAAGAATTGCAAAGAATTGCGAAGAATTGCGAAGAAGAAGAATTGCGAAGAAGAAGAATTGTGAAGAATTGCAAAGAATTGCGAAGGTTGCGAAGAAGAAGAATTTGGAGAAGAAGAAGAATTGCGAAGAAGAAAGAGGATAACAAGAAAGAGGACAGGGAGAAGACGACGACAGGACAAGACAAATAGAATAATGAAATAATGTGACGGGGCGGTTATTAGATTACCTCCCGTGCAATCAGAATCCTGTCGCATCGTGGTGTTTGTAAATCCGGAGACACCTGCAAATTATGCGACACTCTTTCATTGGGTGGTGGTTTAAACCTTTCCAATGCATATACTTTGCCCATGTGGGAGAGGTAGAATTAATTTATGCAGTCTCATTTTAGAGACCCTATTCTCACTGTTCTGACTGTTGGTGTCCCCGAGAAGTTGTGCAGAGTTGTGGTAGATCGAATATCTCCACTCTGTTACAATCAATAACATCCAAGATTTTCAATTTCAATATACCATAGAATTTCTAGTGTAAATGCCCTTACCACTCAGAAGATGAAAATGATCTATCGACACAATAAACTACTGGCCATGAAGTCAATATCACCAATGTCAAGCTAGGTGGCCATGAATTAGACATAGATTTCACGGCTTCTTCTAAATAAACATGATGTTGGGTATCTCCATCAGAATGTCAAATCCATCCATGCAAATCGACTCTCTTTTTCTACTTCCTCATTGCCTTATTCCTTTTCTATTTTCATCCTACCATCATTTCTTTATTCAGGCTTTTACTTACTTCCTCTAACAGTCGTTTTCACTTCTGAAAGAAGTACACCACGTCTGTCAGAATTTATTCCACAGACACTTAACATGTTTCTACAAAGTAAATGAAGATTAAAAAAAAATAACTCCCCAGATCTTCCAGGGAAAAATTCCAGACACACTTATACTAAATTTACCTGCATGCACTGAAATCCAGATGCTCCTTTGTTGGAACTTTTTCTACAAAGTTTGCAAGTTGTACAGAATACTATGGAAAGAGTTTCGCTAAGAGTTGGAAATGCAAGGGGACATACTTGTGCTGTGAAATGTCTGGTCCTTTCACAGACAGTCACTTACAGCTAGGACCAGGCTACTGTTGCAGCCTTCCCTTCTTTTCAGCTTGCCAAGGAAAAGCTACTGCATTTTGGAGCAATCAGTAGATGGCACATGCCATATTCAAGAATTGGTCTAAGAGAAGTAACATGTATAGGCTGAAGGATAGTGGAAAATCACCCTGGCGTTAATCTGACACACAAGCAGATATTTTAGTAAAGTTTTAAGCGCATTTAGGTGAGAGGTTGCATACATAGACACACAAAGATGGATACACCCCCCATAGCACACACACACCACAAATAGCAGACATATACACAGACATACATACACATACATGCCTGCATACATGCAGAAATAGAAAAAAAAAAGGAGAGAAAGACAAATACAGAAGCAGGGAAAGACAGAGAGAGATTGAGATAGATAAAAATAATATGTAGGTAGATTGAGAGCTAGGGAGACAGAAACAGCAAAAAACATTTCTCATTGATTCAATCTATCTATCTATTCCTTTAAATTCACAACAACAGCCACAGACGGAGCTAGTCCTCAGACATACTAACTAATCAACACACCAGCACACACCACAGCCACACTGACAAACACTGGCACCTGCAGCTACTTCTGTCCTGGTCTGGAGAGGAAGTACCAAGAATGGTTCCTTAGTATTCTACACAGTCAAGGCAGAGAGACAGGGGAGGGGGGGGGGGGGGGAGTTATAACGATGCTGCAATCCATGTCTAGTCTAGACAGTGTGTGTATGTGTGTCAAGTCAAAATGCTGTTTTTTAGATGGTACAGTGAATAAGCAATTAATTAACTTTTTTTCATCAAGCCATCATGTGTGTGTGTGTGTGTGTGTGGTGTGTGTGTGTGTGTGATGAAATGTAAATGTCGAAAAGTTC
Source organism: Rapana venosa (assembly GCA_028751875.1). Classification (NCBI taxonomy): domain Eukaryota; kingdom Metazoa; phylum Mollusca; class Gastropoda; order Neogastropoda; family Muricidae; genus Rapana; species Rapana venosa. The sequence goes on from CM054152.1 coordinate 49,388,254, forward strand.
ATCTGTTTCTATCAAAATTTACAAGCTTTGCCGGTATTTCCTAAAATTTCATTTGATGTCTTTCACAAGTAAAGACTGTACTTTACCTTGCAGAAATCGACGTACTTTAAAAATGTCCTGAGTCTTTATTGTTCATTTATCATTTTTGCGATGAACTCTTGATTTTGAGTTTCTGTTAGTATTGACAATATTCCAGGATGCATTGCGATGAATTCGTTTATAATCCTCCATAGCTCAACACGGGTGAAAGGAATTAGATCTTGAAATGTTTGTGGTGCGTGTGTGTGTGTGTGTGTGTGTGTGTGTGTGTGTTGTGTGCGCGCGCGCGAAGTCAAGTAAAATCAAGTCAAAATATTTATTGAGGATAAAAGATTAATTTTAATCAACGTGTGTGTGTGTGTGTGTAAGTGTGTGTGCGTGCGTGTGTGTTCCTTTTGTAGCGTAAATGACGATGGTGTCAGCGATACTGGTGGTAGTGAAGGTTATGGCAGAAGAGCTGAAGACAATGATTAGCATTAGAGATGCCATGCATTTGACGTAAGTGAACATAACCTATATAGTTCCCCATGGCAAACTTGTTTTACATCAACAACAATGTATACAATAACGCGCTTAACAAATTTTGAATAGACATATTTTGTACAACCTCACTTTCTCTGATGCCCAAGGGCTGGTGTACAAACTCTATCCTGTACACTAATCCACTACCTAAGCTGACTTTGTTGTAACCTAAAAGTGACAAGTCTGCAGGCAGCAAGCAATATCAGACCACGGTGCAGCCAGTGGCCACCAACCCAGACCCCGTGCTACTGGTGATGCACTGTGAGGGGGCTCAGCGGTGCAGGGCTTGATTCGATACGTGCAGGCCACTGCCTGACGAGGCGTACGCCGCTAACAAAAGGAGGTCGCTTATAAGACTAGACAGAGCGCAGCTCCAGCGTGTGTCAGCTGACGTGACTGGAATCTGAACTAGACGTGCACACAGCGATGTGGAACTAGACAGAGAGGGTTGGGTAGAACACTGGGGAGCAAGACACTGGAAGAGAAGGAAGAAAAAAAGCAAAAGGAGGAGAAAAAAGGCGAAGAAACCATTAACAAGGTAGGATGAAGATGGGAAGAAGTATGCAACGAAGAAGAAGAAAATGGGAAGAAGAATGCAACGAAGGATAATGCAAAGGAGAAGGAATATGTACAATAGAAGGCTGAGAAGAAGAAGATAACTGCAGTGAAGACAAATTCAAATGTAACAAAGATGAGCTATTTAAGCTCTCATCTCTGCACAAACACCCCTGGCACAAGTCACAACTAGACAATTAGGATGTAGCCTTCAAAGGTGCTGTATCAATTTGACATGTCACCTTGTAGGCAAAACATAATTGCATCGAGGTTTAAACCACCACCCAACGAAACAGAGCGTCGCACAATTCGCAGGTGAGCCTCGATTTAGAACCACCACGCTGCGACAGAACTCTGGGTACGTGGGAGGTAATCTAATTATCGCCCTGTCCCGCAAAGAAGGAGATTGTGAAGAAGAAGATTTTGAAGAAGCCGAAGAAGAGTTTGAAGAAGAAGATTTTGAAGAAGAAGAGTTTGAAGAAGAAGACTTTGAAGGAGAAGAAGATTGTGAAGAAGACTTTGAAGAAGAAGAATTTGAAGAAGAAGAAGAAGAATTTGAAGAAGAAGAAGAAGAATTTGAAGAAGAAGAATTTGAAGAAGAAGAAGAAGAAGAAGAAGAAGAAGACAACGACGACGATTTTGAGGAAGAAGAAGAATGGAGAAGAAGAAGAATGGAGAAGAAGAACAAGAATAAGAAGAAGTTAATATAGAAAAAGAAGCTGCCATACGATACACAACATCCTAAAATCCCAAAGAGCAACAACACCAATAACTCCTGACAAGGTCAACAGCCTCGTCATTGTGTAAGGAAGTTGTCAACAAGAATAGCACGTTCTTTCTGTGTTGTGTCATCAACTTTGGAATTTGGCTCTTTTCTTGCTGCAGTGATAGAAAGGGAGCTTGAAAGATGATGATTAGTATAAGAACCTATTGAAGCACTTTGGCTACGGAATAGCTCAATGGTCAGAGCACTCGCCAAGGTTAAGCAGCATTGAGCATGGCTACCACGTGGATGGGTGACCGTTTACGCGCCTTGGCTTCAATACAGTCCCCGAGCCCACCCAGTTGTCAATGCGTACCTGCCTCTTAAGGGTCAGGGAAGGAAGAACAGCGAGGAAGAGAAGATGGGCGCGCCCTCAATGGCTTCAGGCACCTCGCTTAACTACGACCTCATAGGTTATGGGACACCTTCACCTTTACTTTTTTTTACAATGCCAGTAGTAGAATCTATCTATCTATCTGTCCCGTAGTCTGACGACCGTGGGGGCACCCTCAAAGACTCAACAACCAGTTCCCTCCATTCCTCTCTCTGTTCTGCCTTTCTCAGGGGTTTGTTGAGTTCTAGGCCTGTCCATTCGCTGATGTTATCCTCCCAGCTCTTCCTTGGTCTGCCTCTTCTTCTTCCTCCTTGGACAGTGCCTTATAAAACTGTCTTTGCAAGTCCTTTGGATCTTGTGACATGCCCATACCATTTAAGTTTACGTTTTTTCACGAATACTTCCCGAAATATAGACCACATGTTCATTGTTTATTGTTTACTTATTTGTTTGTTTGTAGTTGTAGTTAGGGGCGGGGTGGGGACGGGTGGGTTAGAATTGCAAATACGCTAAGTATTTCGCCAATAAGTCTTTATCCACTTACGCTTTTATTTGATAGTTTACTCACACATCCATCCATCCATCCATCCATCCATCCATCCATCCATCCATCCACCCACCCACCCATCCATCCATCCATCCCTTTCTTTTTTCCTTCCTTCCTTCCATCCATCCATCCGGCCATCCACATCCACCCATCCGTCCATTCATCCATCCGTCCATCCATCTATCCACATTCACCTACTCATCCATCCATCCATCCACATCCACTCATCCATCCATCCGTCCATTCATCCATCCGTCCATCCATCCATATCCATCCACTCATCCATCCATCCATCCATTCCTTCCTTTCTTCCATCCATCCATCCACACCCACTCATCGACCCATCCGTCCATTCATCCATCCGCCCATCCATCCGTCCATTCCTTCCTTCCTTCCTTCATCCATCCATCCATCCATCCATCCATCCATCCATCCATCCATCCCTCTATTCATCCATCCATCCATCCATCCATCCATCCATCCATCCATCCATCCATCCATCCAATCCTTCCTTCCTTCACCCATCCATTCATCCATCCATTCATTCATTCATCCATCTAGCCAGCCTACCAGCAAGCCAACCAGCCGGCCATTCATTCATTCATTCATTCATTCATTCATTCATTCATTCATTCATTCATTCATTCGTTCATTCATTCGTTCGTTCGTTCGTTCGTTTGTTCGTTCGTTTGTTCATTTATTCATTCATTCATTCATTCATTCATTCATTCATTCATTCATCAGATTTTGGCATTCATTCATTCATTCATTCATTCATTCATTCATTCATTCATTCATTCATTCATTCATTCATTCGTTCATTCGTTCATTCATTCGTTCGTTCGTTCGTTCGTTTGTTCGTTCGTTTGTTCATTTATTCATTCATTCATTCATTCATTCATTCATTCATTCATCAGATTTTGGCATTTTCCAAGACGGCACCACACCAGCCCAGAATTCCAAAGAAGAAGAAAAAAACCCCTCTCTCTAGAAACTCCATAGGAAAAGAGGCAGACTGTCCTTCCAAAGTCCACACACGTTCTACGTACATGCCTGGAGAAAAAGCTTCAAATGATCCTGTGTCAAAACTTTAAAGAAAGTTTGCAAGTTGTGTGAAAGACTTGGGAAAGATTTGACTGATAGTTACAGACACAGGAAGACAGGCCCCTGCAAATACACAGTTTAGTCCTTTCACAGTAAGTCACAAGGTGCCACGTTTAGCTTTTCCAAGTACTTAC
>CM054152.1:49397251-49412251 GCA_028751875.1 Rapana venosa
ACTTCTCTGATGGCCATTGATTCCTTTCTCTTGTAATCAAATTCTGGTCATGGCACAGCCCAGGAGGGAATCTCACAATCAGCTTGACTACATCATGGTCAAGAGTCGCTTCTAATCAAACTTTGATATTGCTAAGACCAAGAGCTTTTCAGCAGCCGACATCGGGAATTACCATGAGCTTGTGATGATGACCTTTACACCCCCATCTCAAGAGTATTAAAAAGTAGGGCATCGTAAAGATCAAAGATCACACCAGAGTACTATTGATGTACATCGATTGGGTTAAGCTACAAAAGGTTGAGCATTTGTTTGAAACAATTCCGGTTTAATAGAATAAAAGAGTTCGCAAAGTTATAATTTTATATCATTGCAAAGAAAATAGACAGGAACCATATCTAATAAACTACGAAAATAAACAACAACAAAACCATCAGAAGACTTTATTTCAATTTTGCGTGAGGTGTTACGAGAAAGGCATACACCAAAATATCTCCAGAGAAGACAGAACAAGTAAATGGTGTAATAAATTAATAGATGACTTTACTTACTAGCTGAATGTATCTCATAAAAGGAATTCAGAAACAATGCATTATTAAAAAAAAGATCACGTAAATGACTCTTGTAACAAGACTTTTTGTCATCGAAAATGAAAACGTGTAACTTTCTTCCCCCAGATTCAGAATGAGCATACTCAGCCCAAAGGTTAGTGACTAGAATTAGGCAAATATATGTGGAGGATGACATTTGTGGCGCAGCCATCTTGAAGAACTTTCTTGGTCTTTTGATGGTCAAGTTGACTAATCAGGGGGACAACTCTTTAGTAACAAACACAATCAATACCGTATTTCATAATATACAACAATGTACAACATCATAGAACTGAATAAAAATGGTTTAAGAACAAAACAAAAACAAACAAAAATCCAAATAGTGTGAAAAGGAGAAACAGAAAATCAATAAAATCTATATATTTTTTGCGTTGAATATGAAAAACTTGTCTCATGGTTAAAGTAAGTCTAAAGTTTGCTAAATTCTTCTCACTAACTCCCCTTACCTTCACTATCCCGTGGACCGTGAGGGCACTGATGAAGATTTCGCAACCAGCTTCCCTCACACCCCACAGTCCTCTGCTTTCCTCAGCAAATCGTTCCACTCAAGGCCAGTCCACTCTCTGGCGATGTCTTCCCATCGTTTTCTCTGTCTGTCTCTTCGTCTCCCTCCTTGTACTGTTGTTCCCTGTAGGACAGTCTTGGACAGTCACTAACTCAGCTATAATGCAAAAGTTAAGTTTTCTGTAAACGGTTTCCCTATTCATTCTGTAGAGTTGTGGGTCCTGTAGTCTGGTCTCTTCTCATTGAGTTTCTACTGCAACTTGAAGAAGCCAAAGCTGCCTCCTGATGTTTTCTGCTGTGCTCAAGGACAGGAATAACACTTCACAGGAGACTGTAAAGTAATTCGCTGTTCCACAAGTGCCACACAATCCAAGAAACCATTTCGAAATTCCACTTTAGCTAGAAGTGCTCTACATGTGACGGTCATTGACTGGACAAATCGTTTTGTGTAATAGGTTTCGGACTGGAAGGTGGAAGTGCTCTTTAGCATCTTGCATGAAAAGAGGAATGAAGTGAACAAGTAAGCTCTAAACAGCTAAAGAAAGTGTGACACATAAGACTTGTCCAAAATATTAACCACAGAAAATAGTGCGAAAAGTTTGTAGTTCATTTAGCTGTCTACAGATAGGCTTTAGAAAAAAGTGAAAGAAAGCAGTATAATAAGATTAAGAGGAATGCTAACTTTTCCATCATATTTCTATTTGTTTATTCTTTTGTTTCGAGGATAATGGAATAAGAACTCATATGCTTTTTTTTTACATCGAGTGTGTATGCAGTTTTGTAAATTTTGTCACCCGTTCCTACCGGCGCAATAGCCTACTCTTCGGATAAGTGGAACGGGTTTTAACGTTTATTTTTAATACCTTGAACTTCTGGAGATAACTGGACAGACCTTAAAATGAATGTTAAAAGACCAGACTCGAAATAAAAACGGCAAGGTTTAAAACCATCGCAAGAAATAAAGAAAACTAGATCTGCACAATTCAAATGGCAAAGCTGACAGGAGAAGAATGATCAATTTCCAGGGAAAACAACATAAGTGATTAAGTGTTTCTTGCCATAATATTGGAGCATAAGTAGATGCACAACAACATTTCCCACTTACTTACAAAATACAGCAGTCATGTTGAGTAGAGACTCGACCCAATGCTAATACAGTCTTTACATATTATTTTATTATTAACTTGTTCAACGTACACTAAGTGCTTTTTATTTTTCGTGTAAGTCTGCTCAGAATAGTTTTGCCAAAAAAGTTAACTTTGAAATTGCCCTCAATCCCGAGTGATTGGAAGTCAAGGTCATCTTTGCTTGTGAAGGACGAACATCATTGAATATACATCTATATCAGTTATATACATCTCTCCCTCTTTCTCTCTCTCTCTCTCTCTCTCTCTCTCTCTCTCTCTCTCTATATATATATATATATATATATATGTGTGTGTGTGTGTGTGTGTGTGTGTGTTTGTCTTCAAAGAACCTCTCTCTTAAACATCCTCGTTTCCCTCATATCTGTCATTCTCACTACTCATCAGATCTCTTCACTTTCTCCAATTTCCTTCCCCCATTATGGGCATACTTTAAGGACATCAACCACCCCACCCTCACCCCACTATCTTTGCCTCCATAGTGAGACATCTAACCGTCTGCTTTCCAATGGTTATTCTCTTTTTTCCTTTCCTCCCTCGCTCTTTCCTCTGTCTGACTGACTGTTGTGTTGCTATTTCTGTAAGTCCTCACACAGACTTCACAACCAAGACTTCTTCAGATGTGACACTAATTAAATGAATGATATATCGCCACCCTCAATATGCTGGCCCTAGAGAAGTGAGGTCTCTGACGCCTCGTTCCCCTACGACCTTACAGGTTATGGGACTCCTTTACCTTTACCTTTACTCTCCTGCCAAGAGCTCTACTCCACATGATAGGCCTATTTGTGATATCATGTATCTAGGAATCTGCTTTCAATCGTTAACTAGAGCTCCAAGGTTCACCAATGGTGATAGTTTTTGCGCATACAACTGTTTTTGCCCTTCATTAAGGTAGCTGAATGATGACTGCATTTATGATAGCAACTGGCTTTTTCTCTCCTCCCCCTTCTATCTTTTTCTCTCTCTAGTTTTCTTTCAATGTTGCGATGTCTGTGTCAATCGTCTGATGTAGCTATTGTTATTTCACATCACACTGTCTTGCTACACATCATTTGTTGAAACTAATATGATTTATGTCCCCTTTCATTTGACAACTTTCTGGGTTTTTTCTGTTGATCTGTCTTGGTCTTTATTCATCTCTCTCTCTCTCTCTCTCTCTCTCTCTCTCTCTCTCTCTCTCTCTCTCTCTCTCTCTCTCTCTCTCTCTCTCTCTCTCTCTGTCTCTCTCTCTGTGACTGCCTGCCTACCAGCCTGCATGCCTGTCTTCCTGTCTCCATATATTTCTCTCTCTTTGTCTAGGAAAAGAACATTGGTTAATAAGTGTCTTAAGCTAAAGGCTTCAAAGTCATCAATGTCTCAGTACCAGTCTGGAGCTAAGAGATTGTATATGCTATATTTCAATCCCTTGTCCACGAACCCTAAATGCTAGGCAGACTAAAGCTAGAAAAAACCCACATCAAACTGTTAAAAGCAGACAGTTGCACCTATTGACTGGAAACTACTGACATAAATCCACTCACATCTGGAACTTTACAGACATTAAAAGTGTGGAAAAAGGGTGGTTTAGCAAAAAAAAGTTCCTTCAGCTTAGAGTTAAAATTGGGGCAAAGAGATAGTCCAGAAGAGCTCTTATCAATGTCCTGTCTGTTACAATGTCAATTACTGTTGTTCCAGTCTGGTTCTAACCTGATCTGCCCTTTTTCTCCACACCTTCCATTTTCATTTTTCCCGCCTCACCTCCACCACTGATGGTTTAAGGATTTTATCATGGATGTTTTATGCTGCTCTGAACTCTTGGGGACACATCAGCTCAGTGGTGAGGATTGTGATTTAATGGAAATCTTAAGAGTGTGGGTTTGAGTCTTGCTGTACTGTATGTTTGAGGGGAGGTCATTGGAGGGCTGCTGTGGTGGTCACCACCCCATGTTGTTGTCTCACTCAGTCTGGCTCCGAAAAAGCTATAAGTATTTGTCAATAGGGAGCAAGGTTGTTTTTGTGTCCTCTGCATCCGTAAGGTGGATGAAGCTGGACTGTGTGGTGCCAGTCTTCCCAGTGAGTCCACAGCACAGTCACACTGGGTAGGAGGTTCTCCCTGCTGTTTTGTATGTCGGAGGATATCACTTTAGTTTGCTACCTCGTTCTCAGTGACGTTCTTGTCCTGCTATTGCCATTCTGTTTACTCCAATCCCTCCACCACGGTCACACCCAGGCTTATTATGTCACATCCTCAGGGTCAGAAGTCCACAGGAAACCTGTATGTGTACATTTCTACATTTTTCAATATTTACATTTTATTTTCCAGTTTCTAAATGTATTTTGGTTTCTTTCACAGTAGTCTTTTCAACTGAATTTGGCCAGGGACAACTCTCTTGTTGCCGTAAGGTCTTTTATGTTCGCTTAGTGCATGTTGCACTCTCGGTTCCTTGTTTTATTTTACACTCAAAAGATTTGATATTTGTAAATTCCTTGAATTAGGTTATCTAACTGAGTTTCTGTGTACCGTCACATGCCTTCCATCTTGTGCACATGCCACAGCACACCTTCTTTAGTGGCTCGTTGTGGTCATTGGTGTGAAAGACATGATCATACAGCCTGGTAAGCAGAACCCAAGCCAAAAGGGAACAAGTCTGGCATTGAAGTGGATAGGATGTGCTGGCTTTGACTTGCTGGAAGTCCCCGACATAAAACAGTGTTCATGCAGTGATACTTCAGAGAATCAGGGGAAATAGGAAAAAATGGAGAATGTTTCTGGCATTCGATCTCACCACAGAACATAGAAAAGTTGGCGTAGCTCAACCTAACATCTAACACACAGTCCAACCTCACCAGCTCCTTGCAGCCCATGTGACATGACATCCCTCATTCCACATGGGAAGTGACTGATGAGGACCATCTCATCAGGTGTTCCCTTGTAAGATCTGGAGTGTCGAAGTTCAAAGTAGAGATGCATGAGGGACAAAGAGCAGAGATGCCAGGAAAGACTGAGAGCTCCACCTCCCATCCTGGTTCATCCCCCGACATGCCCTGTCCCCACTGCAGCAACAGACAGATACCAGCAAATATTAGCTTCATCAGCCATCTCCACACCTACCCCAGTATCCCAGTGACTTGAAGACATGGTCAGCTTTGCTTGCAAAAGACAAACATCACCTGTGTGAATGAGTGAGTGAGTGAGGGAGTGTGTGTGTGTGTGTGTGTGTGTGTGTGTGTGTGTGTGTGTGTGTGTGTGTGTGTGTGTGTGTGTGTTGTGTGTGTGTGCACGTGTGTGCATATGTATTCAATGATCCTATCTCTTCAAAGATCCTCTCTCCCCTCAAATCTGACATTCACATTTTCCATCTTCCCTCCCCAATTATGGGCATACTTTAAGGACACCAACCACCCCACCCTCACCCCCACCATCCTTGCCTTCATAGTGAGACATCTAACCGTCTGCTTTCCAATGGTTATTTTCTTTTTTCCTTTCCTCCCTCGCTCTTTCCTCTGTCTGACTGACTGTTGTGTTGCTATTTCTGTAAGTCCTCACACATCACAGACTTCACAGCCAAGACTTCTTCAGATGTGACACTAATTAAATGAATGGTACTCTCCTGCCAAAAGCTCTACTCTACATGACAGGCCTATTTGTGATATCATGTATCTAGGAATCTGTTTTCGATCTTTAACTAGAGCTCCAAGGTTCACCAATGGTCAGATTGTTTGCACATGCACCGTTTTCGCCTCAATTACGGTAGCTGGATACCGACTTTGGGAATGTACCTATGATAGAAAGTGGCTTGACATTTTTTTTAACCGTTTGCTGTTTAAGTTTTTACCTTTTCACTTTAGGTTATGCATCGAATTAGGTATTTTGTTTGATTTTGTTCTGTTTCTTTGCTTCTGTATCTGTCTGTCTGCCCTGTCTCTTCCCCTTGCCCTTTTCCTCTTTTGTCTCTTGTTTTCTTTCAATGTTGAGATGTCTGTGTTAAAGATGTGATGAATCAATAGTCAATTCACATCACAGTGTTTTGTTGCTAATTCAATTGTTTAAGCTAATATAATTTCTTTCCTCTTTAATTTGATAACTTTCTGTTTTTCTGTTCATCTGTGATGGTTTCTATTCATTTCTCTCTCTCTCTGTCTCTCTCTCTTTGTCTCTCTCTCACTGCCTGACTGTCTTCTTGTCTTTCTGTCTGCCTATATTTCTCTCTTTTTGTCTAGGAAAAGAACGTTGGTTAAGAAGTGTCTTGAGCTAAAGGCTTCAAAGTCACCAATGTCTTTGTACCAGTCTGGAGATAAGAAATTGTATATGCCATATTTCAATCCCTTGTCCATGAACCCTAAACTGCTAGGCAGACTAAAGCTAGAAAAAACCCACATCAAACCGTACAGCAGACACTAACACCTACTGACTGAAAACTACTGACAGAAAAACCACGCACATCTGGAACTTTTCAGACGTTAAAAGCGTGTAAAAAGGGCGGTTTAACAAAAACGTTTCTTCAGCTTAGAGTTAAAATTGGGGCAAAGAGATAGTCCAGAAGAGCTCTTACCAATGTCCTGTCTGTTACAATGTCAATTACTGTTGTTCCAGTCTGGTTCTAACCTGATCTGCCCTTTTTCTCCACACCTTCCATTTTCATTTTTCCCGCCTCACCTCCACCACTGATGGTTTCAGGATTTTATCATGGGTGTTTTATGCTGCTCCGAACTCTTGGGGACACATCAGCTCAGTGGTGAGGATTGTGATTTAATGGAAATCTTAAGAGTGTGGGTTTGAGTCTTGCTCTACTGCGTGTTTCGTCTCACTCAGTATGGCTCTAAAACAGTATTTGCCAGCAGGGAGCGTAGTTGGTTTTGTCCTCTGCATCCGTAAGGTGGATGAAGCTGGACTGTGTGGTGCCAGTCTTCCCTGTGAGTCCATAGCAAACGCACTCTGGGTAGAGGGTTTCTCCTGCTGCACTGTATGTTTCTTTTCAGTTGATTCCATTTTTTCATGCCACTTTAAGTTATGGTATATTTCTCTGTGTGAAAATCGAGCTGTGCTCCCCAGGGAGAACACATAGCCACAAGAGCAGCGCCACCCATTACTTTTTTCTGTTCATCTTTTTAGTTGTAATTGTTTCCCAATCAGAGTGGATTTTTTTCCACAGAAATTTGCAAGGGTCAACTCTCTTGTTTCCGTGGGTTTTATTTACATTTGCTAAATACTTATGTGTAACACACCAGACCTCAGCTTATTGTCTCACCCAAAAGACTACCATCCAGACGTCCGCTCATGGTTTAATGGATGGGGAAAGGTTCCAGGCCCAAAGTGGGATCAAACCACCGCACATTTGAAACCCGGACTTTTTGCTTTTAGGCAGGTGTGTTGTCTTCAGACCACCTATCCACCGTCCCTATGTTTGAGTATATCCCTTTAGTTTGCTTCCTCATCTTCAGTGACCTTCTTGTACTACTATCACCAGGCAGCTTATATCAATCCCTCTGCCCCACCACACCCACTTTCGTTATGTCCCATCCTCAGGGTCAGAAACTCTTTTTATATCGAGGATAATGGAATAAGCATTCATATACTTTTTTTTTACATCCAGTCCCCGTGTGTATGCGGTTTTGTAAATTTTGTCATCTGTTCCCACCGGCACACAATGGCCTACTCTTTCGAAAAGCAGAACATGATTTAACGTGTGCGCAAGATGTTCTGTATGCGTTCGCACACGGGGCCTCGGTTTATAGTCTTATCCGGACTTCTCAGGGAACCTGTGTGTATTCATATCTTCTAATTTTTTCAACATTTATCTGTTATTTTCCTGTTTCCAAGTGCATTTTGTTTTCCAATAAAAGTAGTCTTTTTAACTGAATTTAGCCAGGGACAACTTTCTTGTTGCCGTAAGTTCTTTTACGTCTGCTTAATGCATGTTGCACTTGGGTCCCTGTTTTATTTTCTCACCCCAAAATCTTGATTTTGCAAGTTCCTTTTATGAGAGTACATAATTGAGTTTCTGTGTACCATTACATGCCGTCCATCTTGTGCACTCACCAAAGCACACCCTCTTTAGTGTGAAATGAGGCTAGTTGTGGTCATTGGCACGAATGACATGATCACACGGCCGGGTAAGCACAAACCCAGCCAAAAAGGAACAAGTCTGGCATGGAAGTGGATAGGCTGTTCCAACTTTGATTTCCTGGAAATTCCTGACATAAAACAGTTTTAGTGCAGGGATACATCAGAGAATCTGGGGAAATAGTAGCTGCAGAACAGCTAAAAGCTGGTGAAGCTTAACCTAACGTCCAACACAATGCAGTCTGGCCAGCTCCTGCAGCCTTGGTCAGTGGTGACCATCACTGACATTCCGTCTTTCAACAACTAACAGATTCCACGCGTGCTATTTATTGAACATTGGCAGCTCTCCCCTTCTAAAACACCAAAGTAGCTGTGTACGCTCTTTTACCTTCCCTGACCCTAAAAAGGCAGGTACGCATTTACAGATGGGTCAACTAGGGAATTGTACTGAAGGCAAAGCACGTAAACCGTCACCCATCCAAGTGGTAACCATGCTCGATGCTGCTTAACCTTGGCTGGGGAAAAGCGAGTGCTCTTACTACTGTTTTATTTATTTATTTTAACTTTATTTTTAAATCGAATATAATGGAATAAGCATTTATGTTCTTTTTTACATCAAGTCCCCGTGTGTATGTGGATTTGTGAATTCTGTCATCTGTTCCCACCGGCACACCATGGACTGCTCTTACGAAAAGCGGAACAGGATTTAACATGTGCACAAGGTGTTCTGTGTGCGTTCGCACACGGGGCCTCGGTTTATAGTCTCATCCGAAGGACTATCAAGTCCCCAGGGACTATCAAGCTATTCTGTCCCCAAATACTGCATAGGGATGGAATATTTTGTATTGATGGGGATGTACATGCTTTATGAGAGAATACACCCTGCAATGTACAGGAAAAATAAGAACAAAATATCAGATTCCAAGCCATCCACTAATGTCACTAATACAAACTTAGTCCTGTATTCATTTTGATTTTCTGGAAACTTTTGATACGATTTTCTGCCGAATGGGATATACAGTGTTGAAAGTACCTGTGGTTATGTCCCTTAGAGGCAAACTTCTATACAATCAATGATGCCTACACTGCCAACCATACCTGGCACAAAACATCCATTACAGGTATTTTGAGAAAGCTGTGAGCATGTGTGTGTGTGCCCTGTTAAATCAGCCACTGAATGCACTAAGCCAGTGATAACCAACTGTACATGTTCAAGCCTTTGCCCTCTATGTTTGATAGCCAATGAATGCTGACAAAAATATGCAAGGCATGTAACAGGCATGCTTTATTTCATTGAAGCCAGTGCATACAAATACAATAGAGCATTAGCAAGTTTACAAGGCAAAGTTAACCCAGGAAACCATTAAAGTAAGTAAAAACATTAAACAAACACATAACAATCAAACAAACTGCTGCCACTGCATTTTAGTATTACCTTCGTCTTCAAAGGTTAAGTTGCATTTAGTACATATTTCCAAATTGCCTCTAACAGCAGACATATGGTTATTTGCAAATATACAGCGATACAAAGTGTCGTATAAGGCAAAAGTTCTCTCATATGCATTTTCATAGCATTAAAACTGCATTCAAAGATAACAATACATGAAGTCCATTCTTACAGTCTGAAAGCTGACACTCATTTTAACGGCAGGCTTAAGACTATACAACTGCACATAAATGTCGAGTTGATTTATATTATCACTTAGGACGTTAGGAAACATGATGATAGTTATATTTCTGCATAAGAATGTAGCTTTACACATACCACAAAAATATCTGCGTGTACGTGCATCTGTATGCATTTCCAGAAAGCACAAAGGCAATGTTAAACACATTTTCCTACACCTAAGTCTGCTTTTAAAATCAACAGCACACAGATGCAAAGCTGTGCTTAAAAGCAGCATTTCAATGCTATACATTCTCTCAGATGTAAAATCATATTAGTGGTGAACCATGCTATCCTGTAATCTTAAAACTGCTATAAAAAGCAAACAACAGACATACAGACAGGACACAAAGCAGTAAAACCCTGGCTCCTTGCTATATAACAGCAAAATCCACTACCCAGTAAAAATAACTTGTATTTCATACTCGAAAATTTTCCATCCATACATCATTATTCAATACAAAAACAAAGAAACAAAAAAGTACAAAACCCGACAACATTGATAACAGCATCCAAACAAAATTACCTAACTCCCCTTTTATGACTGGTTATCTGCCCCCACTCCCACATTTATACAGCCAAGCTATTCCAGCCACCTCCACACCACACTTACTTCCTCCTCCCCCTCCTCCTGGGTGGCCCCATTGCCTACTTTCTACTACATCACTTTCCCATTCAATATCTCCACAGCAGTCCAGACCTTTTCAAGTTCTTCATCCCTTTCCTCGCCCTCCCTTCCTCACACCCCTCATCTGTGTATCATCTTCCCCCTCCATGCTGTTTTCCCTGACCCCTTTCTCTCTCAGTAGTGGGTCAGGGTTTACAGGGAAAGTTTCTTTAGAAAGCGGACTGTGGACAGGAAGGCATGAGGCCCATTTGGGTAATGGTCCAATCTCCACAGTTTTGTGCTTACGTGAATCAGAGGGGTTCTGCTGAGGAGCGTTCATATTAGGATGTAAGGGATGAAGACTGCAGTGAAGGTTATGGTTATTCTTCTAGTTCGCTTAGTGAGTGAGTGAGTGAGTGAGAGTGAGTGAGTGAGTGAATGTGTGTGTGTGTGTGTGTGTGTGTGTGTGTGTGTGTGTGAATGCCACTGCTTCTGACATTTACAAGATCTAACATCTTGGCATTTTCTTCCACCAGTGTCAGGTTATACGTTTTTTGTCAACTACTGATGTATAACTCTCCAAAGGTTCTGCAGTCTTTGTGACTAGTTATTACATTTGCTGGTAGTTCTTGAGGGTTAGTTTGGTGTAGGCTGTTAGGGTTGTTCTGTTAAAATCGATTGTGGTCCTCTGCACCCCCCCCCCCCCCCCCCAAATGGTTGAAAAGAATACATCTGACATCTTGAATCTTATGGGTGTGCGTGTGTGTGTGTGTGTGTGTGTGTGTGTGTGTGTGTGTGTGTGTGTGTGTGTGTGTTCGCGCGCGTGTGCGTGTGTACTTATACACACATTTGACTTACATGCATAGATAAGCATGTAAGATTTAAGGTGTGTCTACAGTCAAGCAAGCGCCAGAGTAAAAAATCTAAGGCTTTTCTAGTAATGTTCATAGTGTTTATATGAAAAGCAAACAGTCATGTGAGCTGTATACAATGGTGATTAATATAGTTTTCCCCTCCGCTACAGATATGAGGTTTACTAATGATGAGATTTTTTGTATGCAACCTTTTATCCCACCATTAAGGTATCCGTATGCCGACTTCAGAATTGCGATTGCTGTATTAAATGTAGAAATAATAACATCTGCAAAAAGCTATAGTGCTCACAAACTGAAATTCTGTGTTTGATGTAAAAGACGAACAATTTAATCAAAGTTTACAAAGAACAGAAATCATTATAACATACAAAGTAAACGTTCTTTAATGATACTTTTTGTGTAAAATGTTGTCCGTGATGAAGTTTATCTAAAATAAAACTGGAACATATTTTATTAATATGTTGAGGTGTTACAGCTTTTAACAATGTGCAGAATCTATTTGGCATTAGCATGCATTTTGTATAGGAATGAAAGTAACTGTTTTGTATAGACAGAAAAAAGGTCCCACAGATACATATTGCTAGAGAGAGAGAGAGTGAGAGAGAGAGAGAAAGAGAAAGACAGACAGAGAGAAAGACAGACAGGAAGAAAGAGAGAGAGACAAAGAAAGAGAGAGAGACAGAGACAGAGAGAGAGAGAGAGAGAGAGAGAGAGAGAAGAGAAAGACAGACAGAGAGAAAGACAGACAGAAGAAAGAGAGAGAGACAAAGAAAGAGAGAGAGAGAGAGAGAGAGAGAGAGAGAGAGAGAGAGAGAGAGAGAGAGAGAGAGAGAGAGAGAGAGAGAGAGAGAGAGAGAGAGAGAAAGAGAAAGAGAAAGAGAGACAGCAAGACAGACAGGAAGAAAGAGAGAGAGAGACAAAGAAAGAGAGAGAGAGAGACAGAGAGAGATCTTTATTTTTCAAGGGTTATCGATTAAAGCATTCATGCTTTTTTTCCCATCTGAGCCTTATCCTTATCCTGATAATTCACTTTGGATCACAAAAGATTGTCCCTGCTAGGTGACCTTTTCACTCATAGATTGTCTTTGCTCAGGCCCCCATAACAATCTCTATAAATCAAGCCTTGCTTGTTCAGGAAGAACATTGTGGAATAATCTACCTATCTCTTTAAAATCAGCTCCTTCGAAACAAACGTTCAAGAAACTCTTGAAGAAACATCTGATAAACAAATTGTAAGTCCACTTTTAAACTGGAGTTTACCTTACATCTGGCTACTTTGTTGTTATTCCTACCTTTTTTATTTTGTATTTTCGTCATTTGTATATATGACTTGAGCTTATGTTATACTGTCTTGATTTGCCATGTCAAGTTTTGTTAGTCTGGATTTATATTTAAAAAAATCTCCATATACTTTTGTTTTCAACATGTATCAAAAGTGTACTTTGAATACTTTTATATGTCCATTTTCTTGACATTTTTGTGAGAGAAGGATAAAAAAAGTTGTGTAAACTTATTCTTTTACCCTCACTAAAGATCATTTTGACTTGACTTGACTTTCACAAGCTTTCCCTATCAGGCAGGTGGAGTGAAGTGCTTGGTCACAGAGAAGCACCAGCGGAAGTAAACAGCAGGAAGCTGCTCTCCCTCCTGTTCTGTGCTTGTCTTGGTCCTCAGAGCCTCTGCTCCTCTGTTGTGTTACTTCCAGCACAAACCGTTTACATGATTCTGCAAGTAAGCGCCTGTCCATTTTTGGACAATGCTTACTTTCTAGAAATGAATTTTATCTTGGATTTAAACTGCCAACAATAAAAATCCAACAACCAAAATCGGAATAAAAACAAAAACAACAAAACAAAACAAAATCCAGACTAATTTTTTTTTATTTGGTTTGATATGAAATACGTTTCTATAAATTAAGCAAAATAATAGAAGAATGTTAAATGATCATCTGCTAAAATTTTGTTGACTTATTATTCATTTTGTTATATTTAGAAATCAGAAATATTATTGGTGTATGACAATGTTTTTTGCATATGTTATATCTAAAAGAAACAAACAAACAAGCTAAACAGACACCAAGGAATAATTAGTAACTGTATTTGTACATTTTTTCTGCAAAATAAGGCCTCAGTGTCGTAAAAAAGTACGCCCATGACACACTAACAAAACATTCTATACACTTGTTACTATTCTCGTAAAGTAATACTTTTTTCCTTGATATTCAAACGTACTGTTGAAATAACAAAACTGACAAAATCGTTTGAGGTTAGTTTATATTTTACTCCCTTCTTTAGTAAGATAAACGATTAAAAAGAAACGTCTACTGTTGGATTTAGAAAAATATTCCTGAAGAAGAACACTACTGCTTTTCGTTTTTAGTTTTATCAGTACTCCATTTTGTCTTTCCCCACGACCATGCCGGGGGCCTGTCTGCACTGCACTGCAATCCAATACAATGTGATCTAATCTAATCCATCACAAAGTAACAGAACACATCACGACACAGCACAATATAGTTCATCCCTGAACAAGAAACTTAAGCAATGCAATGCTGCATAATACAATATAATATATATGGGGGACTGGATAACCTGATAGCGTGATGTGCTCGTGATCTGCTGACCCGGGTTCGATTCCCATGCAAAAGGTTTTTCCTCTGGAGTTAACATCAGTGCCGACTCCACTCTCCCCAAAAGCCCTCGGATGAGACTATAAGCCGAGGTCCCGTGTGCGATCGCATGCAGAACGTCTTGCGCAGACGTTAAAACCCGTTCCGCTTTTCGGAAGAATAGACCATTATGTGCCGGTGGGAACGGATGACAAAACTTACAAAACTACATACACACGGAAAATGGATGAGAAAAAGCACATGAGCGCTTATTGCATTATCCTCGATATAAAATAATAAAATACAAACTATATATAATGCGATGCAATGACATCCAGTACAGTGCAATCTGATCTAATCCATCACAACACACACATCACAATACAGTTAATCAAATGAGACTAATAGTGAAACAACACCAGGAAAATGCATCCCCCCCCAAAAAAAAAAAAAGGCAAACCAAACTCCCCTAGATAGGCTACAACAATGAGCTAATGGCGTTCCCCCAGTGGGACTGTCGTTCTGAGGACTGCACAGCAGCTGCCTTAAACATGCAGAGTAGAAAAGCTCCGAAAGAGGTCAGGCAGCAGGGAGCACCCAGGAGATGTTCTGTGGAGATCAGACGACCTCATGGATAGAAACACTACATAAACAGATCAGTCAGTAAACACGCAAGCAGGGGTCTGTGGGGAGTCTGCAATCTTGAGGGATGTTCATCACCTGTGTTGTTTAGTTCATGTGTGTTACACACAAATGAAGACAGGACTCAGAACGTCGGATTACTTGTTTATTTTGTGGAAAGCTATGTTGCGTGCATGTGCACGCTCCGCACTAATCCCCCCTCCTCACTCCTCCGCGCCCCCATTATTTGTCTCCATATGTTTGTTTCATTATTATTTTACTCTATTTCCATATCTTTCTATCTTCTGACCAACTTTCTC
>CM054152.1:49422251-49434751 GCA_028751875.1 Rapana venosa
GTGTTAGCGTTGAGTCACCGACATTCTGCATTGTCCAGGGAAGCTGAGGTAGGGGGTTCAGGCAGATGCTGGTGTTGTTCCAGAGCTAGAGCCTCAAGGTTCACACACGGTCAGGTTGGTGTACATGCGGCCGTTTGGGGCTACCATTCATATAGCGACACTCCCATTTCGTGGATGATATCTAGAAGTGAAGCCACTATGCATGTTTTCTTCTTCAAATTATTCAAAATGTTCAAGATCTTAAAATTCTTCTTTAAAATATTATTCAAATCATTTTTCTTTTCAAAATCTTCTTCAAAATAATTCCCTTCTTCAAAATATTATTCAAAATCTTCCTAAAATCATTTCCTTCAAAATCTTCCTCAAGGTCATTTCCTTTTTCAAAATCTTCTTTAAAATCTTCCTCAAAATCCTTTCCTTTTTCCAAATCTTCTTTAAAATCTTCCTCAAAATCCTTTCCTTTTTCCAAATCTTTAAAATCTTCTGTCACTTTCCCTCTGTTTTGATCTGTGTCTGTCACTGTTTCTGTCTGCTTGCCTCTCTGTCTTTCTGTGTTTTTGTCTATGCTTTTCTGCACATGTGTGTAAATCGAATCTGTTAATCTTTTATGAATGGTTGCACGCGTGTGGATGTTATGAATGCAGCGCTTTGATTTGTTCGTTTGAAAAGATTCAGCGCTATACAAACTCCATATATCATCATCATCATCATCAGTCATCATCATCATCACCATCACCATCATCATCATCAATCATCATCATCATCATCAATCATTATCATCAATTATCATCATCCATCATAACCCATCGTCATCGCCATCATCGCCACCAGCAGCAGCAGCAGCAGCAGCAGTAGTAGAGTAGTAGTATGTTCACACCACCCCCTTCAGCGAGGGGCCAAAGTCTATATGAATAACACTTTCACAGTGCAGACCTTGTTTGTGCTTTTTGTCTCTCTGTTAGTTTCTAACACCCTCCCCCCTTCCCCCTTTACGTTGTTTCTACTGGTCTCTTTCTTTACTCTGTCCGACACGTTGAGTTCACTCACGTCTGATCTTCCTCACAAGAAGAAATCGAAGCTATACATCTGGTGGCAGATGGTGATGACAGATATACAGTTGATCTCTCCTTCTCTGTCTGTCTGTCTATTTCTTTCTCTCTCTATCTCTTTCTGGCCTTATCTCTCTCTCTCTCTCTCTCTCTCTCTCTCTCTCTCTCTCTCTCTCTCTCTCTCTCTCTCTCTCTCTCTCTCTCTCTATCTTTCTCTCTTTGTCTTTCTGACTCACTGCCTCTATGTGTCTCTCTGTCTGTCTGTGTCATTGTTTCTGCCTCTGTCTCTCGCTCTCTCTATCTCTTTCTCCCTTATTATCTCTGTGCTTCTATGTCTCTCTGTCTGCCTGTCTGTCTCTGTCTTGTTGCGTCTTCTCTCTCTCTGTCTCTCTCTCTCTCTCTGTCTCTATCTATCTATCTATCTTATCTATCTCTGTGTCTATTATCCCTCTCTCTCTCTCTCTGTCTTTCCTCACATTTTTCTTCTTCACAACTCTTTCTATGGGTGTTTGTTTATGTCAGATTCTGTCACGCTCTGCTTTGTCTGCCTTTCAATCAATTTAACGTCTGTTCACTCTAAGTGATATTAGTTGTCTGCCTTTGTCTGCCTTTGTCTGTCTCCCTGTCTGTCTCTCTGTCTGTCTCCCTGTCTGTCTCCCTGTCTGTCTCCCTGTCGGTCTCCCTGTCTGTCTCCCTGTCGGTCTCCCTGTCTGTCTCCCTGTCGGTCTCCCTGTCTGTCTCCCTGTCTGTCTCCCTGTCTCTTTAATGCCTGTTTATGTTTCCTACCTCCACACAATGTCATTTTGTGTACCTCTTCTCATCATCATCATCATCTGCTCCCATAACCCCCTCCGGGGTCGTAGGGGCACTGCATTGACGAACGTTGCACCAGCTGGCTCCATTTGCGGCGGTTGTGTGCAAGTGCCTGGGTTGTGGAGAAGCTCTTCCCTGTCCATTCAGTGATGTTGTCTGCCCATTTCTTCCTCTGTCTGCCTCGCCTTCTCTTCCCCTGCACTGTTCCCTGCAGTATGGTTTTGGACAGCCCATCTGATCTTGTCCGTACCATCCGAGCTTCCTTTTCTTGACTGTGGTCAGCAGGTTTTCGTATTGCTTTACTTGTTGGGTGATGGTTTGTAGGGCTTCGTTGTTGGTAGTGTAGTCCATGTATGAAATGCCAAGGAGTCTTCTGAGGCATCTCATCTCTAGAGCCTGGATCCTCCTTTGTAGATCTGCATTCAATGTCCAGGATTCGCACGCATACAGAAATGTAGAGATGACTAGTGCATGCAGTAGCTTGACCTTGGTCCTGAGAGAGATGTTTCGGTCTTTCCAGAAAGTCTTGAGCTTTGCCATTGCTGCTATTGTTTGTGCAGCTCTTGCGATGATTTCGGTTTTTGAACCTTCTTCACTAATAATAGCTCCAAGGTACTTGAAGTGATCTACAACCTCAAGTTCTTTTCCACTGACTTTGATCTTGGTAGTGATTGGCTGGGCACTGTTTTGTTTTCTCGGCACTGATGTCTATGCCATATCTGGAGGATATTTTGTCCAGGTGGTACACTAGGTTGGCTAGTTCCTGTTCATTTCCTGCAAGTCCGTCAATGTCATCAGCAAACCTGAGGTTGGTGATTATCCGCGTCCAATATTGACTGTGCCAGTGTGATCTTCTAAGGCATCAGTCATTATGCGCTCAAGGAAGACATTAAACAGTGTTGGCGATAGGAGACAGCCTTGACGAACTCCCACTGAGGTATGGAACCACTCTCCAACTATGCCTTGGAAAAGCACTGCGTTCTTGGCTTTTGTGTATAGCTCTTTGATGGTCCGAATGATCTTTTGTCCCATGTTGTATTTCTTCATCGTGGCCCATAATGCGTCTGCCATACACGGTCAAACGCCTTTTTGAAGTCTATGAAGACGTGGTATAGTTTCTGTTGGTGCTGGCTGTATTTCTCGCACAAAACTCGCAGGTTGAATATTTGTTCTGTGGTGCTTCTGTTTGGGCGGAAGCCTTCCTGTTCTTCAGTGATGATCTTTTCTGCCCGTGGCTTTAGTCTGTTCAAGATGACTTTTAACATCACTTTACTGGCATGGCTTATGAGGCTGATCGTTCGATAGTTTTGGCATTGCTGTAGATTGCCTTTCTTGGGGAGCATGTTGATGAGTGATTGGGTCCAAGGTGTTGGCCACTCTCCAGTCTGCCAGATCTTGTTGCAAATTCTTGTGAGGATGTCTGTCACTTCCTCTCCCCCCCCCACCCCGTATTTGATCAGCTCTGCTGGGATGTTGTCAATGCCTGCAGCGTTACCATTTTTCAGTGATTTGATTGCTGTCTCAACCTCTTCACGAAGGATAGGAAAGTCATCATCTTCTGACGAGTCCTGACTTGTAAGTACACTGGGGTCACCTTGTGTCTGATCGTTGTAGAGCTCTGAACAGTACTCTGTCCATCTGTTAATGATATCTTTTTCCTCTGTGAGGCAGTTTCCGTCTTTGTCTTTGATGCTGGTGACTCTTGTCTGTTTCTGCTGTGTGAGCTCTTTCACAATTTGATAGGCTCTTCTGCTGTTGTTCTTGGTCAAATTTTCTTCAATATCTGAACATTGTTTCTCAATCCATTCTTCTTTGGCTTTTTTCATGTCTTTCTTGATCTTTTTGCTGATCTCTCTGTATTCCCCTGCTCCGGTTGTGTACTTGACACTCTTCAATTTACTTCGTTTATCACACATATCCAGGATTTTATCTGTGATCCATGGTTGTTGTTTTTTCCTAGCGGTGCTTGCCAAGTAGCTCCTTTGCTGTTTCCGTCATCACTGCATTGAAGCTGTTGGTTATTGTCTCTGCATCTTTATCAAGTGTAATCAGTGCAGCAAATTGTTCACCTATTTTTGCTTGGAAGGCTTTTGCAATGGTAGGTTCCTTCAATCTTTCTAGGTTGAATTTTAGCCTGATGTTCTTAGGCTTGTTGATATTTTTCAGCTGGATTTTAAAGTTCAAGAGCACCAGGTTGGGGTCAATGCCCATGTCTGCACCTGGAAATGTTCTCGTCTTGGCTCTGTTGATGCCAGATCTGAACCGGTTTTGTACCAGTATGTAATCAATCTGGTTGTGATGGGTTCCATTAGGTGCATGCCACGTCCAGCGTCGGGATGCCTTGTGGTCCCCAACGGTGTTTGCAAGCACCATGTTGTTGTAGCTGGCAAATTCCAGTAGTCTGAGTCCTCTTTCGTTGGTAGCTGTAATACAGGAGGGTCCACAGAATTTGCTCCAGTCTTTCAGCGCATCAGCATCCACCTTAGCATTCCAGTCTCCTTGAATAATTAGGATGTCTTTTTTGTTAGCTTTGTCGATAATGCCCTGGAGCTGCATGTAAAATTCCTCTACTACTTCATCTTAGTGTGGATCTATTTCTATGTGCGTTTGTGTGTCCGCGTGCGCGTGTGTGTATATGTGTGTGTGCGTGTGTGTATGTGTGTGCGTGTGTGTGTGTGTGTGTGTGTTTCTCTCTCTGTAGATCTGTCTCCTCCGCCTGTCTGTCTGTATCTCTCTTTCTGTCCCTGTCTCTCTCTCTCACTCAGTCTTTCTCTGTGTTTCTTTTTTCTGAAGTGCCAGTCAATAAGTAAACTGTTTTGTCCTCCACTAATTGTGCCTGTGGTGTTTCAGAAGTCACACTGTCTTCATCATCGGGAGGTGGGGCAGTTAAAGCAGACGCCCCATCATCCACATTTCCATGATGAAACCTTGCCCTGTTTAACGTGTTTATCAACTTCTGGCCTTTGTCTTTGTCTTGGACGAAATCGTTGAAGTCTGGAATTAAAGATATGAATAATGCGGTACCTGTATCTCATTGTCTCCCTCTAAAACTGTTAGTGTGTGTGTATGTGTGTGTGTGCGTATGTGTGTCTGTGTCTGTGTCTGTGTGTCTCTGTCTACCTCTGTTTCTGCATTTGTGATGCTCGACCACGAAATGAGTGGCTAACACAATGGCGTGTGAAACCTGTCATATACGCAAACTCTTACCAATGGTGAGTTTTATCCGAAGACAGAAGGAACTATATCAAGTTATGGGGGTTGAGACTTCGAGTTTCGTTGAGCTGTGTGTTTATGGCGATGTTTTCCATGGACTTAACACTGATATAACAACAACAACAACAACAGCAAGAAGAAGAAGAAGAAGAAGAAGAAGAAGAACAACAACAACAACAACAACAATCATCATCATCATCATCATCATCATCATCACCATCATTATAATCGTAATCGTAATAGTAATAAGTAAAAACAATCAAATAATAATAATAATAACGTGCTTCTTGTAACGGATGCACTTTAGATAACATTGTAACGGGGCGGTAATTAGATTACCTCCCATACGATCAGAGTCTTGTCGCAGCGGGGTGTTTCTAAATCGGGACACACCTGCGGATTGTGAGACACTCTGTTTGGTTGGGTGCTGGTTTAGACCCCTCAATCCATAGACTTTGCCCGCACACATAATGAAACGTAGAACGTATGCAGCTTTTGGGGAGTCCATGTTCTCATTGCCTGACTGTGCCACATACCTGAGAAGTGTGCAGAGATGGGACAATACAACAAATTGACGGGTAAGCAAGTGGATGGAGGTGTGGGCTGTTAGAGGGCGGGGACACATATATAATAATAAATAATAATAAAATGGAACTTATATAGCGCTGTATCTTGCACAGACAAATCAAAGCGCTTGCACTCAACTCATTCTTACACAGTCATGCAACCAATAGCAAGTAATAGTTCTAACAAGTCCAAATGCACAGGTTATACACTTTGGCAAGGTGATGGAATCTTTGGCTGTTGAAAAGCAGGGATAGCTATGAAATGAAACAGGAGAGGAAATTCTTAGGTTTGAAACAAATATGTCTTGAGGCCAGATTTAAAAGTGTCACAAGAAGGTCTTTGGCGAAGAGAGATAGGGAGGCCATTCCAAATCGATGGACCAGAAACAGAGAAAGAGCGACGGCCAACAGTGGACTGGTTGAATCTAGGTATTTGTAAGCACAAGGAATCTGCAGCAGAGCGAAGGGAACGAGAAGGGGTGTACAGGTGGAGACATTCACAGAGGTAGGAGGGTGCTGTTTTGTGGAGACATTTGTAACAGAGGGTACTGATCTTATAGTTTATTCTTTGTGGCACAGGCAGCCAGTGGAGAGATCGCAAGAGAGGGGTAATGTGCTCAGATTTTTTCTTTCTGAGGACTAGTCGAGCTGCAGAGTTTTGAATACGTTGAAGGGAGTGGATAGATGATGCTGGCAGACCAGCCAAAAGAGAATTGCAATAGTCCAGACGTGAAAGAATGAGAGATGCCACGAGTTTTGATGTTGCATCTGTGGACAGGTACTTTCGAATTGCACTAATACGCCGTAATTGATAGAAGCACGACTGGCAGGTCTGGGTGATGAATTTTTGCATAGAGAGTGTGTTGTCAATAATGACCCCTAGATACTTTACAGCAGTGGATAGAGGGACTGATGCATTGCCGAATTCTATTGAAGCTGTTGTAATGGAAGAGAGTTTGTTTTTGGTCCCTACAAGCATGGCTTCAGTTTTATCAGCGTTTAGTTGTAACTTGTTCTCTATCATCCAGTTTTGGATATCTTGAAAGCAGTAGGCCATATTTATCAAGAGAGAAGGCAGATTTTCAGGTGTGTCACTGCTTAGAATCTGAGAGTCATCTGCATAAAAGTGATGGTTGATCTGATGACGGTTAATTATATGTGACAGTGGAGCGGTGTAGAGAGTGAAAAGAACAGGGCCCAAAACTGATCCCTGCGGGACTCCACATTCCAGTCTGGCAGGTACTGACTGAATCTTATATATACCAGTTAACTCGGCTTTCCCTGTTTAACAAGTATGTATAATTATCTCTTAATGTGTTTATTCAAAACTAATTGCTGATTTAATAGTTATAATTAAACAAGGGGTCATACAGTTGTAAGATAAGAGGTTACAGCAGCTGCTGTGTAAATAGAAACAGCCAGTAGTGTCAAATCAAGTCACAGTTGTATGTCCAGATGGTACATTGAATAAGCAATGCATTCGCTTTTTTCATCAAGCCATCTATCTAGGAACACAAATCTTTATCAATATTATCTAACTACATTATAACCATAACCAATACTAATAAGACTAACTCCATAGAAACAGAGAAAAAAAGAAAGAAAACACACACTCACACGTGACCAAAAACAAAAGACAAAAACTTCATCAACAAAGAAAGTGGACCCCTCCCCCAAAACAAGAAAAATACACAGCATAACTGGTACACGCGCGCACGCGCAATATAACACAACACAACAACATTTGTACTCACTTAGATTTGGATTACAAGAAAATGAGAGAAAAAAGTAACATCTCGAACAAAATAGATCAGGTAACATTACCCGTTTCATTGGCATACTTTATAATTAATGACAGCCAACACACAAAAAGTCGTGAACCCCCCAAAAAAAACAAAAACAAAAAAAAACAACCGCAAACACACACACCAAAAGAATCAATCAAGGAAACAAACAAACAGAAGAAAGCATCCCCCCAACAAAAGAAAATAAGATAAAAAAAAATAAACAAAACATCAACAAAAACAAAAAACCCCAAATACCCAAACAAAGAACAAGAAGAAAATACTATGCACCCATACCTAATTGCATCGATAATACTGTCAGCAATTATATCCTTCGTCTCCTCTCAACATGCAAGAACAATTATTCATATGCACTCATGTAAGTTGAGTAGTTTGTTCCCAAAACCCAATCAAGGCCATGAACTGTTAGATAGAATACAGAAAGACAGCCAGAAACGTTGAATTGATGAGAAGGCGACATAACAGCTACGTGTGTGAGAATTGTGAGACGAACATAGCTACACACTTTTTTTATATCTCAAAAGCAACAAGCGTGGCTTAAGGAATCAACAGAGACTAGTGCAATCAATGCAGATGAACAAAGCCTCGAGTTCTACTGGAATGGGGAGGACGTCAAGCACCAACCAGGCAAGGAGATGCGGGGATGCAATCCCTGCCTTACATATCGCTTCATACCCATCCAACATTTGATAAATCGCCGCCATCATTATCATCATCGTCATCATCATCGTCATCATCATCATCATCATCATCGTCGTCGTCGTCGTCATCATCTATTGAACTAGATGACCATCAGTTGGACATGAGGAACACATCGGTCAACAGTTTTCTGCAGGCTCGACTGTCTTCAGTCTTTTGCAAATGAATGATTGAATGAATGAATGTTTATATAAATGAACACACTGTTCTAAAACAAAGGAAGAGATAGTTGACTGAATACATGAATATAGACACAGGAAATGCACTAAAGCTAGTGGCTGGTTAACAGTTATGAAAAATGGTCTTTTGGAAACTCTTTAATCAGAAGAAGAAGAAAATAAGCATATGTATCTGTTTTTATATCTAAATATATATCTTTATTCAATGTATTACTGCTGCTTATGTTGGGCATTTTGCTGCATTTTATTTGAAATGTTTATCTTTTTTTCTCTGTGAACTTTGTGAAATGACAAATATGTAACCATTGCCCACAAAGTATTTTCGAACTTTTTCTTGATAAGGAAAATCCACTTTCTGTCTCTTTACCTCCAAATATACAGATTCGGGACTTAGTTTCCACTAGGCTTTCACACAGTTAAACGCAAAATCAATACACAGGGTGTGAAATCCGAGAAGACAGATGGGAGGGAGCCTGCCCATGAAGACCCAATCAGTGGAATGGTCTGGCAAATAGGCAGTGATACAGAAGCACCCCCCCCACCCCCCACCCTCCGAAACTTTGTCGAAGTGAAAACTCATGGGAACATGAATGGAGGCAATCAGCACATGGTTCACAATCACTTAACTATTCTAGTTTGTCGCCTGCTTTTAGTACTGCAACTCCCCTGTGGGGATGACAGGGGGGAGGCAGGGAATGTCGGTATAAACAGCATCCCCACATTCTGGAAATTATGTGCTAGGATTTTCTTTTTTTCAATCACTCTCTTTGTTTCTGCCTTGTTCCTTTTCTTCCTGTCACCTCCCTTTTGACTATTTTCTGCCTTCTCGGTCAATTGTTCTTTTTTTCCTAGAAAGACTTAAAAGATAACAATTCTCACTTATATCAAAGTCTGACTTGTCAGGCGCTAATCGGCAGTATGACGCATCTTCACTCCTATAACAGACAACACTAGTTGCTGTCTGAGCGTTCGGGGAAGAAGCAGCACTGCACCAATCCTCTGATTATTCCAGTGTATAGTATGATCTTTGGGAGGCACCGTGGTAGAGTGGTTTAGGCGGTCAACTCGTGATCCAGAGGTCGCGGGTTCGATCCCCGCTCGGCTCGGTGTTGTGTCCTTGGGAAAGACACTTTACTCCTATTTTCCTCACTCCACCCAGGTGTACAAGTGGGTACCAGCTCTGCTGGGGAAGTATCTGGCGACAGACTAGCGTCCTGTCACAGGGGTGGTGAAAAACCATCAGTTCGCTTAACGCTACAGAAACCGGGATAAGCTCCGGCTCTATGGGCCTTCTGGCTCGAAAGAACATACTATAGTATGATCTTAGTACTGCAACACATGAGTTAAACTAAAGTGAAGTGAAGTGAAATAAATGGATTGCATTTTATTGAAAGAGGGTTATGGCAGAAGCAAACCAACCTCTTTACAACCAGCCAGCCCTCTGGGCAAAGAGAATGCACAATGCCAGCACACCCCTCTCAACCAAACAACAGACAAACGACAAAATGTTGAAAGAAAAGCGGAAAAAATAATTCACATCATCCAAAATGTAAAGGACATAACTATATATTGCATGCATACAATTTCAAAAATCGACTGTAGAGGAGAGATTGATTGATTACATGATTGATTGATTGATTGAAGTTTATTTTCACAAGAGGAAGGAAAAAGCATGACAATTGCTTTTTGATATCGAGAGAGAGAGAGAGAGAGAGGTGGGGGGGGGGGGGGGGGGGGGGGGAAAGGAGAGAGAGAGAGAGAGAGAACTCGAACTCGAACTCAAATATTTTAAAGAGGGTAGTTGGATAAGCCAGAGGCTTCTTTACACCAGGCCCTCATGGGCAAAAAGTGAAACAAACATGAACAAACCAATGAATCAACAAACAAAATAGTGTCAAAAAGTAATGAAATGAATCACACAAATTGCCATTCAATTATTGGTAAATCAAGAAATCAATGAAAGACCACAAAAGTTAACCGATCGATTGAAAAAACAAGACCAATTAAACTCTGACAAACTCCCCTCCCTGACACCCCACTCCCCTAAACAGACAACCCTCCCCAAAAATCAACACACACATACTCGCACACACACAGACACACACAGACACACTCACACATACACACAGGCGCGCGCGCAGGCGCAAGCACACTCACACACACGCGCGCGCGCAAGCACACTCACACACACACTCATTCACACGCAACGTACGCACGCACACACACACACACACACTGCGCGTACATATGCACAGACACGCACGTGTGCGCGTGCGAGCACACACACAAACCATCCTGGATACTAATCCATACACGTGTACATCTCCTCACATTAATTTTTATAATAGCCTTACGTCATAATCATCAAAGTATCATAACCACACATTTGCCCCGGCATCAAATAATGAGCATTATTTGAAGCACGCCCCCCCCCAAAAAAAAAAAAAAAAAGACCCCCTAAAAAGCAAGCGGTAGAGCATCAGGACACACACACACACCCCCCCACACACACACACACGCACGCACGCACGCACGCACGCACACACACAGTTCAACAAGCACGCTCACCCAATGTTTATTATAGGAAATTAAACAAGTGTGCGTGGTACGCTTTTTTAAAAGATGATATGCTACTTTTCTCTTTTATAAAGACTGGGATTTCTTCCCATAATCTGCTACCGGAATAAACAAGAGATAACATAAAGAGATCGGTTCTTGGACGAGGAGTAACAACACTACTTTTGTTACGAACAGTTTTAATAGGGAACCTCTGACAAAGATAATAGGAGCTAGTTCATTCATGATCTTATACATAAATACACCTTTATTAAAGAGACAATGTAAACTAAAAGGAAGAATGTTTAACTCTTTGTAGCTATTAGTTTCTAAGGAAGTAGTTCTAAGGAGAATTAACTTGAGAGACCGTTTATATACTCCATCAAGTTGTCGTATACAGTTTTTACTTGCCAAATCCCAGCATGTAGATGCATAGTCAAGATCAGGTTTTATGTAAGCGTAGAAGAATAGTTTTCGAGTATGTTGATCAAGGAAATGTTTTATTCGGTTAAGTTGGAATAGCTTCTTAGATATTCTTTTTAGAAATACTAGAAACATGATCTGAACCATGACAAATTATTATCGATATATAGACCAAGTAGTTTATATGAACTGACTTCTTCTAGTATTTTATCGTAACTCTTTATTCCATTTAATTTGGTTTTAAAGTTTTGGCGCTTTTGTCTTGTTGTAATCACCATGAACTTTGATTTCAGAGGACGGAGAGCCATTGATTGCACTCTGGCCACGCTGCTAGATTGTTTAAGTCTTCTTGCAATATAGTAGCTACAGAGTTTACATCATGATCAGCTGTATGTATGGTAGTGTCGTCAGCAAAGATTTCACAAGTGGAAGAAATATGGAGAGGAAGATCGTTGATATTTATAGAAAAGAGGACTGGCCCTAGCACAGCACCTTGAGGAATACATACTTCACAGGCAAAAGGGACGACAACATTGAATCTTGATAAACAGCTTGTCTTTTATCAAGAAACGAGGTCATCAGTTTTAGAGAGTCTGCACACAAACCATACATAGCCAGTTTCTTTACTAGGAGTTTGTGGTCGGTACAGTCAAATGCCTTGGCAAAGTCTACAAAAACTGCTCCAGTTAAGATATTATTGTTGATATTTAAATGCCATTGCTCTATGAGATTGATGAGTGCAGTATGACATGAATCATTTTCTCTAAAGCCACTTTGATTAGGATGAAATAAGTTATGCTCAGTAAAGTATGACAGAAGATGTTGCTTTAGATGCTTTTCTAAAGGTTTAGATAAAATAGATAGAATGGAAATGGGTCGATAGTTGGAAGGGTCATTTGGACCTCCAGATTTAAGAACAGGTATAACTTTGGCATCTTTAAACGTTTGAGGATAGGAACTTTTTTCAATACATAGATTATAGACATATGTAAGATGTTCAGAGATTACTTGCGCGGAAATCTTCAAGATTTTGATGTCTAAATTATCTAAACCACGGGATTTTGTTTGTTTTAATGAATACAACTCCTTATGCACTTCATACACACCAATATATTTGAATGACAGTTAAGACTTTATTGACTTAGAGCTACAAAATTCACGTAAAAGAGGTAAGTAATTGAATTCTGAGCGGTCAAT
>CM054152.1:49439751-49449751 GCA_028751875.1 Rapana venosa
TTGCTTGAAAAAGTACAGGAGAATGATGGGAATGGAGAAGGCAGAGAGAGAGAGAGGAGAGAGAGAGAGAGAGAGAGGAGAGAGAGAGAGAGAGAGAGAGAGAGAGAGAGAGAGGGAAGGAGAGAGAGGAGTTCTATCTGCAGTGTGAAGGAACCGAAATAAAAGTTGCTTATTCAGGGTCTATATAATTTCATTCATTTTTTTGCAGTCTTCTCATATGTATGTGTGTGTGTGTGTGTGTGTGTGTGTGTGTGTGTGTGTGTGTGTGTGTGTCGGGGTGAGTGGGGGTGGTGGCGCCCTCTTTTTCTTTGTGTATACATTAAACCCCAGCCTATCTTGCATGATCCCACGCCAGAAATGTGCATGAAATCGGAATTGTTCAACCCCTCCCCTTTTCCCCCACCCCCTCTCTACATGTTTGCATGTTGCCGAGCAATTTCTCGTGCAGGTCCTGCTTTGTGGGAGATTTCAAGGTGGCTAAAGTAATGTCTTTTCAGTGTCATCCCAGATTACACTATCAATATCACTCTTTTGATTGTAGCCAACCTCTATGTGTGAAGTAACAACACAATTCCACTCCACCCTTCACCTTCACCTATCTCGTAGTCCGGTAGACCGTGGGAGCACCACTGAAGATTTTGCAACCAGATTCCTCCACTCCCTGTGGTCCTCTGCTTTCCGAAGTAAATCGTTCCACTCACGGCCAGTCCTCTCTCTGATATTGTCTTTCCATCGTTTTCTCTGTCTGCCTCAATATCTCCCTCCTTGTACCATTACCTATAGAGAAGTCTTGGCCAGTCCCTATGTTTGTGTCACGTACCACTTCAGTTTGTGTTTTTTCACTGAATTCAGGAGATCTTTGTGTGGTCCATGGTGTTTTTAATTATGGTTGTCTCATTTCCTTATTAATGATGTGATCTCTTTATGAGATACCAAGGAACCAGTTCAAATAATCAATCAATGGCAATGAATTCAGTTAGCATACACCAAACGAAACTGACATAACTATTTAATCACTCACAACACTGGAGCAAATAAGCACTTCAAGCGTTGACCTCGGTATATTCTGTATCTGTAACCAACAACCAACTGCTGTATTAATAAAAGTAGAGAATTCTCACTTACAGCTCAAACAGAACAAAAATACTGTTTTTCCGTTCTAAGTCATCTTGTCTGACCTTACCAGTCATCCCCTCTCCCTTGAAGAAGAATGCCACCCCAGTCAGCAACAAGAGAATGACTCACAAACACCGCACAACCTGTTATATTGAGGTTGAGTTGCAGATATGTTGATGGTCAGCGGGGCTTCAACCAACAGGATTGGGACCGGATGGCTACTGACCAATGTATACTTTTGGAAACAGAGACTAGCCTATCCTTACCACAGATCGTAATCAGGTGAGACACAAATACAGTTAGAAGCTAAGAAAAGCTAACGCTGATTCATAGAGAAAAGGAGGTGGAAAATGAAGAGAGGGGAAAGGTTCTTTGCGAAGTTCCTGATGCTTTAGCCACATTGACGTGTTCACGCCAGACGGCCGTGTTTCATGGCTCCAAACCCTTACCAACCAGATAATATGATTGCTACAACAGAAAAGATCTAGACAGACTCCACAGTCGTGCTGGCTTCAAGTGACCAAGGCATTCTTTGGGGTTTCCACACACAGAAAGAGAACCACCGGTACTCAGCATGGCTTAACTCAGAACTTGCAAATTCCTTTGACATCGTCTCAGCGCAGCTTTAACCAATGGACAAAGGGTATGCCAGCAAAGCATGCCCAACACCTTGGTGATGGGGTACAAACAGCTCACCTTTCCATGCCAGTTCTCTTCAACACGGAGCTGGTCACTTGAGACAAGGGAATTGGGGATGAATAGAGCCTTTGACTACTCTACACAATTCCGGGCTACAAAGCCATGTGATCACGTGTACACAGACAAGAGTTTTGTCTAAACACATCTGAAAACTCCCCCCCCCCCCCACCTCCCTCTTTCGAATGGAGTCTATCTCTTGCAGTTGATTTAAAACTCTAATGAAGAGCGATTTCCAAGAAACCTTAACTGACTTCTTTAGACTCCATGGCCACACCAAATCACAAGTTTTGACCATGTAGAACACCTTCTTTCGATTAGAGAGGTGAAAGGGGGTTGCAATTCCAACTTTAAAGTGTGCAAAAAGCATAGTTACTATACCACATGGATGAGCTGGGACTCCCAGTGCAAGTTTATACACTGTAGTATCGAAACTTCGTAACTTTGTAATCAGTTTTGGGTGTATTGAGAAAGAAAACCCTTCTTGTGTATGTCAGCCTGGAATGGACAAAAGAGGATGAAAGGGATATGAATACTCTTGTGTCATGCTTCCAATGTTTCTTGCTAACAGTTTAGTTAAAATGTTAAGAAGTTTTTCAAGCCGTGTTTAATATGTAAACGATATGCCTGATCCAGAATAGGTTTGGAGAAAAGCAAAACATCAAGAAACTTCTTCTACAAATTCTTCCTCAAATTCTTTGTCAAATGATACAATGCAACAGGTCATGATCGATCTTTAACCTTTGAAGTTAATATCTACCAGTTCCCCCTCCACCGTAGCTCATGCGCACATGCTTCCATGAGGCAGGTATATTTACCTGACTGGCTCTTGGTATCGAAGGTATTCCATTATTCACAACAATATATTTGCACAAAGTGATCACAACACAAATGCCAGTGGCTTGTTCTGTTGACTGTCTCCTCCGTCCTCACCCCTGAGACTCCTCTGAAGTCGTAGTATGGCTGCCTATACGGCGAAGATCTTAAAAACCAGCCATATACGCAAACCTCTCATTCAGTGTACAATTTCAATATCACACTGATTCCCAGGTGGGATGAGTGAGTCAGAGTGCACATCCTGAGTGATCCAACAGAGTGTTAAGCTGGGGAACGCACAACAAAACCTACTCCTGAGACATAAGCTCCCGTGAACAGAAGTTATCACGGGGGAACAAAACCAGTGTGACAGCAAAGTGGGTTGTAATGAATTTAACAGGGGAAGGAATTTAGAGCAAAAACACCCCCGCTAAAAAGACAGTTGACCATGTTATAGCTCCAGAATGTCATGCCAATGAACACAGATCAGGGAATGATGTGTGCACTTCACAGCATTATTCTGTCCATGGACGCTATAGCCGACTGGTTAAACCCGTTTTACTTTAATCCTACGGTTCCATCATTTCTGATCCTCAACTTTATGGCACTCCTCTTCTTTTCTTTTATGCAGCAAGCGAGAAAGAAATCGAGACAATTCTTAAAGGAATGACTATAAAATCATGTGATCTCAACCCAGTACCTGCTTCTCTTTTCGCACAGTGCCTGCCACAACTTATATTCACTATCACAAAGATAGTAAACTCATCTCTTGTTTCAGGAAATGTTCCTTCAGCTCTCAAAACTGCTATAGTCACACCGCTACTAAAAAAGCATGACCTTGAACCTAACATTCTGAAGAATTACAGGCCTATTTCCAACCTACCTTTTATCTCTAAAGTCCTTGAAAGAGTAGTTCTGAAACAGCTCAACAACCACCTTCTCTCCAACAGTCTTCTTTCTGCGATTCAGCTGCCTATCGCGCCAACCACAGCACTAAAACCACCCTAGTCCACACTTAAAACATGCTTCTACTTGCTTCTGACTCGAGGAAAATCTCCCTCCTCACTCTACTCGGCTTATCTGCAGCCTTTGACACTATTGACCACTCTATTCTTCTCTCCTGTCTTCAAGAAACGTTTGTTACTGGTACAGCCCTCACATGGTTTAGCTCATACCTTTTTTTTTTTTTGCTGCCTCATCTTCTGTGACGTCCCCCGTCCTGCTGTTCCCACGCCGCTCACTCCAATCTCCCCGCCACAGCCATACCCAGATTCGTTATGTCTCATCCCCAGGGTCGGAGGTCCACAGGGAGCCAATCACTATCAGGCCGCCGTGGGGCCACCAGCGAGAGGGGCCCTGCACTGCTGCTGGGTCACTTTGGTGGAGTTCGGTGGTGCCTGTTCTGAGCTAACATACGCAGGACACCACCTACTAAGCCCCCTACTAAAGACAGTATTAGCTCAGTCGCGGAGCCAGACTGAGTGAGTTGCCCACCCGAGGTGGCAACCACCACAACGTCCCTCCAACGACCGTTCCCCGCGAACCTCCAACCCCAAAGGCTTTGGCACAAACTCACCACAGGCACAGAAGTGTATGGGCAAACCATCTGAGGTCACCATGAGACCAGAGCAGCTGGGATCACCGAATCAGAGGCAATTTTTTAATTGCATGATGATCAATGACAATGAGGATGACGTAATTATGCTGCTGTGGAAGTGCATATGCTTTGAGACTACTTGACAGGGTTGTACTCTACGCTTACTATCATAATATATCCCGGCGTCAACCAGGCCTGAGAGATACAGACACCTGCAGTGTTGGTCAGGTAATTTGAGCAACACTCTCAAATTCGCATCCGTTAAGTGGATGAAGCTCGACTGTGTGGTCCCAGTCTTCCCACTGAGCCCACAGCACACTCACTCTGGGTAGGAGCCGGCCGGAGTCCGAAAAATCCCTATGACTTATGGGAATCGAACCCGCGACCTTCCAGTCCGTAACCCAAGGCGCTAACCACTGCGCCATGGCGGCTGGCGTTTAGCTCATACCTGACTGACTGATTCCAGACAGTCACAGTAAACAAGATTCATTCAGTACCTGCCAGACTGGAATGTGGAGTCCTGCAGGGATAAGTTCTTGGCCCTGTTCTTTTCACTCTCTACACTGCTCCACCGTCACATATAATTAACCGTCATCAGATCAACCAAAACTTTTTTGATGCAGATGACTCTCAGATTCTAAGCAGTGCCACTCCTGAAAATCTAACTCCTCTCTTGACAAATATGGCCTACTGCTTTCAAGATATCCAAAACAGAATGACAGAGAACAAGTTACACATAAACGCTGATAAAACTGAAGCCATGCTTGTAGGGACCAAACACAAACTCTCTTCCATTACAACAGCTTCAATATAATTCGACAATAGGTCTGTCCCTCTATCTACTGCTGTGAAAATATCTAGGGGTCATTATCGACAACACACTCTCTATGCACAAAATTCATCACCCTGACCTGCCAGTCGTGCTACTATCAATTACGCGTATTAGTGCAATTCGAAAGTACCTGTCCACTGACGCAACATTAAAACTCGTGGCATCTCTCATTCTTTCACGTCTGGACTATTGCAATTCTCTTTTGGCTGGTCTGCCAGCATCATCTATCCACTCCCTTCAACGTATTCTAAACTCTGCAGCTCGACTAGTCCTCAGAAAGAAAAAAAATCTGAGCACATTACCCCTCTCTTGCGATCTCTCCACTGGCTGCCTGTGCCACAAAGAATAAACTATAAGATCAGTACTCTCTGTTACAAATGTCTCCACCAAACAACACCCTCCTACCTCTGTGAATGACTTCACCTGTACACTTCTTCTTGTTCCCTTCGCTCTGTTGCAAATTCCTTGTGCTTACGAATACCTAGATTCAGCCAGTCCACCGTCGGCCGTCGCTCTTTCTCTGTTTCTGGTCCATTGATTTGGAATGGCCTCCCTATCTCTCTCCGCCAAAGGCCTTCTTGTGACACTTTAAAATCCGGCCTCAAACATATTTGTTTAAATTCAGAGCTATCCCTGATTTTCAACAGCCAAAAATTCCATCACCCTGCCAAAGTGTATAACCTGTGTATGTATGTGTGTGTGGGGAGGGGGTGCATTTGGACTTGTTAGAACTATTACTTGCTATTGGTTGCATGACTGTGTAAGAATGAGTTGAGTGCAAGCGCTTTGATTTTTCTGTGCAAGATACAACGCTATATAAATTCCATTTCTTCTTCTTCTTCTTCTTCTTTTCTTCTTCTTCTTCTTCTTCTTCTTCTCTTCTTCTTCTTCTTCTTCTTCTTCTTCTTCTTCTTCTTCTTCTTCTTCTTCTTCTTTCTTATTACTATTATTATTATGTCGTGGGTTCGAATCTCGTTGGTGAATAGAGGGTAGGGATTACTTTAGATCTCTCAGGTCAACTTCAAGTGAAGACATGCCAGTGCTTTATATCAATTCTTTATATAACTCTTTTATATATATATATATATATATATATATATATATATATATATATATATATATATATATATATATATATATATATATATATAATTATATATATATATATATATATCCATAGTCCCATGGACCTTGGGGCACCAATGAAGATTCTGTAACTAGCTTCCTCCACTTCACACGGTCTTCTGCTATATATCACATGTACATCAAATATGTACATGAAATACCACGTAATTCATGTCAGCATTCTGTGGGCTCCAGAAACAGCAAACACGCCCATCATACATCCCTGAAGTCGGAATGTAGCTACCTTCGTGAGGAGCATAAACGATTGCATTCACAAAATCTGACCTTTGGTGAACCTCGGAGGTGTAGCTGAGGACCTGTACAGAAAAGAAGCCCATCCTGTGTTTGGCATATTGTGCCCATCCTGGGTTTGGCATATTGTGCCCATCCTGGGTTTGGCATATTGTGCCCATCCTGGGATTGGCATATTGTGCCCATCCTGGGGTCGGCATATTGTGCCCATCCTGGGGTCGGCATATTGTGCCCATCCTGTGTTTGGCATATTGTGCCCATCCTGGGGTCGGCATATTGTGCCCATCCTGGGGTTGGCATATTGTGCCCATCCTGGGGTTGGCATATTGTGCCCATCCTGGGGTTGGCATATTGTGCCCATCCTTGTTTGGCATATTGTGCCCATCCTGGGTTTGGCATATTGTGCCCATCCTGTGTTTGGCATATTGTGCCCATCCTGGGTTTGGCATATTGTGCCCATCCTGGGTTTGGCATATTGTGCCCATCCTGGGTTTGGCATATTGTGCTCATCCTGTGTTTGGCATATTGTGCCCATCCTGGGTTTGGCATATTGTGCCCATCCTGTGTTTGGCATATTGTGCCCATCCTGGGTTTGGCATATTGTGCCCATCCTGGGTTTGGCATATTGTGCCCATCCTGTGTTTGGCATATTGTGCCCATCCTGGGTTTGGCATATTGTGCCCATCCTGGGGTCGGCATATTGTGCCCATCCTGGGGTTGGCATATTGTGCCCATCCTGTGTTTGGCATATTGTGCCCATCCTGGGTTTGGCATATTGTGCCCATCCTGGGTTTGGCATATTGTGCCCATCCTGGGTTTGGCATATTGTGCCCATCCTGTGTTTGGCATATTGTGCCCATCCTGGGTTTGGCATATTGTGTCCATCCTGTGTTTGGCATATTGGTGCCCATCCTGTGTTCGGCATATTGGTGCCCATCATGTGTTTGGCATATTGTGCCCATCCTGGGTTTAGCATATTGTGCCCATCCTGGGTTTGGCATAATGGTGCCCATCCTGGATTTAGCATATTGTGCCCATCCTGTGTTTGGCATATTGTGCCCTGTGTTTGGCATATTGTGCCCTGTGTTTGGCATATTGGTGCCCATCCTGGGTTTGGCATATTGGTGCCCATCCTGGGTTTGGCATATTGGTGCCCATCCTGGATTTGGACAAATGGAGGGTTTTCCTGACACAAGCCATCTTCACTGTGTTAGTGTCAACTGACCATTGGTCTCAGACCTCCCTCCTGTCAGCATTTGCAAGTAAAAACCATACGTCTCTCTGCCTGTTGCTGTTGCTCCGCGTGGTTCTGTCAGTGTGTCTGTATCTGCCCAGTGTCTGTACCTCTCTGAGTCTCTCTCGGTCTGTTTAGTTGCTCTTAGCCTCTCCCACTCTGTCTGCCAGTGTGTTTTTCAGTCTGTTTATCTTTCTGTGTACCTACTCTCTGTCTGGCTGTGTGTCTGTCTGTTTTTTAAAATTAATTAATTAATTTATTCTTTTCTATCGAGGATAATGGAATAAGCACTTATGTGTTTTTTACATCCAGTCCCCGTGTGTATGCGGTTTTGTAAATTTTGTCATCCGTTCCCACCGGCACACAATGGCCTACTCTTACGAAAAGCGGAACAGGATTTAAAGTGTGCGCAAGATGTTCTGCGTGCGTTCGCACACGGGGCCTCGGTTTATAGTCTCACCCGAAGGATGTCTGTGTGTCTGTTTCTGTCTGTCTGTCTCTGTTTGTCTGCCTCTGTTTCTGTCTCTCTCTCTCTGTGCCGGTGGGAATGGATGACACAATTTACAAAACTACATAAACACGGGGACTGGATGAAGAAAGCTACATGAGTGTTTATTCCATTATCCTCGAATTAATAATAATATAATAATAATTATAATAATAGCAATACCCCTTTCGTGTCTGTAAAAAGAAAGAGTGTGGGTATGTTTGACTTTCTTGAAAGAAAGAAAGAGGGGAAAGAGGAAGGAGACGAGAAGGAAGAAAGAAGACGAAGAAGAAAGACAGCAACGAAGACAAAAATAGACAACGAAAATAAGATGTTCTTAAAAAAACCCAAAGAGAATAAACACAAATATTCAAGCAAAAACATTACAATAAAAAACCCAGCCAAGCAAAGAAAACACACGGAGTAAAAAGATAGATGCAACTAGAGAAGAAAAATGATATCTTACGATCCCTTACCAAAGCAAAACAAAAAACCCCAACAAATAAACAACAACAACAACAAAATTAGGCAAAGAGAAAAACTTAAAAAATGCAACAACAAACGCTCGTGAACTGAGAGAAAAATAATGCCAAACCATAAAAAATAATGTCTTCAAACTAAAGAAAACGTTTAGGGAAAAAAGGCAAAGAGGCGGTAAAAAGTAGTGCTTGCTAGCAACATTTGGGACTTGGAGAAAAATGGCTTCGTGCATTTGTTTTAGATTTTGTTTGGATCAGCGCGAGACACACGCAATAAAACATGTATTTTCACACAGCAGGAACAAGAAAAAAACAACGCACATTATTTTTATTCCAGTTATTTTTCTTTTCTGGAATATTTTTGTTTCGTTTGCTTCCATGTTTGTTAAAAAGGGAGCGGGATGGATCAGTGGTCAGAGCACTCGCTTTCCCCCCAGTCAACTTTAAGCAGCATCGAGCGTGGCTGCCAATTGAATGGGTGACTGTTTGCGAGCCTTGGCTTCAGTACAGTTCCCCCCAGTTCACCCAGCTGTAAATGGGTACCTGGCTCTTTAGGGTCAGGGAAGGTAAAGCAGCGAAGGAGAGGAGGTAGGCGCCACCCTCAATATGCTGGCCCCTAGAGAAGTTGAGGTCTGATGCCTCGCTCCTCTACGACCACATAGGTTATGGGACACCTGTACCTCCACCACCTTATTCTGATGTAGATTTTACATATTCTTTAACGCGTGGGCAAGATGGTACTTTCTTACTTCCATAACAGAAATGTTTGTTGATGCAGGATTTGGGAAGATTATTGTGGGTTTTCAAAAATAAACACATATTGTTTGTGACCAGCAACTATGGTGTAGTGGTTAGTGCCTTGTGTAATAAATTAGAAGGTCGTGGGTTTGAGTCCCTTAAGTGTTAGATGTATTTTACGGACAACAACCGGCTCCTACCCGAAGAGATTTTGCTATGGGCTCATTAATGGAAAGACTGGGACCACACAGCCGAGCTTCATCTACTTTACTGACCCGAGGTTTAGAGTGTTGCTCAAATAAGCTCACCAACACTGCAGGTGCCTGCAGATGTGTCTCTCAAGTCCGGTTGACGCCGGGATATATTATTCTACTTATTGATATTTTAAAAACTTTGTTTCATTCTTGTATCTCGAAGATAATGGAACAAGCACTCATGTGTTTTTATACATCCAGTCCCCGTGTGTATGCAGTTTTGTATATTTTGTCTTCCGTTCCAAGAGGCACACAATGGCGTACTCTTCCGAAAAGTGGAACGGGTTAAACTATGCGCAAGATGTTCTGCCTGCGTTCACATACATGACCTCGCTTTATAGTCTCATCCGAAGGACATTTGGGAGGAGAGAAAG
>CM054152.1:49454751-49539751 GCA_028751875.1 Rapana venosa
GCCAAAGGCTTGGCTCTTACTCAAAAATGTCTAAAATGCTGTTATTGAAAAATAACATTTGCGAGAGTTCTTTATAACTGAATCTTTGATAAATGATTTTTAAATGTCTATCTCTCTGTGTATGTCTTTCTTTCTGTCTGTCTGTCTGTCTGTCTGTCTGTCTGTCTGTCTGTCTTCTTCTGTCTGTCTCTCTCTCTCTCTCTCTCTCTCTCTCTCTCTCTCTCTCTCTCTCTCTCTTTCTTTCTTACCCTGGCACCTCCTAAACGAAGGCTAAACATTTATATCAAAAATTGACAAACAGGCGAACTGACAGTGATGTGAGGACAACGAAAGAGCTATGGCATAGAAGGCACAGTGCACAAGACTGGAATGATCTACATGATATTGACCCCGTTGGTGCCAGAACATCGCTCTCTCCTGGTTTCTCAGGAAAAGTCATTACAGGCCCTGATGTCAAAATACCTGCTCACCCCTGCTTCTTCTGCGCTTACGTCATTGACACATGACTATGTCAATAACGGCCGTCTGTAATTGAATAGGAAAGATAAAGAAAAGAAAGGTAAGGAGGAAGCTTTGTTTTGCTTTGCATTTTTGTGTGTTTGTTGTAGTTTGTTAGTTCAGAAAGGGGGAAAAAAGTAACGATTGTCAAGATTTTGAACAATTTAAGGAACATGCAGAAAAGTAAAGATGGGAATTTGAAAGACATTTAAACAAACTGTAGACAAAAAGAGAATATGAAGACAAAGAACTGGAAGAAAAACAATGGAAAGAAGAAAGAGAATGCAGATAAGAAGAAGGAGAAGAAGAAGATCAACAACAACAACAAGAGGAACACGATGAAGAACAAGACAGAATT
This sequence comes from Rapana venosa, assembly GCA_028751875.1. NCBI lineage: Eukaryota > Metazoa > Mollusca > Gastropoda > Neogastropoda > Muricidae > Rapana > Rapana venosa. Next base: position 49,455,608 of record CM054152.1, read on the forward strand.
TACGGTGTTGTTGCTACTACTGCTGGTGGTGATGGATGTAAATAGGAAGAGAAGAGGAATAAGCGCCAGTGGAGGAAGAGGAGAAGGAGGAAAATGGGGAAAAAAGAAAGAGGAGAAACTGGACACATTGGGGCTAGAAGGGGGATGTGGTGCAGCGGTAAAAGAAGATTTTGAAGAAGAATTTGAAGATGAATTTGAAAAAGAATTTTAAGAAGAAGAAAAAGAGCTTGAAGAAGAAGAAAAATTGCGCAGAATTTGAAGAAGAATTTGAAGAAGAATTGCGAAGAATTTGAAGATGAAGAAGAATTTTAAGAAGAATTGCGAGGAATTTGAAGAAGAAGAATTCGAAGATGAATTTGAAGAAGTATTTGAAGAAGAATTGCGAAAAATTTGAAGAAGAAGAATTAAAGCTGAATGTGAAGAAGAATTTGAGGAAGAATTGCGAAGAATTTGAAGAAGAATGTGAAGAGTTTGAAGAAATATTTGAAGAAGTAGAAGAATTTGAAGAAAAGGAAGAATTACGAAGAATTGCAAAGAAGAATAATGCGAATATTGCGAAGAAATAATTGCAGAAGAAGAAGAATTGCGAGAAGAAGAAGAAGAAGAAAGAAGAAGAAGAAGAAGAAGAAGAATGAAGAGGGAAGAAGAAGAAGAATTGCGAGGAAGAAGAAGAAGAAGAAGAAGATTGATTGATTGAATCTTTCATGGGTAAAGAATAAGGCACAATAAAGGCCTTTTTACAATTCTGCCCAAAAACAAAAACAAACTTGAAGTAATTAAAAACAAAAGAAAGCAAAAAACAAAAGAAAACGTAAACAACAGACAAAAATGGTGGAAACTCTACCTTGAACAAATTAACAAATTCAGAAAGACTTGGGGGGAAAACCCATTAAACTGAATGCAACATTATTATAACATCCGCCAAGTTACCACACACACACACACACACACACACATACACATGCACGCACGCACGCACGCACGCACACACACACACTCATGCGCGGCATGTGCATACACACGTACTCAGACACTCACCCCATCTCACTCTTCACCGCCTCCCCGCCTCCCCCCTGCCCCCCTCCGATTCACGAATTTATTCATTCTTTCATTCAAGCACACACATAATGCCAAGATTCTCTCACAGTACAGCCAATGGTTACTCCCTGATCTACACACAGGCGCATGCGAAGAAGAAGAATTGCGGAGAATTGCAAAGAAGAAGAAGAAGAAAAATTGCAAAGAAGAAGAAGAATTGCAAAGAAGAAGAAGAAGAAGAAGAAGAATGAGGGAGATTAATTGCAAAGAAAAAGAACAACTGCAAAGAAGAATTGCAAAGAAGAATTGCAAAGAAGAATTGCAAAAAAGAATTGCAAAGAAGAAGAAGAAAGAAGAAGAAGAATGCAACGACGAAGAATGCAAAGAAGAAGAAGAATACAAAGAAGAAGAAGAATACAAAGAAGAAGAATGCAAAGAATAAGAGGAAGAAGAAGAAGAATGCAAAGAAGAAGAAGAATGCAAAGAAGAAGAAAAGAAGAATGCAAAGAAGAAGAAGAAGAAGAAGAAGAATGCAAAGAAGAAGAAGAAGAATGCAAAGAAGAAGAAGAAGAATGCAAAGAAGAAGAAGAATGGTGTCTCTAAAGCATCCTGCACGCCATGATGTCCACGTGGTTATTTGCTGCACCAATCACAGTACTAGATCTGTGTGACGATTGATTGGAACGTCCTCGTTTTCTTCCGCTGGTGCCACTGCCCTCCCTCCCTCCCTCCCTCCGTCCCTCCGTCCCTCCGTCTCTCCCTCCTTCCCTCCCTCCGTCTCTCCCTCCCTCCCTCCCTTCTGGCTATTGGTGTGAAAGGGGAATGAGATCTGTCCTGGCTGTCTGTATGTCCGTCTGTCTGTCTATCTATTTATTTCATTTCATTTATACCACTTTAAGTCACGGCAGATTTCTCCGCGTGAAATTCGGAATGCTCTCACCGGGGAGAGCGCGTCGCCACAAGAGCAGCGCCACCTTTCTTTTCTTTTTTCTCCCTGTCTACAACTGTATCTGTTTCCCTATCATAGTGTCTTTGTTCTACAACATTTTGCCAGAGACAACTCTCTTGTCGCCATGGGTTCTTTTACGTGCGCTAAAATAAAATATCTATCTGTTTGGTATCTCTCTCTCTATTAATAGGAGGAGGAAATTGTTATGTCAAAATATCATTAAATGGTGGGTGTGTTAAAGCTTTGCATTTACAAGTATGGTCCAGATCCTGAAGTGAAATATTGCATTGTGACTGACACTGATTTTGATGTCTACTATCTAAAGTATACATGCAGTATAACATGAATATGTATCACACCCTACCCTTGTTTGAGATATGGCCATTGCGATCATGAGCCTCAAGAATCGATTGGTGTTTTTCATGTTTGATCACAATTTGCATACCAATATAGTGGTTTTCCTCCTGTCCCCAAACTCCGTGTATTGTGGCTTAAGGCCAATGCACATATTAAAACTGTTCAGAGTTCTCTCTCTCTCTCTCTCTCTCTCTCTCTCTCTCTCTCTCTCTCTCTCTCTCTCTCTCTCTCTCTCTCTCTCTCTCTTCAGTCTTAAATCACAATTGAATGCAGGTTGTTATGTCTACTTATTACCACTCCCCTTCGCCCCTTTCACTTATTGTGGCCCAAGGCCGAGGTACAATTAAAATGTTCAGCTCAGTATACAGTGTACTCTCTCTCTCTCTCTCTCTCTCTCTCTCTCTCTCTCTCTCTCTCTCTCTCTCTCTCTCTCTCTCTCTCTCTCTCTTTGCCTCTTCTCTCTGTGTCTTTCTCTGTCCCTCTCTTTGCAGATATCAAAGTACATTTTTATGCCATGCGAAGAAGACAATGCTCAACAGAGTTCAACGAGTAATTAAGGCTTAGTTTAAATGTTTTGTGCATCTGTTAGCTCTCGGTTTCATTTTTTAGATAAGTAAAAGAATAGGATTGGATTGCGTTCTCTCTCTCTCACTCACTCACTCACTCGCTCACTCTCTCTCTTTAAAGAATGAAATCATTGGTAGAGGCAAATAACTATGATTATCTACTATTTACATTTCCCTTTTTCATTCCTTAAATGACTATATGTTCTGGTTTTGTTCATTGACCAAAAAGAGAGATATAATCTTACAAATAGATAATTAGTTGAACACAGTTAAAAATGCATCTTGGATAGATTTACTGCACTTCTCTATAACTTGTCAGTTGCTAGGTTAGATATTCAATTTTTGGATTTAAAAATATTTTTAGGAATCTGACGAGAGATGTCCTTCTGAAATAGCGGTAATTGTAAAGTGACTTTCATGTTAACCAGTCTGTAAACGTATTTTGACCAAGCTAAAGGAAGAAATGTATTAAAATTACCCTTTTATGTACATAACTTATCATATGTTTCACTTAGACATGCTATACACAGGATTGTTATTGAAAATGTCAGTCATTGTGGTTTTCTTACAAGTTTTATTACAGTATCACAAATGGCTTGGGGTGACTGAATGAGATGAGTTTATTCTGCTGGCTTTTCATGACTAGCTTTTGGGTACCTGAAACATAACGAGTCTCGGGTGATGAAAAGTATATGGTTCCTTTTCCTGTTGTGTTGTATTGTGGCCCAATGGCCGATGTACGTTAAACAAGTTCCGAGTTCCGAGTTCCGAGTTCTCTGTCCCTCTCTCTGTCTCTCTGTCTCTGTCTGTATGACTCTGTCTCTCTCTGTCTCTGCCTGTCTCTCTCTCCCTCTCTTTCTCACCCTCCCTCCCTTTTGTCACTTTATCCATCTGTATTTCTGTATTTCTCACATCTTGATTACGAGTTAGAAAATAATCCTGGTATGGCAATCTGAAGTTGTCGCGCCAAAACGTAAGCTTGTAATTGTCTCGCCTCTAATGCTAACGATATGCCGCTGCTTGTACCTCAACTACATACAGTCAACTAGTCTATTGGAATACATCTTTGTCCAGGAAATGCGCCGATGTCCTTATGTGTTGGGGTGAGTGTCCTGTGTTCGTTACTGCCCACTCAGGAGAAACAGGGCGATAGAGGGACAGTGCAGTCGGGGCAATGTCTGTTGCTTGTTTGGAGAGGTGGCAACGGCTGTGTCGATATTCTTATCTCTCTGGCTGTTGTCCATTCCTCTACTCTTCCCTGTTTCCCTGACCCCACACTCAGTGGTGATCAGGACTGACAGAAGACTGGCAGCGGACAGAGTTAGTGGACATAGAGTGACCATCAGAGGTCAGTGACCGTCAGGATTGTGACTTCTCAGAGACCATCAGGATTGGACAAGGTTAGTAGACACAGAATGACCATCGAAGGTCAGTGACCTTCAGGATTATGACTTCTCAGTGATTATCATTCTTCTTCTTCGTCGAACGCTCAGACAGCAAGTATTGTTATCGGTTATATTAGAGAAAATGCGTCACGCTGCCGTTAAGCGCCTGACAAGTAGGGCCCTGCGCATCCGACTTTGGGATAAGAAAGAATTGTTTTATTTTAAGTCTTTCTTGAATAAAAGGCAAAAGAATGGGCTTAGAAGGAAGAAAATAGACAAAAAGGAGGTGATAAGAAGAACAGGAACAAGGCAGAAACAAAGAACGGGATAGAAAAGAGGAAATTTATGGTAGAGAATTTCCAGAATGTGGGGGTGCTATTTACATGAATTATGACTTCTCAATGACCATCAGTAACACACACACACACACACACACACACACACACACACACACACACACACACACACACACACACACGCACACTCTTCCGCTTTTCGGAAGAGTAGGCTATTGTGTGTCGGTGGGAATGGATGACAAAACTGACAAAACTGCATACACACTGGGACTGGGTGAAAAAAAGCACATGAACGCTTATTCCATTATCCTCGAAATAAAAGAATAACTAACACACACACGCACACACACACACACACACACACACACACTCTCGCGCGCGCGTACGCACACAAAGACAAGTTTATGTTCATGCTTGTTTGTGTATTTGCATGTGTGTGTATGTGTGTACACACGCGCGCACTCACGTGCGCCTGGCATGCAAACGTGCGTTTATATTTTTACTCTTTTATTTCGAGGATAATGGAATAGGCACTCATGTGTTTTTTTTATCCAGTACCCGTATGTGTGTGCATGTGTGTGCGTGCGTAGGCACGTGCGCACGCGTTCATCCGTGTGTGTGTGTAAGTGTGTGTGTGTGTGTGTATGTGTAGGTCAGCTGAAACTATAATTATTGAAAAGAATGTCGACTGCCATTGATTCTGACAGTAGTGTTCACTGCTAGTTGAAGAAAACGAATAGCCAAAAGAAGAACAAAGATGTCTGTTTTTTTCTATTTCATTGTATCTTATTTATTCTTTCATATCGAGGACACTGAAATAAGCATGCATGTGCTTTTTTACATTCAGTCCCCGTGCGTATGCAGTTTTGTCAATTTTGGCATCCGTTCCCACAGGCACACAATGGCCTACTCTTCCAAAAAGCGGAACAGGATTTATTATGTGGGCAAGATGTTCTGTGATTCGGATTCAGATTCAGAATATTTTATTGCCATTTAAGTCATGTAGACTTATTTGACACAACAAAAACATCAATTATAATTATGATCTATTTTGGCTAAAAGTGATGTACACTAAAAACATGTTGCATTCTACTTCTTTTTTCTCTTTCTTCAAAACACTCATACACATATCTGATGATATCTGCTTGATATATATCAGCTGTGACAATGGAATAGCAGGATAAGAAAAAGAGCTTGCCAGCCTAACAGAACACTTGAATAAGGCCTCCAAAACATACGGCATGGAAATCAGTGCAGAGAAGACCAAACTGATGACTAATAACACCAACGGCATTAGCACTGATATCAGGGTTAATGACCAGAAGCTGGAAACAGTTCAAAGCTTCAAGTACCTGGGAGCCATTGTATCAGACCAGGGATCCAAGCCAGAAGTAGTATGCAGGACTGCACAGACAATAACAGCTTTGTCAAAACTAAACACCATCTAGAGAGATAAAAATATCTCACTTATCTCCAAGATCAGACTAATGCGCTCCCTTGTCATATCCATATTTCTGTATGCCTGTGAATCATGGACCCTGACTGCAGATTTGGAGAGAAGAGTACAGGCGGTGGAGATGAGATGCTTTCGGAGACTCCTTGGCATCTCCTACAAAGACCACATAAGCAACGAAAGCGTGCATAACAGAATCCAGCAAACCATTGGACCCTATGAGAACCTTCTAACGATCGTGAAAAAACGTAAACTTAAATGGTATGGGCATGTCACAAGATCCAAAGGACTTGCAAAGACAGTTTTACAAGGCACTGTCCAAGGAGGAAGAAGAAGAGGCAGACCAAGGAAGAGCTGGGAGGATAACATCAGCGAATGGACAGGCCTAGAACTCAACAAAACCCTGAGAAAGGCAGAACAGAGACAGGAATGGAGGGAACTGGTTGTTGAGTCTTTGAGGGTGCCCCCACGGTCGTCAGACTACGGGACAGATAGATAGATAGATAGAGATAATGTCACTTAATTTATGTACACAGTTTTTGCGTTCTCTGTCTTTCGTTTTGATTTTTAATAACAAATTATTTATGAGTTCATCATATAAATTGCATTCATCGAGTAAATGAAATTCATCTTCTATTTTGTTACTGTATCTACATTTTCTGTCCTCTCTGAATATATTTTGGTGCCTCCCTTTTTCTATCATTAAATTGTGAGAGCTTGTGCGAAATTTACAATACGTCTTCTTATGGGTTTTGTTTTCATAGTTTATTAAGTATGGTTCTAGTTTGTATTCTTTGGTAGAATAATCATAAAATTTTAGTTTTACAAACTCTTTCTTCTGGTAGATCCAAAATGTTTTATACATGTCTTAAAGCTTTCTTCTAACAGCATAACTCAACCGATGAACATTAAGAGTACTTTGGTTCTTCCAGACATGTTTTAATCCAATTGTGTACAAACTATTTTTCACTGTTTTGATCCATTTATCATATGTATTCGTCTGATACATATAGTCGTATACTATTCTGATATAAGAGTCTGGTTTTGATTCTGTCAAATAAATCCAAAAGGATATTCTCTGGCATATGATTTTAAGGGTCAGTGGAAATCTTCCTAATTCACCCAAAGTGGGTAGTACTAATGGTTTTTTTATGAAGGCCTAGTATTTGTTTACAAAATTTTACATAAAAATTCTCATACAAAAACTGATTGTATAAGCATGCATTGAACAGTTTATTAATATGAAATTCTGTCTCCCCATTAAAACAAAAAGGAAACCAAACTCCCGCTCCATATGTTAAAACAGGGGTTATCAGTGAGTCGAATAAACGCATTATTATAGTAGTCTTTAAATTTTTTCCATGAACTGCTCTTTTAAAGGCGTATATTGCTTTGTTGCTTTGTTTTACTAAATGTTCTTGTGTTGCTTGAAATTTCCTTTTCTGATGAAAAATGATACCTAGATATTTATAAGTTTCTAGTGTTTCAATTACATGTTCTCCACGTTTGAAATGAATTGAAATTTTAGGAGGTGATCTCGTAAAAACTTTTACCTTTGTTTTTGTTTTGTTTATCTTTAAACCCCAACTAGAACAGTATTCTTGCAGTATATTCAGTTTAGTTTGAAGACCTATTTTGGTTGTTGATAATAATGCTAGGTCATCAGCATAGAGTAAATAAGGAATTCTGTCTATGTGCGTTCGCACACGGGGCCTCGGTTTATAGTCTTAACCGAAGGACTTTAAGGGAGAGTGGAGTCTGCACTGATGTTAACTCCGGGGAAAAAATCCCCTTGTGTTATCGATGATGCTGAAATTCCCTACAGCTACATTAAAATTGAAATCTATAATTTCGGAAGGGATCCCTCCCAAAAATACCAAAAGGTTCCTGTGATGTAATCAAGAACAACCTCTCTGTGTCTGTCTCTGGCTGTCTGTTGTTCTGTCTGTGGGTTTGTGGGATTGTCTGTCTGTGCGTCTGTGTTTCTGTCTCTAACACACACAGACACACACAGACACACGCAGGCACACACACACACACACACACACACACACATATATATATATATATATATATATATATAATATATATATATATATATATATATATATATATATATATATATATATGTATATATATATGTATATATATGTATATGTATATATATATATATATTGTACATTTTCCATCCTCACTCAAGGTTACTTATATGCGTATGTATGTGTGTGTTTGTGTATATGCGTGTATACATGCACGCGTGTTGCCTAAGTGTATTTGCGCGCACGCGCGCGGCGTGTGTATGTGCGTGTGTGTATGTATGTATGCGTGCGTGCGTGTGTGTGCGTGCGTGCGTGCGTGTGAGTATGTGTGTGTTTGTGCATGCGTGCGCGTGCGCGTATGCGCGCGCGTGCGTGTGTGTATGTGTTTGCGCGTTTAAGCGCTGAAATACAGGTTGTTTTGTGGTAGTTATTAGATGGATCAGTCATGAAATGAAGGGTCTGCATCTTCAACTAGCCTGAGGGGATCTGGTCATGTTGAGGAAGCTTTGGTTTTTGTCGCTGGGATTTCTCTGTCATCTTCTTTCAAGCCAACAGCTCCTACAGTAGAATCCATAACTGAGGAAGATGAATCACACAACGACGACAACAATGACGGCAACTACGACGGTGATGATGTTGTTGATGATGATGATGGTGATGCTGATGCTGATGATGATGATGATGGTGATGATGATGATGATGATGATGATGGTGATGATGATGATACCACTACTACTACTACTACTACTACTACTACTACTACTACTACTACTACTACTACTACTACTACTACTTTTACTACTACTACTACTACTATTACTACTACTTTTACTACTACTACTACTACTACTACTACTACTACTACTACTACTACTACTACTACTACTACTACTAGTAATAACAACAATAAAATATGGAATTTATCTAGCGCTATATTTGCAAAAAAAACCAAATCGAAGCGCTTTCATTCATCCTACACGTTTACATGCAGCCAGTTACAATTAATAGTTTTTACAAAGTCAAATGTATACACACACACACGCACGCACACACACACACACCACACACACACACTTGAACGCACGTACGCACACACACACGAACGCGCGCACGCACACACACACACGCACGCACACACACGTACAGGTTGTACACTCCGGTAGGGGGATGGGGGGTTTGGCTGTTGAGGCCAGGGACAGAAATGAGATGGAACAAGAAGGGATAATTTTAGGGTTGAAATAAATGTATTTTGAGGCTGGATTTAAAAGAGTCATAAGAAGGCTTTTAGCAAGGGGAGAGGGGTAGGTCATCCCAGATCGATGGACCAGAAACAGAGAAAGAGCGACGGCTAACGGTGGACTGGTTGAATATAGGAATTCTTACGCACAAGGTGTCTGCGGCAGAGCCGAGGGAACGAGAAAGTATCCTTGTTGTTAATGCTGTTCTTGATGTTTTCGTTGGTGTTAATGGTGACAGTCGTGGTGGTGGTGGTGGTGGTGGTGGTTATGGAAGTGGTGATGGTGGAAGTAGGTGAGGATAGTTCTGCTGTTGCTTAAGTTGCTGCTGTTTACGTTGTTTTCATTTGGTGCAGGGGTTAGCACTTTGGGTTACAGATTGGAAGGTAGCAGGTTCGAATCCTAGAAGGTTTTTGGACTCTGGCCAGCTCCTATTCAGAGGTGTGCCGTGGGATCAGCGGGAAAAGTGGAACTATGCAGTCAAGCTTTATCCACTTTTCGGATGCGAGTTTGAGAGTGTTACTCAGATTACCGGACCAACACTGCAGGTGTCTGTATCTCTCGGGCCCAGTTCATGCCGGGGTGTATTATGTTGTTGTTGTTGTGCGTTCCCCAGCTTAACACTCTGGGGGTCACTCATCATGTGCACTCTGATTCACTCGTCCCACGAAGGAATCACTGTGAGATTGAAATCGCACACTGGAATAGGTGTGTGGATGACTGTTTTTAAGTACCTCGCCATATAGGCAGCCATATTCCAACTTAACAGGATTTTTTTCTTCTTTAAATGAGAGTGCAGGTTGTTATGGTAAGAGCCTGTCATGGCTGAAGGCAACCTCAACACAACATTTTACAACATAACAACATTTTAGTCTAGACCTTGGCAATTAGCTGACATCAATAACTGACACAGCTTTTGGCCTGGGCCATACCGGGGTATGTTACCAAGATAGTAAGCTTAGAGGAGAAGAATTCAAAGAAGAAGAAGAATGTAAAGAAGAACAAGAAGAAGCATGCGAAGAAGAAGAAGAATTGCGAAGAAAAAGAAGACGAATTGCGAAGAAGAAGACAAATAAAAGAAGGAGAAGAAGAAGAAGAATGCAAAGAAGAAGAAGAATGCAAAGAAGAAGATTTGTAGAATGCAAAGATGAAGAATGCAAAGAAGAAGAATGCAAAAATGAAGAATGCAAAGAAGAAGAAGAATAAGCATGCGAAGAAGAAAAAGAATTGCGAAGAAAAAGAAGAAGAAGACATATTAAAAAAAAAAGGAGAAGAAGAAGGTGGAGAAGAAGAAGAAGAAGAAGAATGCAAAGAAGAAGAAGAATGCAAAGAAGAAGAAGAAGAAGAAGAAGAAGAAGAAGAAGAAGAAGAAGAAAAGAAGAAGAAGAAGAAGAAGAAGAAGAAGAAGAAGAAGAAAAAAGAAGAAGAACAAGAACAAGAACAAGAAGAAGAACAAGAACACGAAGAAGAAGAAGAAGAAAAATTGCAAAGAAGAAATGTGAAGAATTGCGAAGATGAATTGCGAAGAAGAAGAATGCAAAGAAGAAGAATGCAAAACAAAAAAATGCAAAAAAGAAGAAGAAAAAGAAGAAGAAAAAAGAAGAAGAATTCAAAGAAGAAGAAAAAGAAGAATTCAATGGAGAAGAATTGAAAGAAGAAGCAGAAGAATTGCGAAGAAAAAGAATTGAGAAGAAGAAGAAGAATTGCAAAGAAGAATTGTGAAGAAGAAGAATTTGAAGAAGAATTCTAAGAAGAAACTAGTTTAAAAAATGAAGCTAAAAAGAACAAACATTTGAACACTTGCAATGGTGACTTCAGCAGCAACAACTCTTGTTGATCAATAGTTGTTTGACTATTCAAGGATTGGATGGAATGCCCCAAATCAACCCGCAAGCAGTTTCGTTTCTAAGGTAACCTTGTTGTACGGGGACGGGATAGCCTAATGGTTACAACATTGCGCTCGCAATCTGACGACCCGGGTTCGATTCCCGTTCAAGGGGATATTTTCCCCTGGAGTTAACATCTGTGCAGACTCCACTCTCCCCAAAAGTCTTTCGGATGAGACTAAACCTAGGTCCCGTGTGCGAACGAACGCAGAACATCTTGCACACACGTGAAATCCTGTTCCGTTTTTCGTAAGAATAGGCCATTGTGTGCCGGTGGGAACATATGAGAGAATTTACAAAATCGCATGCACACGAGGATTGGATGTAAAATAGCACATAAGTTTTTATTCCATTATCCTCGATATAAAAGATTAAAAACAATCATTAGTATATTCAACGTTTTCTTATGTTAATTTATAGGATTAGCTACCGAATGCCGAAATGACGGTTAAATGTAAATTGCATGAAAAATGCACCGCTTCATTCTTTATGTCTGAAGAAAATGTTGACCCGCATATTTGAATTTTACAGGGCATTCAGTAAATACGCCATAGTGTGTGTGTGCGTGTGTGTGTGTGTGTGTGTGTGTGTGTTGTGTGTGTGTGTGTGTGTGTGTGTGTGTGTGTGTGTGTGTGTGTGTGACTTTATCATCTTTAATTTTTACTTATTTCGAGGAGTAATGGAAAAAGCATTTGATGTGCATTCTTACATCCAGTCCCCGTGTGTATGCAGTTTTGTACATTTTGTCATCCGTTCCTACCGGCACACAAAGGCCCACTCTTCCAAAAAGTGGAACAGGTTTTAACGTGTGCGCAATATGTTTTGCGTGTGTTTGCACACGTGACCTTGGCTTATGTCATCCGAGAGACGTTTGGGGGAGTGGAGTTTGTGTGTGTGAGTGTGTGCGTGTGCGTGTATGTGTGTGTATGTGTGTGTGCGTGTGTGTGTGTGTGTGTGTGTGTGTGTGTGTGTGTGTGCGTGCGTGTGCGTGCGTGTGCGTGTATGTGTGTTTTCTTTCATTCTTTCCTCGGGTTGAAGTCGGATGGCGAGATGTGTGTATGCAGCTACTTGTACCCATCACTAAGATACCCGTATTCCCACATCGGGGGAAGGTGAACAACTCGACACCTGTGTGCGCACGTTTTATTTTTAATGTTACCATTCGTACCTTCCGCCAATCAAAGGCCTAATCTTGCGAAAGAGGGAACAGTTTTTTAACGTGTGCGCAATATTTTTGGTGTACGTTCGCACAAGTCGACTCGGTTTAAAGTCTCATCCGAAGGGCGTTTGGGGGAATGGAGACAGTACTGATGCTAACTCCAGGGTGAAATCCCCTAAAACGAGCTCCTTCGTGGTGGATCGATCCCAGGACGGGATGGCCTTGTGGTTAGAGCGATGTTTTGGTGATCTGCTGACCCGGGTTCGATTCTCGTTCAAGAGGATTTTTCCTCTGGAGTTAACATCAGTGCCGACTCCACTCTCCCCCAAAAGTCCCTCGGAGGGGACTATAAAGCGAGGTCCCGTGTGCGAACGCACGCAGATTATATTGCGCACACGTTAAACCCGTTCCGCTCTTCGGCAGAGTAGGCCATTGTGTACCGACAAAATTGACAAAACTTCATACACACGGTGACTGGATGAAAAAACCACATGAGTTCTTATTCTATAATCCTCGAAATCAAAGATTAAGAAGAATAAAATAAGCGTCAGATCACGAGCACAAAGTTCTAACCACTAGGCTGTCTTGCCCCCATCGCCCACTTCCCAACATGTTTATATTTTTCATTGTGGCAATTCAGTTACGTGTGGGGGTTTGAGGGCTGAATACTTCAAATGGAAACATTGTACACTGTAGACAATTCCCACACGGAGAAAAAGAACAAGTTTGTTTTGAAGACCAGAGTTTGTTAGCACGAGTCTTCGAAGCTTTAGAGGAGAACAGTGATAATACCTTATAAGTTTAAGAGGAGAACAGTGACAATGCCTTATAAGTTTAAGAGGAGAACAGTGACAATACCTTATAAGTTTAAGAGGAGAACAGGGACAATACCTTATAAGTTTAAGAGGAGAACAGTGACAAAACCGTATAAGTTTAAGAGGAGAACAGTGACAATACCGTCTAATTTTAAGAGGAGAACAGTGACAATACCGTCTAAGTTTAAGAGGAGAACAGTGACAATACCTTATAAGTTTAAGAGGAGAACAGTGACAATACCTTATAAGTTTAAGAGGGGGGAAATGACAATACCTTATAAGTTTAAGAGGAAAAATGACAATACTTTATAAGTTGTAGAGGAGAACAGTGACAATACCTTATAAGTTTAAGAGGATAACAGTGACAATACCTTATAAGTTTAAGAGGGGGAAAATGACAATACCTTATAAGTTTAAAAGGGAAAATGACAATACTTTATAAGTTGTAGAGGAGAATAGTGAAAATACCTTATAAGTTTAAGAGGAGAACAGTGACAATACCTTATAAGTTTCAGAGGAGAACAGTGACAATACCTTATAAGTTTAAGAGGATAACAGTGACAATACCTTAAAAGTTTAAGAGGGGGGGGATGACAATACCTTATAAGTTTAAGAGGAAAAATGACAATACTTTATAAGTTGTAGAGGAGAACAGTGACAATACCTTATAAGTTTAAGAGGATAACAGTGACAATACCTTATAAGTTTAAGAGGGGGAAATGACAATACCTTATAAGTTTAAGAGGTAAAATGACAATATTTTATAAGTTGTAGAGGAGAACAGTGACAATACCTTATAAGTTTAAGAGGAGAACAGTGACAATACCTTATAAGTTTCAGAGGAGAACAGTGACAATACCTTATAAGTTTAAGAGGAGAACAGTGACAACACCTTATAAGTTTAAGAGGAGAACAGTGACAATACCTTATAAGTTTAAGAGGGAAAATGACAATGCCTTATAAGTTGTAGAGGGGAAATATGAAAATACCTTATACGTTTAAGAGGAGTAAAATGACAATACCTTATAAGTTTTAGAGGGGTAAACTGACAATACCTTATAAGCTTTAGAGGGTAAAAGTGACAATACCTTATAAGTTTTAGAGGAGAAAAGTGACAATATCTTATAAGCTTTAGAGGAGAAAAGTGACAATACCTCATAAGCTTTAGAGGAGAAAAGTGACAATACCTTATAAGCTTTAGAGGAGAAAAGTGACAATACCTTATAAGCTTGCGAACACATTAAAACCCGTTCCGCTTTTCGGAAGAGTAGGTCATTGTGTGCCGGTGGGAACGGATGACAACATTGACAAAACTGCATAAACACGGGGACTAGATGAAAAAAGCATATGAGTGCTTCTTCCATTATCTTCGAAATAAAAGAGTAAAATAAAAGAGTAAAAATAAAAGCTTTAGAGGAGAAAAGTGACAATACCTTATAAGCTTCAGAGGAGAAAAGTGACAATACCTTATAAGTTTTAGAGGAGAAAAGTGACAATGTCTCATACTGTAAAATTTGCAGAAAAAAAGACAATACCTTATACGGGAAAATTTACATGAAAAAAGTGAGAATATCTTATACGGTAAGTTTTTGAGGAATAAAGTGACAATACCTTATAAGTTTTATAGGAGAAAAGTGGCAATACCTTATAAGCTTTAGAGGAGAAAAGTGGCAATACCTTATATAGTAAGTTTTATAGGAAAAAAAGTGAAAATACCTTATACGGTCAGTTTTAGAGGAAACAAGTGACAATAGCTTAGATGGTAAGTTTTATAGGAGAAAAGTGACGATACCTTATACGGTCAGTTTTAAAGAGAACAAAAGTGACAATACCTTATACGGTAAGATTTGCATGAAAAAAGTGACAATATCTTTTACGGTAAGTTTTAGAGGAAAAAAGTGACAATACCTTATAAGTTTCAGAGGAGAAAAGTGACAATACCTTATAAAATTCAGAGGAGAAAAGTGACAATACTTTATAAGCTTTAGAGGAGAAAAGTGACAATACCTTATAAGCTTCAGAGAAGAAAAGTGACAATACTTTATAAGCTTTAGAGAAAAGTGACAATACCTTATAAGCTTTAGAGAGGAAAAGTGGCAATACCTTATATGGTCAGTTTTAGAGAAAAAAAGTGAAAATACCTTATACAGTCAGTTTTAGAGGAAAAAAGTGACAATACCTTATACGGTAAAATTTGTAGGGATAAAATGGCAATACCTTATACGGTAAAAATTGCATGAACAAATGTGACAATACCTTATACGGAAAGTTTTACATGAAAAAAGTGACAATACCTTTAACGGTAAGTTTTAGAGGAAAAAAGTGACAACACCTTTTACGGTTTAATTAAAGATTTGCTTGTATTCCAATATGGCATATTTGCCAAGAAAAGATGGATTTTGTTAAGAAGCAATGGTTGATCTTTCGTGCCACTGGTAGTAAAACCATTTTTCTTTCCAAATCTCCAGCGTCCAATCGTTGGCCGCCTGCTCTATTCTGTGCCGATGTTGTGTTTAGGTTGTTACGTTGTTTGTTACCAACATGCCAGTACTCATTCTGTTTACCTTGTCCTCTGAATTCCCTGGCAGAAGAAGAGTGTAATGGGATGTTTAGAAACTAGTTGCTTTGGCTGTGTTTATTCAAGTTTTAAACTAAAGCAATGCATAGACGTGTACAGCTGACAATGAATGGTTATGGACATGGTCCTTGCTTTACTTGATCCGTCCTCTTGCACCGTCTAGGGCGTGGAGGGGAGACAGAGCTTACTGAAGTCTCTGGCAGCAGGCTGGACACAAGGCCTGGCAGGCTGGGTGGTGGGATGGTGTGGGTCTTCAGCATTTCTTTCACACCCTCAGTCCAGGTCTTGCTTGGTCATATTCCTCTTGCCATGTATCCTGGTGTCCTTTTGATGTACAGAAGGGATATTATTAAAAAGAAAGTGTCAAATGTTGATTTAAAAAATCATCTACCTCTCTCTTCCCCTAATCCCCTATAATCATTTCCACCAAACCGCTCCCCCCCCTTCGCCGTCCAAACTATCGTCCCCAGTGTCCCCATCATCATCCCCCTATACTCCTCCTCCTCCTCTACCATATATCATATTATGATTCCCCTATTGAACAGAACATCTTGCGCACAGGTTAAAACCCAGTCCGCTTTTCGGAAGAGTAGGCCGTTGTGAGCCGATGGGAACGGATGACAAAATTTTACAAAACTGCATACACGTGGGGACGGGTGTAAAAGAAAACACAGGCGTGCTTATTCCATTATCTTCGAAATAAAAGAATAAATAAATAAATAAACACATAAAACAATAACGGGACGGGATAGCTCAGTGATCAGAGCACTTGCTTTCCCCAAGCCAAGTTTAGCAGCGTCGAGCGTGGTTACCACTTGGATGGGTGACCATTTTCGTGCCTTGGCTTCAGCATAGTCCCCTAGTTTACCCAGCTGTAAATGGGTATCTGCCCTCTTTAGGGTCAGGGAAAGTAAAGAAGCGAGGGAGAAGAGATAGGCGCAGCCCTCAATATGCTGGCCCCTGAGAAGCTGAGGTCTCTGACGCCTCACTCCCCTACGACCTTATAGGTTATGGGACACCTTTACCTTTTACCCCCATCGTTACCACTCCTCCAAGCCTACTACCCCTCTGGCAACATATGCTGCCATCTGCATCCTTCATACCAGGCAGCACATACAGACAAAGGCTAGACCAGTTTCTGCATGCACTATGTAAGCCTATGTTGTCTAACGTTTGACAACTCCGTAAGATAATATGTCAGCTTACTGTCATCAGCGTTTGAACTCGAGTATAAGAGAGAGAGAGAGAGAGAGAGAGAGAGAGAGAGAGAGAGAGAGAGAGAGAGAGAGAGAGAGAAAGATAGGGGGGGAAGAACAGACAGACAAACAGACAGACAGATTGACAAATTGACAGAGAGACGAACAGACAGACATACAGAGACAGTCAGACATATAGACAGACATACAGCAAGAGGCAGAAACAGAGAGACGTATAGACATGCATATATTGAGAGACAGAGACATATTAAAGCGATTGAGAGAGGGGGGGGGGGAGGAAGACAGACAAACAGAACAAACAAGCAAGAGAGAGAGATAGAGACAGACAGACAGACAGAGACAGACATACATACATACGGACAGACAGACACAGAGACAAAAAGAGAGACAGACAGACAGAGGCATACAGACAAGTAGACAGAGAGACAGAGACAACGAGAGACAGACAGAGACATAGACATAGGCAGAAACAGACAGACATACAGAGACATATAGACAGAGAGACAGACAGACAGGGAGACAGAGAGACAGACACAGCCAGAGGCAGGAACGGGGAGATATATAGACAGACAGATACATAGACAGACAGATACATAGACAGACAGATACATAGACAGTCAGATAATCGTCTAATATCACTGAGAGTGAACAGACGTAAAATCGAAGACAACAACAACAGCCAGATACATAGACAGAGAGACTGACAGAGAGAAGACAGACTTAACTGCAGACGAGTAAACTACGAAAGAGATAGACAGATCCAGGAAGGAAAAAGATGGATGTTGAGAGACAGAGACATTAATGCGAATGAGAGAGAGAGAGAGGGGGGTGCCGAGAGAGAGAGAGAGAGAAAGAGAGAGAGAGAGAGAGAGAATATTCAGAGGTCAGACTTCAGACTTCAGATATTTACTGTGCATCAGCCGTAGGCCACAATACAAAAGCAAGTGTGTGTGTGTGTGTGTGTGTGTGTGTGTGTGTGTGTGTGTGTGTGTGGTGTGTGTGTGTGTGTGTGTGTGTGTGTTTTAGGGGAGAGAGAGCGAGAGCGAGCGAGAGAGAGAGAGACAGAGAGTGAGAGAGAAGACTTCAGACTTTCACTGTACATTGGCCAGGCCGCAATACAAAAGCAAGTGTGTGTGTGTGTGCGTGCGTGTGTGCGGGCGTGTGTGCGTGCGTGTGTGTGCGTGTGTGCGTGCGTGTGTGCGTGCGTGTGTGTGTGTGTGTGTGTATGGGAGAGAGTGTATGAATGTATGTGTGTGTGTGTTGAAGAGAGAGAGACAGAGACATAGAGAGAGACAGAAGGAGACAGAGATACAAAGAGACAGAGAAACAGAGAGAGACAGAGAGACAAAGTATTCGCGCGCACGAGTGTGTGTATGTATGTGTGTTTGTTTATGTATGTATGTATGTATGTGTGAGAAAGAGAGAGCGAGAGAGAGAGCGAGCGAGAGAGCGAGCGAGCGAGCGAGCGAGAGAGAGAGAGAAGAGAGAGAGAGAGAGAGAGAGAGAGAGAGAGAGAGAGAGAGAGAGAGAGATTGGAAGCTTGCTCAGTCAGCACAGAAGCAAGTTGCACAACCTTGTCTAACCCATGCCCGGAGGAGAGTCGGCGTCCTCCTCCTGTCGGTTGGCTTGTCACTAACCTTCTTTCCTCTCTCTTTTTCCAGTTTTGTCCACATTTTCTTTTTCTTGTTTGCTTCCTTTCTTCTCTCCCTTTGTTTTTGTTCTTTTAAAATATACATCCATTCCACTCACAGAATCCTTGGAGATGTCAGCATCAGCCAGCAGAGGGCGGGCCGCTCTGAAGTCCGTGGCATGCTGATGCTTTAGGCGATGTACTTTAATCCAGACTGGAGAGGTTTGTGTTGTAGTAGTGTGTATAAAGGCACGTAAGGAGGAATACTTATCCTAGCATGTGCATGTATCCACACACGCACGCACGCACGCACGCACAAACGCGCACACGCACGCACACGCAAACACTGTGTCTAATATCACTTATTTTGAATAGACGTTAAATTGAGAAGAAGAAGAAGAAGAAGAAGAAGAAGAAGAAGAAAACAACAACAAACAACAACAACAACACACACACACACATTCAAGCACGCTCACGCGCGTACACGCACACACACACATAAGCATGCATGCACACACACGCACACGCAACACGCACACACATACATATATACCTACATACCTACATACATATATACACTCATACATACATACATACATACATACATACATACCCAGCTGCCAGGGATATCAATTCTGACATGAAGAGTGACAGCAAGCCAGTTTGCAGACTTACAGTTATAGTGAACAATGTTAGTGTGGGAAACAATCAATTTGTGCTACCCTGGGAGTTATGGTGAAAAGCAAGACTCCTGTACCTGGGCAATTTTGACACAGTAAGTCTGCATAAATGCAACCTGCACCCCCTTCGCCGAAAAGTCGGGGTCGGAAGTGCACTGTGGTTTGATGCCCGTTTAGGCCTGAAACTTCCCCCCATGAGTGGTGGTCTAGGTGCCAGTCTTTTGTATGAGACGATAAACCGAGGCCCCGTGTGTTACACATACTTATATAATGTACCTAAAACAACCCACGCCATCAAGATAGTTGTCCCTGGCAAAAATATGTAGAAAAAAGCCACTCTGCTAGGGAAACAATTACAGGAGCAGATAGGAAAAAAACAAGAATGGGTGGCGCTGTTCTTGTGGCGACGCACTCTCCCCAGGAAGAGCAGCCCGAATTTTACGCATAAAAATCTACCCCGACATAAAGTGGTATAAATACAGGAAAACTATACCTGTATGGATGGCATACTGACAGACATTTGTAGCACCCAGCCCCTTCTGGCTGATAGTTATTAAACCCTTTCTGAACCCTCTTCTGCCAGACAGTTTATTGTCGTTTCTCAGCTGGTGCTCCGGAATCACCTGTGCTGTGTGTGGTGCCAAGGAAACATGGAATGAGGGAGGGAGAAGATGGATGACGGCCTGACGCTCCACCACACACCCGGCCGCATTGCACCAGAGGTCAAATTTTACGTATTGAAATGTTGTTAATTTGCAATGAAAAGGCTGTTCAATGCATAAAACAGATTGAAAATCGGACAAGTCTATGAAAAGTTATTACAAATTGAAATGATAGACTGTGGGGAAGTGACAAAATGAGAAAGATGTCATAAGTTTGCAAGAAAACGCTACTCAATACAGGATCCAGATTGAAAATCGATAAATTCTATGAAACGTTATTACAAATTGAAATGATATACTGCAGGAAGTGATACAAATGAGAAATGGACAAGTTTAGCATCGTGATAGGTGGTCAGAATGAGGGCTTGGGTAGTTTAAAACACGTTTTAAAGCAAAAAGGAAACACACTTACGCCTTGATATTTCAATACAAGGTAGAATAATACCTAACATTTTATAATTAATCAAAATCTGAAAATCGATAACCTGATCCCTACCTGTATTTAATGGCTCCTAGCGGAAATCAGGTGCAAAGCGACTCATTTCGTGGTGGAGCGTCACATTAACTGATGGCAAAGCTGTACTGTGTGTGACACCAAACACATGGAAGGGAGGAGGGATGGAGGGATGACAGTCTGAGCAGGAATGGTGTGTGTGTGTGTGTGTGTGTGTGTGTGTGTGTGTGTGTGTGTGTGTGTGTGTGATATTACTTTTTTCATTTTTATTTCGAGGATAACGGAATAATATGTTGTGTTATTTTTCTTTTATATCGAGAATAATGAAATGATATATGTGTATGTGTGTGTGTGTGTGTATGCGTGCGTGCGTGTGCGTGCGTGCGTGTGTGTGATATTATATTTTTTATTCTTTTATTTTGAAGATAATGGAATAATGTGTGTGTGTTTGCGCGCACGTGCGCGTGTGTGTGTGTGTGTGTGTGTTTGTGTGTGTGTGTGTGTGTGAAAAGTTAGTGCTGGGCATGGCTACGGTAGTCCAAGGTAGGCTTGGTATACCTGTATCACACAACGGATCGGGGTCTAGAGGTAACGCGCCTTCCCAGAAAGCGAAAAGTCCGGGTCGAAAGTGTGCGGTGGTTTGCTCCCCTTGTAGACCCCAAACTTGTCTCCCATCCATTAAATCATGAGTGGTGGTCTTAGGTGATAGTCTTTCGGATGAGACTATAAACCGAGACCCCGTGTGTTACACAACATTATTTAGCGCACGTAAAAGAACCTATGACAACAAGAGAGCTGTCCCTGCAAAGTTCTGTAGAAAAAAGCCACGCGGATAGGGAAACAAATACAGGAGAAGACAGGAAAAAAATAATAGTTGGCGCTGCTCTTGTGGCGACGCGCTCTCCCCGGAGAAAGCAGCCCGAATTTCACGCAGAGAAATCTGCTGTGGCTTAAAGGGGAATAAAATTTTTTTTAAATATATAAAAAGCTTGGAGGATGCAGGTTTTCATGTTTGGAGCTTGACACAGTTGAGGACAATCTCTCAAATGAATAACATTTCAGATCATAGTAATATCCAGTAAAGGTTTTGGCAAGTGTGTGTACATGAACAACGGACAGCAAAAATAACAACGATAATCAGATGATATGATGACAAAACAAGGGACAACGCGTTTGGCCTGACCTGACACATGAGGAAATGGTCTGTGCGTTGCAGCCTTGTGCAACAATAGAAGGGCTGGACTTTTCATAAGTGAATCCAATCCCAATCCAGTCCAACCCAGTCCAGTCCAGTCCAATTTTTTGTATAATTCTGTCGACCACAGATACACAGATGGGTAAGGAAAGCTACACACTTATCAGGTACGAAGTACAGCGTTCCCTTTATCTCATCATCATCATCGTCGACGTCGTCATCATCATCATCGGCAGCAACATCGTCGCCGCCGCCGTCATTCTCATCCTCATCATCAATATCATCGCTATCACCATCATCATCATCCTCACCATCCTCCCACTCCTCTTCATCATCACCATCATCACCACCACCACCACCACCACCTTATCATCACATTATTACCACCACCAACCTGAGTGCACGCTATCGTCGTTATCATCGTCGTTGTTGTTTTAATTATCTTCCATGTCATAGTCATTGATTCGAATTGGCAAATGATTAGTTTGAACGAAGCTGACTTGAAAATGAAAAAAGACACAAATATCCTGAGGACACATGCAGATGAAAATCCTTTATTCCAGGACTAATCCATCTTGCAAGTGCCAAAAACCAGCTGTAACTACACAAAACTATCTGAGTGTGTGTCTGTCAGTGTGTCTGTCTGTGTGTCTGTTTATATGTGTGTGTCTGTATGTCTGTGTATATGTGTGTCTGTCTGTCTGACAGTCTGTCTGTGTGTCTGTCTATTTCTCTGTCTCTGTCTCTTGTCTTTTTCTATCTCTCTGCTCTGTCTCTGTCTCTCTGTCTCTGTCTGTCTGTCTCTCTTGTGCAAATATGTCTGTATGTCTCTTCTTCTTATTATTATCGTTGTCTTTGTTATTGTTGTTGTTGTTGTTCTTCTTCTTCTCTTTTGCTTCAAGGTACTGGTATTTTGGTTAATTACATTTTTTTAAAATTGTTCCTTGGGAAGTTTATGGTGATTTACTTCTACAATGCTATTTCTTGTTGTTGTTTTCGTACGTTCCCCAGCTTTACACTTTGGGGGTCACCCTGAATATCCACTCTGACTTCACTCATCCCATCCGGGAATCACTTTGAGATGAAAACTGCACACTGAATGAGAAGTCTGCGTGTATGACTGTTTTTAAGTACCTCGCCACATAGGCAGCCATACTCCGACTTCGGGGGATTTTTTCTCTTTACAGGAGAGTGCAGGCTATTATGTTAAGAGCTTGTCATGGCTGAAGGCTATCTTAACACAACATTTTACACCATAACAACATTTGAGTTAGGCCTTGGCAGTTATCTGGCATCAATAAGAACTGACACAGCTTTTCGCCTGGACTTAACTCCTTAGTTTCAGAATGTACCTTCAATATCCGTACACAAAACAGGATCACGTAACCTTGCATGGCAGAGGGTCTTTCGGGAAACGTTTTGCAAGATGGAGACCAGTTTCAACGTTCTTCTTTTACACACCCCGTTCTGATTTTCAAAGACATGGTGGCTTCCATGAGTTTACCATTAATGGTTGCTCTGGTCAGTTGCGTGTCTGTTCCTCGTCATTGGTTCGGCAGCTGAAGGTCAGGCTGTGGATTTCTGTCCTCTAGAGGAACACTGAGAGAGTTGCCAGAAGTTCTTTCGTCAGGCACAGAAAGGAGGAGAGAGAAGGAGGAGGAGGAAGAGGAGGAGAAAGAGGATGAACAGAAGGAGTAGAAAGGAGACGAGGAGCAGAAAGAGGAGGAGAAGGAGGAGGAGAAAGAGGATGAACAGAAGGAGTAGAAAGGAGACGAGGAGCAGAAAGAGGAGGAGATGGAGGAGAGGAGAAGAGGATGAAAGAGAGAAAAGGAGACGAGGAGCAGGACGAGGAGAAGTAGGAGCAGGAGAAGGAAAGGAGGAGGAGGAGGGGGAGGAGGATGAGAAGAAGAAGGAGAAGAAGAAGAAAAGAAGGAGGGAGTAGAGTAAAAGGAGGAGAAGAAGGAAGAAGAAGAAGAGGAGGGGGGGGGGTGGAGGAGGAGAAGGAGAAGAAGAAGAAGAAGAAGAATTTGAAGAAGAAGAAGATGATGATGATGATGATAATGAAGAAGAAGAGGAAGAGGAGAAGGAGGAGCAAGGGGAGGAAGATGAGGAGGAGGAAGAGGAGCAGCAGTAAGAAAAGAAGAGGAGGAAGACAACGAAGAGGAGGAGAAGGAGAAGAGGAAGAAGAAGAAGAAGAAGAAGAAAGAAGAAGAAGAAGAAGAAGAAGAAGAAGAAGAAGAAGAAGAAGACGAGCACCACCCACCAACAACAGCGCCAATAACAACAGCAACACAGATAATACCAATTACATCTTCCCTCAAAACAAGAACAAAAATGACCAGGCAATGTCTGCGACGATCGCTCAGTGATCTACAAGGCCCAATCCCAGTGGCCATTGACCTCTATGGTCATTCGTCCTTTGTCCACTTGCTATTGTCCTCCTAGTCTTCTGTCACTCTGTGAGTCCTGACCTTGACTGTGTGTGTGTGGTGCCAGTGAAACAAAGAAGGCTGGAGGAGTGTAAAGAATCTTAGATTGGAATCAATGACACAAAACCCTCTACGCATTAACCACCATCTCAGAAAGATCCCCTTCACCCTAACCTTCTCACTCATCTCACATCACCTATCTCGTAGTCCCTAGGACTGTGGAGGCACTAATGAAGATTTTGCAACCAGCTTCCTCCACTCCTCGCAGTTATATGCTTTTCCGTAGTAATTCGTTCCACTCAAGGCCAGTTCACTCTCTGATGTTGCTTTCCCCTCATTTTCTCTGTCTGCCTCTTCATCTCCCTCCTTGTACTGTTCCCTGCAGGACAGTCCTGGCCAGTCCAGATATTCGTGTGACGTGCCTGAACTATGTCCATAATTTTGTACGCATGTGAAACGTGGACCATAACAGCAGACATTGAAAAAAAAGGATACAGGCAATGAAGATGAGGTGTTTTAGCAAACTTCTCGGTATCTCATACAGAGATCACATCATTATGAGGAAGTGAGGGTCGAATTAAAAACGCCATCGGACCATATGAAGAGCTGGCTTCAGTGAAAAGACGCTAACTCAAGTGGTGGTTTCTGTCACAGTAATACTATCTAGCATTGTCGTGGGTTTTGTGATCTGTTTCTGCTGTGTATGGCTTGTGCCATGGTTTATATATGCAACACACTTCTAGTTCCGCAGTACTGCCATAAATCAGTGTCAGCTTATTGAAGAATGATCACTTGGCGGCTTGGTATACCGGTATTCATTGAAAGCAGTATGTGTCCACATTCGCTGAACATTTCATGCACACTTGTGTTATGTTTGTGACGGGGCGGTAATTAGATTACCTCCCATGCGATCAGAGTCCTGTCGCAGCGTCGTGTTTCTAAATCTGGACACACCTGCGAATTGTGAGACACTCTGTTTCGTTGTTGAAAACCCTTCGTCCCACGTTGTGTCTGCACGGTGACATTTAAAATATATGCAACCTTTTATTGGAGGCAACATTGTAACTGGGAGAGTGCATCATGTACCCCGGATATTGTGCAGAGATTGGAGAGGACAGATCTGCGCTATTACATTGTGGTGTGTTCTTCAGTGTATAACTAAGAGTTGTGAAGTGAACTGATATACACAGAAAGGAAAACAATAATCTGTGGCGACGTGTTCTCCTGGGAAGAGCAGCGCGGATTCAACAGACAGATTTTGTGATCTATAACGTGCTCAGTCAATACAGAGGATGCTCAGTTTAAGCCAACATATGTGCTGTGCATCTGGGGTATATTGTAAGTGCTGCAGTATCATGCCAATGTGAGGATGGGCTGTCTATTCAATGGAAGGTAGGTGAAGAAAGCTCTTTTGTCAGATACAAGGAATAGTGTTACACCATTATCATTGTCATCATCATTGCTGTCACTGTTGTCATCACTTTTCGTTAAAACTCGCATGTAATAATCATTGGTCACAATGTAGAAAGAGTGCTTTCAAAGAAGATGGCAGTGAAATCACAGAAACAAAAAAATGATTGCACAATGTTCCCACGTACTCCCAGGCTGTCTGGTGATGGACACCTTTCATTTGCAGGACTCTTAATTACCAAAAACTGCTGTGATTCAGCTAACGATGCTCGTGTAATCCAGTGTTTAAATGTAACACAAGCACACACACACATGCACGCACATACGCGCGCACACGCACACACACACACACACACACACACACACGAGTCTCTGCATCTACTTTCTTTCTTACAGCAACACTTGGCTAATATGATATTGCGTCTTACCAACAGCAACAACAACAGTCGGTCTGAAACCAAAACTGGCTGTTTTACCCTGTTTTCATACTGGGCATCAACAAACACTCTACACTCGCTATCCACAAATCAAGTAGTGTCAAAAGTACTATGAAGAACTTCTGTATACCACTGTTAAAAAACAAAATATTTATTAATTTTTTTATTTTTCTTTTATTTCGAAGATTACGAAATAAGCGCTCGTATGCTTTTTTACATCCAGTCCCCGGCACACAATGGCCTACTCTTCCGAAAAGCAGAACGGGTTTTAACATGTGTACAAAATGTTCTGTGTGCGTTTGCACACAGGACCTCGGTTTAAAGTCTCACCCAAAGGACTTTTTGGTGGGAGTGGGGTCAGCGCTGATGTTATCTCCAGAGGAAAAATCTTGAACAAGATACAAAGCCGGGTCAGCAAATAACGAGCACAATGCGCGTCACTTTAACCACCAGGCTATCCCGTAACTCAGCTTAGATGTGTGATACTTGTGATGATCTCACTAAGAGAGCATGCAGACAGATGAGTCCACTGTTGAGCTGATGTTCATGATAAACAAAAGAAACTACAATCATAGGCTCAAGCCATCAATTTCAGGCACAATACTCCTGCTGTTGTCTAGTGCCATCGCCAATCACTGCCATTAATGTATTGCACATCCTCTCCTTCCTTTCTTCGTTTTCTTCATTTGTTTCTTTCTTTCTCTATCTTTTCCTTTCTTTCTTTTCTTTTCTTTTCTCCTCTCTCTCTCTCTCTTCTCTCTCTCTCTCTCTCTCTCTCTCTCTCTCTCTCCTCTCTTCCCTTCATTCTTTCTGTCTGTCTATATGTCTGTCTGTCTGTCTGTATACCCACCTGCCTGCCTGCCTTTCTTCCTTCTTTCTTTTTTTTCCTTCCTTCTTTTCTTTCTTTCCTTCTTTCTGTCTGTCTTTCTTTCTTTCTGTCTGTCTTTCTTTCTTTCTGTCTGTCTTTCTGTCTTTCTGTCTGTCTGTCTGTCTGTCTTTCTTTCTGTCTGTCTGTCTGCCTGTCTGTCTATCTTCCTCCTTTCCTTCCTCCTTTTTTCATTTCTTTCTTTCTTCTTTCCTTCCTTTTTTCATTTCGTCTGCCTGCCTGTCTTTTATCTTTCTTTCTGTTCCTTTTCTGTTTTCTTCCTTCTCTTTTTCTTTGTTGCATTTTCTGACTGATGACAACCTAAATGTGTTGGCCCATCATCTAATGCAAAAAGAATGACAGAAACTTTGTTTTTCTTCGTCTTTTCTTCTTCTTCTTCTTCTCCTTCCATTTCCCCTTGTTTATTTGTCGGTTGTTTTGGTTCTTGTTATCACTAAATTGATGGCATCTAAACTGGTTTTTTAAATAATTTTTTTTATTTTACAGAACCTCAGGATGTCCTTAGCATCTTTCTATCGATGGCTGATGTTTATCCACAAAACAAACAAAATAAGCAACTAAATGTAGGATTTTTCTTTTGTCTGTCTGTCTGGTTGTTGTTGTTATTTTGTGAGTATTTACAATGGCATTTGTTTCTTGTTCATCATCCATCAGTTTTTGTTTGTGTTTTACCAGGAAATGTGAAAACTGGAATACATACCTTGCCTGCTATGGATCGTAATCTTCTTTCATTTTCTTTTTCTCTTGCTTTTTTATACATCGCTACATTAGAGCCAGACCAGATTATCTCCAAGTTTTGGGGTTGGGTTTTTTGTGTCCTGAATCTTTACATGGTCTGACCAATAGCTCTAAACTTCGTGATGTGATACTACGTAATTGTAGAGAGAAAGGAAAACATGTTAGCCAGCAAAAAATAGAAAAAGATGGCCTCATACCCTGTCGCACCTCAGCAGCCAGAAGACAGTGACACCAATGAGGACACTGCAGGGTCAGAGGCAGAACTTTCCCATCCCCCCTCCCCCCCTCCCCCCACACAGATCGTTCCTTCACTGGGCATGCAAAATAATAACCTAGGCAGTATGGAGAACAGTGATGTGGACATGCCACCTCCTTTGTGTTTTGTCTTTTCCTTGTTTTTGTTGCTGTTGTTGTTGCTGTTGGGTGGTGGTGGTGGTGGTTATGTTTTTTTTTCTCTTAATGTTGCTGTTGTTGCTTTTGTTCTCGTTCTTCTCGTCCTTGGCTTTTACTCTTGATCTTGTTGCGGTTGTTGTGGTTGTTGCTGTTGTTGTTGTTCTTCTTCTCCCCCTTCTCCTCCTTGTTTTTGTTGTTGTTGTTGTTGTTCTTCTTCTTCTTCTTCAGAAGTCTATTTCGGAAATCTTTACAAGTTATTCTTTAATCTTAATTTTTAAACTTCTATTATATATATCTTTTTATCTGTAATGTTCGTCCAGTTATTCAGACGCTTTGCGTGCTTCAAGTTGACTATATGACTTCGGAAAAGTCTTAGCGTCATTTAACAAAAACAAAGAAAAGATGGCTTCAGCAGCACCCTTATTTCAAGCAGTAAGGAAGACTACTACTTCTTCCCCAGAGAAGATCAAGTAACAATTGTGAGGCTGAGGACTGACACTGCAGACTCAGACATCAATATTTACCAAGTTCCACATTGCTGATTCTGAGGTGTGCCCCTGTGGCATTTCTCCCATGACAGCGGAACACTTCCTCCAGACCTGTCCAACACACCAAAACCTGAGGGCTGATATCTGGCCTACTGACCTGCCGATGAGGGACAAACACTTCGGACCCCTGGAGGGCTTTCAGGCAGGGTAGCATTAATTTTATAAGGACCTCAGGAGTTGCTGTCTGAGTGTTCGAAGAATAAAAATAATAATATATAATAATAAAAAGAAGAAGAATTACGAAGAAGAAGAAGAATTGCGAAGAAGAAGAAGAAGCATTGCGAAGAAGAAGAAGAAGAAGAAGAAGAAGAGGACTTTGAAGAAGAAGGAGAATTTCACAGAAGAAGAAGAAAAGAATTTGAAGAAGAAGAAGAACAATTTGAAGAAGAAGAATTGCAAAGAAGAAGAATTTGAAGAAGAATTTGAAGAAGAGCTGTGAAGAAGGTAAGGAGGTAAAGGAGTCCCATAACCTATAAGGTCGTAGGGGAGCGAGGCGTCAGAGACCTCACTTCTCTAGGGCCAGCATATTGAGGGCGGCGCCCATCTCCTCTCCCTCGCTGCTTTACCTTCCCTGACCCTAAAGAGGGCAGGTACCCATTTACAGCTGGGTGAACTGGGGGAACTGTACTGAAGCCAAGGCGCGCAAACGGTCACCCATCCAACTGGTAACCACGCTCGACGCTGCTTAACTTGGCTGGGAGAAAGCGAGCGCTCCGACCACTGAGCTATCCCGTCCCCGCTGTGAAGAAAAAGAAGAAGAATTTGAAGAATTTCAAGAAGAAAAAGAAGAATTGCGAAGAAGAACTGCGAAGAAGAAGAATTTGAAGAAGAAGAAGAATTTGAAGAAGAAGAATGTAACAGAAAATAGTCATGCTTTATCTGCAGTGATTACATAAAACAAACATGGAGCCATCGACAGTGAGGGCCACTCAGATCAGGCAGCAGTGAACAGGTGTGTTCCATCACTCTTTCTTGTCCAGACCCACAGACTGGCAAACCAGTAACAAGGAAGGTGTTCTGGCACCAGCTGGGTCCATTTATTCCAACAGCTTTACTACGTCATGCCACTTTGATCCATGGCGGATTTCTCTGCGTGAAATTTGGGCTGCTCTCCCTGGGGAGAGTGCGTGGCCAGAAGAGCAGGTCCATTGTGCGCGATCCCACTCTTGTGCTCTTCGCTTTCAATTGGCATGTTTATGAATTGCGTGCTTGAGAGATAGAGAAAGAGCAACAGACACACACACACACACACACACACACACACACACACACACACACACACCAAGAGCGAGAGAGAGAGAGAGAGGAGAGAGAGAGAGAGAGAGAGAGAGAGAGAGAGAGAGAGAGAGGCAACAGACAGACAGACGGACGGACAGACGGACAGGAGAGAGAGGGGGTTGCCTCGATACATGTAGTGAGGTCATTCATTATAACTGTCGTTTCATCCGTCACTCCATTCTTTTCCTTACCTTGCCTGCCTCTGGCTGCCTATCTGCCTATATGGCTGTCTTCCTATCTGTCTATTTGTCTATCTGTACGTCTGTCTGCCTGTCTGTCTGAATATCTGGTTGTCTGGCTGTCTGCCTATCTCTCTGTCTGTCTGCCTGTCTTTCTGTCTATCTACATACCTGTCTGTCTGTCTGTCTGCCTATCTATATGTATGTATGCATGCCTGTCTGCCTATCTGTGTGTCTGTCTGTTTGCCTACCAATCTGCATGTCTGTCTGCCTATCTGTCTGTCTGTTTGTCTGCCTATATATCCAACTTCCTATCTGTCTGTCTGTCTATCTGTTTCTATGTTCCCAGTTTCAGCCATGTTGCCTCTCTCTCTTTCTCTCTCTCTGTCTCTGTATCTGTCTCCCTCTGTCTCTGTCTGTCTGTCTGTCTCTGTCTCTGTCTGTCTCTCTCTCTCTCTCTCTCTGTCGGTCTGATGGTTTTGTTTAAACCACTTAAGTCTCCTTCAAGCGTGGAAGATGGGAGGACATCATCTGCTTCAAGACACTTCAGGTTACGGAACACCCTTGAGCACTTGTCTAAAAACACCTCATTTTAAACATCCATTTTCTTAACACTCGTTTTTCATCACTTCATTGAACACGCTGAGCTATGCAGAAATGGTCTCAACAATTTTTTCATATTGATCAAGATACACTTTAACAAATGTAGACCTCTCTTTTGTTGTGTGTAAACATATGCTTGCCAAGAATGTCCTGCAATGAACAGTACAGGGGGGGAGACGAAGAGGCAGACAGAGAAAATGTTGGGAAGACAACACCAGAGAGAGGACTGGCCTTGAGTGGAGGGCAGAGGACTTCGGGGAGTGGAGAAAGCTGGCTGCAAAATCTTCAGTGGTGCTGCTAAGGTCCACGAGACTATGGGCTAGGTGAAGGGTAAGGAAGGATAAGAAACACAGACACATCTTAAATATGATTGTGGTAAGACGGAAACATTCTGAGAGACCATATAATGGCGAAAAGCCTCCTTTTTCCTGTGATGAATTGAAAATAAAACATTATTTACTGTACATTGACTGTATATAAACTCATCTTATCATGACCATGAGAACAAAAATGTGGAAAAATTTTCACTCCTTCAAACAACCAAAACCCAAACAAACAAACCCCAAACCCACACACGTTTTCTCGACTCTGAAAAAAAAAGTTTTATGAGCTAACCTGATTTAAATCAGTAACACATGTAGAGGACTTCCCCCCTCCCCCGAAAATAATGAGTACTTCTTCATCTTCACCTATTGCGTAGTACCATGGACCGTGGAGGGCACCACAGAAGATTTTGCAACCAGCTTCCTCCACTCCCTGCAGTCCTCTGCTTTCCGCAGCAATTCGTTCCACTCAAGGCCAGTCCACTCTCTGATGTTGTCTCTCCGTCGTTTTCTCTGTCTGCCTCTTCGTCTCCCTCCTTGTACTGTTCCCTGTAAGACAGTCTTGTACACTGCAATGAAAAGAAATGAATATGCTTTACGTGACCCCAATGCGAATTGGGGAAAAAACGACGATCAGTACAGTACCACAAAGATAACGGGACGGGATAGCTCAGTGGTCAGAGCACTCGCTTTCCCCAGATAAGTTAAGCAGCATCGAGCGTGGTTACCACTTGGATGTGTGACTTTTTGCGCGCCTTGACTTCAGTACAGTCATCCAGTTCACCCAGCTGTAAATGGGTACCTGCCTCTTTAGGGTCAGGGAAGGTAAAGCAGCGAGGGAGAGGAGATGGGCGCCGCCCTCAACAGCCTGGCCCCTGGAGAAGCTGAGGTCTCTGATGCTTCGCTCCCCTACGACTACATAGGTTATGGGACACGTTTACCGTGACATTTTACAGTAGCATATCATCGTGTTTTGCCCTCCCAAAGAAAACCATGTAAACTACAGTCTGGTTTTTCCTGTGTGTACCACAAGTTTGTGTGCACAGGCTTGAAGATAAAACGATTGCCTTCATGCTCCTAGCCATCAGAGTATTGCTAGTAGTCTGATTGATCAAAGTATCTGATGTTCTGCCCCTTCTCTATTTTGCAAGTTAAACACATGGCTATTTCTGTGCCTGTCAGCAGATATTCATGAGCTTTCTCTCTCTCTGTCTGTCTGTCTGCTTGTCTGTATGTGTTTGTCTGCCTCTGTCTCTTTCTCTGTCTGTCTGTCTGGCTGGCTGGCTGTATGTCTGTCTGCCTCTCTGTGTCTGTCTCTCTGTCTCTGTGTGTCTGTCTCTGGGTGTGTCTGTCTTTGTTTCTCTTTCTGATTATGTCGGTCTGTCTGTCTGTCCGTCCGTCTGTCTGTCTCTGTCTGTCTGTCTGCCTTGAACATCTTGCGCACACGTTAAAACCCGTTCCGCTTTTCAGAAGAGTAGGCTATTGTGTGCCGGTGGGAACGGATGACAACATTTACAAAACTGCATACACACGGAGACTGGATAATAAAAGCACATGAATGCTTATTCCATTATCCTCGAAATAAAGGAATAAATCTCTCTGTCTCTCTCTGTCTCTGTCTGTCTGTCTGTCTCTCTGTCTGTCTGTCTCTCTGTCTGTCTGTCTGTCTCTATCTCTCTCTCTCTCTCTCTCTCTCTCTCTCTCTCTCTCTCTCTCTCTCTCTCTCTCTCTCTCTCTCTCTAGTCGGCTCCTTCTGCACCATAATTATGATTCTCAAGTTGAATCAATAAACAAATCAATGCTGTTGCCGAATGAGACAGTGTGAGCTCCCTTCAAGACATTGGTTGTTTTTTATTGTTGGTGTTGTTGTCGTGGGTTTTGTTTATTGTTTATTGCATTGATTGGCACTTATAACTTGCTAATAAATTGGATTTGGATATACTGAACTGATAAATAGGGAAAATATTCAAAACTAGACACGTGGCAGAGAATTATAAAACAAAATGTTAAAATTCACAAATGTCATTACTGTTTTAAAGGATATTCTCTCCTTCTTGTTGATTTTCACGCCAGTATGCGTACATGAACCAACACACAAGCACACATGCACACAAGCACACACACGCACACAATCACAGACACGCACACACACACACGCACACATACACGCACGCACACACACACACAACGCACACACACACACACACACGCACGCACATACACACACACGCACACATACACACACATGCATACATACACACACGCACACCTAAAGAAAAAAGAGGGAGGGGAGTAGACATACAAACAGACCGACAGACAGGCAGAACCATATAAACAGGAGAACAAATAGACAGATAGATACATAGATAGATAGATATATAGATAATAGTTAGATAATAGATAAATAGATAGATAATAGATCGATAATAGATAGATACATGATAGATAGATAGATAGATAATAGATAGATAATAGATAGAGGCAGGGCGACATAGATAACAATTCAGAATTTATTACAAAAGAGGTACAGGGATAGAGGAAGGCAGAGACAGAGAGAGACAAACATCCAGGTTCACTGTTCACTGGTCCCGTAACCCGCCAGGGTCGTAGGGGCGCTGCATGGTGGACGAACGGTGGACCACCTGGCTCCACTTAGCGCGGTCGTGGGCGAGTGCCTGGGTGACACTGAAGTCCTCCCCTGTCCAATCACGGATGTCGTCGGCCCACTTTCTCCTCTGTCTGCCCCGTCTTCTCTTCCCCTGGACTGTTCCTTGCAGGATGGTCTTTGCAAGTCCTTCTGAGCGTGTTACGTGCCCATAACATCTGAGTTTCCTCTTTTTCGCCGTGGTCAGTAGGTCTTCATAGTCCCGCACCTGTTGAGTGATCATTCTGCGGACTTCATTGTTGGTGACATGGTCCTTGTATGAGATGCCAAGGAGCCTTCTGAGGCATCTCATTTCTACTGCTTGGATCCTCCTTTGTAGGTCTGCGTTCAGTGTCCATGCCTCACATGCGTAAAGCATGATTGAGGTGACTAGCGCGTTTAGTAACTTTACCTTGGTTCCGAGAGGGATGTTTCTGTCTCTCCATATGGTCTTCAGTCTTGCCATTGCTGCTGCTGTTTGTGCCGCTCTTGCTAGGATTTCGGTCTTCGATCCCTCCTCACATGATGGCTCCAAGGTACTTGAAATGGTCAACTGTCTCCAGTTCTTTTCCGCTGAGAGTGATCTTGGTGGTGATTGGCTGGGCACTGTTTGTCATGAGTTGGTTTTCTCGGCGCTGATTTCCATGCCGTATCGTGAGGATATTTCGTCCAGTTGCTTCACTAGGTTGGCCAGTTCCTCTTCATTTCCTGCCAGACCGACAATGTCATCGGCAAACCTGAGGTTGGTGATTGTTCGCCCTCCAATGCTGACTGTGCCTGTGTGGTCTTCCAAGGCGTCAGTCATGATGCGTTCGAGGAAAATGTTAAATAGTGTCGGCGACAGCAGACATCCCTGTCGGACCCCAACTGAGGTACGGAACCATTCCCCTACCGTGCCTTGTACGAGTACTGCACTGGTGGCCTTTGAGTAGAGTTCCTTGATGGTGTGGATCAGCTTCTGGCCCATGTTGAATTTGTTCATGGTGGCCCACAGAGCGTCATGCCATACTCTATCGAAGGCCTTCTTAAAATCAATGAAGACGTGGAAGATGTCTTGTTGGTGCTGGCTGTATTTCTCACACAGAACCCTCAGGTTGAATATCTGTTCTGTGGTGCTTCTATTTGGGCGGAAACCGGCCTGCTCTTCGGCGATGATCTCTTCTGCCTGTGGTTTCAGCCTGTTCAGGATCACTTTCAGCATGACTTTACTGGCATGACTTATGAGGCTGATTGTCCTGTAGTTTTGGCACTGCTGGAGATTTCCTTTCTTGGGGAGAGTGATGATGAGTGATTGGGTCCATGGTGTAGGCCACTCTCCGGTCTGCCAGATCTTGTTGCAGATACTTGTAAGGATGTCTGTCACTGCTTCTCCCCGTGTTGGATCAGCTCTGCTGGGATGTTGTCGATTCCTGCTGATTTTCCTTTCTTCAGCGATCTAATTGCTACTTCTACTTCCTCGCGTAGAATTGGGAAGTTGTCTTTATTCGATGAGGCTTGGCTTGCAAGTACGCTGGGGTCGCCTAGCGTCTGATGATTGTAGAGTTCGGAACAGTATTCCAGGTAAAGAGGTACAAAGACAGAAAAGACACATGCAGAGACAGGAATACAGGTAAAGAGGTATAGAGACAGAGACAGACAGACGCGCAGGTAAAGAGGTAGAGAGACAGAGACAGAAAGATGCGCAGGTAAAGAGGTAGAGAGACAGAGACAGACAGACGCGCAGGTAAAGAGGTAGGCCTACAATGATAGAGATAAGCAGGGCAGAGATATACATATAGTCAAATATGTACAGAGACAGAGAAAAAAGCAGAGACAGAGAGATGTAAAGAGCTACATAGACGGAGAAAGACAGGGGAAGAGACAGACAGACAGACAGGTAAAGGGGTACAGAGACAGACAGACAGGAAGGGCTACAGAGACAGACAGACAGAGACAGACTTACAGATAAAGAGCTTCAGAGAAAGGGACAGAGAAAGACAGGACAGGTAAAGGGGTACAGAGACAGACAGACAGGTAAAGGGGTACACGAGACAGACAGACAGACAGAGACAGACTTACAGATACAGAGTTCAGAGAAAGGGACAGAGAAAGACAGACAGGTAAAGGGGTACAGAGACAGAGACAGACGGACACAGAGTGAGAGACAGACATATATGTAAAGAGCTACAGAGATAGATAAAGACAGGGACAGAGAAAGACAGACAGGTAAAGGGGGACAGAGACAGACAGATACATAGAAGTAAAGAGGTACAGAGACAGAGAAAGACAGGGGCAGAAACAGACCAACAGATAAAGAGCTTCAGAGACAAAGAAATGCAGAGACAGAGACAAACACACAGGTAAAGAGGTATAGAGAGAGACAGAGAGAAACAGAGAACATTGAACATGAACACTGAAATTAATTTATTTGCATTAACAATACAGGAGGAAACAGAGAGAGACACAGAGAGAGAGACAAGAAAACAAGTAGAAACAAAACAGAAGAACGAAAGACAGGAAAGACAAGATCAGCAAGAAATCAGATCAAGAAGACGAGGACATGATTCCGTTTACAAATAAACGTGCAAAGCTAAGTATGCGCTAAATGCAGATCAACAGGATTCATAAGAGTATGGAGTACCAGTATTTAGCAAAAACACGAAAATGCAACAATACAAAGAAAAAAAAACAGGTGTAGTAGCTTAACAAGTAGCAACACAATGATCAGAATGCGTGAATTACGATCGGTATTAATGACAACAGAAAGAACCAGAAAATTCAGACAAGACAAAGGACAGAGAACAACAACAACGACTTAGCAGAATGCAATTCAGAACATACAGCCAGAACATCAAGTAATAAGAGAGATCAGACACATTCACAAAGACACAGACGCAAATAACAACAAAGAACAGAAACAGGCAAGATTCAGAACATTACACAGACTCAGACACAGATTCAGAACATTCCGACACATACACAGACTCAGAAACAGACCAACAAACAGACACAGACTCAGACACATACACAACAGACACAGATCAGACACATACACAGACTCAGAACACAAGACACAGGACACAGACTCAGACACAACACAGACACAACGACAAACAGACTAGACTCGACTCAGACACAGCACAGATTCAGACACAGACACAGACTCAGACACAGACTCACAGACACAGACAGACACAGACCAGACACAGACACAGACACCAGACTCAGACACAGACACAGACTCAGACACAGACACAGACACAGACTCAGACACAGACACAGACGACAGACACAGACTCAGACACAGACTAACAGACGACACAGACTCAGACTCAGACACAGACACAGACTCAGACACAGACACAGACTCAGACACAGACTCAGACACAACACAGACTCAGACACAGACTCAGACACAGACAATACAGCAGACACAAACACAGACTCAGACACAGACTCAGACACAGACAAATACACAGACTCAGACACAGACACAGACACGAACAGACTCAGACACAGACTCAGACACAGACTCAACCACAGACACAGACACCAGACACAGACTCAGAACACAGACACAGACACAGACATCAGACTCAGACACAGACTCAGACACAACACAGACACAGACTCAGACACAGACACAGATTCAGACACAGACACAGACTCAGACACAGACTCAGACACAGACTCAGACACAGACTCAGACACAGACTCAGACACAGACACAGACTCAGACACAGACACAGACACAGACACAGACTCAGACACAGACACACACATCAGACACAAACACAGACTCAGACACAACACAGACTCAAACACAGACACAGCAGACACAGACTCAGACACAGACATCAGACACAGACACAGACACAGACACAGACTCAGACACAGACACAGACTCAGACACAGACACAGACTCAGACACAACCGACACAGACACAGACACAGATCAGACACAGACACAGACTCAGACACAGACTCAGACACAGACACAGACAGACACAGACGCAGACTCAGACACAGACACACAGACACAGACACAGACTCAGACACAGACTCAGACACAGACACAGACTCAGACACAGACACAGATCAAGACACAGACTCAGACACACACATCAGACACAGACATAGACACACACTCAGACACAGACTCAGACACAGACACATACACAGACTCAACACACACAGACACAGACTCATACACAGACTCAGACACAGAACACAGACTCAGACACAGACACAGGCACAGAGTCAACACAGACATCAGACACAGACTCAGACAACACACGACACAACACAGACTCAGACACAACATAGACACAGACACAACATAACTCGACACGTGACACATACACGGACACAGACACAGACCAGACTCAGACACATACACACACTCGACACAAACACAGACTCAGACATAGACTCAGACCAGACACAGACACAGACACAGACTCAGGCACAGACTCGGGACACAGACACGGACACAAACACAGACTCAGACACAGACACAACACAGACTCAGACACAACTCAGACACAGACTCATACACAGACTAGACACATACACAGATTCAAACACAGACACATACACAGACTCAGACACACATAGACACACACTCAGACACAGATTCAAACACAGACACATACACAGACTCATACACACACAGACACACTCAGACACAGACTCACACACACACATGCACACACATCACACAAACACATCGCACACACATCACACACACACATACACAGCACACACACACACGTCACACACATAGTGAGGCAGACATAGACAGATGCAGACTGAGACAGTCAAAGACAGAAAGGCAGATAGATTGGCAGACAAACACACAGACACACAGACAGGCACTCCGAGATAGGCAGCCAGAGAAAGAGAAGCACTGTTTAACGGGGTTCTAAAAACAGAGAGACGATGCAGAATAAATGAATGCAGAGAGAGACACGCAGAGCTGTAGAGATATAGAGTCAAAGAGATAAAGAGAGACACATAGAAAGGTTGACAGAGAGAGAGAGAGTGAGAGAGAGAGAAGACAGACAGAAAAGACAGACAGAGACATAGAGACACAAACGGACAAAGACAGGGAC
Organism: Rapana venosa; assembly: GCA_028751875.1. Classification (NCBI taxonomy): domain Eukaryota; kingdom Metazoa; phylum Mollusca; class Gastropoda; order Neogastropoda; family Muricidae; genus Rapana; species Rapana venosa. Next base: position 49,494,163 of record CM054152.1, read on the forward strand.
AGACACAGACAGAGAGAGACAGAGACAGGCACAAGGGAGAGAGAGAGAGGCAGAGAGACAGAGCCAAGACAGGCAGAGACACACACTACAGACACAGAAAGAGACAGAGAGAAGGTGAGGGAAGGGGGAAGAGACAGACAGACAGAAAGACAGACACACAGACAGATAGACAGACAGAGACATAGAGACACAAACGGACAGACACGAGAGAAGAGAGAGAGAGACAAAGACAGAGACAGACAGATACACAACACATACAGACACCAGAAAGAGACGGAGAGAGGGGTGAGGGAGGGAGAGTGAGAGACAGACAGACAAACGGGCAAATACACAGACAGACAGAAACAGACAGACAGAAAACCACCAGATAAAAAAACAGGCAGAAACATGACATAACTCAAAGAAACAGGGAGAAGACACTCAGCCTACACACAGAGGCACACAAGGAAAGACAGACAGACAGACAGACAGACAGAATGAGACAGACGGATGGCTTTCACTTGCAGATGCTTGTGAGAAAGGGAATGGTGTGGCAACTGGGCCCACATGACAGTGACACAATCAACACTGATGTCTTGGATCAGGAAAACCTGCAATTTGTCCCGTGACTTATTTATTCATCTATCTTATCTACCTATTTTATTTATTATTTCATTTATTTATTCTTTTGTATCGAGGTTTATATATTTATTCATTTATTTATTTATCTATTTATTTTTATTTATTTGTTTCATTTATTATTTTATTTATATCTTTATTATTTTCTTTTTTTCTTTCGTCATTTATCTATTCTTTTGTATCGAGGATAATGGAATAAACACATATGCTTTCTTCCCTATCCAGTCCCCGTGTGTCTGTGGTTTTGAAAATGTTGTCATCCGTACAAGGGCTACTCGTCCGAAAAGCGGAACGGGTTTTAACGTGTGCGCAAGATGTTCTGCGTGCGTCCGCACATGGGACTTTGGTTGATAGTCTAATCCGAAGGACTTTGTTTAGGAGGGGTGAGGTGGGAGGGGGGCGGGGACGTGGAATCGGCACTGATGTTAACTTCAGAGGAAAAATCCTCGAACAAGATTTGAACCCGGGTCAGCAGATCACGAATACATCACTCTAACCACCAGGCTAGATATTGAGGGTCATTGAAAGGTTGAATACAGAGCCAGTCAGAAAATAAAAATCTGCTACTCAGAAACGTGTCGGCAATATTGGTCACGGGGCCTTTCGAAGATGTTATTAAGCACTGTACGAAAATCTGCCATATGTTTCATCAACTGGTATTTTTCTGTCCATAGCATCTTCTCTTTAAAGGTACAAACTAAAGCAGTGTTGGTTTAAATCAGCTTTTTTGCGTTCATCTTCGTTTTAATTTTCTTGTCTTTGCTCTTAATGTTGTTGTTATTGTCATTGTTGTTGTTGTTGTTGTTGTGGTGGTGGTGGTGGTGGTGGTGGTGGTGGTGGTGATGGTGTTGTTGTTGTTGTTGTTGTTGATGATGATGATGAGGAGGAGGAGGATAACGGTGATGATGGCGACAACGACGACGACGACGATGATGATGATGAGGTGAATGACAATGACGATGACGATATTGATGAAGACGGCGACGACGACGACGACGACGACGATGATGATGATGATGATGATGATGATGATGATGATGATGCTTAACTCCGTACTTTTCTTTTTTTTATCTGGGGAAGAAGATAACTTTTTAGATGTGTGTGCACCACAATTTTTATCAGTTTATATGCTAATAATTTTGACCTTCAGATTTGAATTATCAGGCTCTCTTCAACATTATGTTTTTCTTTTTTCTAAGTTTAAAACAAAACGGAAGTGAAACAAGATAAAAGGAGATCAAAGCATGTATGTGCTTTCGAATTAGCTGTGATGCAGTTCTAACGTATTTATTTTTCCTAAAATCTGTCCAAATACCATGTGAATCAGAATCAGATTTAAAACTTATTTGTTATCTTGTGTGTTTATGTGTAGTATTGTATTGCAGGGAAAAAAGTAAATAGTCAGATAAATGAATCTATAAGTATGTGAGCATAAGACACAATGATGAAATGTAACGATAAAAAGACGTTACAAACAGTAAGAGAAACTGATGCACGACAAAAACAACACAAATAGCATACACACACACACGCACGCGCGCGCGCGCTCGCGCGAAAACACACACACACACACGCACACACTATTCAATAAAGCATGCTGAACGTGCACACAAATTGTTAGCTTTATTTAAAAATGTGCAGCTGTGAGGATGCCACCAGACCCACAATGCTTCTTTGGAAATATCAAAAGGCTGCCATGTTTCACAATATAACAAACCAACAAAGTGGAATTCTTTACCCTTCTCCTCCATTTCCATGTAAGCACACAGGGGGGTCCTTTCAAAATAAAAAATTGTTCTGTTTTCCTGAAAACCTGTGTGAAGGGTTTCCCTTCCACTTCCTTTATTTACTGTTTCTTTGGCTTTCCCTTCAATTGCACAAGTCGTCATGTGCTATTTTCCGTTTAACAACAACAGCAGCAATAATAATAATAGTAATAATAATTATAACTACAATGATGGTGGGGGGTGATGATGATAATAATAATAATGATAATAATGATAATAATAATAATGATAATTAATAATAATAATGATGATGATGATATAAAATAATGACATTTATATAGCACTTTGTCTTGCAAAGACAAATCAAAGGGCTTGCACTGAACTCATTTTTTTACACAGTCATGCAACCAATGACAATTAATAGTTCTAACAAGTCCAAACACACACGTACACACACACACACACGTACACACCACACACACACACACACACACATACACACACGCACGCACAAGGGGGATATTTCCCCCTGGAGTTAACATCAGTGCCGACTCCACTCCCCAAAAGTCCTTCGGATGAGACTATAAACCGAGGCCCCGTGTGCGAACGCACGCAGAACATCTTGCACACACGTTAACTCCTGTTCCGCTTTTCGTAAGAGTAGACCATTGTGTGCCGGTGGGAACAGATGACTGAAATAACAAAAGTGCATACACACGGGGACTGGATGTAAAAAAGCACATTAATGAAATAAACACACACACATGCACACACACACCATTCAACACAATATGCTGGACGTGCACACAAATTGTTAGCTTTATTTAAAAATGTGCAGCTGTGAGGATGCCATCAGACCAAAAATACTTCTTTGGAAATATCAAAAGGCTGTCATGTTTCACAATACAACAAACCAACAAAGTGGAATTCTTTACCCTTCTCCTCCCATTTCCATGTAAGCACACAGGGGGTCCTTTCAAAATAAAAAATAGTTCTGTTTTCCTGAAAACCTGTGTGAAGGGTTTCCCTTCCACTTCCTTTATTTACTGTTTCTTTGGCTTCCTTTCATTTGCATCAGTTATTTTTATGTTATATTTTCTGTTTATACATCAAGCAAGCCCTATTTGCAGATGTGATTGCGTTGTGTGTGTGTTTTTTTCTCTTTATTTGCTGTGTTCAGATCCCCATTTTCTTCAGAATTGTCAGGAATCATTGTGTCATTCATCTGCTTTTTCTTTCTTTTTCACAAAATCAAGCAAGCTCTTTTTCTATTCTCTTATTTTAATTTCCTTTTATTTCATTTTGTTATTTTATTTCGTGGATAATGGAATAACCACTCTTGTGATTTTTTAATTACATCTAGTCTCCGTGTGTATGCAGTTTTGTAAATTTTGTCATCCGTTCCCACCGGCACACATTGGTCTACTCTTCCGAAAAGCGGAACGGGTTTTACCTTGTGCGCAAGATGCCCTTCGTGCGTTCGCACACGGGACCTCGGTTTATAGTCTCATCCGAAAGAATTTTGGGGAGAGTGGAGTCGGCACTGATGTTAACTCCAGAGGAAAAATCCTCTTGAATGAGATTCGAACCCGGGTCAGGCAGTGAGCCCTTTATCCTATTCAAGCTTGCAGAGTCTTGTGTTCATGCTAGGGTCATTGTTCTTAATGAAGGACGTAGTATGCTACACAATTATTCATTAACCGGCAATTGCCCTTAGGATGTAGGTAGTGTTGCAACAAATAATGTAGTACGTTTACATGTAGAGGATCATTTAGCGTAGTTAAAACACAAAACAGTTAAAGTGGCCGTATTTCCAATGCATTTAATGGTAAAAGTGCATATGAATTATCTTGCAGGCATTTAAGAAAACACTTTAGAGACCATTAACAAATTAAAAATGAAACTGGCTTAGAAATAAACTGCTTCTAAATACTGTTGTTGTTGTTGCTGCTGCTGTTTGTTTTGTTGTTGTTATTGTCGTTGTCGTCGTTGTTGTTTGTTGTTGTTGTTGTGTGTTCCCTAGCTTAACACTCTGGGGGTTACCCAGAATGTGCACTCTGACTCACTCATCTCACCTTGGAATCGCTGTGTGATTGAAATTGCACACTAAGTGAGAAGTTTGCGTGTACGACTGTTTTAAGTACCTCCCCATATAGGCAGCCATATTCCGACTTAAGGGGATATTTCTCCTTTAAAGGAGAGTGCAGGTTGTTATGTTAAGAGCTTGTCATGGATGAACGCAATATGTGTGTGTGTGCGTGTGTGTGTGTGTGTGTGTGTGTGTGTGTGTGTGTGTGTGTGCGTGCGTGCGTACGTGCGTGCGTGTGAGTGCGCGAACGCATGTTGTGTGTCAGCGTGTGTATGTCCATCTTTCGATATTTTCTTTTTAGTTTCTTTTTCTTCTTTTGTTTCTTTCTCTTTCTTTCTTAATTTTCTTTCTTTCTTTCTTTCTGTCTGTCTGTCTTTCTTTCTGTCTGTTTGTCTGTCTTTCTGCCTGTCTGTCTTTCTTCCTTTCTTTCTGTCGTTCTTTCTTTCTGTCTTTCTTCCCTTCTTTCTTTCTGTTTTTTCTTCTGTCTGTCTGTCTTTCTTTCTGTCTGTCTGTCTTTCTGTCTGTCTGTCTTTCTTCCTTTCTTTCTGTCGTTCTTTCTTTCTGTCTTTCTTCCCTTCTTTCTTTCTGTCTTTCCTTCTGTCTGTCTGTCTTTCCTTCTGTCTGTCTATCTGTCTGTCTTTCTCTTTCTGTCTTTCTGTCTTTCTTTCTTCCCTTCTTTCTTTTTTTCTTTCTTTCTTTCTTTCTTTCTTTCTTTTCCTTCGTTCTTTTCCTTTTCCCATTACATTATTTTGTCCTGTCTGCCTGTCTAACTTTCCTCTTCGTATTGATTAGTTGATTGATTGATTGACTGATTGATTGATTAATTAATTAATTGATTGATTAATTAATTAATTGGTAAAATAATTAATTAATTCATGCATTCATTCATCTTCAGTTTACTACATATTATTATGTGAATCTATCTACAATTTCTAGATAGATCATTGATATATTGATATATATATATATATATATATATATATATATATATATATATATATATATATATATATATATATATGCTGTGTATATAATACATATATGTAAATGCAGATGCACAGATAAATAGACAAACCGACAGACAGATAGACAGACAGACAGACAGACAGATAGATAGATAGATAGATAGATAGATAGATAGATAGATAGATAGATAGATAGACAGGGAGACAGACTGACATAGCTAGGTAGCTAGGTAGATGGATATATATATATATATATAGATAGATAGATAGATAGATAGATAGGCAGATAGGCAGATAGGTAGATAGATAGATAGATAGATAGATAGATAGATAGATAGGTAGATAAACAGAGAGACAGACTGTCATAGATAGATAGATAGATAGATAGGTAGGTAGCTAGCTAGATAGATAGACAGACAGACTGACATAGCTAGCTAGCTAGCTAGCTAAGTAGGTAGGTAGATAGCCAGATAGATAGATAGATATAGATAGATAGATAGATTTATATTTTATATGTTTGTCCGTCGTGTCCGACGATGACCTCCAAAACAGTAGAGGAGGCAGCTGCTGTTTTGGAAACTGGGCAGAAATTTGATTATAGTGGAGATGCCTTGCCCACAGTACATCCCCACTCTCTCGGCCAAGTGGGCATAAGGACAGTCAGCGTTGGAGATGTTCTCCAAAGACCATCCAGCCCCCAGGGCTGCAGCGCATAAGGACTGTGCAAGTCAAGCGTCCTAGTCAGAGAGTCATAGTCGATCACCAAAGACTAAGCTGTAAAGCGGAATTCCATGAGTGCGAAAGCCACTGGTCATACAGCCTCTCACTTTGCTGTTGCTCCCAGCGTCAATGGTTTAATCAAGAACTGTGATAAAGCCCAGGCACTATCGGCAAAGATGGATAGATAGATAGATAAGCAGATAGCTAGGTAAGTAGACAGGTAGGTAGGTAAAAGGAAAGAAAAACAAAGAAAGAACGAAACAGAAGAAAACATCAAAACAAAAACAAAGAAACTACATAACAGAAGAAATCATAAGGAATAAAGGCAGAAAGATAAAGAACGAAAAAAGGAACACTTAGAGAAGTAGACAGAATATCAACGAAAGAAAAAGAAGAACAAAAAAAATATATAAATCTCGATTAGTAGCTAAAAGTTTCTCGAAGAATCAACAGCATGAGTTCGTGGGAATCAGGACATATTCACTAGCACACGCATTAAGGGCTGGCAAAAAAAGCAAGCATCACTGCTGTCTGAAGTTAAAGACCTTCCTGTGGTTTGAGATAGAGAGGTCTGATTCTGTTACTGGTTAAAAGTTGTAGGGGGGTGGAGAAAGAGAGAAAGAGAGAGAGCGAAAGAGATTGGTTAGTAGTTTTGGGAGAGAGAGAGAGAGAGAGAGAGAGAGAGAGAGAGAGAGAGAGGAGAGGTGAGGAGAGAGAGAGACGAGAGATTGGTTAGTAGTTGTGGAGGGAGAGAGAGAGCGAGCGAGAGAGATTGTTGAGTAGTTGTGGAGAGAGAGAGAGAGAGAGAGAGAGAGAGAGATGAGGAGGAGAGAGAGAGAGAGAGAGAGAGAGAGAGAGAGAGAGATTGTTAGTAGTTGTGGAGAGAGAGAGAGAGAGAGAGAGAGAGAGAGAGAGAGATTGGTTAGTAGTTGTGGAGAGAGAGAGAGAGAGAGAGAGAGAGAGAGAGAGAGAGAGATTGGTTAGTAGTGTGGAGAGAGAGAGAGAGAGAGAGAGAGAGAGAGAGAGAGAGAAGAGAGAGAGTGAGAGAGAGAGAGAGAGAGATTGGTTAGTAGTTGTGAGAGAGAGAGAAGAGAGAGAGGAGAGAGAGAGAGAGAGAGAGAGAGGAGAGAGAGAGAGAGAGAGGAGTAGAGAGTAGAGAGAGAGTTTAGAGAAGAGGTCGAGATGTGTGTTAGCAGTTGGGGGACGGATAGCTCGTGGTTCGGAGCACTCGCTTCCCCAGCAAGTTAAGCAGGTCGAGCGTGGTTACCAGTTGGATGGGTGACCGTTTGCGCGCCTTGGCTTCAGTACAGTTCCCCCCAGTTCACCCAGCTGTAAATGGGTACCTGCCTCTTTAGGGTCAGGGAAGGTAAAGCAGCGAGGGAGAGGAGATGGGCGCCGCCCTCAATATGCTGGCCCTAGAGAAGTGAGGTCTCTGACGCCTCGCTCACCTACGACCTTATAGGTTATGGGACTACCTTTACCTTTACCTTTTAGTAGTTCTGGAGAGAGTGCTATATAAATTCCATACATTATTATTATTTATTATTATTAGAGAGAGAGAGCGAGCGAGAGAGAGAATAAAAAATACAACATGCAATTTACAATTCCATAATGCAATTTACAATCGTAATGCAAAATCCTTCAGGTCTGGATAAATATCTTGATATGGACTGATTTCCAAGGCATCATTGCAACGGAGAAGAAGAGGAAGAAGAAGAAAAGAAGAAGACGAAGCAGAAGAGCAACAACAACAACAACAACAAAAGAAAGAAGTTGTTACTGGCGATGGTGGTGGTGGTGGTGGTAGTGCGGTGGTGATGATGTTGACAATATTGGTCGTGTTGATACTGGTAATGATTACTGGAGTTACTGGTGGTAGTTGTGGTAGATTGAGGGTAGTACGGGGTAAGTTTAGACACAAAACAACAGCAGGAAAACCCAGAACGCGCTTTCGATTTAACCCGTGTGTGTATTCACCTCCCTAAGACAGCTGAAGAATCTCTGTTTTCATTCAATCAGCCCTGAATGGATTCCGAGGGGACTAGCGCTTGATTGTGCACTCCTTTTTCTCATCTGTCCTTGTATTTGCGCCCGCATGTGCCCTCTCCTCCCTTCCTCGCTAAGTACTAACGCACAGACATGCACAGACAGACACATTTCCTACATTTCCTGTGCACTAATATTTTTTCAAAACTCAGCCAGTAACTCAGTATTTAGTTTTGAATAAATGAAGTCAACACACAGAATATAACTAAATATATTTTATACTGGTCCAAAGTTATCATTAGGAGCAAAAGTGGAGTTACTGTGTTAATACATTGCACCTATACACAATTCAACGGACTAAGCACAACTTGCACAACCACATACGCAAGAATGTAAAATAATGAGCAGTCTAGATAAATAAATTAAGACCGAGAATTTTAAACGTATTCAACAATAAATATTGTCTAGTAACGAAACTGTACAGATCTATCCACATTTCTGAGAAAACAATCTTATACCACTTTAAGTCACGGCAGATTTCTCTGCGTGAAATTCGGGCTGCTCTCCCCGGGGAGAGCGCGTCGACACAAGAGCAGCGCCACCCATTATTTCTTTTTGTTTTTTTCCTGTCTTCAACTGTATTTGTTTCCCTATCAGAGTGGGTTTTTTCTATAGAATGTTGCCAGGAACAACACTCTTGTTGCCCTGGGTTCTTTTACGTGCTCTAAATAATTTTGTGTAACACACTGAACCTCGGTTTATCGTCTCATCCGAAAGACTAGCGCCCAGACCACCACTCATGGTCTAGTGGATGGGGCAAAAGTTTCAGGCCCAAACGGGAATCAAACCACCGCAACTTCCAACCCGGACTTTTCGCTTTCTAGGCAGAAGCATGACCTCTAGACCAGCGATATACAATAGTCAAGCACCCAGGCCAGACAGAAGATGGAGCTGTATTCTTCTTGCAGACAACTTTAAAGAACAAAAGACCACCCCATTTACAGGAATAATAATCCGCCTTGGCGTATGGTTGTTCCCAGTGGAATATGAGCCATTGATCAGGTAATCTCTGTGTTCTGTATTTGACCGTCTGATCTACTTCAGCTAAAGACCGTTGGATTCTGTTCCAATTGATATCGACAGTCCTTTACCACAATGCCACTAACCACATTCTTTTTATTCCTTGGAGACAGTTGTACAATGGATATTGCGTGATGCTCGTTTCGGGCTTCTTGTATAGCGTGACCACTGTATTTTATGCTTGAAACTTTAAAACAGCGAAGTATTGAATAAAAAGGTAAAGGTAAAAAGGTAAAGGTGTCTCACAACCTGTGTGGTCGTAGTGGAGCAAGGCATCAGAAACCTCAGCTTCTCTAGAGGCCAGCATATTGAGGGCGGCACCCATCTCCTCTCCCTGCTGCTTTACCTTCCCTGACCCTCAAGAGGCAGGGTCCTATTTACAGCTGGGTAAACTGGGGGACTGTACTGAAGTCAAATCACGCAAACGATCACACATCCAAATGATAAACCACGCTCGATGGTGCTTAACATTGGCTCGGGAAAAGCGAGTGGTCTGACCACTGAGCTATTCCGTCCCTAATTAAAATAAAGTGTATTTAGCTTAACATTGTATCAAGTAACGAGTGTTACAGATTGTTATTGCGCCTAGCTAACCATAAAAGTATGTTTCACGATTGAAAAACAAAAATATATGGATACAGTTACCATGGTGCATTATTGCAGTCAATTTTAAAGGCAGACAACTTGTTACAAACTTGCAAGACGGAATAAAATGTTCCTTTTCTTCCTTTACGAACCAACTTCAGACCAAACCACTGCTGAAGTACTGCGGGAATAATATTGAAAGGTAGAGGTGCCCCATAACCTATGTGGTCGTAGTGGACGAGGCATCAGAAGCCTCCGCTTTTCTAGGGGCCAGCATATTGAGGGCGTCGCCCATCTCCTCTCCCTCACTGCTTTACCTTCCCTGACCTTAAAGGGCAGGTACCCATTTACAACTGTCTGAACTGAGGGAACTCTACTGAAACCAAAGAGCGCAACGGTCACCCATCCAAGTGGTAACCACGCTCGATGCTGCTTAACCTTGGCTGGAAGGAAGCGAGTGCTCTGACTGCAGGAACTAATCTTGTTGGTTGCGTGTTTGTTGCCTGGTACTGGCTTCATAGCTGGGGATGAGTTGATGGATTACTTCTGCTTACTGGAGGTACCATAAGACAATTGGCAATTGATCTTTTCATCTTGTGTTTAGACAAAGAAAAGATAAACTAACATAAGATGAACAGAAGAGGAAAAGGAGGTGAAGATGGAGGAGGAGGGGGGAAGAAGAGAAGAAGGAAAAGGAGGATGGGGAAGAGGGGGAAAAGAAGAAGAAAGAAAGCAAGACAGATATAAAGAAACAAAGAAAGAAAAAGAAAAAGAAGAAAATAGGAGGAGGGAGGAAGAAAACGGAAAGACAGACAGAGGTACAAAAAACAAGTGAATAAAGAAGTAAATCTGCTGTTGCACAGGCTAGACGTGACTATAAAAATAAGATAGAAGACAAGTTTGCAGGGAACAATTTTCGTGCTGCCTGGCAGGGAATAAAAAATATGTCAGCAGTAAGCACGGTAGCTGCCCCACATAGGTCGAAGCATTTAAATGCATTTTTACTCCCTTCGATAAGGATGATCTTTCGAAAGGAATAATTGGCCTGGAGCAATCTCTACCCTGTGAGAATAGCGTCATTGTTGATGAAACAGTTATTTTTAAACACTTCAAGGCGATACATATCAACAAATCTCCCGGACCAGATAGTATATGCGGCAGAACCCTTAAGTGCTGTGCTATTGAGCTTGCCAGCGTCTGTCAGCATCTGTTCCAAGCTTCGCTGGACACTAGCCAGATACCAGTTATTTGGAAGACTTCCAATGTAATACCTCTTCCAAAGAAACCAAATCCTTCTCAGCCTTACGATTTCAGACCTGTAGCCCTCACATCACTTGCGATTAAAACATTAGAAAAGAGCATACAATCTCTTATTCTTTCCACTACAGAGAAAGACCTTGACCCACTACAGTTTGCCTACAGGACAGGACGAGGTATCGAATATGCCAAACTGTTCGTTTTGAACAAGTTGTACAACCACTTAGAAACACCTGACTCTCATGCGAGAATAGTGTTTGCTGACTTTAGTTCAGCTTTCAATACAATGCAGCCTCATGTTCTTGTTCCCAAAATACTTTCAAAGTTTAACGTAGATTATCAACTTGTTCGTTGGTGATTAAATTTTGAACTAACAGACCACAGCGCGTTTTTGCAATAAATATCTTCATCGGTTAGATTTACCTGTACGGGTTCTCCACAGGGTTGCGTTCTCTCGCCACTTCTGTACATTCATTACACAGATGATTGCGGAAGCAGCTATGAAAATTCTTTCTTGTAAAATTTGCCGATGACAGTGCTCTTTTGTCTCTCTTATCTGTATCTGTTCAAAACCATGGTCCAGCCCTCACCGATTTCGTCAATTGGTGTGATGGGGCGTATCTGGAGCTAAACGTTTCTAAAACTCAAGATCTTCCTATCGATTTCAGAAGATCGGGTCACACTTCCGAGCATACTATCATCCACAGTCAAGAAGTTGAAAACGTTTCGAATTACAAGCATCTGGGAACTATTTTTGATCACAAATTAAACTGGGATGCTAACACTGTCGCTATTGTCAAAAAGGGACAACAACGTATGTATTTTCAAGGAAGCTGAACTCATTTTTTGTGACAAAAAAGATTCTTTCTTTGTTCTACAAGTCCTAAATAGAGAGTGTTGAAAGTTTTGCTTTCATCTGTTGGTACAACAACCTTAGTGTTAAAAACAAGAATAGTCTTCGGAGAATTGTTAGAATCTGCTCAAAAATAATTGAGAAGAACAAAGAGATCTCAAGTCGTACTGCGATCAGCAGCTTGTGCGCAAAGCGACTGCCATCTTGGCTGATCCTACCCATGCTATGTCTTCTGGAATTTCAGTCGTTGCCTTCAGGACGCCGTTTTCGGTACTCCAACAGTAAAACAATAGGAAAAAGAAATTATTTTGTTCCAGTAGTCATTCGATTTCTAAATTCAAAACAGCACTGACCAAACAGTTTTACATTCTGATATACCTCCCTGATTGTCAAGTAGGTGTGGGTGTGTGTTCATGAAAATAAGTCTCTTGTATCTTACTTTTGGCTTAAATAATTAAATTGTGTGTGTGTGTGTGTGTGTGTGTGTGTGTGTGTGTGTGTGTAAGTTTATGTCTTTACTAGTCAATGGTCATTATGGTGCGCGCGCATGTGTGTGTGTGTGTGTTTACTAGTCAATAGTCTTTATGAAATTGTGTTCATATATTGATGCGTGTGTATGGGTGTGCACATGTGTGCGTGCGTGTGTGAGCGCGCGCGTGCGTGCACGCGTAAATAATAAATTCAAATGTCTTTTCCAATCAATGTTGTTGCTTTTTTGTTTTGTTTTTTGTTTTCTTTTACATTGTATTCCTACATTGGCATTTGTGTATGTGTGTGCGTCTGCGTGCATATGCCGTGCATGTGTGTGCGCGCGCTGGGTTTGTGTGGGCGATATATATATTTTTTTAAAGCTATTTTGGAATGTTCATAACAATTTGAAATGTATTTTTCTTGTATCTTTTGAAATAATTATACGTATCAATGTGCCTGTCAGTATTGTAATTGACTTTCATGGGATGATTACAGTGTTTTGACTTGACTTGACTTGAACAAAGAAGAAGCAAAATTTGATGAATGTAAATACAAATTTGAAGAAGAAGAAGAAAGAGAAGAAAAAGTGAAAGAAAAGCAGGCAGATATTGATGGTGACCATAGCAACAGCAACAACCAAAAACGGCACTACCAGTACCACTGCCATCACCACCACAACACCACCACCGACATCATCATTAACACCAACGAAAACAACAAGAACAGCATCAACAACGATGATACCAGGCACTGGCACCTTATCAAGCACAGAGCAGTATCTTCCCTGACCACACAGTCACCTGCAAGTCACACGCTAAGTGGCCATTGACCTCTCGTGGTCATTCTCTGTCCACTCCCGTCGCTGTACCTCTCAGTCCTCTATCACACTATGAATCCTGACCTGCACTCTGTGTGTGTGTGTGTGTGTGGTGCCAAAGGTCAGGGAAGGAGGGGGAGGGGTGGGAAGCTTGAGTAGAAATCAGTGACACAGTTAGCATCTTTCTGTCATTAACCCCCTCTTCCCCCACAGAAAGGAGAACAGTATCGTCATTCTTATCTCATTAAGGTAAACTTGTTGCTACCACCACACATGCATTATCGCTACAGCACGTGTAAACACTTGTGTTATACTTTTTACGTCTACATCTGATCATGCTACGCATTACCTTCTTATTATAGCACTGTCAGTCCCCAAAGTCGTAATGCGGTTACCTAGATTGTGGGAAAAAGGTCGCATTCGCAAAATGTTGATTATTAGAAAACCTTGAATCTGCATTTGAGTAACCAAAAAACACCATGTTAGTCCATTGAAGACGAAACATGCTTGAAAGGGTCAAAAGAAAGAATGTAACATTTCACATTATCTTCCAACAACAAAACATACTTTTAACCTTTCACATCCACCTTTTATCCTCCCTATAAACTCTTTATACAGACTTTTTCCACAAACAATTTTTATCTTTGAAAACGTGTGCTTTGTTTCTTGTTTCATTTTCAAATTCTTCTTTTGAGAAATGCTCTGCTTTTTAGTTTGCAAGCCTGATAGTTGTTGCTTTTGTTCTATTGCTCTTTTCCTCCTTCTCTATTGTTAGGAATTACCTGTGCCATCTTGATTAATTATTTTAATTTTTATGTTTAGCAGAGGGGTGAGCTTTCAATTTCTATTGGTGTCGCTCCCCAAGCTGTGCGCCCGAACCACTTTTGCGCTAGGAGCCATTTTATGCAGGTGGGGGGTCAGGATTTCGATTGACTAGAATTTGGTTCTTTTTTGCTTTAAAATTTGATATGCAAAATAACCAATGCCTCATTCTGACAACTTTTTACAATGATAGACTAATAACATCCTGTACCTTCTGATTATTGAATATCAATATTTTCAAGCATAGCCTAATTTTGCTTTGTTAGCTTCTGGTGCAATGTGAGTTATAGTTGACATGCCAGGCAGTGAAGAGACATGGACTTTAAAACTAGGGTGCTAGCATTCTGCATTTTACTGCGTAGGATAGACGAAATGTAATAGCGGCAGGGCTTTAAACCATCACCCAACAAAACACAGTGTCACACAATTCGCAGGTGTGTCCCGATATAGAAACATGACGCTGCGGCACGACTCTGACGGCATGGGAGGTAATCTAATTACCGCCCCGTCATATACGACTCCAGTAAAACCTGTTCTCAGCTATTTTGCTCCAATCTGTCGAGTACCATCCATACATTTGCAGCAACCAGGGATGTGAGTGCAGAGAGTTTACTGATCTAAAGCCCTTGTCTTCATGATGTGCTAAGTACATAACATGCGTTGTAGTGTCTTCTTCATTCTTCGTCTTCTCTTTTGGCATTGAGCTTGAGACTGGCTCTTCCTTTCTAATGCATCTACTCTTTATGCTGGTAATGCTGTCAGCTAGTAATGCTGCATTATCAGCGTAGCACAGATCAGACAGTATCTCATTATTGTCTTTCATATGAAGTGTCGCGCTGCCGTTAAGCGCCTGACAAGTAAGGCCCAGCGCATCCGATTTTAGTTTCGGGGGAGAATTGTTATCTTTTTAAATCTTTCTAGAGGAAAAAGGCAAGAGAATGGATAAAGACAGAAGAAAATAGACAAGAGCGTGGTGACAGTAAAAGGAGGAACAAGGCAGAAATAAACATATGGATAGAAAAGAAGAATTCCTAGCACTGAGTTTCCAGAAGGTGGGGATGCTACTTATATTGACAGACCCCTGCATCCTCAAGGGGAAAGTGTATTCATTCAAAGGCCATTGCCCTTATGGAAGGATAGCATATAACACATTTTATGATAGACTTGCGTGTATATTAAATGACAAGGCATGCACATGAGTATAGTGTAAAAACGTAAAATGTGTCTAAAGTTTAGGTGTCCCATAGCCTATGTGTTCATAGGTGAGTGAGACATCAGAGACCTCAACTTCTCTAGGGCCAGCATATTGAGGGCGGCACCCATCTCCTCTCCCTCGCTGCTTTACTTTCCCTGACCCTAAAGAGGCAGGTACCCATTTACAGCTGGGCGAACTGGGGGACTGTACTGAAGCCAAGGCGCGCACACGGTCACCCATCCAAGTGGTAACCACGCTCGATGCTGCTTAACCTTAGCTGGGGAAAGCGAGTGCTCTGACCACTGACCTATCCCGTACTTTACTTACGTTAAAACGGTTATCTGACCATATGTCCTACCAGAGGTCTGAAGCAGAAGAAAGCTTTTTTCCGACAACAAATAAACAAAGACAAACTTGTCATGCATCCAGCAAGGACGGTTTATTACTTTTCTTAAGTTTTCTGTCATACAACCACACAATCTCTTTTCCCCTCACCTCAAATCTTCTTACATCTACAAAAACAAGACCTGTGTCTACCACCCACAGCCTGTCTGAACTTCCATCCATCTTTTCTTTTTTATAGAAAAAGTCAAACAACATTCGCTCCAGACTGGATTAGACTCAATTCCAGCCTGCTCCTCCTGATCCTCAATTCACTGGCACTCCTCTCCTTTCCTTCCATCGCACAAGTGAACAAGAGATTCTGAAAATCCTGAGAGAAATGATTATGAATTCATGAGATCTCGATCTCATACCTGCTCCCCTTTTTTAACGCACCTTTCCATAACTTGTACCCACTGTCACTGAAAAAGTAAACTCATCTCTTCTTCAGGAAATGTTCCATCAGCTCTCAAAACAGCAATAGCAACACATCTACTAATCCTAATCCTTTTTGCTCTATATAATATACTTATTTATTTATTTATTCATTTATTCATACTACTTTAAGCCACATCGGATTCCTCTGTGTGAAATTCGAGCTGCTTTCCCCGGGGAAAGTGCGTCGCCCCAAGAGCTGCGCCACCCATCTTCTTTTTTTCCTGTCTGCAACTATTTTTTTCCTTATTAGAGTGGCTTTTTTCTACAGAATTTTGCCAGGGACAACTCCCTCGTTGCCGTGGGTTCTTTTACGTGCACTAAACAATTATGCGTGATCCACGTGACCTCGGTTTATTGTCTAATCCGAAAGACTAGCACCCAGTCCACCACTCGTGGTCTAATGGATAGGGGGAATTTTTCGGCCCAAACGGGGATCAAAGCACCGCATCCTTCCGACCCGGACTTTTGGGTTTTTGAAGTAGGTGCCTTGCCTCCAGACCACCGATCCAGGGACTGCACAGATCCGGACATTACACCATTGCCTGAATATTCTGATGATTCTGACCTTCCACATCTGTCCAGCTTTCATCCCGTGTATTCTGAACATGTAGAAGCGTTTTCCTCCTGGATTAAAACAGAAACTATCGGAACTGAAATAGGCCTATTCAAAGACTCAAGAAATGCTGGTCGACTTTCGCAAGAACCCAGAACCTGTACCGCATCTTTACATTGATGGTATAAAAGTTGAACACGTCCATGAGTATGGATAGATACTTCGGTACTGTCAGTGATTACAAATTAAACTGTACTGCTAATACCATACTCCAATTGTTTCCGAGCTCCACTCAACCAATACAGATGTGCTAACTAAGAAATGCCATTGTCTTGCTTTATTTTCTTCCAAAGCTCAGGGGTGTCCATGTAAATGTTAAAATGTTGCACAATGTCTACAGATGCTCTATTGAGTCTGTGACGTCTTTTTCTTTCAGGGGCCAGACCTACCTGAATTTAGACCCCCCAAAATGTTCAAAGAAACTTTAAAAAATCACTACATAATTATACAGATATGTCTTTTTCATCCACCGTTTTAATTTTAGTTCACTTGAACACACTTTGTGCAGATATTGGGGCTTAAAGTAGATGGATACTAACTCTCAAAACGGATTTATAATCTAACGCCAACTATTTTGGGTCCTTACAAGTATGTAGACAAAAGGAACCACAACCACAACCTTTAAATATTTGCCTAAAACGAAATGTTCCTGAGTTACTCCCCTTTTGCAAATGGCTGCGCCCACACTGTGGTGTTTTCTGTGCTAGTTTTAATTCAAAATAAATACATTTCTGAAGAGATACACACAACCATGTCATCACATAAGAAGAGAACAGGTAAAACATCTTGTAAGAGAACATGTAAATGCAATAGATACACAAAACGACCACGATTCTACGGAGAAAGTTGTGTGAATGATGGACACATTGACAGTGAAAAGGATTAATGTTCACTTGAAGAAAAGTCCAGTGAATGCTCAAGTGTCACGCCCACACGAAGTCAAAGAAACGTGTTGAATCCGTATACTGTACCTGATGATTCGGGTGAAAGCAGTAAGGAAGCTAGTGCATGCAGTGATGATTACAGCAGGAGACTGACTGATCCAACATGAGGAGGATGGTTTTTCAAAGACGTGAAGGCTTCAGGCTGATGGTGTTGGTTCTAAACATACATTCTGTGGCAGTTGTTAAAATTATACCGTAGTTTTGTGAAAGTTTATAAAGTTGAAAGGAAAGGACTGGTTAGCCAGTTTGCTTTCATGTGGACAAATAAAAGCACATGATAAGCAAGAGTTTTTCCCCTTATATCCAGTTATCACAGGGGAAAATGTGAATATATATATATATGTAGTGAACAGACGCTCCGCTTTTGCGATGAGGTGTATTGGCGGAGACCACACAGAACTGACTCAGTGTGACTGGTAAGGCTACAAAAAGCAGAGGCAGCTGGAACTGTCAAGGACTACTTGTAAACATACCAACAATTTACCAGAAGCAGATATGAGGAGATGACGCCAATTTTCAAAGACTTGGCAAAGAAACTGAGCTTCTGCGTAAATGCCTGAAAGAATGTACCCAAAAAGCCAATGTGAGCATAAACAGCCTGATCTGGAATTGCCCTAAATCAAAACACCATGGCAAGAGTGTTGTTGAAACTGCAGTGGATGTAGAAGTTGTTATCTTCAATGGTGACTGATCCAGACTGTGTAATGATTGTTGTATGCAATATGAACATTAGTGTTGGACATTCTTTGGCTTCATTCTTCGCTGACAAAGATGTTTTGCGCATAATGACGGCACAAAGACTGGCCCTGCTCAATTCCGAGGAGTACAGGAAGAAGAGAAGACTCAGGAGGCTTGGCAGAGATGAGGAGCAGGCTGAACAAGGAGGGTTTTCCACCAGCTGGTGGCCATTAGACTGTAAGGTAGGCTGACTTTATTTTCTGCATGATGATTTTCTCTGAAAACGCCAAGTTGGGGTCTGTTTTTATTATTTCTTTAATTATTAAGCTAAAGCCTTCATAGTGTGCGTGGGGATAGCTTTGATTAATTCCTAGGTCCTGCACTAAGATGACAGGCATTAGACAAATAGGAGCTAATTGCTAACTTTTAGTTTTGCTGTTGTAAAGAAAAAATTACAAATGTACACGCGTTGTATAATTATGTACATCAGACACATGGTGCAGTTTTCCGCAATACAAGTTCCATATAAATATCTGTTTTGTTTTATCCCTAAACCGATTGGAATAATCAAAACAATTAATCAAAATATCGTGACCACATATAGTCAGAATATTTACCAAATATGATGCGGATTTGTACCTATTTAACTATTTTCTCAAAACTTAGCAAAATATGTGACAAGCATATTTTTTCTTCAAAGAGTTTTCATTAATCAAGATCATCTCCCAATTGCATCATACTCCATTGCACACAGTTTGACAACCTTGAATAGTAGCCCTGCGTCAGGTAGGTCTGGCCCTCATTTACTACGCTGGTCAGTTTCAAGGAGTGGTTCAAAAGTTGGAAGCCCATCCACTCTGCCTTAAACACTGTGACGTCGAGTACTTCTAAAACATAGTGTGTATTTCATTGTTGCTGATTTTGCTATGACTATTACTGTTGGGGGGACGGGACGGGATAGCTCAGTGGTCGGAGCACTCGCTTTCCCCCAGCCAAGTTAAGCAGCGTCGAGCGTGGTTACCAGTTGGATGGGTGACCGTTTGCGCGCCTTGGCTTCAGTACAGTTCCCCCAGTTCACCCAGCTGTAAATGGGTACCTGCCCTCTTTAGGGTCAGGGAAGGTAAAGCAGCGAGGGAGAGGAGATGGGCGCCGCCCTCAATATGCTGGCCCCAGAGAAGCGAGGTCTCTGACGCCTCGCTCCCCTAAGACCTTATAGGTTATGGGACTCCTTTACCTTCCTCCTTTATTACTGTTGCGTGATGTGTGTGGTGCCTTATCTAAAACACTCAAACAAAGCAAAACATACTTTACCTTTTGTTTCGGGGATAGGGGAATAAGAACTCATATGTTTTTGTTTTTTTTAAAATCCAGTCCGCGTCTGTATGAAGTTTTGTAAATTTTTCATCCGTTCCTACGGGCACACAATGGCCTACTCTTCAAAAACGCGGAACGCGTTTTTACGTGTGCGTAAGATGTTCTATATGCGTTCCCACTCGGGACCGCTGTTTATAGTCTCATCCGAAGGACTTTTGGGGGTGAGGGGGAGTCGGCACTGATGTTGAGAGGAAAAATCCTCTTGGACGAGATTCGAACCGGGTCAGCAGATCACGAGCGCAATATACTGATTTGATCAATCTAGCCACCGGACCCATTGATTATAACAAGACGATAACTCTTGTATGGCCACCAAACAGAGCTTGCCATACAATGGGCGCAAATCCATCAGTGTGAATGTTCACTACTCCACGCCAGCATAAGCAATGACGACAAGACAGTTGAGACAGGCATGTGTCAGCCAGCCAGCCAGACAGACAGACAGGCATGTGTCAGCCAGACAGACAGACAGACAGCCAGACAGACAGAGGTAAGCCCACTGACAGGGAACAGGACACATGAAGATGAACACTGGCACAGTCGTGATGGGATATAAGAAGAGACAGATGGCTATGAATATGCATTGTTTTCTGATACCGTGCATGCATATTCATGCTTTTCCTTGATGCTATTGTGGGTAAGAGTGAATAAGCAGTACCGCAGTCTGATCATTGAGCTACTTTAGCGTGTGTGTGTGTGTGTGTGTGTGTGTGTGTGTGTGTGTGTCGTGTGTGTGTGTGTGTGTCTGTGTGTCTGCCTGTGTGTGGTGTGTGTGTGTTCATATGTGTGAGTGTGTGTGCGTGTCTGTGTATGTGTGTGAGTGTGTGTGTGTGTGTGCGTGTGTGTGTGTGCATGTGTGTGAGTGTGTGTGCGTGTCTGTGTATGTGTGTGAGTGTGTGTGTGTGTACGTATGTGTAAGTCTGTAGTGGTGTGTATACATGTATGTGTGTGTGTGTGTGTGCGTGTGTGTATGTATGTTTGTGTGTGCGTCTGTGTGTGTATGTGTCTGTGTTCGTGTGTGAATGTTTGTATGTGTGTGCACGCGTGTTTATGTGTGTGTTTGATTCCTAAGATCTGTGACATTTATTGGGGGAGAATTGGAACTGATGAACACTTCAAAAGAAATGAACAAGAACAGAGTTTTCAGTTAAAAAGTGAATAGACAATCAAATGGTTGAGCAGAAAACCGAAGTAAATAATGAATAAAGAGAGAAGGCTGGAAGAAACATTACCAAAATTACATGCAATCAGGCAGGCAGGCACACACATACACACAATCACACTCACACACACAAACACACCACACATACACACACGCACGCACGCAGGAAACGCACGCACCACGCACCACACAGAACTCACAAACCCACACACAAAACTGACACACACAAAACACACGCATACACGCAGACATACACGCACAATCTCTCTCACAGACACACGCACAGCCACACACATAAACACAGACACATATGCACGCAATTACGCACGCACGCACTCACACACACTCACACAACACATACACACACAAGCATACACACCAACACACACACACTCACTCAAACACACACACACACACAGAATTTCAGTGTGCTTCCCAGAAAGCGAATACAATTAGCCACAGTATTGACATAATGGCTAGCTTAGATCCTGAAATCAGAGGTGATTTCAGGCAATATTCACCGACCATTAGAATCAGAGACAGCGGCTAGGGGAAAATTGGAACTGATGAACACTTTGAAAGAAAAGAACAACAAGAACAGAGTTTCCAGCTCTAAACAAGTGAAGAGATAATGAAGTTGTTGAGAAAAAAGAAGGCAAGTAAATAATGACTACAGAGAAAAGGATGGAAGAACCTTACCAAAATTACATGCACGCACGCACGCACAAACACATACAAACGCATAGACTCGCAGACACACAGACACAGATACACACAGGCACACATACAAACACACAGACACACATACACACACGGCACACACACACGGTACACACACGCACACACAGACACTGGTAGACATACAGACACACACACACGTACGCATGCATGCACGCACACACTCACAGATACACACACGCAGACTGACATACACACACGCACACATACACAAGCATTCTCTCACACACAGAGACATACAGAGACCACAGAGACACACACACACTCACACAGGCGCGCGCGCGCGTACGCACACACACACAAACACACACACACAATTCATTTGCTAAATACTGCGAAAGTATTCCTACAATGTCGCTCTATCAGATGACGTTGTTATCTCATTATGGTCCAGTGATTAGGTTTTCTTTAGGGAGAAGAGAAAGCACATCTTTTTTCTGAAAGTCTTGATCAGTGTGTGTTAGTGTGTGGGTAACTGGACATCTTGAGTTCTGAAGATGGCACCCGCGCGTGCGGTGTGTGTGTGTGTTGCTGTTGTTGTTGTTGTTGTTAGTTGTTGTGTGTGTGTGTGTGTGTGTGTGTGTGTGTGTGTGTGTGTGTGTGTGTGTGTGTGTGTGTTTGGACTTGTTAGAACTATTACGTGCTATTGGTTGTATGACTGTGTAAGAATGAGTTGAGTGCAAGCGCTTTGATATGTCTGTGCAAGATACTGCGCTATATAAATTCCATTCATTATTATCATTATCATTATTTTAATGATCAGTGTTATTAATATTATTATTATTATTATTATTATATCGTTATTAAGCCCAGGCGCTGACGGCTAATATATCTCTTTTATTATATATATATATGTATATATATATGTGTGTGTGTGTGTGTGTGTGTGTGTGTGTGTGTGTGTGATATAACAAGAGATATGGGCAGTGGTCATACACACACATACACCCACTCTCTCTCTCTCTCTCTCGTCTGAACACTGCCCATATCTCTTGTTATAAATCTCCTTCTCAAATAGATTTGAGTTTTCTAACCGTAAGAAGGGTTAATTCATTACAGTTCAGAAAGATGTTAAATGCATTTCTTACATTTTGCAAGCTTGTCAGATGTCTATGTGGAGATCATATTTCCATTACTCATAATTATCATATTTGAGTTTCTGAATTTAAAACCATTTTTACCTATATTTTTTTAGCAGTCTGTGGAAAACGTATTTGAAAATTCAAAGTTAGCCTTTGCCATTGCATAGTCCACTTGACAATGCATTGTAGTTACATTGTTGCTGTTTCGTGTTCCCATTTTGCTGAACTCAAATTTGTCTCATGTTTAAGAGTATTGTTATTATTATCACTTTGCTATTTTTCGATGCACACAAATACAACCACTGATGCTATTTCTGAATCCTTTCTACTTCCACTCCTTCCTCTCCCTTCTTTAAGTCCAATCACACTTTCTACTTCCACTCCTTCCTCTCCCTTCTTTAAGTCCAATCACACTTTCTACTTCCGCTCCTTCCTCTCCCTTCTTTAAGTCCAATCACGCTTTCTACTTCCACTCCTTCCTCTCCCTTCTTTAAGTCCAATCACACTTTCTACTTCCGCTCCTTCCTCTCCCTTCTTTAAGTCCAATCACACTTTCTACTTCCGCTCCTTCCTCTCCCTTCTTTAAGTCCAATCACGCTTTCTACTTCCCTCGTCTACTATCACTAAGAGTGAACAGACGTTAAATTGAAGACAATAACAAAAACAACAAAATAATAATAATAATAACTTTTCATAGATAAATCGATTTCCAATCTTTAAAAAATAAATAAATAGCCTTTCTATTGCAGGTTAATAACATGTCAATAACTAAAGACTGACCTCTGGTACAAATCGAATCATTATGTGGTGGAGGGTCACAATTATTTTGATATCAATATATCTATCTATCTATCTATCTATCTATCTATCTATCTATCTGTCTGTCTGTCTATCCGTCTATCGCTCCCTATATATATATATATATATATTATATATATATATATATATATATATATATATATTATGACCTGTGCATTTCTTTTTTGTTTCTGATGTGTTTTTTTCTTCTTTTTTGTTTTTAATGTTTAATCCTTTTAACGTCAAGTCATGCAATCTTTCTTTCAACTGTTCCATTTTTATCCAGATTTTTTTTTCATCTGCATCTTTCAAAAGAATGAAAGAGAAAATACAACTATCATCAAGTGCTATGTAAAAGCGCTAGGAACTGTTATAACCAAAGCAAAACATAAGCAGTATGAAACAAGAACGAAAAGCTAAAGAAAAGCAAAAAGATGGAAAGAAAGAAGAAAAGCACACACAAACAGATAACGAAAGGATGAAAGAAAAAAAGCACATAAAAGGAAGTTACACGAAAACACGAAGAGAATGAAAATGAAAAAGAAAAAGAAGGAAAGGAAAAATATAGAGTTGTAGACGGACGAAAAAAAATGAATGAAAGGGGAGAAGGAGAAAATTAGAAAGAAAACTGCTGCTGCATTCAAATCGATGCAGCATTCAAATCGATGCATTGCGGCTTAGATCGCAATTTAGTGCTTTTAGCGTGAGTTTTATCCCGTTTCTGCTGAAATAAACATGTAAGAATTATGTCCAAATAACATAAGGCGAACGTCTCCACATAATATGTTATCAGAATTGTAAATTTTAAATCGTAATAAACAAAAATGGTAAACAGCAATATTGTATTATGTAAAACTTTCTGTAAATGTCAGATCATAATTGTCTTTTTGCACAAAAATTCGAACGTATTGAAATGAAACAATGTTTTTATAATTGTAATCGTTTTCTCAATATTTAGACATAATTATGTGGCTTCATTTTTGGTTTTAATCTGCAATTAATTTTCATGTGGTGATTGTCTTCTAGATTCCTCTAGGTTAAGTTTTGTGGTTTCTTTTTTAACGAAAAAGTATATTTAATGAACACGCAAAACGATAATGATGTAACACACTGGGTTGCTGTGTGAATTCTACTACTACATCTTCGTATCGTAAGGGGAGTGGGATAGCCTAGTGGTTAGAGCGTTGCGCTTGTGATCTGACGGTCCTGGGTCGAACCACCATAGAGATGCCAGCTTTAGGGAATTTTACCCTTAAGTAGAACTTGAGCAGCGTTGAGCGTGGTTACCAATTGGATGGGTGACCGATTGCGCGCCTTGGCTTCAGTACAGTCCTCCAGCTGTAAATGGGTACCTGCCCTCTTTAGGGTCAGGGAAGGTAAAGCAGCGAGGGAGAGGAGATGGGCGCCGCCCTCAATATGCTGGCCCCTAGAGAAGTGAGGTCTCTGACGCCTCGCTCTCCTACGACCACATAGTTTATGGGACACCTTTACCTTTACTTACCCTAGAACTAACAGTTCTGACTCCACTCTTTCGTATGAGACTATAATCGGAGGCTCTGAGTGTAAACGAACGCAAAACATTCTGTGCTCACGTTTAAAACCCGTTCCACCTTTGGAAAGAGTTGGCCATTTCGTGCTTGTAGGTGGATGACAAGATAAAAAAGATAACCGCATCCACACCGGTGTTGTGTTTAGATACCATCACCGAAGTCAGAATAAGGACATTATGTGCTGGAGTTTTCCTCTTTTCTATTCCTCTCTTTGTTTCTGTCTTGTTCTGTTCTTCCTGTCACATTCTTTCTTCTCTATTTTCTGCCTTCTTGGTCCATTATCCTGCCTTGTTTTCCCAGAAAGTCTTCAAAGATAATTCTCTCTTATGCCGAAGTCGGATGCGCTGGCCCTGATCTGTCAGGCGCTTAACGGCAGCGTGACGTATTTTTGTTCAATAAACAGACAACAGTTGCTGCAGTCTGAGCGTTGGAGGAAGAATACAGCTATCTTAATGACAGGAACAGGGGTCAGAGGTGAATATTCCAGCTATCTTAATGACAGGAACAGGGGTCAGAGGTGAATCTTCCAGCTCTCTTAATGACAGGAACAGTGGTCAGAGGTGAATCTTCCAGCTATCTTAATGACAGGAACAGGGGTCAGAGGTGAATCTTCCAGCTCTCTTAATGACATGAACAGTGGTCAGAGGTGAATCTTCCAGCTATCTTAATCACAGGAACAGGGGTCAGAGATGAATCTTCCAGCTATCTTAATGACAGGAACAGGGGTCAGAGGTGAATCTTCCAGCTCTCTTAATGACATGAACAGTGGTCAGAGGTGAATCTTCCAGCTATCCTAATGACAGGAACAGGGGTCAGAGGTGAATATTCCAGCTATCTTAATGACAGGAACAGTGGTCAGAGGTGAATCTTCCAGCTATCTTAATGACAGGAACAGGGGTCAGAGGTGAATCTTCCAGCTATCTTAATGACAGGAACAGTGGCCAGAGGTGAATCTTCCAGCTATCTTAATGACAGGAACAGGGGTCAGAGGTGAATCTTCCAGCTATCTTAATGACAGGAACAGGGGTCAGAGGTGAATCTTCCAGCTATCTTAATGACAGGAACAGAGGAGCAAAGAAACCAGAAATCTGAACAGATCTGTGATGAACTAGTTACCAACCTCCTCCTCCTCCTCCTCCTCCTTCTTGATCTACCTTTCAAGATGTGAACATCTGACTTTCATCTTGAAACTACTTTTGACAAATTAGCGTGTTTGTGTTTTATCATTATTGTGTTTGTCTTTATTTGTACTCTTGTTTGTTTTGGCCTGGTTGTTTTACCTGTACTGTCTGTGTGACACTTAAACGGTTAACTTGCAAATATCTCAAGGCAGAATCGTCATGTTCTTTTTTGTTCTCCAGGAATAAAAACGAGAAATCAATTTTGATTTCTTTTGTTCGTTTCGCTTGAATAAGCATATCAAAATTTTTAACGCATATCTTTGTTATAAATGACCAATTCAATTTTTTGCAAAGTGTACCGCTAAAGCAAAACACACACACCCACACGCAGCACGCACACACACACACACGCGCGCGCGCGCACATACACACACCCAAAAAAGCCAAAACAAAGCAAAACAAAAAAACACAACTTCCGCAAGGAATGTAAAAAGAATAAAATAATAATAATTTAAAAAAAAAAGATGTATGGAATTTATATACAGCGCTGAATCTTGTAAAGCAAACAAATCAAAGCAAGTTAGCAGCAACCAGACATCTTCGTCTTTATCAAGTTTCTGAATCTGTGCGTATTCCCTTTTATGTGTCCTCGATTTTGTTCATGTATCACGCTCATGCCTGTTGGCTTATTCTCGTTTAGTTTTCTTTTGTTTTTCTTTTCCCAGTATTTTGTTGCAAATCAGTCTTGTTTCATTTAGATGTGTTTCATATCATTTTACATTGTTTTGTTGTAAGTCAGTCTTCTTTGTTTCAGATTGTTACATTGCTTTGTTTACTTTCTATCTTAGATATCAGTTCTATGGCGTCCTATTTATTCCTTGTTCTGTTGTTTCCTATCAACAGCTAACACAAACCACTCGCAAGCTTTTTTCTCTCTCTGACCTTATCAGCACTTCTACACAAAAGTGATTACAGCCATGTCTTTCTAATAAAAACAGACAGGGACCCCGAAAATTGGTTTAAAAGGGAAACAAGACACGAGGAAGAAGGTGTATGTACACGCGTTTGCACAACGTGTGCATACACGAGGGCAGGTACACACACATGCTTATGTCCGTTCGAAATCACACACACAGACGCAGAGAGAGAGACACAGATAGACAGACAGACAACACACACACATATATAATAACACACACACAACACACACACACACACACACACACACACACACACAATATATATATATATATATATATATATATATATATATATATATATATATATATATATATATATATATATATATTATTCATATTCTTACTATGAAAGCCATCCTAACCTAAACCTATAGATTATTCATTCCTCACTTTAGTCAAACCTTTACACCATGCTTTGATCTATCATTGTAGATGCTGTCTCTAGATCGTGACTAGTCCTCCCCACGGTCCCCTGCGACTATATTATTTACATACGTAACGCACACGCACGCGCGTGTGTGTGTGTGTGTGTGTGTGTGTGTGTTGTGTGTGTGTGTGTGTGTGCATTTGGAATCGTTAGGACTAATAATTGTTATTGGTTGTATGACTGTGTAAGAATGAGTTGAGTGCAAGCGATTTGATTTTTCTTGGCAAGATATAACTCTATATAAATTCCATTATTATTATTATTATTATGAAGATCATTATTGTTATTATTAATATTATTTTATATTATTATTATGATGATATATAAACAGCACGTGGCATACAAGTACACTACTGTTCATGATAGTCAAAAATGCTCTAACTTAGCTGTATTATCGAGAAGAAAATATTTCATGAATAATGTTTGCATGTTAACGAGAAAAAAAAAACTACGTTGAAATAACATAATAGGAAGTTCAAGAAGTCGAAACACGTAGAAAAACATAACGAAGTAAAAAAAACAGAAAAGGTACGAAGTTTATTAAAGTTAAAAGGTAAAACAGAGAGGTGTAGACAGAAAGATATGAAAACGGAGAAATAGTCAAATGCAACACACACAAATATATTTTTTCACAATGTTTTGAATGAAAAACCTGTTAAGTTTATTTTCTCCATAAGCATTCGATAAAAGTAATAAGATTCCATCGTAAAATCAACTGGCACCAAACCTGGACGAGGTGACAGCGTTCATATGGCCTCTGTGGTCGGCGGGACTGCAAACAACAGGGATTGGATTGGATTGGACCCAGAACAAGAATGCATGCATTTCCACAGTGTGTGTTGTGTGTGTGTGTGTGTGTGTGTGTGGTGTGTGTGGGGGTATGTGTGTGTGTGTAGTGTGTGTGTTGTATGTGCGTGTTATGTGTGTGTTTGTATGTGTGGTTTGTGTTATGGTGTGTGTGTGTGTGTGTGTGTTGTATGTGTGTGTGTGTATGTGCATGTGGGTATTGTTTTTCTTTCGTTGTTTTCTGCACTTGTGTCTGCACTTGTTTTTGCACGTGTTTCTTGAGCTTACTACTCCCTTTCTTCTATTTTTTTTCTCTTCCTTTTCTCTTCTTTTTTCTTTAGCTTTTTCCTTCCTGCTTCAAAGGACTGATAAAACAGGGAGAAGGCTCACGAAGCAATCAAGGTAACAGCCAACAAATACAGAAAACAAAACCAACAGAAAGCAGCAGAAAACCCCACTGAATGAGAGGAAAAGAATATCCAACGGATTGGTAAATCTTTTTACTTTTTCTTGTCCATTTGTTTACTGTATTTTAGTTTTGTTTTTTGTTTCCATTTGTTTCACGGGGACGGAATAGCTCAGTGATCAGAGCACTTGCAAGGTTAAGCAGCATCGAGCGTGGTTACCAATTGGATGGGTGACTGTTCGCGCGCCTTGGTTTCAGTACAGTTCCCCAATTCACCCTGATGTAAAATATGTACCTGCCCTATTTAGGGACAGGGAAGGTAAAGCAGCGAGGGAGAGATGGGCGCTGTCGCCCTCAATGTGCTGGCCCCTTGAGAAGTTGAGGTTTCTGACGCCTCGCTCCTCTACGACCAAAGAGATTATGGGACACCTTCACTTTTACCTTTTTACCATTTGTTTTGCTTTACTGTTTTCTTTGGTCGTGGTAATGTGATGTTGTCCATTTTACCCTTAAGACCGTGTTTGTTGCTGCTGCATTTGTTACTTGAAGTGTTTGAGTGCTTAAAAGAGATTTGTGGCTTTTTAGCTGAGGTTGTTGACAGCTTAGAAGAGGTTGTTGACTGCTTAGTTAGCTGAGGTTGTTGGCTGCTTAGTTAGCTGAGGTTGTTGACTGCTTAGTTAGCTGAGGTTGTTGACTGCTTAGTTAGCTGAAGTCTTTGGCTGCTAAGAAGATATTTTGACTGCTTAGAAGAGGTCTTTGACTGCTTAGAAAAGGTCTTTGATGCTTTGACGATATTTTGACTGCTTAGAAAAGTTCCTTGATGCTTAGAAGATATTTGACTGCTTAGAAGACGTCTTTGACTGCTTAGAAGAGGTTGTTGACTGTTTAGTTAGCTGAGGTTGTAACTGCTTAGCTGAGGTTGTTGACAGCTCAACTGATATTGTTGACTGAATAGATAGGTTTTTGACACCTTAGAAGAGGTTGTTGACTACTTAGAAGAGGTTGTTGATTGTTAAGCTAAGGTTGTTGACACAGTAGCTAAGGATGTTGACTGCATAGAAGAATGTTTTGACAGCTTAGGTGATATTTTTGACTACTTAGAAGAAGTTGTTGACTGCTTAGCTGAGGTTGTTGACTGCTTAGCTGAGGTTGTTGACTGCTTAGCTGAGGTTGTTGACTGCTTAGCTGAGGTTGTTGACTGCTTTGCTGAGGATTTTGACAATTTGGAGGAGACTGTCGACTTCTTAGCTGAGGCTGTTGACTGCTTAGCTGAGGTTGTTGACTGCTTAGCTGAGGTTGTTAACTGATTAGCTGAGGTTGTTGACTGCTTTGCTGAGGATTTTGACAAGTTGGAGTAGAGTTGTTGACCCTTTAGAGAGTTGTTGACTGCTTAGCTGAGGTTTGACGATTAGTCTTGGCTTGAGATTGTTGACTGCTTAGCTGAGGTTGTTGACTACTTTGCTGAGGTTGTTGACTACTTAACTGCGATTGTTGACTGCCTATTGAAGTTGTTGACTGTCTAGCTGATGTTGTTGACTGCTTAACTGCGGTTGTTGACTGCCTAGTGAGGTTGTTGACTGTCTAGCTGAGGTTGTTGACTGCTTAGATGAGGCTGTTGACTGCTCAGCTGAGCTGAGGTGGGCGGTGATGTGATGTGGATCAACGGTCAGTGGTTAAAGCAGCAGTGCGTGAAGCGAAAAGTGGGTAAGGGGATAAAATGACCCTCAAAGGCAGAGAAAATTGAGGCAGACAGAAAACAATTGAAAAAATGAGAAAGTATTGTTACTGCTATTGTGATAACGTTCGCACTCCAGGGAGAGCAGCCGGAATTTCACGTAGAGGAATCTGTCACGACTAAAACTATCTCTTTTTCAAGAAATGTGAGGCAGCTTGCGCTACAATCAACATGCAAATGAAGCTATTTGGTGGGAACAGATGTAAAAGAAAAAGGAGGTAAAATTATTTTCCAGTGCATAGATCAGGTTCTTTACACCCCACATTCACCACCAAACAGCCTTGATTAGATGTAAAATAGCTCCTTTCACCATAGCAATTTTTTTCTCTGTTTCTAGACAAGATGACATTTCTTTAGCTAGTTCTTCTTCTTCTTTTTCTTGTTCTTGTTCTTGTTCTTCTTCTTCTTCTTCTTCTTCTTCTTCTTCTTCTTTACAGTGGATCGGTGGTCTAGAGGTAACGCGCCTGTCTAGAAAGCGAAAAGTCCGGGACTGAAGTGTGCGGCGGTTCGTACCCCGTTTGGACCGGAACATTTTCCCCCATCCATTAGACCATGAGTGGTGGTCTGGGCGCTAGTCTTTCGGATGAGACGATAAACCGAGGTCCCGTGTGTTACACGTAATTATTTAGCGCACGTAAAAGAACCCACGGCAACAAGAGAGTTGTCCCTGGCAAAATTCTTAGAAAAAAGCCACTCTGATAGGGAAACAAAATACAGTTGCAGACATGAAAAAGAAAAAAAAAATGGGTGGCGCTGCGCTTGTGGCGACGCGCTCTCCCGCTCTCTCCGGGGAGAGCAGCCCGAATTTCACGGAGAGAAATCTGCCGTGACTTAAAGTGGTATGAAATGAAATCTGAGCGCTTTGATTTGTTGCTTTACAAGATTCAGCGCTATATAAATTCCATACATTCTTCTTGTTCTTCTTCTTCTTCTTGTTCTTCTTCTTCTTCTTTTTCTTCTTCTTCTGCTGCTGCCGCTGCTGTTGCTTCTTCTTCTTCTTCTTCTTCTTCTTCTTATTCTTCTTCTTCTTCTTCTTCTTCTTCTTCTTCTTCTTATTCTTCTTCCTCCTCCTCCTCTGGAACAGCATGTCCACCATCATTTATCATCCATTATTGAATGCAAAGGCCTTTTGCATACCCATCAGTCGGGGTTTAGAAAGCACCACTCCTGTGAAACAGCACTATGCAGGATTACTAATTCATGGCTGCGTGAAATTAATAACAGAAAGGCAGTCGGTGTTATTTTTATTGATTTAAGAAAGGCCTTTGATTTGATTGATCATAATATCTTATTACATAAGCTTCGGTTATATGGTTTAGATGAAAATGCCTTACTATTTTTTAAATCCTATTTGTCAAACCGAACTCAGTATGTTTATACTAATGGAGTTACCTCTTCCAAAAAAATTGTTCCATGTGGTGTACCACAAGGTTCAGTATTAGGTCCAGTCTTATTCTCTCTTGACGTTAATGATCTTCCTTTCACCATTCAAAACGCTGTTTGTGATTTATTTGCACATGATACAGCTCTACAATACACTAGTCATGATATTAAGGAAATCAATCATTATTTAAACATTAGTATGAATTCAGTCATAATTTGGTGTGAGGCCAATGCTATACTGGTACACCCTGACAAAACAGAGGTAAAGGAAAGGTAAAGGAGTCCCATAACCTATAAGGTCGTAGGGGAGCGAGGCGTCAGAGACCTCACTTCTCTAGGGCCAGCATATTGAGGGCGGCGCCCATCTCCTCTCCCTCGCTGCTTTACCTTCCCTGACCCTACAGAGGGCAGGTACCCATTTACAGCTGGGTGAACTGGGGAACTGTACTGAAGCCAAGGCGCGCAAACGGTCACCCATCCAAATGGTAACCACGCTCGACGCTGCTTAACTTGGCTGGGGGAAAGCGAGTGCTCCGACCACTGAGCTATCCCGTCCCCTAACATGCTAATTTGTGTGCGTCAAAAAAGGCAAACCTTGAGGCAAACTCATTTTCAAATAAAGTATAATAACAACAACATAAAGCAAGTTAAAACGCACACATTGCTTGGGGTAGTCATTGACAAAAGCCTCCTTTGGCAGGATCATGTTCACAATATTACTAAAGAAATATCAACAAGTGTATTCCAGTTTCACAAATTAAACACTTTCTAGATAAACAATCAATTTTTTTTTCTATTTTGCTTTTATTCAGTCTCGCCTAGATTACTGCTGTTGTCTGGGGGAAGTGTGCTCCATCTAACCTGAAACCTCTGAACTCTCTTCAAAAGCGAGCCATTAAAGTCTTAAGTAATAATGAGTTTAGGAGGCACCGTGGTCGAGTGGTTTAGGCGGTCAACTCGTGATCCAGAGGTCGCGGGTTCGATCCCCGCTCGGCTCGGTGTTGTGCCCTTGGGAAAGACACTTTACCCTATTTTCCTCACTCCACCCAGGTGTACAAGTGGGTACCAGCTCTGCTGGGGAAGTATCTGGCGACAGACTAGCGTCCTGTCACAGGGGTGGTGAAAAACCATCAGTTCGCTTATCGCTACAGAAACCGGGATAAGCTCCGGTTCTATGGGCCTTCTGGCTCGAAAGAACATACTTTTTTAAAATAATGAGTTAGCAAATGCATCAAATAATAATTTATTTAAACACTTTGGGATATTACCACTTTGCTTGCGCCTCCGTTTTAATGTTTTAGCTCTCATGCATATAGTAGTTTATGATGCTTGCCCTGGTTATCTAAAAGCAATGTTCTCTTTTCAATATCATCACGAATCAGACAGAGCTATTGTCCCCAAACAAACTATTCAAAACGAGTTTTTCTTTCAATGGCAGCAGAGAATGGAATGCCCTTCCACCGATGTTTCGTAGAATACCAGAGCACTCTACATTTAAGACAGATAAAACAGCTGTTGTTTGATACGTGTGACTAACTACTCGCAGTCAACACACACAATGAACTTAAATGTGTGTGAACATAATTGGTGCGTATATTGACTATATCAAAGACGTATAGTGTGCACTTCTCTGTGTGTGTGTGTGGGGGGGGGGGGGGGAGGGGCTATGCGTGCGTGTGTGCGTGCGTGCGTGCGTGCGTGCGTGTGATTATGTATGTAGAGTCGAAGAATGGTGTGTATGTGTGTGTGTGTGAGGGGGGAAGGGAGACGTCCGTTCCTGCGTGTGTACACTTGTGTGTGTGTGTGTGTGTGTGTGTGTGTGGTGTGTGCGTGTGTGTGTGCGTGCGCAGGGGGTGGGGGGAGGAGGAAGGAGATAGTATATGTACGCACATGCGCCTGTGTGTAGATCAGGGCGTAACCATTGGCTGTACTGTGAGAGAATCTTGGCATTATGTGTGTGCTTGAATGAAAGAATGAATAAATGCGTGAATGTGAAAGGGGGGGGGGGGGGGCGGTGAAGAGTGAGATGGGGGTGAGTGTCTGAGTACGTGTGTATGCACATGCCCGCGCATGAGTGTGTGTGTGTGCGTGCGTGCGTGCATGCATGTATATATATATATATATATATATATTATATAATATATATATATATATATGTGTGTGTGTGTGTGTGTGTGTGTGTGTGTGTAACTTGGCGGATGTTATAATAATGTTGCATTCAGTTTAATGGGCTTTCCCCCAAGTCTTTCTGAATTTGTTAATTTGTTCAAGTTAGAGTTTCCACCATTTTTGTCGGTTGTTTACGTTTTTTTTTGGTTTTTGCTTTCTTTTGTTTTTAATTACTTCAAGTTTGTTTTTCTTTTTGGGCAGAATTGTAAAAGGGCCTTTATTGTGCCTAATTTTTTACCCATTAAAGATTCAATCAATCAATCAATCTTCTTCTTCTTCTTTAAAATCTTCAAATTCTTCTTCAAATTCTTCTTCTTTTTCTTCTTCTTCTTCTTCAAAATCTTCAAATTATTCTTAAAATTCTTCTTGAAATTCTTCTTCTTTTTCTCCGCAATTCTTCTTCTTCTTCTTCTTCTTCAAATTCTTCAAATTCTTCAAATTCTTCAAATATTTCTTCTTCTTCAAATTTTTCTTCTTCTTCTTCTTCTTCTTCTTCTTCTGCTTCCTCTTCTTTGAATTCTTCAAATTCTTCAAGTTCTTCTTCTTCAAATTCTTCTTCTTCAAGTTCTTCTTCAAATTCTTCTTCAATGTTTTCTTCTTCAAATTCTTCTTCTTCAATTTTCTTCCTCAAATCTTTCTTCTTCTCTTTCTTTTTCTTCTTCAAATTCTTCAAATTCTCCTTCAAATTCTTCTTCTTTAAATTCTTCTTCTTCAAATTCTTCTTTTCAAATTCTTCTTCAAATTCTTCAAATTCTTCTTCAAATTCTTCTTTTTCAAATTCTTCTTCTTGAAATTTTTCGAATTCTTCAAATTCTTCAAATTCTTTTTATTCGTCTGCTCACCCATATCAAATATTCTCTATCACTCCTCCTTCTTGAAAATCACTGTGATATTGTACGAACACACTGCTTAAGATATTTGCATGTAATGGCTTTGTAAACTGACTCACCATCTAGGCAGCCATATTTCAACTTCGGCGTACTTTTCTCCCAATGAATCAACGATGCAAGCTGTTGTTCTAAGACCTGTCATGTTGAAGGCAGCCGTGACATCGTAAACCATTATTGGCACTTACATTGCTGACGTGAAAAATGGACGAAGCTCTTGGCTTGCTTTCAGCAAACCGAAGGACATATTGCTTCACTATTCAAATGCCATGGAAAAAAATCAGGGAAGCGGTTTTTTTTATTCTTGGAAACAAAATCGATTTAGTTGTCAGCCACGCAATCCCTTTTCTGCTAATAAGAAAAGGAAAGAAAGAAGAACATAAAATCCAGGTTAATTTGGTGATGTCTCTTTTCAGCTTGTAAAACTTTCTATTTGCTGATGGGAAAACGGTTTTTTTCTTGTTGGTCTTTTTTCTTTCTTTGTTAAGTTCAACTTTGTGTGTCTCTTTGTTTCATTACACACACACAAACACACACACACACACACACACAAACACACACACACACATACACACACACACACACACACACACACACACACACACAACACACACACAACACCGCTTATACTTTGGCTTATGACCACATGGTGACCTGATATTGTTAGGTTTCCTGTAGATTTCTGACCCTGATAATGCAACATCTGGGTATCGCTGGGGCAGAGAAATCGAAATGAACGGTGTGTGAACAACGGGAAAAGAACAGCAGAAAATATGTAAAAGCAAAGATAAAGGTGTCCCGTAACCTGTGTTGCCGTAGGAGAGTGAGGCGTCAGAGACCTCACTTCTCTAGGACCAGCATATTGAGGGCGGCGCCCATCTCCTCTCCCTCGCTGCTTTACCTTCCCTGACCCTTAAGGGGGCAGGTACCCTTTTACAACTGGGTGAACTGGGGGACTGTACTGAAGCTAAGGCGCGCAAACGGTCACCCATCCAAATGGTAGCCACGCGCGATGCTGCTTAACCTTTGGGGGAAGCGAGTGCTCTGACCACTGAGGCAGCAACTAAAAACCCCTAACAAAACAATAAAAACAACAACACAAACAGCAACAACTACAACAAAATCCACACACGCAGAAAAAACAACAAGAAAACCAAGCAGCCAATGACACAAACAAACAAGCAAACAAACAAACAAACAAACACTGCTGGCAGCGATGCTACGCCACGAGGCAGGATCCAGCAGTAAAGATCACATTAGAAAGAGCATTGCGAAACAGGACACCATCGACACCAAGCAGACAAGAAGAGGCCCAACATGTCCATACACACATTGCCGATACAAAGGAAACAACGGTAAAAAAAAGGGAGGGGGGGGGGGGGGGTAGCCTGGTGGTGAGAACATTGCGCTCGCAATCTGACGACCCGGGTTCGAATCCCGTTCGTGGAGATTTTTTCCCCTGGAGTTAACATCAGTGCCGACTCCACTCTCCCAAAAAGTCTTTCATATGAGACTATAAACCAAGGCCCCGTGTACGAACGCACGCAGAACATTTTGCGCACACATTACATCCAGTGCCGCTTTTTGTAAGAGTAGGCCATTGTGTGCCGGTGGGAACGGATGACAAAATTTACGAAACCGTATACTCAAGGGGACTGGTTGTAACAATGCACTTGATGGCTTATTCCATTATCCTCGATATAAAAGAATACATACATACATACATACATGCATACATACATAGATACATACATACGTACATACATACATACATACATACATACATACATACATACATAAATAAATAAATAAGCAAAAACGCATAAGGAACCAATCCGATAAAGTAACAGTCTCAAGGTTAGGCTATTTCATGATCTATATTCCTTTAAAAATCGGTCTTTGAGTGAGGAAAGGTCATTTATTTGCCAATACATGCACTCCATGTTGCCCCCTCCCATCCACACACTTACCCTATTTCCGCAGTTTCCCTTGGCCCTAAAAGAAAATAACTATGCCCGCTTACTTTACGGATAGCCCCTCTTAGTGAATAAGATTTTTTTTTTTTTGGGGGGGGGCGGTGAGGAGAGGGGTATAAATCTTTTTATCTCTGTCTCTGTTTGTCTGTCTGTCTCTGTCTGTCTCTCTGTCTCTGTCTGTCTCTCTGTCTGTATCTGTCTATCTCTCTGTCTCCGTCTTCTCTGCCTCTCTTCTGCCTGTCTCTGTCTCTGTCTGTCTCTCTCTCAATATGTCTATTCTCTGTCTCTGTCTCTGCCTCTCTTCTGTCTGTCTTTGTCTCTGTATGTCTGTGTGTATAATTATATATATATATATATAATATAATAATATATATATATATATATATATATATATATATACTATAACACACATATATATATATATATATATATTATGTTATGTATGTATGTATGTATGTATGTGTGTATGTATGTATGTATGTATGTATGTATGTGTGTGTCTATGTATGTATGTATGTATGTATGTATATATGTTTGTTTGTATGTATGCATGTATTTATGTGTGTGTATGTATGTATGTATTATGTATGTACGTATGTATGTATATAATCTGTCTGTGTGTTGTTTTTTCTGTCTGCCTGTAAATGATCCTGTCTGTCTGTCTGTTTGTCTGTCTGTTTCTCTATTTGTCTTTCTGTTTGCTTATTTGTCTGTCAGTGGTATGAATGTACCTACCTTCGCCTAGTGCCTTGCTAATACAATATTATCAATCGCAAAATGAATAAGCATGCAAGTCAGATGACTCTAACACAGATTTTCCCGGTAAAGTTAAAACATACTCTTTCTAAGCTTGATGTCTTCATTAAAGGTTTTTTCTGTATCCGCTGTTTGGGCCGTTTTTTGGGGTCACTTGTTCATGTGTGTCAATATGTAGAGATGTGCTAAGCTCTTTAGATTAATGCTGGACCAGGCCAAAAGCTGTGTCAATTATTGATGTCAGCTAATTGCCAAGGCCTTCACTAAAATGTTGCTTATGTTGTAAAATGTTGTGTTGAGACTGCCTTCAACCATGACAAGCTCTTCACATAACAACCTGCACTCTCTTTTAAAGGAAAAATAATTCTCTGAAGTTGGAGTATGGCTGCCTATATGGTGAGGTACTTGAAAACAGTCACAAACGCAAACTTCTCATCCGGTGTACTTCCTGTCTCACAGTGATTCCTAGGTTGGATAGGGGAGTCAGAGTGTGGCATGTTCTGGGTAACCCCAGGGAGTTCAACTGGGAACGCAAAAAAGAAGGAAGAAGAAGAAGAAGAAGACGAATTAAAAGAGGAAGAAAAAGAATTTAAAGAAGAAGACGACGACGACGACGACGACGATGAAGAAGAAGAAGAAGAACAACAACAACAGCAACAACAACGACAACAACGACAACAACAGCAGCAGCAGCAACAACAACAAATAATAATAATAATAGTTAACAGTTACTTTTGGACCGGGTTAGTGCAGTTGAACGTCTTGAGCCAGTTAGGGATGAGAAAATCACTTAACGACATCACAGTTGTGCTCTCTCTTAACTATCAAGAGGATAGAAGAAGAAAAGCAAAGCCATAGGTGGGTGGTCTAGAGGTCAGGCACCTGCTTAGAAAGCAAAAAGTCCGAATTGGAAATGTGTGGTGGTTTGATCCCCGTTTGGGTCCGAAACTTTTCCCCCATCCATTACACCATGAGATTGTGTGGGTGTTAGTCTTTTATATGAGACATGCAAGACAGTGTTGACAAGTTCTCTGATGCTTGCGACAACTTTGGGTTGACAATCAGTACCAAGAAGACTGAGGTAATGCACCAACCAGCCCCAAGGAAGCCCTACGTTGAACCAAACATCTCCGTAAATGGCCATAGACTCAAAGCAGTGGACAAATTTACTTATCTTGGCAGTACCCTCTCCCGCACAGTAGCCATTGATGATGAGGTCAACACCAGACTCGCCAAAGCAAGCGCTGCCTTTGGCAGACTTCGAAAGAATGTGTGGGACAGGCATCTCAACAGAAACCAAGATCAAGGTCTACAAAGCGGTAGTGCTCACCACCCTGCTCTATGGCTCAGAGTCATGGACAGTCTACCAACGCCATGCTAAAAAGCTGAACCACTTTCACACCACCTGTTTGAGAAAACTGTTTGGCATCAAGTGGCAGGACAAGATCCCAGACACTGAGGTGCTCACTAGAACAAACCTTCCCAGCATCCACACCATCCTGATGCAGACCCAGCTTCGCTGGGAAGGCCATGTATTTCGCATGCCAGACCATCGGCTCCCCAAGAAACTTCTGTTTGGCGAACTTCAGCATGGAAAGCGCTCCCAGGGAGGCCAGAAGAAACGCTTCAAGGACACTCTGAAAGCCTCACTGAAAGCCTTCAACATTGAGATAAACTCATGGGAGCAGGCAGCAATAGAGAGGCCACAGTGGCGAACAGCTGTACGCAGTGGCGCCAAGGCCCATGAAGCAAAAATAATTGCGACAGCTGAGCAACGCAGGCAAGACAGGAAAGATAGAGCCTCCAAGTCTCCAAAAGCAGCCACTATACCCTGTCCATACTGCTCGAGAACTTTTCAAGCGCGGATTGGCCAAATAAGTCATCTTCGCACCCACAGAAATGGACCCTCCCAATCCCAGGATGAATAGATGGTCATCATCGATCCCAATGGACGACGAAGAAGAAGAAGATTGTGTGGGTGTTAGTCTTTCATATGAGACAATAAATCGAGGTCCCATGTGCTGCTTTAGCGCACGTAAAAGAACCTACGGCAAGCAATTATTTTCATTGATAATTATACTCACATTGCAAAACATAACATTTAATGAGAGAGACAGAGACATAAAAACAGAGAGAGACAGAGACATAGACCGATAGAGACAGAGAAAGAGAGACAGACAGACAGAGAGACAAACACACAGAGATAGAGAACGAGAGACAGACAGACATAGAGAGAGTCAGACAGACAGAGACAAACAAACGGAGAACGAGAGAGAGACAGACATACAGACAGATAGACTGACAGACAGACAAAGAAAGAGGTAGAAACAGAAAGGCAGAGCAATAGACAGACATATAGACAGAAACCAGGACAGAGTGACAGTCTTACAGAGAGACAGACGAAGACAAAGACAGATTTGCAAGCAGACAGAGGCAGAGACAAATACTTGAAGCAGGGAGTTTGTTTCTTTTGCTTTTAACATTAACACTTTTAAACTTTACATCCCGAAGTTGTTTGTCTGAAGAAGCTTTTTTTCTGTTGAAGGAAATGTCATCCATCTTATTTTCATTTATTTTTCTTTTTTCAGCGTCGTTCGTTTATACTGATTGATTTATTTCCCTATTTGTTTGCTCATTTATTTGTCTTTTATTTTTTTAATTTCCGTCTTGTTAGACTTGTGAATTCCTGTTCTTAATACAAGTACTTTGTCTACGGGAAAGCTTTTAAGACTGTTAAACGAGCTGATCTTTTGAAGACGTTTTACAGGATATATATATATATATATATATACACATACGGATTTGTCTTTTCCACACGTTTCCTCTACTTGGTTGTCTTCTGTGTATTGCCGTCTCCCTGTTTCTGTCTCTGTCCATCTCTCTCTCTGTGTTTGTCTGTCTCCCTCTCTCTCACTCTCTCGCTTGCTCGCTCTCTGGCTGGCTGGGTCTCTCTCTCTGTTCCTCCCTCTCTTTCTTTTCTTTCTACCTCTCAGTCTGTGTGTCTCTCTCTCTGAAACACACACACACAAACACAACACACACACACACGCACACACATGCACACACATACACACACATCCCCTCCACCACAAACACACATACATACCCCCATCCTCACACACACAGACTGACAGAACTAGACAGAACAGAATCGTTTTCGCTTCAGCATGAATGTTATTTTTGTTATTATGTTATTTATTTTTGGTTAGCTTAATGCCAGTGATGCTTGCTTCGCTTTATTTGTGTGTGTGAGGAAATTTCATCTACCTTTCATCCCAAACCACGTCCTATTTACCGTCACTGTTTCATTTATGTATCTAAGCGCTTGTTTATGTGCTTCGTTATTGGTTTATTTTTTTGATCGCTTTCACTTTACCCCTTTATTTTCGTGAAGTGTAATTTCTGATGCGGGTTGCAAGTGTTGCAATCCATACAAGCCTTTCCAAAGAGGTGTTGAACTGGGTGATCTTTTGACGTCGTGGTATTTAAAAAAAAAGGGCTTTTTTGAAAGGGAGAAAGATGTTCTTCATTTGTTTTCTTTCTATTTGTGCTCTCTCTGCCTTTGTCTCTGTCTGTCTGTCTCTGTCTCTGTTTTTCTCTCTGTCTCTCTCTCTCAGTGTCTGTGTATATTGTGTGTGTATGTGTGTGAATGTGTGTGTATGTGTGTGAATTTGTATGCGTGCGTGTATGTGCGCGTTTATGATTGAGTGTGTGTATGTATGTGCCTGCATAATAACCTCTGTCTGGTCTGTCTGTATGTATATGTGTGTCTTCCTGTCTGTCTCTATCTCTCTGTGTCTGTTTGTGTTGTTTTCTGTCTGTCTGACTGTATATATGTGTGTGTTTCATACCCAGTTTATCTTCTTAATCACAATGAAGACAAACATGAAATAAACCAAACCAATCTAAACCCAATGAATATAACGAAAGCAAAAGCACGTAGCATCAAAACAGTTAAACACAACATCGATGCACACACACACACACACATACATACATACTTACATACATATATACATACATGCATACAATAAAAATATACAATATATTATATATCACATATATATATACACACACATACACTCATACATACATACATACATACATACATACATACACACACATAACATACATACATACACATACATACATACATAAAAACATACATACATACATACAATATATATAATAATATATATATACACACATACATACACACACATACACACATACATACATGCATACATGCACACATACATACATACATGCATACATATATACACGCATACATACATGCATACATACATAATAAATAATAATAATAATAGTAATAATAATAATAATAATAATAATAATAATAATAATAATAATAATACATGGAATTTATACAGCGCTACATCTTGCAAAAAACAAATCAAAGCGTTTCCATTCATCTTAGTCTTTCACATGCAGCCAGTTACAATTAATAGATTTTTACAAATTCAAATGTAAACACACACACACGCGCCCCCCCCCCCCCCCCATCCCCCACACACACACAGATTGTACACTCGGGCATGGTGATGGGAAGGGGGGAGGGAGTTGAGTGTTGAGGGCAGGGACAGAAATGAGATGAAACAAGAGTGGGAGAATCTAAGTTTTGAAATAAATACGTCTTTAGGCTGGATTTAAAAGCATCATAAGTAGGCTTTTGACGAAGGGAGAGAGGGAGGTCGTTCCAGATCACTGGACCAGAAACGGAGAAAGAGCGACGGCCAACAGTGGACTGGTTGAATCTAGGTATTCTTAAGCACAAGGTATATACAGCAGAGCGGAGGGAACGAGAAAGAGTGTACAGGTGAAGACATTCACAGAGGTAGGAAGGTGCTGTTTTGCGGAGACATCTGTAGCAGAGGGTACAGATCTTATAGTTTACTCTCTGTGGCCCAGGCAGCCAGCGGAGAGATCGCAAGAGAGGAGTAATGTGCTCAGATTTTTTCTTTCTGAGGGCTAGTCGAGCTGCAGAGTTTTGTATACGTTGAAGAGGGTGGATAGATGATGCTGGCAGACCAGCCAGAAGAGAATTGCAATAGTCCAGACGTGAGAGAATGAGAGATGTGACTAGTTTGGATGTTACATCAGTGGACATGTACTTTCGAACTGCACTTCTTCTTCAAGTGTCCGGTCTGGTCCTGCAGACATCGACGATCATGGCTCTCCATTCTTCCCTGTTCTCGGTCCCTCTCATGAGCTTATTGTTGGTGCCCACTTTATTCCTTGCGAATTTGTTTAAGCTGTCTGTGAATTTTGTGCGTTGTCTTCCTCTGCTCTTGTTTCCACAGATTTTGCCACTCCATAACAGTTTCTCTAGTCCGTCAGCCCTGATTATATGGCCGAAAAATTTGAGCTGTCTTTCTCTGATGGTGTTGAGAAGGGATCTCTTGTACCCAGCCATTTTCATTACTTCTGCATTTGTTTTTCTTTTTGTCCATGAGACTTTCATGATTCTCCGGATGAACCACATTTCCACTGCTTCTAGTCGCTGTTCTGTGTCCTTGGTTAGGGTCCAGCACTCACATCCGTACAGAAGAATGGACCTTACGTAGGCTCTCAAAACATGGATCTTTGTCTTGAGGCTTATCTTACTGTTGGTAAAAATGCATTTCATGTTGTTAAAAGTTGCCTTAGATTGACCAATTCTCTTCTTGATTTCTGTGTCACACTTGCCGTCCGGGGTGATAGTACAACCAAGGTATTTAAAGGTGTTTACTTGTCTGATTCTCTCTCCTTTACAGGCTATGTTGCATTGTGGTATAACAGCTTTTTTCGAGATCACCATGCATGATAGGGAAACAAATACAGCTGCAGAAAAAAAAAGGGTGAAAGGGTGGCGCAGCGCTAAGTGGCGACGCGTTCTCCCGCTCTCCCCGGGGAGAGCAGCCCGAATTTCACGGAGAGAAATCTGCCGTGACTTAAAGTGGTATGAAATAAAAATCTGAGCGCTTTGAATTGTTGCTTTACAAGATTCAGCGCTATATAAATTCCATACATTAATATTATTATTCTGTCTTCTTTGCATTGAGCTGTAATCCTTTCTTTTCGCTTTCGTCTGTTCTATCTATCTATCTATCTGTCCCGTAGTCTGACGACCGTGGGGGCACCCTCAAAGACTCAACAACCAGTTCCCTCCATTCCTCTCTCTGTTCTGCCTTTCTCAGGGTTTTGTTGAGTTCTAGGCCTGTCCATTCGCTGATGTTATCCTCCCAGCTCTTCCTTGGTCTGCCTCTTCTTCTTCCTCCTTGGACAGTGCCTTGCAAAACTGTCTTTGTAATTCCTTGGGATCTTGTGACATGCCCATACCACTTAAGTTTACGCTTTTTCACGATCGTTAGAAGGTTTTCATAGGGTCCAATGGTTTGCTGGATTCTGTTATGCACGCTTTCGTTGCTTATGTGGTCTTTGTAGGAGATGCCAAGGAGTCTCCGAAAGCATCTCATCTCCACTGCCTGTACTCTTCTCTCCAAATCTGCAGTCAGGGTCCATGATTCACAGGCATACATAAATATGGATATGACAAGGGAGCGCATTAGTCTGATCTTGGAGATAAGTGAGATATTCTTATCTCTCCAGATGGTGTTTAGTTTTGACAAAGCTGTTATTGTCTGTGCAGTCCTGCATACTACTTCTGGTTTGGATCCCTGGTCTGATACAATGGCTCCCAGGTACTTGAAGCTTTGAACTGTTTCCAGCTTCTGGTCATTAACCCTGATATCAGTGCTAATGCCGTTGGTGTTATTAGTCATCAGTTTGGTCTTCTCTGCACTGATTTCCATGCCGTATGTTTTGGAGGCCTTATTCAAGTGTTCTGTTAGGCTGGCAAGCTCTTTTTCTGATCCTGCTATTCCATCAATGTCATCTGCGAAGCGGAGGTTTGTGATCGTTCTGCCACCAATGCTGACTGATCCTTCATGATGTTCCAGTGCATCAGCCATGATTCTCTCAAGGAAGATGTTGAAAAGAGTGGGTGAGAGTAGACAGCCCTGCCTTAACCCAACTGTTGTTCGAAACCATTCTCCAATGTTGTTGTTGTAGTACACTGCACTGGTGGCCTCGCTGTACAGCTGTTTGATGACTCTGATCAGGTTTGCATTGATGCTGTACAAATTCATGGTTGCCCACAAAGCTGCATGCCACACCCTGTCAAATGCCTTCTTAAAATCGATAAATACGTGGTAAAGGTCTTGTTGATGTTGAAGGTACCGCTCACATAGTATTCTGAGGTTGAATATCTGTTCTGTTGTGCTGCGCCCTGCTCTGAAACCTGCTTGTTCCTCAGCAATGATGGTCTCTGCTTGTGGCTTCAGTCTATTCAATATTATCTGCAGCATG
Organism: Rapana venosa; assembly: GCA_028751875.1. Lineage (NCBI taxonomy): Eukaryota > Metazoa > Mollusca > Gastropoda > Neogastropoda > Muricidae > Rapana > Rapana venosa. The sequence continues at coordinate 49,539,100 of CM054152.1, forward strand.
ACCTTGCTTGGGTGACATATGAGGCTGATTGTGCGGTAATTATGGCATTGTTGTAGATTTCCTTTCTTGGGGAGGGTGATGATGAGTGACTGTGTCCATGGTGTTGGCCATTTTCCTGTCTGCCAGATCTTGTTGCAGATTCTTAGTAGGGCGCTGATCATGGCTTCCCCTCCAGCTTGGACCAACTCAGCTGGAATGTTGTCAGCCCCTGCTGACTTCCCCTTTTTCAGCGATCTGACTGCTGTTTCCACTTCTTCTCGGAGGATAGGGTGACTGTCTGTGTCTTTGCTTTCGGGTACATTAAGGACTTCTGGATCTCCTGCGGTTCTATAGTTATACAGGTCGGAGCAGTATTCTGTCCATCTGTTCAGAATATCCTGGTCGTCAGTGAGACACTTCCCATTTTTGTCTTGGATTGTTAAACCTTTTCTCTGTTTCGTGCTAGTCAGGTCTTTCACCAGCTGATATGCTTTCTTGCTATTGTTTTTCTTGATGTTCTCTTCAATGTCTTGGCACTGTTCACCGATCCATCTCTCTTTTGCCTCCGTCATGGACTTCCTGATTCTTTTGTTGACTGCCCTATATTGTTCTACTCTTTCTTGTTTCATTTTTCTTTTTCTTCAACTCTCTACGCTTGTCGCATAGTTGTAGG
>CM054152.1:49544751-49557251 GCA_028751875.1 Rapana venosa
TTACAATTGAAACATAGTTTTCTGTTTGAAAAACACTTTTAAAGGAAGAGTACCAGTTATACTTTTGTGATTCTGCTATGCAAGCATGCCAGTCTTGTTTGTATGAAGCTATCATTCTGTCTTTAAATTCCCACAAAAATCCTTGCTCAAATCCAACTCTTTGGCACATCCACACAATACCAAATCCATGCGTTGTTAGTAATTAATAATAATAATAATAATGTATGGAATTTATATAGCGCTGAATCTTGTAAAGCAACAAATCAAAGCGCTCAGATTTTACTTTTAAGTCACGGCAGATTTCTCTCCGTGAAATTCGGGCTGCTCTCCCCGGGGAGAGCGGGAGAACGCGTCGCCACTTAGCGCTGCGCCACCCTTTCACCCTTTCACCCTTTTTTTTTTTTTTTTTTTTTTTCTGCAGCTGTATTTGTTTCCCTATCAGAGTGGCTTTTTTCTAAGAATTTTGCCAGGGACAACTCTCTTGTTGCCGTGGGTTTTTTTACGTGCGCTAAATAATTACGAGTAACACACGGGACCTCGGTTTATCGTCTCATCCGAAAGACTAGCGCCCAGACCACCACTCATGGTCTAATGGATGGGGGAAAAATGTCCGGTCCAAACGGGGTACGAACCGCCGCACACTTCAGACCCGGACTTTTCGCTTTCTAGACAGGCGCGTTACCTCTAGACCACCGATCCACCACTTAATTGCTTAACAAAAAATGCCCAGTTCTGTTTCCCTGTTTCTAGTTGGATCAACAGCATCTCATACGCTTGTCTGCACAATCTTGACATAGCAAGTTGAGTTAATTTAAAAAAAAACTTTACTTGTGATCTCATAATCTCATATCAATTAGCTGCAGTGCTTTTTTCTGCTGTTCCAAGCAAGGGAGATAAATGTTGCAAGTGATTTTAGAAACTCTTCATCTTCGATCAAGAGAATGCTAACTATATCTCTAATTCTTGATATTTCTTTATTAAAAATGAGGCATTTTTGACGGATGTCATCGTACGAGTAACAATCAAACAAAAAATGCAGATCCACCGATGGTGGATCGGTGGTCTAGAGGTAACGCGCCTGTCTAGAAAGCGAAAAGTCCGGGTCTGAAGTGTGCGGCGGTTCGTACCCCGTTTGGACCGGAAATTTTTCCCCCATCCATTAGACCATGAGTGGTGGTCTGGGCGCTAGTCTTTCGGATGAGACGATAAACCGAGGTCCCGTGTGTTACACGTAATTATTTAGCGCACGTAAAAAAAACCCACGGCAACAAGAGAGTTGTCCCTGGCAAAATTCTTAGAAACAAGCCACTCTGATAGGGAAACAAATACAACTGCAGAAAAAAAAAAAAAAAAGGGTGAAAGGGTGGCGCAGCGCTAAGTGGCGACGCGTTCTCCCGCTCTCCCCGGGGAGAGCAGCCCGAATTTCACGGAGAGAAATCTGCCGTGACTTAAAGTGGTATGAAATAAAATCTGAGCGCTTTGATTTGTTGCTTTACAAGATTCAGCGCTATATAAATTCCATACATTATTATTATTATTATTATTATCATAAATAGAGGATAGCGGCCAGTTTCACCATACAACATTTTGTTAGACGAGTGTAATGACACTGAAAGGAATCGTTTCATTGCATAGGTGTACACTTTATTTCATTATTAACAATTAATCCCCAAATATCTGCTCCATGAGAGAGAGAGAGAGAGAGAGAGAGAGAGAGAGAGAGAGAGAGAGAGAGAGAGAGAGAAGAGAGAGAGAGAGAGAGAAAGACAGGAAGACAGAAAGAGAGATTTTATTTTTAAATCAGTTTTGTTATTTCTTTATTTCGAGGATAATGGAATAAGCACTCGTGTGCTTTTTTTTATCCAGCCTCTGTGAGTATGCAGTTGTGTGTGAGAGAGATATTATTTTCTTCTTTTATTTCGACGATAATGGAATAAGCGCTCATGTGCTTTTTTCATCCAGGCATTATGCAGCTGTGTGTGTGTGTGTGTGTGTGTGTGTGTGTGTGTGTGTGTATGTGTGTGTGTGAGAGAGAGAGAGAGAGAGAGAGAGAGAGAGAGAGAGAGAGAGAGACAGACAGACAGACAGACAGACAGACAGAGTGACATAGAGACACAAGGAGAGAGACACACAGAGAGAGACACACGGAGAGACAGATAGACAGAGAATGGGAGACAGGCAAGAAGAGAGAAACATACAGATACAGAGTAACAGATGGACAGATGGAGACGGACACAGAGATAGTGATAGACATATAGAAACATAAGGAGACAGACAGGCAGACAGACAGATAGACAGACAGAGACAAAGAGAGCAAATGGAAGACAGAGAATGGGAACAAGAGGAAAGGACAGAGAAACAGATGCAGTGATAAAGAGACAGAAACAGATGAACAGACAGAGACAGGGGCAGAGTGATTGACATGCAGAGATAAAACAATACAGACAGACAGACAAAAGACAGGCAGACAGACATACAGACAGACATCTGGAGAGGAGGGATGGGGTCTGTATTACTTAAGTATGAGTGCTTTGCATGCAATCATTTGTCTGGAGAAGCTATGCTATGGCATCATTCATTCTGTCTTTCTTTCTTTCTGTCTGTCTGTCTGTCTGTCTGTCTGTCTGTCTGTCTTTCTTTCTTTCTTTCTCTCTCTCTCTCTCTCTCGTCTTTCTTTCTTTCTTTTGCTGTCTGTCTGTCTGTCTTTCTGTCTGTCTGTCTTTCTCTCTGTGCCCTCTTTCTTTCTTCCTCTTTCTTTCTTTCCTTCTTTCTTTCTTTTTTCTGTCTGTCTGTCTGTCTTTCTTTCAGTCTGTCTGTCTGTCCGTCTTTTTGTCTTTTTGTCTGTCTGTCTGTCTCTCTGTCTGTCTTTCTTCCTTTCTTTCATTATCCCTGCCTGTTCAGAAGAGATATTTCCACTTCGTGCTAAAGGTATTTCATCCTATGCAAACGTTAAACAAACAAAACAAGTTGTTCAACAAGCTGATCTTTCGGCTTTGGTTTTTTTAAAAACTCCATCCTTATTTCAGCGTGTACCCCCTCTCTGTCTAACTGTCTTTCTGTCTGTCTGTCTGCATGTCTCTCGTCTGTCAGTCTGTCTGTCTTTTTTTCTTTCTTTCTTTCTTTCTTTATCTGTGCCTTTTCAGAAGAGTGATTTCTGCTTCGTGCTTCAAAATGTTTAATCCATCGCAAACTAAAAAACCCAAACAAAACAAGTTGTTAAGCAAGCTGATCTTTCGGCGCCGTTTTTTGTAAAAACTCTATCCTTCTTTCCTCGCCCTCCCTCCCCCCCTCCTCTCTCTCTCTCTCTCTCTCTCTCTCCTCTCTCTCTCTCTCTCTCTCTCTCTCTCTCTCTCTCTCTCTCTCTCCCTCTCTCTCTCACACACATACACAGAGGGAGAATTATGCAGGAGTTTCACTGTGAAGTATTTTACCAAAATGTCGCACAGCTTTACATAGCACGACTTTATTCATGGTAAGCAAATACTCATCTGATATCAGAAAATCATACAAGATTGGAGTATAAATGATTTATCATAATCTGATTTATATATTATGTTATATTATACCATATACCATATTTTCAGCCTGCACACTGTTGTCAACAAATGCCTGTCTGAGAGAGGTAATATAACATTATTTAAACTATCTGCTGCATTTGTAGATTATAAATTAGCTTTTGATTCTGTTTGACATACATGATCAACTTATAAAAGGCATCATAAGTTCTAATGTTTCGTGAACAATAATGCATTGATACTTAAAATCATGTAGTCATGTAAACAAGCAGCTGCCTCCATTCTTTCCTTGTCCAAGTTATTGGTGTATTGCAGGGATGTGTCCTTAGTCCATAGCTACTTGTATGTGTATCTATCAACTGGTACATTGTGGAGCAAAAGAGATCAGCATAATGCCCAGCTCTTGCCAAACATGATGAAGATGTGTATTCTATTTCTGGATAGTATTGCCTTATTTTACAATAAACCTTGGATACACATTGTGTGTATACATTTGAATTTGTAGGAACTATTAATTGTAACTTGTTGCATGTGTTAGAGTAGGATGAATGCAAGCGCTTTGATTTATTTGTGCAAGATATCGCGCTATGTAAATTCCATTTATGATTATGATCATTATTACTAGTAGTAGTAGTAGTAGTAGTAGTAGTAGTAGTAGTTGTAGTAGTAGTAGTCGTAGTAGTGGTAGTAGTGGTAGTAGTGGTAGTAGTCGTAGTAGTGTGTAGTGGTAGTCGTAGTAGTAGTAGTAGTAGTAGTAGTATAGTTATTATTATTATTATTATTATTATTATTATTATTATTATTATTATTATTATTTATTATTATTATTATTATTATTATTATTATTCTTGTTGTTGTTGTTGTGTTGTTGTTATTATCATCATTATTATTGTTGTTGTTGTTGTCGTCGTCATCATCATCATCATCGTTATTATTATTATTATTATTATTATTATTATTATTATTATTATTATTATTATTATTATCATCATCATCATCATCATCATCATCATCATCATCATCAAAACCCGTTCTGTTTTCGGAATAGTAGGCCATTGTTTGCGAGTGGGAACGAATGAGAAACTTAACAAAACTTCATACACACGGGGACTGGATGTAACAAGGTCCATGAGTGCTTATTCCATTATTTTATTATTTATTATTAAGTCCTTCGGATGAGACTATAAACCGAGGCCCCGTGTTCGAACGCATGCAGAACATCTTGCGCACACGTTCCGCTTTTCGGAAGCGTAGGCCATTGTGTGCCGAAGGAAACAGATGACAAAATTTACAAAACCGCATACGCACCGGGACTGGATGTAAAAAAGCACATGAGTGCTTTTTCCATTATCCTCGATATAAAAGAATAAATAAAAATAAAATGAAATAAAATTATCGAAATAAAAGACGGAAATAAATGACTAAACAAACACATAAATAAATAAATAAATGAATAAATAAATGTCACATCCATTAGTAAATTTTCACTGTTTACCATCACATTTTTTAAAGTGGTTAAAATCCAGTAATCTGTAGTGATTATATTTGCAATTCTCCTTTTATTTCCAAAACGTACTCTTGTTAATTACTTTCAAAATTTAGAGGGACTGTTAATTTTGTTTGTTATCCTTTCAGTTTGTTGCCTGTTACAAATGTGTTTCTTGGCTTTTTAGAAACTGTTTATAGCTATTTTCTGCTTCGACAGATATCATTCTATCTTCTTCCTTCCAGAGTGTTCTAAAATGATAAAATTTTCTCCCAGGTTTTTTTTTATACGTTTTTACATTCATATCATCAAACTGTTACTAAATTTTTGTCTATGGAAGCTTTTAACCTCATTTAATTTATGTAAGTGATAACTTTAATTTCTTTTCTTTGTATTCTGTTTTCAGGGTTAGGATCCAACTGTGTTCGCCATGTTCAGACTTCTGTTTTTTGGATGGCGTCTATTCTGTCTTTCGGAATTGTGCGTTGGGGCTATGGATTTTTCTACTTCTATTTAGCCTGGAAAGTGTGTTAGCTCTCTAGATATCATAAAAGTTGATCTTAGTTATCCAGGTGGCTATTAGTTCATTTGTCAATAGATGTCCTTAGTTTTTGTCCTATGTCTCATTTACATTCTCTTTGTTAGGTTGTCTTCTTCTTCTTCTTCTTCTTCTTCTTCTTCTTCTTCTTCGCATCTCTTCTCCACAATTCTTTTTCTTCGCAATTCTTCTTCTTCGCTATTCTTCGCAATTCTTCTTCTTCGCAATTCTTCTTCTTCGCAATTGCAATTCTTCTTCGCAATTGCAATTCTTCTTCTTCGCAATTCTTCTTCTTCTTCTTCCTTGCAATTCTTCTTCTTCGTCGCAATTCATCTGCTTCGCAATCTTCTTCTTCGCAATTCTTCGCAATTTTTCTTCGCAATTCTTCGCAGTTCTTCTACTTCTTCTTCTTCTTCGCAATTCTTCTTCTTCTTCTTCTTCGTCGCAATTCTTCTTCTTCCTCTTTATCTCTCTCACCCTCTCTGCCCTGCTATCCGACAAGAAAACAAAATACAAAATGTACCAATCCGCAGATGATACTACGTATAGAGCTGCTTTCTAATACTCAACAAGCAGGATTCAAGAAGATAAATAAAAGAAAACCATACACAGACACACACTGGCAAATACGCTCACACACAGGCGTACACAGACACACACACACACACACACACACACACACACACACACACACACACACACACACACAGGCATACACACACAGGCACACACAGACACAAACACACACAATAAAAAAGAAAAATACATGAATAAATAAATAAATAAATAAATAAATACAGAAACACGCGCGCACATGCAGAGAGAGAGAGAGAGAGAGAGAGAGAGAGAGAGAGAGAGAGAGAGAGAGAGAGAGGAGAGAGAGAGAGAGAGAGAGAGAGAGAGAGAGAGAGAAGAGAGAGAGAGAGAGAGAGAGAGAGAGAGAGAAAGGGCGGGGGGGGTAAAACAGGTCCAGGTTAATTCCCTGAAGGCCCTTCTTAGAAGATTTTTTTTCTCATTTGTTAATAGGGGACGGCATAGCTCAGTGGTCAGAGCACTCGATTACCCCAGCTAAAGTTAAGCAGTATCGAGCGTGGTTACCACTTGAATGGGTGGCCGTTTGCGCGCCTTGGCTTCAGTACAGTCCCCCCAGTTCACCCAGCTGTAAATGGGTACCTGCCCTCTTTAGGGTCAGGGAAGGTAAAGCAGCGAGTGAGAGGAGATGGGCGCCGCCCTCAATATGCTAGCCCCTGGAGAAGTTAAGGTCTCTGACGCCTCGCTCCCATTAGCACCTTTACCTTTACCGTAACAGACAAACATATCCCTATCTTTGTTTCTGTCTGCCTGTCTGTGTCCGTCTGTCTCTATCTTTATTCCATTTTAAGATATTTTTTGGTCGAGGGTAATGGAATAAACACGTGCTTTTTTGTACATCCAGTTCCAGTGTATGCATGTATGTATGTATGTATGTATTGTATGCATGTATGTATGTATGTATGTATGCATGTATTTATGTGTCTGTGTGTGAGTGTGTGTGTGAGAGAGAGAGAGAGAGAGAGAGAGAGAAGAGAGAGAGAGAGAGAGAGAGAGAGAGAACTCTGAACTCTCTGAACTCTGAAATGATTTAATGTACATTGGCCTTGGACCACAATACATTTGTTGGGCTCAGGGTGGAACAGTGAGTTCATTTATATCACTGGCAAAGCAAATGCACAAACAAATAATGATTTATGACTGATTAAAGAAGAAATACACACAAATATATATAGCGAACTCATACAAAAGATGATGTCAATACAATTTATGATTGAATACAGAAGAAAATTACATGATTATAAACCTTAAATTAACCATAACCCAATCATAGAGAGAAGATGCTAAGAAAAATCATCCATATTGAGTATATCAAATTGTAGCAGTTTTTCAATAAAGTGTTTCAGAGAGGGAGTGAGAAACTCTCTCTGAAACTCTGAAATGATTTAATTGCACATTGGCCTTAGGCCACAATACAATATAGAAAAGAAAATAGGAAAATATCTTATTTAGCAGCACCTATCTATATTCTATAATCATTGGTTACATGAAATTCATATACATCTCATACCTACTACGGTACAAATTATAAGGATAGTTTTGACAACTAGTACATTTCACATATACTGAAATGATTAGTCATAGACATTAGTATAAAAGGGGGGAGATACCGAAAATCATGATCATGTTATGCCACGAATTCTTGATAATACGTGATATAAACAAAGGTGAAAATGTTTAAGTGGTTTAACAGACGTACATCATAGGATTGGTTACCTTGTAGACTTAAAGTATTTTCTTCCGCCTATTGCTTGCATGAAACACATATCTAGATAAATTGTATCTGTGGATAGGATCAGTGGCTCTAAGTAACATGTGCAGAGGAAGTTCTTTTGACTCTTTTAGAAATTTGACCCTTAAATTTTCAAACGTAGCACAAAATAACACAAAATGTTTTTCGTTTTCGATCTGATTTTTACAAAATGGACAGAATTTATCATGAATAGATTCGCTATAGCGATGTACATTGTTATTAAGTGGGAGTACATTAAACCTCAACTGCGTGATGGCAACACGTGTGTGTGTGTGTGTGTCTGTGTGTGTGTGTGTGTGTGTGTGTGTGTGTGTGTGTGTGTGTGTGCGTACGTGCTTGTGTGTGGGTATTCAATTTTCAGTGATATATTTATTCTTGTATTTCGAGGATAATAACATAAATACGGGCATACTTTTGTTTACATCCAGTCTCCGTGTAGACACGGTTTTGTAAATTTTGTTTCCGTTCCCACCGTAATACCACGGCAGAACAAAAGGAGAACAGGTTTTTAATATGTGTGCAATATGTTCTGCGTGCGTTCACACGCAAAACTTCGGTTAATAATAAATTATAGTCTCAACTGAAGAGCTGTAGGGGGAGTGAAATCGGCACTGTTTTCAAATCCATGGAAATTCCCTTCAACGGCCGTCTCAATAGGGGCTCGAAACCGGGCTTCAGATCGTGAGCGCAACAATTTAACCACTAGGCTATCCTGTCCGTTCATAACGAGAGAGAGGGAGGGACAGAGAGAGAGAGAGAGAGAGAGAGAGAGAGAGAGAGAGAGAGAAGAGAGAGAGAGGGGAGACGGACAGACAGACAGAGACACACACACACACACACAACTTTTGTCTAATACACGTATGTGAAGACGTTAAATAAGAAGAGAACAAACTCTAAAATGTATGAGAGAGAGGGAGAGAGAGAGAGAGACAGACAGACAGACAGAGAGAGAGAGAGACAGAGAGAGATAACTTTTAAATGAGAGAGATTGTGTGCGTATGAGTGTGTGTGTGCGAGTGTGTGTGTGTGTGTGTGTGTGTGTGTGCTTGTGCATGCATGTGACTTTTTTCTCCTTTGCTATCGCCTCCATCCTGCCTTCCAAACAGTATTTTACAAAGCGCAGCCTGAAGTATGTGTCTGTATTCTCTCCATCATGTTGTGCATCTGTTTGCTAATCTATTTTTACTGACATAAATTAATTGGAGACTTGTTACATACAGCACGTATGCTTTATCAACTTGGTTTTCTTTGCAATCTAGGTGCACTGTACAGGGTTCATGGCGTGAATTTATTCAGCTGTCTGAAAGAAAACAGACAGGAAGACGTGGTGAACTTCAGCCATTTTGTTGCTGCTTTCATTACGTTTTCTTTTCTCATTTTGCTTAACTCAGCACGTACGACGGAGCGTGTTAGGTTTTTATTCCTTGTGGGCGTGTTTTGATTAATCCAATTTTGTTGTGAATATTTTACTTTTTAAAAATGTGTATACTTCTTTATAAACCATTTGTTTTCTATTTTTCTTGTATGTTTATTCGTTGATCTATGCATCTGCTTTGTTTGTTTGCTTGTTGATAGGGTGTAAATAACCTCAGTGATATTCCGCAGATGAAATCATTCTACACTGGCGAGAATGAGAATGTGTAGACACACACAGTGTTGGAAACCAGGCCAGTTTTAAACTACGTTGTAGTCATGAAACATACGGAAGCTGAGTGAACAGTGTGTGCTTTATGCAAGAAATGTCATGCACGACATCATTAGTTGAACTATATGGTGACAAGAACATCGCCTTCAGCTTCAAGATTAGGCTGGTGCGCTCCCTGGTCATGGTGATTGTCCATATTTGTGTACGCATGTGAATATTGGACCATAACAGCGGACATTGAAAGAACGATACAGGCAATGGAGATGAGGCACTTTCGCAAACTCCTTGGTATCTCATACAGATATCACATCACTAATGAGGAAGTGAAACCCATATTTTAAAACGCCATAGAACCACATGAAGAGCTCCTAACTTCAGTGCAAAGTCGAAAACTGAAGTTGTACGTCCCACGAAAATGTGGGCTGACCAAGACTGTCCTACAGGGAACAGTACAAGGAGGGAGACGAAGAGGCAGACGGAGAAAACGATGGGAAGACAACATCAGAGAGTGGACTGGCCTTGAGTGGAACGACATGCTACGGAAAGCAGATGACTGCGGGGAGTGGAGGAAGCTGGTTGCATAATCTTCATTAGTGTTTCCACAGTCCAAGAGACTACGGAATAGGTGAGGGTGAGGTGAGATACAGAGACACGATGATGCAGCTGTAGACAAATCCTAACCCATCAGTTTCTAACTTTTCTGACATCCGTTATCGATAGACAACAGACCCACATGTGGAGTATACTGATGTTCTTGCTCTCATATCCACTCAGGGACTGCAGTGCCTCGTTGACTGATTCACAGAAAGTCTCAGTGGGGACATCACTTCATCACCCTGACAGCTTCCTGCTTCAGACACGACCCACAAATCCACTCTGTGAATGAAACCAGACCACTCCCCTGGCTCATGTGTTGCTGCTGTTTTCCATTTCTTCAACTTTGGTGTCTTCTCTGCATCTGTCTGGGAGTCTTGCAAATGTCAAGTCACTTTCCTGATCAATCTTTTCTTGCGTAGATTTGAGGTCTGAAGATCACGTAGGGGCCCGGAATGTGAAAAAGGTTGGGGTGCAGATCTTTTGAAAAGCGTGCTGTCCACAACTAGCTAACTATTCGTTGTTAGTAATCTTTCAAGCATAGCAGATTGTTTCTGCATAACATTTGGGATGCTCTCCACAGAGAGTGCATCATTACAAGAGCAGCCTTGCCTTTCATTTTGATTGCTTTTATTTTTGTTGAGACATGTATTTGTCTCCATGTGATTGTCAATTTATCTACTGGAAGATTCTTGCTATCGCATTTTCTTTTATGTGTACATAATGTGTGTTGCTCAGAGGGCCTGGGTTTGTCTACAAGATTCAGCACTATATATTAAATTCCATGCATTATTATTATTATTATTATTATTGTTATTATTGTTATTATTATTATTATTATTATTATTATTATTATTATTATCGTTATTGTTATTATTCTTAATATTATTATCATTATTATTATTATTTTTAAAAAAATATCAGTTCCCACACCACAACTCAAGGTATAATAGATGGAGACAAATTCTGGAAAATGGAACTGTCACAATATGGCTTTTCGGGTGTAGGTCATCCCTCTAGACCCCTGCCTACCGCTCAGTGTGAGTGAGAGCTTTCCAAAGTAACGATACAACAAGCAACACTTAGCAAGAAACTGGTAGCAACTTGTCATAGGTTTGACAACTTCTTCAGATTACAAACCAGAGTAAACATGTATTAGATATATCCCCTGATGATTGCATCGAGCATAAATGGATATTTTCAATACATATATACTCATCTGAAGAAGTTGTCATACCTGTGACAAGCCGAAACTTCTTCCATGTCTCTCAACTCTAGCTTTTCTTAATTTTTTTCTTTACCAACTTTGTCTTGTTTTTTTCTTTTTTCTGATTTAAAACTTATGTGTGATAACAATATGCAAGTATGAAGTTTCAAAGTTTTTACAAGTGTAAAGGCAGCAAGTTGACAAATAAAGGACATCTTTATCTTATTAATTGCACTTTTCAATAGGACGGTTTGTTGTGACAATGTTTTTACGCTGCCAACGAACAGGTTGTGTTTTGTTTGATGGTGGAGTACACTATAAAATATCAGCTTGCTGCTGCTCCAAATTTAGTCCTGAACAATTTGTTTTCCGTTCCTGCATAAACATAAATATTTGTATCTGGACAAAAAGAAAGAGCACTCTAAACAAACGGGTGATATTCATGCAGAGAGGAGAAAAACAGGGTGGCAACATAGGGTAGACCTCGTTAATTTCTCCAGCAGAGCAGCCATGATTGTCCACAGAGAAATCTGACGAAGCATTATAATGTATTATTCAGCAGAATACAATCTAGTCTAGCCTAATCTAATCCAGCTGGACACATTGAATTCAAAGCAATGCTACACAAAGTAAAAGTAAATCAATCCATGTTGTACGTCGCAAGGCAATTCTAGTTTGGTCTGTTCCTCTTACTGCCTGGCAGGGTATTCTACAACATGACCTTTGCAAGGCCACGTTATCGTTATTTTGTTTTATTTTATTTATTCTTTTATATCGAGCTTAATGAAATAAGCACTCATGTGCTTTTTTACACCAAGTCCCCGTGTGTATGCGGTTTTGTAAATGTTGTCATCTGTTCCCATCGGCACACAATAGCCTACTTTATCAAAAAGCTGAACATGATTTAACGTGTGCGGAAGATGTTCTGTGTGGATTCGCACACGGGACCTCGGTTCATAGTCTCATCCGAAGGACTTTTTGGGGAGAGCGGAGTCTGCATTGATGTTAACTCCAGGGGAAAACCCCCTTGATAAGGATTCGACCACGGGTCGTCATATTGCGAGCGCAATCTTCTAACCACTAGGCTAACCCGTCCCCCTAATGAAATCGAGCTCGACATATTAGATTCGATCCAATGCGACACAAAAACCCAACTCGTTTGAATATCGTG
>CM054152.1:49567251-49589751 GCA_028751875.1 Rapana venosa
ATAATGGAATAAGCCCATAAGCTTTTATACCTCCAGTCCGGCACACAATGGCCTACTCTTCCGAAAAGTGTGTGTGCGTGCGTGCGTGCGCGCGCGCGCGCGTGTGTGTGTGTTTCTTAAACATTACCAGTTTTCCTGCCCCATTGTTTAACTCTGAATCGTTAATACTAATGAGTCAATTACTTTTAAAATTACAGTTGTTATAAAGCAATAGCCTGCAGTGTGGAATGAGAAAATTATGTGGTCTTAAGCAGTGCCAACAGAGACAAAATAATTATAATGAAACTAACTAGACTGAAATAAATAAAACAAAAAAATCAAACCAAGAAACAGCTACGTTTGCTTGTATTGGATGATAGAACAAAACATGACAACAGTCAATGCTGATATTACTATACGATATTATTAAAAAACCCTTCCCTCTGTATCACCACTACTGGGTTACGGCAGCATAGAAATGAATGTGCACAGTGCACATGTACTGGGAAAGAGGGGTTCTCTAACTTAACGTAGGGATAGCTTAATGTGACTATAGTTGTCATCACATCGCATTTATTTCAACTGGAGTTATTTCAAATGCTTTTGATTAAGATGAGAATGAGAGTTTCTTTTAGCTTAAGATGAGTGTTCTGCAACAGAGCAGAAATGGCTGCTCTGGTCACATTCTAACTGCGGCATATGTTGGTTTGACGATGAAAGACGAGCTATCTTCAAGAAAAATGATCATGTTCTCTTTCTCTGTGCGTGCGGGTTTGTCTCGGACTGTCTCTGTCTTTCTCCCTCCCTCCCTCTCTCTCTCTCTCTCTCTCTCTCTCTCCTCTCTCTCTCTCTCTCTCTCTCTCTCTCTCCTCTCTCTCTCTCTCTCTCTCTCTCTCTCTCTCTCTCTCTCTCTCTCTTGTCTCTGCTCTGTGTCTTTGTCTCTCAGGTTTACTTTCTGTCTGTCCGTCTTTGCCTTTCTGTTATATATATATATATATATATATATATATATATATATATATATATATATATATATATATATATATATATATATATATATATATATCTTCTCCCACTGAATGAGGAACAAAGAAGAAGAACAACAAATAAAACAAACATGAAATGTACAGAGAGACAGCAAAACAGGCATCCTGGCGGAAAATAAGATAGATACAGACAGACAGAAAAGAGACAGGCAGAGATACAGAACAAAAAGAGTTACAGACAGAAATAGACAGAGAAACAAACAGATAGACAGATATAGACAGAGAGACAGAGAGACAGGCATAGACAGATTCAGAGACATAGACAAAACGACCTCCAGACACACAGGCTTGGCTGGCTATGTTTCCTCTACCCCGCCTCCTCTGCTTCTTCTTATCCCCCAACCCCCACCCCACTACCCCCTAAACAAAAAAGAAAAGCACAAATTGAATGGCCACATTTATTTCCCTGTCCATTTTTTTTCATTTTTTCACTTAGTTATTTACTTTCTTAATCAGCCAATTGAGAATTTGACAGAGTGTGTAATCAATTAGCAGATTGCCTTTTAAAAAAATCTGTTAACATTTTGAAGGCTTCACATACATGGTAAACTCGTGCAGACATAAGTGAAGAAAACTGTTAATGGAGTAGCAACGATTTCTTTGTGTTTTCTTTCGCTTTCTGTTGCTCTGGAGTTTCGAATGTTTTGCGAATTGTATTTGCTTGTTTTTTAATGTGTTTGTTTGGACTCATGTTTTGTTAAAGTGCATGTTACGTCTTTTTATTACTTTGTTGATTTGCGAATCAACTCATCTCAACTCAACTGACTCTATCGCCACAGTCGTCGGTAGGATCTCCCCGCAATATCACCAGGGATTGTTATATCTCTCTGTCTCTGCTGAGTTCTACGATCTCCTGTAGCCCTTCCAGACCACTGATCTCAGTGATGTTGAAATGTAGGATGTTGGTGGTCTGCCTCTTTTCCTTCTGCACTCAACCATACCTTGGAGGACTGTCGTCATCAGATGTGACTGTGTGTTTCTGTTTGCATGACCAGCGTACCTCAGTCTGCACTTAACAACTTCAGCCAACATTTGTCTTTGCACTGAGAGTTGACAACACAGCTTCTGCTTGTTCTTCTGTCTGACCAGTTCACTCTTAGAAGTTGCGTGTAGAACCACATTTCCTCTGTGTTGAGTTTGCCTCTTTCCCATTTTTGAAGTGTCCGCGTTTCTGACCTATACAGCAATACAGGCCAGATAAGTGTTTCATACATCTAATTTTGAAATATTTAGGTATGCGTCGGCCTTTCCAAATATTGTTTAACTAAATAATCTTTTGAGTAATTACACCAATTCTAGCTTTGACGTCTTGTAGACATGAGCGATCATTCTCTTTTACAGAGCCTACATAATTGCAAATTTGAATAAATTCCATATTTGGTCTATTGATTTTGATATTCTTGGGGGGGTGACTTTATCATTAATGTGCATCACTTTGGTCCTTTTGGTATGAACTTAAGGCCAGCAGTGTTGCCTTCTTTATCAACTCTGTAGAGAATTATGTTCATGCTTGTGGTAGCATTGACTATGAATGCTGTACCATCAGCAAAACCTGAGGTTCGTGATGTTTCTGCTTCTTATATAATAATAAATAATAATAATAATAATAATGTATGGAATTTATATAGCGCTGAATCTTGTAAAATAACAAATCAAAGCGCTCAGTTGATTTTTTTTGCGTGTGTATGCGTGTTTCTTTTAAATTTTGTAATCTGTTCCCACCGGCACACAATGGCCTACTCTTTCGAACAGCGGAACTGGATTTAACGTGTGCGCAAGATGTTCTGCATGCGTTCGCACAGTTTATGGTCTCATCCGAAGGACTTTGACATTGAGTTCGATTTTTTTGTCAAACTGGGAAGAAAGGGCGAGGCTGGGAATCGAACCCAGAACCTCACGGTTTACTAGTTGGCAGGCAAACGTCTTAACAACCACCCTGCCACCTTCCTTTAATGAATTCCCGCGTCATCTATGTCAGTTTCTTTGTATATATGCTGAAAAGATGCGGGGATAATCATGGAAACCCGTCAGAATCCTTTTATATCTAAGAACTCACAGTTCTCACCGTTCCATAAGATGGAAGCCTTCTGATCTGAACACACATTTGCTATAAGCCAGATCCCATGCTTTGGAAAGCCAATTTCTGGCATTGTGATAAACTGATGCTGATGTTTGACACTGTCGAAAGCCTTGCAATAGTCTATGAAAGTTAGGAATGCCTCATCTTCAGTGCTTCTAATTTTCTCTACCGGTATCTGGAGCATAAAAGCATGTCTGGTGTTCCTCCTCCACGTCTGTATCCTGCCTGACACTCACACATCTCTCTCTGCTTTATTGTTATTGTGTTGAGGAGGAGGATCAGAAGAATGTTGCTTGTGTGTCCTATCAAGGCGATTGTTCTGTCATTGCCACAGTCTTTAGTATCCCCGCCCTTGTGGAGCATGACGAATTCTTGTTGCTTCCACTTGCTGGGCCATTGGCTGCTCTCCCAAATTCTTTTACAAAGATGATGTAAAGCTGTAAAACTGGCAGGGTCTGAGTTCTTCAAAAGCTCACTTGGTATACGTTCATTCCAGGGAATTTGTCTTCTTTTAGCTGCTAATTGGCATCAGAAACTTTAGTGGCAAAGGTTCCAGCTCTCGCAGATCCTTCGGATGAGACTTAAAACCGAGGTCCCGTGTGCAAACGCACGCAGGACATCTTGCGCACATGTTAAATCCTGTTCCGCTTATCGTACGAGTAGGCCATTGTGTGCCGGTGGGAACAGATGACATAATTTACAAAACCGTATACACGCGGGGACTCGATGTAAAAAAGCACATACGTGCTTATTCCATTATCCTCGATATAAAAGAATAAATTTTAAAAAATAGAATAAAAAGATCTGCATTGCGTGTCAATTCATCAGTTGTTCTGTTGTTGGGGGTCAGACAGTTCTTGTCCGTATGCATGCCACCTGTCTAATATTGGATTTATTTCAGTGATCGGTTTATCCCCACCTTTGTCATGTAGGCTTTGATTTCAAAAATGTTTCTGAATAGAATTAACACATTTACAGCGTAGAAAGGAAAATTATTCCTTTGCTACTGATAAGAAAAAAGAAGCAAAGAAAATGAACTTTTGCAAGCCACTGAATTTTGCATTCCCTTTGTCTCTAACTCTATCAGTTATAAAAGACAGCGGATCAAATATTGATTTATTTCAGTTGTCTTTGCTTCTTTGAGAGATTTCGTTTTCTCGAAAAGAAAATCAATAGGCTGAACAAAAACCTTTTTTATTTTATCAGACGCCACATTAGATTGATTGTGTTCTAAAGGTTTCTGCAGATCAGAGCCATCTCCAGTGTTGTCCTTCATAGGGCTGGTAGTCTTCCATCGGCTCCATTCTGTCATGGCTGTTTTCTCAATCACAATTTCAACTCTTATTTCAGTGTGTGTGTGTGTGTGTGTGTGTGTGTGTGTGTGTGTGTGTGTGTGTGTGTTGTAGATGCGCGCACGCGTGCGCGCGCGCGCGCCTGTGTGTGTTTAGATGCGCGTACGCGTGCGCGCGCGCGCGTGTGTGTGTGTGTGTGTGTGTGAGCGCGCGTGCGTGCGTATGTGTGTATTTATTTGTTTGTAAAATTTTTTATTCTTTTAATTCTAGGATAATGAAAAAAGCACTCATGTGCTTTTTTACATCCACTCCCCGTGTGTGTGCAGTTTCCTCAACTTTGCCATCCGTTCCCACCGGCACATAATGGCCTACTCTTCCGAAAAGCGGTTGTTATGCATGCGTTCGCACACAGGACCTCTGTTTATAGTCTCATCCGAGGGACTTTTGGGGGGAGTGGAGTCGGCACTGATGTTAACTCCAGAGGAAAAATCCTATTGAAAGGGACTCGAACCACCAGGCTATCTATCCCGTCTCTTATGTGTGTGTATGTGTTGTTTGTGTGTGTGTGTGTGTGTGTGTGTGTGTGTGTGTGTGTGTGTGTGTGTGTGTGTGTGTGTGTGCGTGTGTGTGTGTGTGTGTGCGTGTGTGTGTGTGTGTGCTTGCGTTCGTGTTCGGGGGTGGGGGATGGGCAGATGTGTGTGTATGTGTATGTGCGTGTAGGGTGTGTGTGTGTGTAGTGTTTGTATGAGTGTGTGTCAAATGGTTAATAGTAATATCAGTAATATGGGTGGGGGGGGGGGGAGGGCTGTTCATTTTGTTTATGTTTGTTATTCTTTATTCTGTTTAGCTATTGATTTCTTTAAATTTATTGATTTAATCAACAGATTGGCAGCTTAACAGACGTACTGTTGCGTGTCCAATGACCAGATTGATTTTTCCTACAATTAAATCTCTTGACAGCGTACAGTGTTCATGCAGGCGGCAAATTCACTCAAGTATTTGAGAAGGAAAGGGGAAAATGTGTAGGAGGAATCTATGGTTTTCTTTTTGCTTGTTTTTTCTCTCTATATGTCGGGGCTTTTATTATTGTTAATAGTGCATTTGCTATTGATGCTGTTGTTGTAGTTAATAGTAATAGCGTTACTATGCAGTAGTTGTTGTTGTCGATGTTTGCTGATATTGCTGCTGTTGCAGTATTTTTGTTCTTGTTGTTGGTGCTGCTTCTGCTGCTACTGCTGCTGCTGTTGCAGTTGTTGTCGGGGATAGCTAAAACGTTCACTTTCAAATGAGATCTGCTATCCACACCATGTTCACTTCTAGGTGAGTGAATAATTCGCAATCCCTCAATCCACGCAGGAAAAAAATATCAGTGATTGGTACACACTATTTACCTTGACAACTTTGAGAAAAGTTGCCAAAGCTTAGCAAAGTTTGAAAAGTAAAAGAGCTTTTAAAAAAGCATTGAAAGGAAAACCTCACACCACAAGAGCCAAAGAGCATGATTGATGTGATACAGAACTTGGGTTGATAGGTCATGGCTAAAGCAGCAAGCTGTCAAGTTGATGGATTGGTGCTTTGGCCAACCTTTCTGACTGCCAATCAGCCACAAGTTGTTGCAATCTTGTACTACACTATTCTTGATCGCATTGCATTTAGGGGAAAACAGAAGAGAGAGCAAGAATAACAACTGTATGCGGTCTAGTCTTGTAAAGTGGATCGGTGGTCTAGAGGTAACGTACCTGCCTAGAAAGCGAAAAGTCCGGGTTGTAAGTGTGCGGTGATTTGATCCCCATTTGGACCAGAAACTTTCCCCCATCCATGAGTGGGGGTCTGGGTGTTAGTTTTTCGGATGAGACGATAAACTGAAGTCCCGTGTGTTACACATGATAAGTTAGCACACGTAAAAGACCCAAGGCAACAAGAGAGTTGTCCCTGGCAAAATTCTGTAGAAAATAGCGCCCTGATAGGGAAACAAACACAGTTGCAGGCAGAAACAGAAACACATAATAATGAGTGGCCCTGCTCTAGTCGCTGGGGGTTCTCTCTTGGAAGTGCAGCCCGAATTTCATGACTTAAAGTGGGATAAAATGAATAAAATGAATAGCAAAGAAATTGGAAGTATACACAAGCATAATTATCTTTGTAATTATCAATTATTTAATTTACATTTTATTCTTTTATATCGAGGATAATGGAATAAGCACTTATGTGCTTTTTTACATCCAGTACCTGTGTGTAGGCGGTTTTGTTAATTCTGTCATCTGTTCCCAAAGGCACACAATGGCTTACTCTTACGAAAAGCGGAACAGAATTTAACGTGTGCGAAAGATGTTCTGCGTGCGTTCGCACACGAGGCCTCGGTTTATAGTCTCATCCGAAGGACTTATATTACTTAATTATGGAACAGGAAGAATCATCAGAATTTCATTTAGCGAGCTTCTTCTTCCACTTGAAGACATGCTTGATACCATCACCATATATCGGTTACCGTTTTCTTTAAATTATGATTGTTAGTGTTGTTGTTGATGTTACTATTTTCGCTTTCTTTATTGCTTCTGTTGTCCAAATTGCAGCCGCTGGTATTATTTTCTTGTCATTGTAATTGTGATTGTTGATGTTGGTGTTGTTGCTGGTGATTTATTGTCGTTGTACATTTGAGGTTTTCCTGAAAATTCTCTTTGAATATGTTCTATGATTTCAACTATCTACTTTCTAGATTGACATGTATCATCTAGCCCATCAATGCATGTGGGGGAACATAACACTACAATGAACACTCTTGTATTCAAATCATTCACAGAAAGTTGCAGAAGGTGAAAAAAAGAGTTGAAGAAGAAATTCCTGCCGCAGTTGAGAGCAACTCTAGCACCACAAGAACCAAGGGGTGGGGGTTGATGAGATGCTAAATCGGATTTCTAACTTGTTTCTGGAGCGGTAAGTCGTCAGGGCTGAGAAATCGACATCCTCACCTAAGTTGCCCGCTGTCAATCAGCCACAATCTGCTGCTGCAATCTGGTCTTTTCCCGCCCGTCCCTGGGAAAATGCAGTCAAGTGAGGGCAGGGAGGGAGGGAGAGAGGGAGGGAGGGAGAGAGGGAGGGAGGGAGAGACAGACAGACAGACAGACAAACAGACAGAGAGACTAACAGAGAAGGAAAGAAAGAGAGAAAGGGAGAGAGAGAGAGGTCAAATGATGTTACGTCTTCATACTCCTAATATTTTCCACTCTAACTCATAAGTTTCCATTGGTATAAAATTTGCTTGGATTTTAAAGAAGAAACTACAAAAAAATATATAAGAGAGTGAGAGAGAGCGAGAGAGATAGATAGAGAGAGAGAGAGTGAGAGAGGGAGACAAGCAAACAAACAGTGCAGACAAACAGAGAGAGATGGAGACAGACATACATACATACAGACGGACAGACACAGACAGACAGACAAACAGAGAGAGAGAGCCAGAGAGAAATTATATTTTGATGTTGATTTTATTCTTTTATTTTTAGGACAATTGAATTAGCATGAATATAAAGACAGAGGCAGGCAGACAGACAGACAGACAGACAGACTTTATGTATTTATTTATTTTTATTTTATTTCATTCTTTTATATCGAAGATAACGGAATAAACACTTATGTGCTTTTTTACATCTAGTCCCCGTGTGTATGCTGTTTTGTAAATTCTGTCATATGTTCCCACCGGCACACAATGGCTACTCTTACGAAAAGCGGAACAGGATTTAACGTGTGCGCAAGATGTTCTGCGTACGTTTGCACACGGGGCCTCGGTTTATAGTCTCATCCGAAAGACTTTTGAGGGGAGTGGAGTCTGCACTTATGTTAACTCCAGGGGAAAATATCCCCTCGAACGGGAATCGAACCCGGGTCGTTTATTTATTTATTTATTCTTTTATATCGAGGATAATGGAATAAGCACTCATGTGCTTTTTTACATCCTGTCCCCGTGTGTATGCAGTTTTGTAAATTTTGTCGTCAGATTGCGAGCGCAATGTTCTAACCACTAGGTTATCCCGTCCCCCCAGAAAAGCAATGGACACAACTACGGGATATACCTTTGTAGTGTTGTTTTTCTCTGCTCGTACTTCCTGTCAAAAACGGATTCAACAAACTAACTGACATGTTGATTAAATGAATGATTGACTGAATGATTGATTGATTGATCGATTTATCTATAAATTGACTGATGGGTTGGTTGAAATAATCATATGTATTGCAAACGTTGGCTGAAATACTCATGCGAATTGCAAACATTAATTGAAATATACTCATGCAAATTGCAAACATTAATTGAAATACTCATGCAAATTGCAAACATTAATTGAAATACTCATGCGAATTGCAAACATTAGTTGAAATACTCATGCGAATTGCATACATTAGTTGAAATACTCATGCAAATTGCAAACATTAATGAAATACTCATGCGAATTGCAAACATTAGTTGCAATACTCATGCGAATTGCAAACATTAGTTGAAATACTCATGCGAATTGCAAATATTAGTTGAAATACTCATGCAAATTGCAAACATTAGTTGAAATACTCATGCAAATTGCAAACATTAGTTGAAATACTCATTCAAATTGCAAACATTAGTTGAAATATTCATTCAAATTGCAAACATTAGTTGAAATATTCATGCAAATTGCAAACATTACTTGAAATACTCATGCAAATTGCAAACATTAATTGAAATACTCATGCGAATTGTAAACATTAGTTGAAATACTCATGCGAATTGCAAACATTACTTGAAATATTCATGCGAATTGCAAACATTAGTTGAAATACTCATGCAAATTGCAAACATTAGTTGAAATACTCATGCGTATTGAAAACATTACTTGAAATATTCATGCAAATTGCAAACGTGACATTCAGAATTCACTGAAGTGGACTTCTTTAAAAATAATATAGAGATGCATGTTTCAAGACTCCGGTCATAATAACGTCATACCTCCAACATGGAAAAAAGAGAAGAAAAACCAAACAACAGACAAACCAAAACAAAGAGGGGGGAAGGGGGTGGGTGAAAACACGCAATATCAAACCCACCATTATGGTCGGACATATGGACAAACAACTTGATTCTGAGCGACATTGGATTGAGCAACCTTTCGCTGTCTCCGCAAATGCATTACCTCTCAACCACTAGAGCACATGCTCTGAGCCTGTTCTCATTACTCTTCTCCCCTCTCGTGAGTAGTATTTTGTCTCCGGGTCAGATAATACCGAGATAACAACAGCGAGATGTCGCTGATTGATATGCAGAAACCACCGGCAGAGATGTGAATTCAATCAACATGACATCATGCCGCTTCAGCATTGACATGTGAATCACGTTTTGCATCAAATCAAATCAGTTAGTTGACTCTTGTGTGGTAATTGGCTTTTCCTTATGTTTCGGGGACCTGTCCCACAGACCTTGTTTATTGTCTGCAACTCTCTGTGAAAGTTGGCAAAAGTCAAGCAGACTGACCAGCCGCCATGGTGCAGTGGTTAGTGCCTTGGGTTACGACTGGAAGGTCGCGGGTTCAAATCTCATAAGAGTCATAGATATTTTTTCGGACTCCGTTCGGCTCCTACCCAGAGTGAGTGTGCTGTGGGTTCATTGGTAAGACTGGGACCACACAGTCGAGCTTCATCCACTTAACGGATACGAGTTTGAGAGTGTTGCTCAAATTACCTGACCAACACTGCAGGTATCTGTATATCTCGGGCAAGGTTGACGCCGGGATATATTATGATAGGAAGCGAAGAGTACAGCCCTGTCACATAGTCTCAAAGCAGATGCACTTCCATAGCAGCATTGTTTCATCCTCGTCATCGTCATTCACCATCATCATGCAATAACAGAAAAGTGTCATTGATTCTGTGGCTCATTGAAGATGAGGCAAGAAAGTGAAGTCAAGCAAACTGCAGTTTGTTGATTGATTAATTGATTGATTGATTTAGTCGATCTTTTATTTCGAGGATAATGGAATAAGCACTCATGAGCTTTTTACATCTAGTCCCCGTGTGTATGCGGTTTTGTAGATGTCATCCGTTTCCACCGGCACACAATGACCCACGCTTCCAAAAAAGCGGAACGGGTTTTAACGTGTGCGCAAAATGTTTTGCGTGCGTTCGCAGACGGGACCTCGGTTTATAGTCTCATTCGAAGAACTTTTAAGGAAGTGGAGTCGGCACTGATGTCAAAAATGATGAAAAATCCTCTTGAACGAGATTGGAACACGGATCAGCAGATCACGACTGCATCACCCTAACCATCAGGCTATGCCATTCCCCCAAATGTTCTCTTTTAGATTCGATGATCAAAGTGTCACCCAGTTGTCCTTCTCTCTCTTGTGTGTGTGTGTGTGTGTGTGTGTGTGTGTGTGTGTGTGTGTGTGTGTGTGTGTGTGTGTGTTTGTATATGTGCGAGTGTGTGTATGTGTGTGTTAGTGTGTTTGTGTGTGTGTTAGTTCTTCAGTTTAACGTCCTTCCACCAAAATGTGATATCAGACGATTTTGTGTGTGTGCGTGTGTGCGTGCGTGCGTGTGTGCGTGCGTGCGTGTGTGTGTGTGTGTGCGTGTACGTGCATGTGTGTGAGTGTGTGTATGAGAGTGTATACGTCCGTGTATGTATGTGTGTGCATGTACGAGTGTGTGCGTGTGTGTGTATGTGCGTGCGTGCATGCGCGCGCGCGCGCGCGTGTGTGTGTGTGTGTAAGTGTGTGTGTGTGAATGAGTGTGAGTATATGAGTGAAATTGTGGGCGTGTGTGAGTGTGTGTGTGTGTATGTTTGTGTGCGTGCGCGGGTGTACATGTAAGTAAATATATCAGAGAAATTGTGTTATGTATGTGTGTTCCTGTAGGTGTGTGTGAGTGTGTGCGTGAGTGCACGCGTGCGTGTATGTATGTATATAATGTGTGTGTGTGTGTGTATGCGTGTGTGTGTGTGTGTGTGTGTGTGCACGCGCGCTTGTTTGCGTGTGAACATGCAAGTATGTGTGGGGGTCTTGCGTGTGTGCGTGTGTGTGTGTGTGTGTGCCAGTAAAAAGACCTAATCAACAAACAGTTATACAAAACTTAGGGCCTTGCTAAAAAAACAACTAACCCCCCCCCCCCCCCCCTCAAACCTTTAAGGGAATAATCAAGAAAATGTTTCTAAATCTTCAACCAGTCATGGATAACAAATAGAACAAGAAAAACTCTGAAAACTAACAATAGGTACTATAACTAGCCAAAAAGTTTGGACTTTGGGAACGTAGATATTAGCACAAAGTATGGGATAAAAAACAAAGGGCATTAAGAGAGGTTTACAGAACATTCATTTAAATGATAAGCTTTAAAACAAGATGATCAATCACAGGAAGATACCGACTGGGCTGTGTAGCAAACAGCATCCTAAACAATGATATACTTCTTTGCAAAATTTCTGTGTGTGTGTGTGTGCGCGCGCGCGGGGGCGGGGGAGGAGGGGGGGGAGAATCTATTTGGCGGCACGGTTTTTCTATCGCAAGCATCTCCTGATAATAAACCCTCTGACTTCTTTCATGGTCTTTAATCAAGATTGATTTCATCATGCAACAATTAACAACGCAATGTCTGTTAGAAAACATTTGACAATATGATACAACCCCCCCCCCCCCCCCACTAAAAGCTATTGATAAACCTTCTGATGCTTTGCTTTAGCTCTAGACTAACCATGCATTTCCCCTTGTTCTCTGTTTGTTGCCATTATTCCTTAGTGGACATTGTTAGCAGGGGAAGCAAGAGAAGAGACAGGGCAGTGATAAATATCCCACGCCAACTCCATCTCTTCTCTTCATCACACTACCTGAGCATTCCGGTGAGGGGAGTGAGTGATGAGTTGGTATCACAGACACTGGCCACTGGCCCATTCATCTTCTGAACTGATACATGTGCAGACAAATTGGTCACTGTTGGACCCTGTTGGAAACCTGTCCAAAGACCTTGTTTGTTGTCTGCAGTTCTCTGTCAAAGTTGGAAAAGTCAAGCAGATGGCAGTTTCTATGTTGTCTTTTAAATGTGATTATCAAAATATCACGAATGTGTCCTTACCTCAAGAGTTCTTGGTCGGATTCACATTCACACTCTCTTTATGTCTCTTCCATGGACTGTTAAGTGGTGATTTGGGGGCGAGCGTGCTCTGTGTGTGTGTGTGTGTGTGTGTGTGTGTGTGTGTGTGTGGGAGTGTGTGTGAGTGTGTATGTATGGTGTGGGTTTGGGGAAAATCAATATGCTGGCATACTTTTCCTTTGAGAAGAGAGAAAGAGAGAGACGAGGGAAACGGACGGACAGACAGACAGACAGACAGACAGACAGACAGACAGACAGACAGACAGACAGACAGACAGACGGACGGACGGACGGACGGACGGACGGACGGACGGACGGACGGACGGACGGACGGACGGACAGACAGGAGACAGACAGGCAGGTAGACAGACAGGCAAGCAGACTGAGAGAAGCTTTTGTTTTCCTTACTTTTGCCTGAGACATAAGCATCCATTTCTCTTTTTCTGACTGTTTTCGTTCTTACTTTTGCTATTTTGATGGAAAGTATTGTCTCTTTTTAGCCAGTATTGCCTTTATTGTGGTTTTTTGTCTTTTCGTTATTATTATTCCTTCATGGACATTGTTAGAACGTGAAGCAAGAGGAAAGACAGGGCAGTGACAAATATCCCAACGTAACTTAACTGCATCTCTTCATCACTCTCTCTCTGAGAATTCGGGTGAAGGGAGTGAGTGATGAGCTGTTATCACAGTCACTGGACACTGGCCACTCTATCTTCTGAGCTACAGTCCCCCACTATCCTGCTGCCTCTCTGCTCAACTTCAGCTCTCTCTGGTGGTTTGGCTCTGTAAGTCTGCTATTGTCTGTCTGTCTGGCTGGCTCTTTGTCTTCCGTCTGTTGTTTTTTTCTTTATGTCTGCCTGTCTGTCTGTCTGTCTGTCTGTGTTTGGGTGTTTGCCTAGCTATGTGCTTGTCTGTGTGTCTACGTCTTTGGCCTGTCTGTCAATGTGTGTGTGGGTTTTTTTTAATTCATTCATTCGTTTTAATTTACTTGTTTATTTACATGTATTTATTTATTTATTTTATTCTTCTTGTATTCGAGGAAAAAGGAATAGCCTCGTGGGTTTTTTTTTTCATTTTTTCCCATTGTATCAGTTCGTAAATTTTGTATCCATTCCCCCCGGGCACCGAGGGCCCCTTTCCCCCCAAACGGGAAGGGGTTTTAAAGGGTGCGCAAGATTTTCCGCTTTGCGTTTGCAAAACGACCTGGTTTAGGCTCACCCGAAAGATTTATGGACATTAGAATCACTTGAGCTAACTCCAGAGGAAAAATCATCTTGAACAAATTTGAAAAAATTTAGCAATAAGAGCGAAAGTCATCATTTTCAACCCCCTGGTTCCCGCCCCGTTTACTACCTTTAAAACATAGCGGAAACCCGATTCAGAGGTGGATGATGAAGGACACTTGGAGGTCCAAGATGGTGCTTTTTAACGTGTATGTTTCCTTTGCCATATGGCCCAGGCCCAAAAACTGTGTCAGTTATTGATGTTGTTAATTGCCCAAAGGGCCCAACTTAAAAAGTTATCTTGTAAAGTGTTGTGTTGAGATTGCCTTCAGCTATGACAAGCTCTTAACATACCAACCTGCCCTTTCCTTTAAATGAGAAAAAACCCTCTGAAGTCGGAGTATGGCTGTCTATATAGCAAAGTATTTTAAAACAGTCTCATACGCAAATTTCTCATTTAGTGTGCAATCACACTGTGATTCCCAGGTGGGATGAGTGAGTCAGAGTGCACATTCTGGGTGACCCCCAGAGTGTTAAGCTGGGGAACGCACAACAACACAGCAACAACAACAACTAGCCATCAACAATCACTCATAAGGATTTTCCCCTTTTTCTCATATCTGGGGTGTATTTTGTTCAGAGATTATGCCACGCAGGATTTGTAGCAAACTGTCACTGATGGATGATAAGAAACAGTAGTGGGATAGTTGTCTGTTCATCAATATGACATATTGATGCATCATACACGATCTAAAAGCTCTAAACTACATCAAATTAGTCTCTTGACATTACACGTTTTTCGTCATTGGCGTTTCACTAAATTGCAAATTTCCCTAAACTTTGTCTCCAGCAGCTGCTTGAACGATGAGACATAAAAAAGTCTACAGCTTAGTATTGTCTATTTTCCCGTGGGGATGCCAGGGGCCTGTCAGTATAAATAGCATCCCCACCTTTTGGAAATTCTGTGCTAGAAAGTTCCTCTTTTCTATCGCTCTCTTTTTCTGCCTTGTTCCATTTCTTCCTGTCACCCTCCTTTCTTGTCTATTTTCTGCCTTCTTGGTCCATTATCTTGCCCTTTTTTCCCGGAAAGACTTAACAATTATATTTATTTCTGTTAGTGAAGTCGAATGCGCTGTGCCTTACTTTTTAGGGGCTTCACGGCAGCGTGACGCATTTTCACTCATATATCAGACAATAGTTGCTGTCTGAGCGTTTAACGAAGAAGAAGAATGCGAAGAAGAAGAAGAATATGAAGAAGAATGCGAAGAAAAATGCGAAGAATGCAAAGAAGAAGAAGAAGAATGCGAAGAAGAAGAATGCGAAGAGAAATGCGAAGAAGATTGCAAAGAAGAATGCGAAGAAGAAGAAGAAAATGCAAAGAAGAAGAAGAAGAATGCGAAGAACAAAAAGAAAGCGAAGAATGCGAAGAAGAATGCGAAGAAGAACTATTGCGAAGAAGAAGAAGAATGAAAAGAAGAATAAGAATGCTAAGAGAAAGAATGCAAAGAAGAATGCAAAGAAGAAGAAAAATGCGAAGAAGAATACAAATACGAAGAATACGAATACAAAGAAGAATGCAAAGAAGAAGAAGAAGAAGAACAAGAAGAACAAGAAGAAGAAGAAGAAGAAGAAGTGTTGTCTTTTCTCTAAAGTTAACGGTTCAAAGATCCCCCATCCATCTAGAAAATTAAAGTTCAGAGTTCAAATCTTGGCCAAGGTCAAGACACAGCTAGGGTGATGTCATTCCCTGTATCAGTTGGGCTTTCTCTCCTTTTCTTGTGACGATTACAATGTTTTGTTTAAGCCAAACGAAAAATCCAAAATACTGAACAGAGAAAGTAATGCACAATGAAGCAGACAAAGACACAACCGAGAGCAACATTAATAAGTCAATGAGGCAAACATGGCAGAAGGAGAAAAGGAAAAATAATACAAACAAACAGGTCATCACTGTGTGTTGATTTTTCAATGGCAACATTCTAGAGGTTGTGTGTGTGTGTGTGTTTGTGAGTGCGTGTGTGTGTATGTGTCTGTGCGTGTGTGTGTGTGTTTGTGTTTGTGTGTGTGTGTTCTGTTTCAGAAAACACTCCAGATACAATTGATGTCCATGATATCAAATAATTGTTATAATAATACCTCTCTATGTCTTCCCTCTCTCTATCTGTATATCTGTCTTTCTGTCTGTCTGTCTGTCTCTCTCTCTCTCTGTCTCTCTCTCTCTCTCTCTCTCTCTCTCTCTCTCTCACTCTCTTTAACGGTGTGTGTTAGTGTGTGAATGCTAACAAACTCTTTTTGTCATGTCAGTATTATTTAAAACCCCATCTATGTATCTATCTATTTGTCCCGTAGTCTGACGACCGTGGGGCCACCCTCAAAGACTCAACAACCAGTTCCCTCCATTCCTCTCTCTGTTCTGCCTTTCTCAGGGTTTTGTTGAGTTCTAGGCCTGTCCATTCGCTGATGTTATCCTCCCAGCTCTTCCTTGGTCTGCCTCTTCTTCTTCCTCCTTGGACAGTGCCTTGTAAAACTATCTTTGCAAGTCCTTTGGATCTTGTGACACGCCCATATCATTTAAGTTTACGTTTTTTCACGATCGTTAGAAGGTTTTCATAGGGTCCAATGGTTTTCTGGATTCTGTTATGCACGCTTTCGTTGCTTATGTGGTCTTTGTAGGAGATGCCAAGGAGTCTCCGAAAGCATCTCATCTCCACCGCCTGTACTCTTCTCTCCAAATCTGCAGTCAGGGTCCATGATTCACAGGCATACAGAAATATGGATATGACAAGGGAGCGCATTAGTCTGATCTTGGAGATAAGTGAGATATTTTTATCTCTCCAGATGGTGTTTAGTTTTGACAAAGCTGTTATTGTCTGTGCAGTCCTGCATACTACTTCTGGCTTGGATCCCTGGTCTGATACAATGGCTCCCAGGTACTTGAAGCTTTGAACTGTTTCCAGCTTCTGGTCATTAACCCTGATATCAGTGCTAATGCCGTTGGTGTTATTAGTCATCAGTTTGGTCTTCTCTGCACTGATTTCCATGCCGTATGTTTTTGAGGCCTTATTCAAGTGTTCTGTTATGCTGGCAAGCTCTTTTTCTGATTCTGCTATTCCATCAATGTCATCTGCGAAGCGGAGGTTTGTGATCGTTCTGCCACCAATGCTGACTGATCCTTCATGATGTTCCAGTGCATCAGCCATGATTCTCTCAAGGAAGATGTTGAAAAGAGTGGGTGAGAGTAGACAGCCCTGCCTTACTCCAACTGTTGTTCGAAACCATTCTCCAATGTTGTTGTAGTACACTGCACTGGTGGCCTCGCTGTACAGCTGTTTGATGACTCTGATCAGGTTTGCATTGATGCTGTACAATTTCATGGTTGCCCACAAAGCTGCATGCCACACCCTGTCAAATGCCTTCTTAAAATCGATAAATACGTGGTAAAGGTCTTGTTGATGTTGAAGGTACCGCTCACATGGTATTCTGAGGTTGAATATATGTTCTGCTGTGCTGCGCCCTGCTCTGAAACCTGCTTGCTCCTCAGCAATGATGGTCTCTGCTTGTGGCTTCAGTCTATTCAATATTATCTGCAGCATGACCTTGCTTGGGTGGCATATGAGGCTGATTGTGAGGTAATTATGGCATTGTTGTAGATTTCCTTTCTTTGGGAGGGTGATGATGAGTGACTGTGTCCATTGTGTTGGCCATTTTCCTGTCTGCCAGATCTTGTTGCAGATTCTTAGTAGGGTGCTGATCATGGCTTCCCCTCCAGCTTGAACCAACTCAGCTGGAATGTTGTCAGCCCCTGCTGACTTCCCCTTTTTCAGCGATCTGACTGCTGTTTCCACTTCTTCTCGGAGGATAGGGTGACTGTCTGTGGCAAGCAAAGACACAGACAGTCACCCTATCCTCCGAGAAGAAGTGGAAACAGCAGTCAGATTTAAAACCCCATACCGTTGCTATATCGTCACTGGGATTTTGTCGATGATGATGAGGCGGAGGATGATGATGATGATGTTGAAGATGATGATGATAATGAAGATGGTGGTGGTGGTGGTGGTGGTGGTGATGATGGTGATGATGATGGTGATGATGGTGATGATGATGATAGTGATGATGATGATGGCGACGCTAATGATGGGTGGATGTTTATTGTAATTATTATGATTCGCTTTTCTTATGTAGTTGTCTATTTATTTACCTTATTTTTCTTTTTTTCCGAGGGCTGGATGTAAATAGGTCTAGTGCTTATTCTATTAACCTCAGAAAATAAAATTTCGTTATCGTTATCGTTCTCTCTCTCTCTCTATCTCCCTCTCTCTTTCTCTCGCTCCCTCTCTCTCCCTCTCTGTCTCTGCCTCTGTCTGTCTCTATCTGTCTGCCTGTCTGCCTGCCTCTTGCTCACTCTCTCTTTTTCTCTCTCACTCCCTTCCACCTCACTCCCTCCCTCTCTCTCTTTCTTCCTCTCAATATATAATGTTCACATGGACCAAACCGTCTATTCCCTTCATCACTTTTCACCATTCAAAAAGTGCTTTCCTTTATTCCCGTTTCGCTTCCTGCGCTCAGAACTGCAATATTCCATTATGGAGGTTCTTACTGTGTGAGAAACCGAAAGCCAGCGAGGACAGTGATGAATATTCATATATCTTGTATCTCATCCTTTTATACCACTATCGCGTTCTTGTGAGTTGAGTGGCGAAGTTGTCACTGTGACCACAGACACATGGCTCTATGCAGGGCATCTTCTCTGCTGCTCTGTTGGTGCCCCCCCCACCCCACCCCCCTCTTGCCTCTAAGCATTAACTCAGCATGCTGGCAACTTCTGTTAACCTGTCTGTCTGTGCGTCGGTTTAAATTCCTAAGTGTTTGTGTGTGTGTGTGTGTGTGTGTGTGCGTGCGCGCGCGCGCGCGCGCGCGTGTCACAGCACAGAAATCCAGCATAACTCAGTCAAGGGTCCAGGGCCCAGTGCTAAAATTAGCCCCTTCCTTTTAGCAAGTCCAAATGCGGTCAGTTCCTGCTATGATCAGCACCAGCTGGGCTGGAATGGATAGCAGCTGAGAGGAGCTCAAAGTGGGATACACTGACAGCTGTGGTGTGTGTGTGTAGTAGTTCTTCAGTTTAACGTCCTTCCACTAAATAGTGATATCAGACAGGAAAATGTGTATATGTGTGTGTGCGTGCGTGCGTGTGTGTGTGTGCGCACGCGCTTGTGTGTGTGTGTGTGTGTAGGTGGGAGGGGTATGCACATAACTAATCAATCGCAAAAAACAACTATTATGAAAAAAGCATAAACAAGAATTCTGGAAAAAACCAGCAACAACAAAAAAAAAAAAAAAAAAAACAAAAACCAAAAAAAAAACAAAAAAACAACAACAACCCAACAACAACAAAAAACAACCAACCCCAAAAACATCAAACAGCAAAAATACCAACTGTCCAATTCATGTAACTTGAAGCTATCCTTATATCAGAGGAATCTGAAAATAGGAGTATGGCTTAATGACAATATAATTTCTTTCATTAGTGGAATGTCTTTAAGAACTTGCTGCAAGCTACGGACTGGGAAGGCAGGTAAGATGTTTTTCAGATCTCTGCATCGTAAAATAATGTGATCATTGGTAAGATTATCACCACAGATACATATTGCTTTTAAAAAAAAAATTTGTTCTAAAAGCATTGAGCTTAAACGTGTATATAAGAGATACAACATTTCTATATTCATTTAAATTACGATATTTGATCTTATCAAAAGATAATACATGGGCTACATCATCACTCCAGGAATAACCGGTACTTTGTAGTTTCTTTTTAAAGTGTTTCCAACATGCATTTTGTAACATGCTATAGCCCTCATGGATGGATACAGGAACACTTATGCTGCAAGACCCATCGATATGCTCAGCTCCACATTTTGCTTTTCTGTCAACTTTTTCATTAAAGTAAATACCACAGTGCGAGGGTATCCAGCAAAAGGTAACACCAGTGCCTCGTAACATCGGAAAATGAATTAGATGACTAATCTCAATTATGAAATCTTGTCTCACTTTTGAACTGAAGTTTCTCAGGGCAAGTAAGACTGACCTGGAATCAACACAGAAAAGTATTTGAAATATGTCTTTAGGAAAATCTAAAAGATAATATGTGTGTGTGTGTGTGTGGATGTGTGTGAGTGTGTGTGTGCGCGTTCTTGCGTGTGTATTTGTGTGTATAATTGTCTGGCTGTGTGTTTGACAGTCTGTTCATGCATTCATCCCTCCATTATTCTATAATTCTCTGGCTATGTTCGACTGCCTGTTCATCTATGCATCCGTCCATCCACCCTATTACTGTCTGGTTGTGTGTTTGTCGGTCTTTTCACCCATCCTATCATCGGATCCATCCATCCATCTATTCCTCCACCCCTCCACCCACCCATCCATCCATCCATCCATTCATCCATCCATCCATCCATCCATCTATCCATCCATCCACTCATCCATCTATCCATCCATCCATCCATCTATCCATCCATCCATCCATCCATCTATCTATCCATCCATCCATCCATTAGTCTGTCTGTCTGTTTTGGTGTATCTATATGTGTACCTTTTCCCTCTGCATTTGGTGCCTTATACCCTGTGTGTCTCATGTTGAGATCACAGTGTTGTTTCATCTGCATGGATGACTAGTACTATGCTGTGTTTAACAGTGGGTCAGCTACTATGCTGTACTGAAACCTTTCTGTTCTGCACTAAAATGAGAGATAGTGAAATGAATTAACTACAAAATAAATGTTAAAAGCATGAACATGCGTGTGTCTGATAACAGGAGAGTATGAGAGTATATGGCAGAAACAACCTGCTTTTACCTCACTGTTTTATAATAACCATAATTATAACGATGCCTACAGTTTTCTCCTTCGTCTGCATGTATTTCTTAGAATAGGCCTTTACTTTTCCTTGTTCGCTGCAAACCTGGTGATTGTGGAAACAGATGACAAAATTGACAAAACTGCATACACACGGGGACTGGTTGTAAAAAAGCACATGAATGCTTATTACATTATCCTCGATATAAAAGAATACATAGATAAAGATAATATGGGAACACATGCCCGTGCGGATGGTGGGAGCCTGTCAGTTTAAACAGCATCCCCACCTTCTGGAAATCCTGTGCTAGAAATGTCATCTGTTCTATCACTCTCTTTGTTTCTGACTTGGTTTTTTCCTCTTGTCACCTCTTTCTGGTCTGTTTTCTGCCTTTTTGGTCCATTCTACCGTCACTTTTCCCCCAGAAAGAATTAAAAGATAGCAGTTGTCTCTCATGCCGAAGTCGGATGCGCTGGGCCTGACTTGTCAGCCGCTTAGCGGCAGCGTGACGCATATTCGCTCATAGAACAGTAAGCAAGAGTTGCTGTCTGAGCGTTTGATACAGAAGAAGTCGGAGAAGAATTCAAAGAAGAGAAATTTAAAGAAGAAGAGGAATTCAAAGAAGAAGAAGAACAATTCAAAGAAGAAGAAGAACAATTCAAAGAAGAAGAATTCAAAGAAGAACAATTCAAAGAAGAAGAAGAAGAATTCAAAGAAGAAGATTTCAAAGAAGAAGAATTCAAAGAAGAAGAAGAATTCAAAGAAGAAGAATTCAAAGAAGAAGAAGAATTCAAAGAAGAAGAAGAAGAATTCAAAGAAGAATTCAAAGAAGAAGAAGAAGAATTCAAAGAAGAAGAAGAATTCAAAGAAGAAGAATTCAAAGAAGAAGAATTCAAAGAAGAAGAATTCAAAGGAGAAGAAGAATTCAAAGAAGAAGAATTCAAAGAAGAATTCAAAGAAGAGGAATTCAAAGAAGAATTCAAAGAAGAGGAATTCAAAGAAGAATTCAAAGAAGAAGTCAAAGATGATGATGATGATGATGAGGATGAGGATGATGATGATTTCAAAAAAAAGAAGAATTGAAAAAAGAACAAGAAGAAGAGCATTCAGCTTCAGAGAAGTGGAAGAAGGAGGAGGAGTAAGGACCCCTATCGCCCTCCGCCCTCACGCTCACCTTCACTTGTTCATTAGGTGGATGCTTGGGGGCCGAGTGATGGGCCGTCAGTAAAGACAATAGTGGCTGTTCCATTCATCTGCTCCTGTCTGTCTGTCTGTCTTTCTTTCTCTTTCTTCTGCTTCTTGGTCTTTTGAATGCATGTTGAATGCATATTACTGCGGGGAGAGTGAGTGAGAGAGAGAGAGAGAGAGAGAGAGAGAGAGAGAGAGAGAGAGAGACAGACAGAGACTGACAGACAGACAGACAGACAGAGGAAAAGAGAGATAGAGAGAGAGGGAAACAGAGGGAGACACAGACAGAGACACAGAGAGATAGAGACAGACAGACGGACAGATATGAGAGAGAGAGACTGAGAGAAACAGAGAGACACTGAGAGAGACAGAGGGGTAGAGGCATTTATTTTTTATATATTAATTTTTTTATATCGAGGATAATGGAATAAACACTCATGTGCTTTTTTATATCTAGTCCCCGTGTGTATGCGGTTTTGTAAATTTTGTCATCTGTTTCCACCGGTACACAATGGCCTACTCTTCCGAAAAGCGGAACAGGATTTAACGTGTGCGCAAGATGTTCTGCATGCGTTCGCACACGGGGCCTCGGTTTATAGTCTCATCCGAAGGACCGAAAGACAGAGGGAGAGAGAGGGGAGAGAGAGGGAGACCGACAGACAGACAGAGATACAGAGATACAGAGAGAAAGACATTGAGAGATCTCACTGCATCTTGAATAAGTAAACACTGAAACCAAATAT
>CM054152.1:49594751-49607251 GCA_028751875.1 Rapana venosa
AGTAGAGTAGAGTAGATAGAGTAGGGTAGAGTAGGGTAATGTAGCTTAGATAGGGTAGGGTAGGGTAGAGTAGGGTAGGTAGGTATAGTAGGTAGAGTAAGTAGCGTAGGGTAGAGTAGAGTAGGGTAGTAGGGTAGGCTAGAGATAGATAGGGTACAGTAGTACAGTATAGTAGGGTAGGGTATGATAGTGTAGAGTAGGGTACAGTAGAGTACGTAAGGGTAGAGTAGAGTAGGGTAGTAGGGTAAGTAGGTAGAGTAGGTAGATGAGGAAGAGAAGGGTAGTTAAGTAGAGTAGGGTAGTAGGATAGAGTAGGTTAGGGTAGGGTAGAGTAGAATAGAAGAGAGTAGATAGAGTAAGTAGGTAGGGTAGGGTAGAGTAAGGAATGAAAGTAGATAGGTAAAGTAGCGTAGGGTAGAGTAGAGTAGAGTACGGAGGGTAGGTAGGGTAGGGTAGAAGTAGATTAGAGTAGGTAGGGTAGGGTAAAGTAGAATAGAGTAGAGTAGGGTAGGGTAGGGTAGAGTAGAGTAGAGTTAAAGTAGAGTAGAGTAAGTACAGTAGGGTAGGGTAGAGTACGTAGGGTTAAGAGTAGAAATAGAGTACGGTAGGGTAGGGTAAGGGTAGGTAGAGTAGGTAGGGTAAGGTAGAGAAGGGTAGGGTAGGTAGGGTAGGGTAGAGTAGAGTAGAAGTAGAGTAAGTAAGGTAGGGTAATAGAGTAAGTACCTAAGGGTAGGTAGGGTAGGTAGGGTATTAGGGTAGAAGTAAAATAGGGTTAAGGTAGTATAGTAGGATAAGTATAGTAGGGTAGTAGAGTAGAATAGAGTAGGGTAGGTAAGGGTAGGGTAGAAATTGGTAATAGAGTAGAGTAGGGTAAGTAGATAGAGAAAGGGGAAGAATAGTAGAGTAGAAGAAGGGTAGGGTAGGTAAGGTAGACAGGAGGATGGATAGGATAGGGGTAGGGTAGAGTAGGTAGATAGGTAGGGTAGGTAGGTAGAGTAGGGAGGGTAGGATAGGTAGATAAGTAGGGTAGTAGAGTAGAGTAGGGGAAAGTAGGGTAGGGTAGGGTAGAGTAGAGTAAAGGGTAGAATAGAGTGAGGGTAGGGTAGGTAGAGTAGTAGGGTATAGTAAATAGAGTATGGTAGGGTAGGGTAGGGTAGGTATAGTAGAGTAAGTAGGGTATGGTAGTGTAGGGTAAAAAAAAAAAGTATAGTAAAGTAGGATAGAGTAGAGTAGCGCAGGTAGAGTAGAGTAGCGTAGGATAGAGTAGAGTAAGAAGGGGTAGAAGTAGAGTAGAAATACGGTGGGGTAGGTAGGGTAGGGTAATAAAATAAGTAGGGTAAGGGTAGGTAGAGTAGGTAGGTAGGGTATGGTAAGTAAAAGGTAAGGTAGGTAAGGTAGTAGAGTAGAGTAAAGTACAGTAGAGTACACGTACAGTACTGTAAGGGTAGGAGAGTAATGGTAGGTAGAGTAGAATAAGTAGGGTAGGGTAGTGGTAGGGTAGAAGTAGGATAGGTAGGGTAGGGTAGGTAGGTAGGGTAATAGAGTAGAGTAGGGTAGAGTAGAGTAGAGTACGTAGGGTAGGTAGAGTAAAATAAGTAGAGTAGGTAGGGGAGGTAGGGTAGAGTAATAGGATAGAGTATAGTAGGGTAGAGTAAGTAGATTAGAGTAGGGTAGGGTAGGTAGTAGAGTAGGTAAGTAAGTAGGGTAGAGTAAGTAGGTAGAGAAGAAGTAAGAGACAAGGTAGGGTAGGGTAAGGTAGACGAGGGTAGAAGGATAGATAGAGTAGGTAGATAGGGTAGAGTAGGGTAGGTAAGGTAAGTAGGATAGGTAGGTAGAGTAGGGTAAAGTTATATAGTAGGGTTAAGGGAGGGTAGAGTAGAGTATGTAATAGGTAGAGTAGAGTAGAGTAGTAGGTTGGGTAGTAGAGTAGGTAGGTTTAGAAGTAAAATAGAGAGGGTAGGGTAGGGAGGTAGGGTAGAGTAAGTAAAGTAGAGTAGAGGTAAAGTAAAGTAATGGAAGTTGAGTCGTAGGTAGGGTAGGTAGATAAGTAGGTAAGTAGAATAGATAGGTAGTAGGGTAGAGTAGGGTAGGGTAGGTAGAGGAAGGTAGGTAAGTAGGGTAATAATAGGGTAGGTAGGTAGAGTAGAGAGAGTAGGTAAGTAAAAGAAAGTAGGGTAAGTAGGCAGAGGGCAGGCAGGGCAGGGCAGGCAGAGTAGAGTAGAGTCGAGTATAGTAAGTAGAGTCGAGTCGAGTCAGTGGTTAGGGTAGGGTAGTGTCGAGTACGGTGAAGTAGGGTAGAGTAGAGTAGGGTATGGTAGGGTAAGAAAGGGTAAGGGTAGAGGTAGAGTAAGTAGGGTAGGATCGATAGGGTAGTGTAGGGTAAGTAGAGTAGGGGTAAAGTAGAGTAGGTAGGGTAGGGTAGATTAGGGTAGGGGTAGGGGAAGAGTAAATAGAAAGAGTAGGGTAGAGTAGAGTATAGGGTAGTAGAGTACGATAGAGTGGAGTAGGGTAGGGTAGGAATAGGGTAAGTAGAGTAAATAGAATAGAGTAGAGTTAGCGAGGGTAGAGTAGAGTAGAGAGGTAGGGTAGATAGAGTACGTAGTGTAGGGTAAGGGTAGGGTAGAGTAGAAATAGAGTAGCGTAGGGTTAGGTAGGGTAGAGTAGGTAGGTAGGGTAAGTAGAATAGAGTTAGGTAGGTAGGTAGGTTGTTAGATAGATTAGAGAAAGTAGAGTAGAGTAAGTAAAGTCATATAGAGTACAGTAGGGTAGGGTATAGTAAGGTAGGGTAGAGTAGAATAGAGTAGGATGGTAGGGTAGGCTAGGTAGGGAGGTAGAGAAAGGGTAGGGGTATGTAGAGTAGTAAGTAGAGTAGAGTAGGGTAGAGTAGAGTAGGTAGGAGGGTAGTAGGTATGTTGGGTAAGTAGAGTAGGGTAGTAGAGTAAGTAGATAGAGTATACTAGGTTGAGTAGAGTAATTTAAGTAGCTAGGTAGGGTAGGGTAGAGTAGGTAGAGTAGGGTTGATAGAGTAGATTAGGGTAGAGAAAGTAGAGGTTAAAGGCAGTAGGAGGGTAGAGTAGGGTAGTGGTATAGGATAGGGTAGGAGAGTAGGGTAGAGTAGGTAGGGGTAGGTAGTAGAGTAGGTAGGGGAGAGTAGGGTATAGTAGGGTAGGGTAGGAAAGTAGATAAGTAGGGTAGAGTAAGGGTAAGTTATGTAGAGTAGGGTAGGGTAGGTAGGTAATAAGGAAGTTAGGGTAAGGTAGAGCAGGTTAGGTAAGAGACGAATTGAGTAGTAGGTAGAAGAGTAAGAGAGTATTGTAGAGGATTGTGAGTCGGTTGGTAGTTGGTTTGTAGGGTTGGATGGTTTATAGATAGGGGTGGAGTATAGGAGGTGGTTGGGTTGAGGTAGGTAGGGTAGAGTAGGGTAAGGTAAGAGCAGGTAGAGTAGAGTAGATTTATAGAGAGAGTAGAGTAGGTAGACTAGACTAGGGTAAGGAGAGAGTAATAGGGTAGGTAGGGGGAGTACATGTGGGTAGAGTAGGTAGTAGAGGAGGGTTAGGGTTAGGCATAGTAGAGTACGGTAGAGTAGAGCAGGGTAGGTAATGGTAGAGTAAAGTAGAGAAGAGTAGGGTAAAGTAAGAGTAGAATAGAGTAGGTAATGAACGGTAGAGTATTGTAGAGTAGAGATTTGAGTAATAAGCGTAAAGGTAAAGTATATAGGTAGGGTAGTAGAGTAGAGTAGAGTATGGTAGGTAGGGTAGGTAGGTAGATGAGTAGAGTAAAGTGAGGGAAGGGTAGGTGAGGGAAGGTTAGGGGAGGAAGGGTAAGTAAGTAGGGTAAGTAGAGTAGAGTAAGTAAAGTAGGGTAGGGTAGAGTAAGTAGGTAAAGGTAAGGTAGGGGAGGGAGGAAGGGTAGCGAGAAAGGGTAGGTAGGGTATGTTAGGGTAGTAGAGTAGAGTAGAGTAGAGTAAATGTAGGTAGGGTTGGTTGGTAGGAAGGGTAGGGTAGGGACGGGTAGGGTAAGGAAGGTAGATTAAAGTAAAGTAGAGTAAAGAACAGTAGGGTTAGGTAGGAAGGTAGGGTAATTAAGTAGAGTAGAATATGGTATAGCATTACGTAGCATAGCGTAGCATAGCATAGAATAATATAGAATAGTATAGTATAGTATAGTATAGTCTGGCATGGTACACGAATGCTTATTCCTTTGACCTCGAAATAAAATAATAAATCTGTAAATAAGTGGCATTGAATGGTATAGTATTGTGTGGTATGCTATGGTATGGTGTAGTATAGTATCGTATCGTATCGTATAGTATAGTATAGATATTACAGTATAGTATAGTGTAGTGTAGTATAGTATAATAGAAGTAGAAGTAGTGGTAGTAGCAGCAGTAGTAGTAGTAGTAGTAGTAGTAGTAAGTAGTAGTAGTATATAGTAGTAGGAGTTTAAGTTAGTAGTAGGAGGAGGAGAGGGAGTCGTAGCACAGCAGCAGTAGTAGTAGCACAGCGTAGTAGTAGCAGCAGCATAAGTAGTAGTATAGTAGTAGTAAAGTAGTAGTAGTAGTAGTAGCAGTAGTAGTAGTAGTAGCAGTAGTAGTAGTAGTAGCAGTAGTAGTAGCAGTAGTAGTAGTAGTAGTAGTAGTAGTAGTAGTAGTAGTAGTAGTAGTCATAGCAGAATTTTCAGCGTGAAATTCAAGTTATTCTCCCCAGGGAGTGCTCGTCGCCACGAGATCATCGCCACTCATTTCTTTTTTTACGTTTATTTTTTCCCTCATGTGTATTATTTTGCTTCCCTCTCAGAGTATTTTTTCTACATAACTTTACCAGGGAAAACTCTCTTGCTGCCGTGGGTTCTTTGACGTGTGCTAAATGCGTGTTACACAGGGGACTTGGGTTTATCCTTTACCCTACGGGTAACCCGCTACAGGGTAACCAACCTTCTACTAACCCTTCCCTCCATATCACCCACTTCTGGGTTACGGTAGCGTGCAAATGTGCACAGTGCACGTGTACTGGGAAAGAGGGTTCTCTCCCTTAATGTAGGGATAGTGATTATCATCTCTATCTAGTTGTAGAAATGTTGATTTATTCTGTCTTACATTATTAGTTTAATATTTAAATGTATTTTACAGTTTTGCTGAATGTAAACATTTATAATCATAACAATACTACTACTACTACTACTACTACTACTACTACTACTACTAACAACAATGATAATAATAATAACAATAATAATAATAAATGGAACTTATATGGCGCTATATCTTGCAAAGACCAAATCAAAGCGCATGCTTTCAACCTAATCTTACAGTCCATGCAATCAATATAAATTAACCAGATAGATTTAAACAAACTATATTACAAAACAAGGTGCGCTGGAGAAAAATATTATTAAATACAAATTTCAAATGGTCAAATGTTTTTTTCAAAAGCACACGCACACACTCACACACACACACACACACCACACACACACACACACACACACACACACACACACACACACAACACACACACACACACACGCACACACACAAGTCATTACTTTAGCAGGGAGATGGGACATGGGTTAGTGAAGGTGGGATAGTTCTGCTATGAAACAGGAGGGGAAAATCTTAAGTTTGAAATAAATATGTCCTGAGGCTGGATTTAAAAGTGTCATAACTAGGCTTCTGGCGAAGAGAGAGAGGAAGGTCATTCAAGGTCGATGGACCCGAAATAGAGAAAGAGCGGCGGCCAACGGTGGATTGAATAAATCTAGGTATTCGTAGGCACAAGGTATCTTTACGTCTTTTCTTCCTGCTTGCGTGTATATGTGTGTGTGCGAGCGTGTGCGTGTGTGTGCGTGTGTGTGTGTTTGTGTTTGTGTGTGTGTGTTTGTGTGTGTGAGTTTGTGCGTGCGTGCGTGTGTGTGCGTGCGTGCGTGCGTGTGTGTGTGCGTGCATGAGTGCGTGCGTGCGTGTGTGTGTATGTGCGTGCGTGTGTGCGTGTGTGTATGTGTGTCAAGTCAAGTCAAAATTTTATTTCCAGATGGTACATTGAATAAGCAATGCATTTGCTTTTTTTCATCAAGCCATCTATCTAAGAACAAATTTCGTAATGATTATACTAGGACACTACATTATTGTATCATTTACCATTAAATTAAACCAGTAAAAAAAAGGAAAAAATCGATAAGGAAATACATTGAAAATACAAATTACCACATATACATATACACGCACACACATACTCATGCACACCTGAGCGCGTGCGCGCTCACGTCCACACACACATTTAAATAAAAATGTTTTAAGAATTAAAAAAAAGACAATCATAAAACGTCAGGACAAACAAATTACTTCACCTACTGTTTCATCCATTCTTTCACGTTTATACTTTAGATAATAAAAAGGTACAGGAATAAAACGTTAGAAAATACTAGGCATTCGTCATTACTGACAATATTACCTTCAATGACCTCCCTCCTCTCCTCCTCCACCCAGCAAACGTGTACTTTTTATGCGCTCATACTCTTCAAATAGCGCTTTTTTAAAAATGATATATTCACACAATAACTATCAAAGCAAGATAAGTCAAATAAGATTACAATAATTATTATTATAATAGAGATACAATAATAACAACAATCACCCATCACCATGAGACAACAATATAACAAAGGGTCCCATCACAATGAGACAACAACATAACGATGATAACTAGAAAAGCATGGAAAGGGTGGGGTGAGTATCTAGGGGGACGGGAAAACACCTTCAATCAAATTGAGAATTAAAATTTTTAAAAAAAAAAAACAATTATTCAACAAGTAAGAACCCTATTACGATACAGAATCAAAAGCCATATTCAATGGACTATCAACTAAAAACAATATCAAACTAAAACAGTATCGCTTATAATAGTACTACTTATTCATCCTAAACCTGCAATAAAAACAACATCACGCAAAAA
This sequence comes from Rapana venosa, assembly GCA_028751875.1. Lineage (NCBI taxonomy): Eukaryota > Metazoa > Mollusca > Gastropoda > Neogastropoda > Muricidae > Rapana > Rapana venosa. Next base: position 49,601,702 of record CM054152.1, read on the forward strand.
ATCTATTGAATTAGACAAGGACAAAAGGGCATGAGGAGAGGAAAGAGAGGAGAGGAGAGGGTGGAGGGAGAGAGAGATGAGAGAGGAGAGAGATTTGGTGGAGAGAGAGAGAGAGATGATGAGGACAAGAGAGAGAGAGAGAGAGAGAGGCACACTACCAAGCTATCGGTTTACATAAAAGATTTTTTTTAATTTCCTCCTTTCCACTTGTTTACATTCGCAGATCATTTTCTAGCTGTATAGATTTACTCTTACTTTGCATATTTAGTGTGCCTTTTCCTGCCTCCCCTCCTCACACATATACAGGTGTGACTGTAGAATTTCTAATCAAGTAAAGACAATTACTTGAATGTTTTGTTGTTGGTAAGGAATACATTTAGTGTGATAAATGTAGTATGGTTGATTTTGCCGTATTAATCATGGTTGATTTGCTTATTAGTCAGTTCCTATGCATTCATGCATTAGATGGCTTTTTAGCTGTGTCGTAACGGATTTTTGTTTCTTGGATACATTTAAGCGTTTTGGGGCTTGTTCCCACAAGTCACTTACCTGAGTACAAGAGCTGTTTTTTACAGATTATTTCTGGTTCGGAAATGTTATAGCATGATTATGTCTGTGTTCTATTGATTTTAAGCTATTGGTGCTCGTTGGGAGGGGATTTCTTGAACAACATTCTGGACAAAATAGGCTTTATTTAGATAAAGTTTTTTTGGAAGGTTAGGATTTTGTTTTCTTAGAATCGTTGATGGTTAGGAGCTTGCTTTTTAGGTTAGACAAGTTTCGTGCTCTTTTATATAATCTATGAATCATTTTTAATTTTGTTAATCACTGCATGTGTCCAAAGAGATGAAAGCATAGTGACATATAGGCAAAATATGGCGCAAAAAAAAGAGTTTGCGAGAGTGGTATCAGAAAATGTTTATTTTTGATAACTGAAGTAGCTTGTTAGGAAAGACGTTTTCCTAGCGCATCACATGGTCAGTCCAAGTAAGATTTTTGTCAATAATTACACCAGAATTCTGTGGGAGAGTTACTTCTTCAATTACTCTTTTTACTATCAACGAGGTTGGGAATTTATCTCATTTTTTGTCTCTTTTGTCTTGCTTAGGACCTACTTACACTTAGTTTGTCGTGTATTTAGGGACATATTGTTTAAGCTGAGTCCCAAGTAACCAATCTGTCATAATTTGTGTTGAAGTTTGATTGTAAGTCTGTGGGGTCAGAAATCACTACCAAATAGGAGGGATGTGTCATCAGCAAACATCTCTCAGCTACATTTCTAGAAATTGGGAGTAAGTCATTTACATAGATTGAATAGAAGTGGACCCAATATTGACCTTGTGGTACTCCATGGTTTAAGAGGTATTGTTCTGAAGTTGATTATTTGCAATTATAGCTGCTGCATATTAGACAAAAAGCTTTTCAAAAAGAATTTATCATTTTGGTGTTAGTTTATAAAGTGAAGTTTACGCAATAATAGGAATGATTGAATTACATCAAGCTTTTTCAAAGTCACAAAAAGAAGCCTGTATATTTATTTTCATTGATTTTGTGTACGTGACTGTCTGTGATTTGTGTAAGACGTTGTGTGACAGATTATTTTTTACGAAAACTGACAGGATTCTTCATCTTTTAATTGATTGTTGGGTTACAAAAGTTGGGTATACGGATTTTTGGATATGTTTTTCAAAGGATTTAGATAAGACAGACAGATTGAAATTGTCTGTAATTTGAAGCACAAGCAGTATCACCTGATATGTGGGACTTGGTTATGATTTTTGCCTTTTTAATATGTACAGGAAAAGTTGTTTTTTCTCTATGCACAAGTTATACAAGTATTGTCAGTGTTCCAGCTCTAATTGACCACAAAGCTTAATTATTCTCATATCCTAGACTTGTCTAAACCACGTTGTTCTGAAACGTTTTTGAAGAAGACAGGCTTTCCACGAAGTTGTGATTTGTCATTGGCGAGTAGTTTAACTGGGAATATTATTTCTTTTTGATTCGATAATTTGGTCAAGTAATGGAGATTCATTGTCATTTGACCTGTCATTTGATATTACTTTGTCGGCAATGTTTGAGAAGTGGTAATGTTCAATTCATCAGCTGATATATCCTTTAACTGTTCTGTGAATTTTTGATATAGGTTTATTAAACTAGGTATTGATGGCTTTCACTACTTGCTGAGAGTCGGTAGTTGTAATTAAACAACTTTTTGAAGTAATCACGTTTTGTTAGCGTTTTAGTGAAGTAAACTTTGTTACTTGTGCTCTGAACTGCTCATTTGATCCTGTTATGTTTTCAATAGTCTCTTAGATGTTTTCAGTTCTATGTCTTTTGTTATCCAAGGATTGGGTTTGATTTTTTTTCTTGATCTTTTTTTGAATAGGGGCATGTTTGTCGTATACTGAAGTAAATGTTCCCTAATCCAAATTCAGCAGCTTCATCAGGGTCTCTGATTTGGTATATTTCATGTAATGGCAGTGTTTCAGTTTGTCAAGTCTGAAAGGAATTCTGCTCGTTAATAGTTTTTAATTTCCTGTAAAAAACTAGTTTTATGCCCTACTTTAGGTATTTTGATAGATTTTTAAACCCAAGTAAAGCCACAATGGATTATGATTACTGCATCCTCATGCGGGAGCAGATACTTCTTGTTATGTGTTGTTTGTAGTAGTGTAGCTATGATCTATTAATGTTCTAGAGTTATTTGTTATCGTGTTGGGTCTATTATAGGTTGTTCTAGGCCCAAACATGGTAATGTTGTGGCTCCATTTTGGTTTAGGTTTTAATAAGTCTATTTAACTAAAACCCAAGAAATAATTGTTTCTTGTTTAAAAGTATTACCTCGTTATAAGGAGTGTATTATTCTTGCCAGTCTCTGATTTCTGAAGGATTTCTGTATATAATCCTTATTAATATTGGGCTTTGGTTTTATATTTTATGTAAATCCACATGGATTCAATGTCATAACCTCATGGTTATATATTTCTTTTACAACTGAGCGAGGACGCTATAATGTAAGTAACCCGGTGGACTGGGTTTGTGAGGCTTTCACGGAAAGATTTGATACCCTGGAATTATCATGTGTGCATCTGTTAATTTGGAGAAAAGTCGGGATATCAGCTGAGGCAAAACAAATGGGAATACTGATTCCACTGTAGTATAGTAAGGGTGCTATGTCATCTTTTTGTTTGTTGCACTGTTGATATTCAGGTAGCCTACTCGGTGGACCTGTTTTGTTGGGCCTCTTGTCGTAGTTTAGTGACATAATATATGTCAGATGGATTGGCTAATTTATATATTATATATTCTTGTTCGGTATGTTTATGTATCTTCAAATAGCGTGTGTGTGTGTGTGTAATCTATCAAAATAGTGTGTGTGTGTGTGTGTGTGTGTGTGTGTGTGTGTGTGTGTGTGTTGCTTGAATACGTGCTGTTCAAAGAAAGGCTGATTCCGTCATTTCTCACCCGGACGTTTCCTTTCTAGACAGGGGCCATTACCTCTAGACCACCATCCATTTTCCTAATTATAGTCAGTATGTTCATACACAGTCACATAGAAGTCTGCTTCTTTGCTAAGGTCTCTCTTTGCTGGTGTCTTCCTTGGTCCGTCTTTCTGTCCGTCTGTTTGTTAGTCTGTCTGTGTGTTTGTGTGTCTATCTGTCTCTCTCTATCTCTGTCTGTCTCTGTCTTTCTCTGTCTGTCTGTATGTCTCTCTTTCTCTCTCTGTGTCTTCTGTCTGTTTGTCGTCGACTCTCCCCCCCCCCCCCCCCCCCCCCCCCCCCCAAACCCCTCCCCCCCCCCCCTCTTCTCTTCTCTCTTCTCGCTCGTGGACGGGATAAACTTGTGGTTAGAACATTGCGCTCACAATCTGACGGACCCGGGGTTCGATGCCGGTGCAGTGGATTGTCCCTCTAGAGTTAATATCAGTGCAGACTCCACTTTCCCAAAGAGTCCTTCGGGTCAGACTTTAAACCGAGGCCCCGTGTGCGAACGCACGTAGAACATCTTGCGCACACGTTGAATCCTGTGACGCTTTTTGAAAGAGTAGGCCATTGTGCGCCGGTGGGAACGGATGACAAAATGTACAAAATCGCACACACGGGACTGGATGTAATAAAGCACATGAATGCTTATTCGATTATCCTCAATATAAAATGAATAAATAAAATGAATAATAAATAAGTATACACAGCACAATCTTACGCATGTGTGTGGTCACCCTTAGTTTAGGTAGTTCCTAAAGTAGGCCACATGCACACACACTTACACACATTTACTTACACACACAGACACGCACACACTCACACACACGGACACACACAGAGAACACACAGAACAACACACAGAACACACACAAGAGCCCACGACACATAGAATCACAACACCCACACCCCACAAACACCACACACATACAGACACACAGACAGACACACAACACACCAAACACACACTAACACACAGACAGACACAGACACTACACATACACACACACACACACACACACCCACAACACACAACACACACACACACCACTTACCACACACGCTACATCACACCAACAACAAGAGAGAGAGAGAGATGAGAGAGAGCGTGATGAGTGGAGATGAGATGATCATTGAGAGAGAGAGAGAGAGAGACGAGAGAGAGAGAGGAGAGAGGAGAGAGAGAGAGAGAGAGCGGTTTTTTCCTGTCTCCCACACACACGCTGAAAGGACATCTGAGATCAGTTCTCCTGAGTGGGTCTAATTGTGGGGCAGCGCTGATCAATAACGATGTGATGGTAGCCTGGTGGTATTGATTAGTTCCTCAAGAGACGAAGCTGTATCCTTCTGGGGGCTTTTCCTTGTTGACTGATATTGTAGGAATTATGATAATGAAATTGGTAATGTTATTGGCATTATTGAGTAATTAGCATAAACGCCATTCACTCTGTTATTTGTAAGGATTGGCACTGTCTTCTCCTTCACTTTCACCTATCCCATAGTCCCGTGGACCGTGGGGGCACCACTGAAGATTTTGCAAACCAGCTTCCTCTACTCCCCGTAGTCCCCTTCTTTCCGTAGCAAATCGTTACCTTCAAGGCCAGTCCTCTCTGATATTGTCTTCCCGTCGTTTTCTCTGTCTGCCTCTTCGTCTCCCTCCTTGTACTGTTCCCTGTAGGACAGTCTTGGTCAGTCCAGATGTTCGTGTGAGTTTGCGTTTTTTTCACTGAAGTCAGGAGCTCTTGATATGGTCCGATGGTGTCTTTTTAATTCTGGTTTTCACTTCTTCATAAGTGATGTGATCTCTGGCCGATATTGTGGGAGTGATAGTATTGATATTAGTAATGTTATTGTCAGCAGTGGAAAACTGGTGGATCGGTGGTATAAAAGTAACGCACCTGCCTAGAAAGTGAAAAGTTCGGGTTCGAAGTGTGTGGTTGTTTGATTCCCATTTGGGCCAGAAACTATTTATTCATTTATTTATTTCTTCTTTTACATCGAAGATAATGGAATAAGCATTCACGTGCTTTTTTACCTCCAGTCCCCGTGTGTTTGCAGTTTTATG
>CM054152.1:49614751-49617251 GCA_028751875.1 Rapana venosa
CAGGCTCCCTTTTTTTGGGAAATGAACAATATTGGGTCCACTGTTTAGGCCACCTTTGCTGGGCAAATGGTTCAATGATTGTTAATGCCTTTATCATCTCTGGGGGCCCCCTTTTTTGAAGACTCGCCGGGGTGTTGTCAATCCCTGGGGACTTTCCCCCTTCGGGTCTACTGCTTCTTTTACCTCTTCCTCCCGCACCTTGTCTTTCAGACGATGTCTGGGTCTTGCTCTGAAGTTTGTTCGGGTCACCTTCAGCTTTTATTGTCAACCGCATATTCGTCCACTCTTTAGATAGGGCCTCTCTGTAAGGACTGACCCCTCTTTTTTTTTCATAAAGGAGGGCTTTGCTCTGGAATTGGTTATACCTTTATGGCGGTACCCCCTTCTTCCCTTTCGCCCTTGCCTTCTCAACTTGGGCATTTTTCTGACATCCCCTTCCCCATGGACTCAGTCCCCTCTTTTTCTTATGACCTTTGACTGTTTTATACCTTTGGCCCTTTCTGGTTTTTGTCTTCTCTGGCTTTAGCTCCCTACGTTTACCACGTTCAGATACTTGGAACCCACGTTGGTTCTTTTTTCCTTTTTTTTCCCCAAAATCCAGCGCTGTCTCCCCGAATGGTCATGCTGAAGGTCTCAGTAGGGTTGTTGATGTCACTTGGGAAATTTAATCGGGAAATCTGCCCCCCATCTCACTTTTAAAAATTTTCCCACTTTGGGGGGCCTTAGGGTTTTTCCCTGTTGAACCGCAACGGGGGTTCTTTTCGGTTCTTGGGCTTCAGTTTGATCGAAAGGGGGTACCCATGTCGTGTCATGCCCAAATTTGCGCCAGGAAAGTTCTTTTCTGGGCTTTGTTGGTGCCGACTTAAACTTTGGGGGGCCAAAATTAATCAATCGGTTTTGTTCTTTTTCCTTTGTGAGTGCCCACGTTTCTTCTTGATTCTTTGGGGGTTTTGGGTTTGGGGGACAGTAAGGTGTGGCTGCTTGCGAATTCCAAAAGTCGAACCTCATCATTGTTCGTCACCCAAAACGGCCTATTGCCCTCCTTGGGCATAACGTCATCCGATCTTGGCATTCAGTCGCCCTGGATCACCCAAAAGCCCTTCTTTGGATTGATTTTTGGGCTTCCAATCCTCGTAGAAACCTCGATTGCTTTACATCGTGTCTATGTTTTGCATAGCTTGTATGATGGCATGTTGTTTTGGGTTTTGCGCAAAACGCATGGGGAAACAGTTGTGGGGGGTTGGGTACAGCTATGACCTGTTAGCCTCTTCTTGTTGCCCAAAAAATCCCACTCGTTTGGGGGTTTGGGGTCGTCCCACTATACCATATTTGGGATCTTTTTCTGTGGTTGTTTCGCCGAAACCGACCCCAAAGGACCGGCCATCCCAAATAGTCCCATTCGTATCTTCGTAGTTTTTTTGTTCTTAGCTTCCCCCACTCAAGGACGGATGTTCCCTGTACCAATGATGGGCCCCGCCCGGGGTTTGATCGCTGTTTTTTGCGTCCCCGCCATTTTTCCACCCCATCCGGAACCTCCAATGGAAAGGGGCCGGGTTGTTTGGGATTCCGGGCCTCAACCATCCCATGTCTTTCCTTTCAACTGTCCATTTTGGGATTTCTGTGGGGGTGGGTTGCTTGGGCGGCGCCCCTCTCCTCTCCAACGCTATTGCCCCATAGTTTTGGGATTTTTGGGGGCGGGTTATCTCCCCCCCGAACGGAAAACGGCTACAGGGTTTCCAGTAGCAGAGAACCCCTGACCTGACCTTGGACATGCCTTGTAAAACGTCTTTCAAATCCTTTGATCTTTTGGGGCATCCCATACCATTTAAGTTACACTTTTCCATCTAAAATTCCATAGGTCCAATGGTTTCTTGTTCTGTTTGCACCTTTCGTGCTTTTTGGTCTTTTAAAGGGGAAACCAAGGGTCACGAAACATCTCCTTTCCCCCCTGTACCTTCCTCCAAATCTCAGTCAGGGGCCCCGATTTACAGGGAACGAAATATGATATACAAGGGGGGGGCATTAGTCTGACTTGGGGATAAGGGAATTTTTTTTTCTCTCCAATGGGTTTATTTTGACAAACGTTATTTTCTGTACAGTCCTGCATACTACATCTGGCTTGGATCCCTGGTCTGATACAATGGCTCCCAGGTACTTGAAGCTTTGAACTGTTTCCAGCTTCTGGTCATTAACCCTGATATCAGTGCTAATGCCGTTGGTGTTATTAGTCATCAGTTTGGTCTTCTCTGCACTGATTTCCATGCCGTGTGTTTTGGAGGACTTATTCAGGTTTTCTGTTAGGCTGGCAAGCTCTTTTTCTGATCCTGCTATTCCATCAATGTCATCTGCGAAGCGGAGGTTTGTGATCGTTCTGCCACCAATGCTGACTGATCCTTCATGATGTTCCAGTGCATCAGCCATGATTCTCACAAGGAAGATGTTGAAAAGAGTGGGTGAGAGTAGACAGCCCTGCCTTACTCCAACTGTTGTTCGAAACCAT
>CM054152.1:49627251-49632839 GCA_028751875.1 Rapana venosa
GTGGACGATAAAATTTAATATAGTTGTTCATGTCAACAAATACTGTATATATCTTATACTAAAGCCATCTGCTATTACCACGAAGATCACTTCTCCATTTATTGCCAAACTTATCATCACTAAAGGCTTTCATTCGTGAATTTGTACAATTAATGATTGGACAAGAATGTATCTCCTGAAAGCAGTCAAATCCACTTTGTAGATCAGTGCATGTGTATCTTACCTAACGCAGTTGATTGAATGAAGCATTGCTGACACTCCACCATCAAATAAGTCACTTTGCACCTGACCCACTTTGTCACTAGAAGCTAGTTGAGGCAGGTGGGGATCAGGTTCATGGCTTTGAGATTTGATTGATTATAAAACTATAAGCGGACGGGATAGCTCAGTGGTCGGACCACTCACTTTTCCCCAGCCAAATTAAGCAGCATCGAGCGAGGTTACCACTTGGATGGGTGACCGTTTGCGCGCCTTGGCTTCAGTACAGCTTCCCCAGTTTTTATTTTATTTATTTATTTATTCTTTTATATCGAGGATAAAGGAATAAGCACTCATGTGCTTTTTTACATCCAGTCCCCCTGTGTATGCGGTTTTGTACACTTTTTGTCATCCACCGGCACACAATGGCCTACTCTTCCGAAAAGCGGTACAGGATTTAACGTGTGCACAAGATGTTCTGCATGTGTTCGAACACGGGGCCTCGGTTTATAGTATCATCCGAAGGACTTTGACATTCAGTTCGATTTTTTTGTCAAACTGGGAAGAAAGGGCGAGGCTGGGAATCGAACCCAGAGCCTCACGGTTAACTTGTTGGCAGGCGATCGTCTTAACCGTCCTGCCACCTTCCCCCCCAGTTCACCCAGCTGTCAATGGGTACCTGCCTCCTTAGGATCAAGGAGGGTAAAGCAGCGAGGGAGAGGAGATGGGTGCTGCCCTCAATATGTTGGCCCCTAGAGAAGTGAGGTCTCTGACATCTCGCTTCCCTACAACCTTATCGATTATGGAACACCTTTGCCTTTACTTATAAAACTATATCCATTCTTCTACCTTGTACTGAAATATTAAGGCGTGACTGTTACATTTTGCTTTAAAAATGCGTTTAAAAACATCCAAGCCCTCATTCTGACAGCTCATTTCGATGCAAAATTGGTTAATTTGTGTAATTTCATGCAGTATACCATTTCCATTTATGATTATGTTTCGTAAAATTGTTTGATTTTTAATCTTTTTTGGTATTGATAGCCTTTTAATTGCAAATTAAAAATATGCTAACAACTAGAAATTTATCTTTAGTACTCAGCAACTCAATGCGTCACAATTTCATTTGTCATATAATTTCTTCATCATGTGATACGCATTTGAAGTCACATTTTCAAGTCGGAAAACAATCAACTGCATCTGAAAACAAATCATACAAACCGATTTGAGAAGGGATGAAAGATATCTGCCTGCTGCCAACGAATGTGATGCTGTGCACTTTAGAGGAGAAATACACTTTACACATGTGACCTGAAGATCATCACTGACTGCTCCACACATTCAGACTAAGAACTAGTGTCAGACTTTTACTGTTGTTGGTCTGTGCCCTGGTTCTGTGGCATCTGGTGTGTGTGTGTGTGTGTGTGTGTGGTGCGCGCGTGCATGTATGTATGTGCGTTTGCACGCACGCGCGCGCGTGCGGTAGAGGTGAACATCCAGACTAGCTGCTGAACACTGATCCCCCCCCCCTCCACAGTGATGTTACACGTCTGCGCTCTTATTATTCCCTTTCATTGCAGTCTGAGTCATCATTGACATTTTCCAAGCTACAGTGATCCTCTCAATCCTTTTGAGTGAAGTCTCAATTATCATTGACGTTTTGAAAACTATTGTTCTCTTATGATTTCTCTTGATTGCAGTCTTAAGTCATCATTGATATTTTGAAAATTACTGCTTTCTTATTGTTCCTATTGATTGCAGTCTTAAGTCGTCAATGATATTTTGCAAACTACTTCGTTATTATTATTTCTATTGATTGCAGTCTTAAGTCACCATTGAGATTTCGCAAACCTCTTCGTTCTTATTATTCCTATTGATAGCACAGAAAGAAAGAAAGAAAGAAAGAGACAGACAGACAGAGACAGAGAGACAGAGAAAGAGTCAAAAGAAAAAAATAGAGAAAAGAAATGACACAAGGGAAAAGAGATACAGATTCACTAATGAAAAGCAAATGAAAAGAATGAAAGGGTGAAAGGAGAATAGCAAAGAAAAGAAAGAAAGAAAGAAAACAGAAAAAAGAACTAAGAAAGAATCAAATCACACACACACACACACACACACTCACTCACTCACTCATTGATGATATGGGGGTTATTTCTTTATTTATTTTTGCCTGTTGTACTTAAGTATAACAGAGTTGCATATTGTAGGGTTTTTTCTCTTTTTCCACTCGTTTTTATATTTTAATTGTAGGATAGTAATCTGATATCCATTTACTGGTCAACTGGTATTCAAAATATGTGTGCCTCCACCCCCAAACACTGATCCAGCCCTCCGCCCCCCAACCTCCCCTGTCTAATATCACAACTTGTGAAGAGACGTTAAATGAAATCGAACTCGCTCACCCAAGTTCAAACCAGGTTCTTTCTTCAAGTTGCTCTGTTCCAGAGTTCTACAGCATCACTACCACTCTGACAGAAAGACACCCAAATAGACAAGAAGCAGTGACACCTACCATTTCCGCTAACATAGGTAAACAAGCAAAGGTGTCCCATAACCTATACGGTCACAGGGGAATGAGGCGTCAGAGACCTCAACTTCTCAAGGGGCCAGTATATTGAGGGCAGCGCCCAACTCCTCTCCCTCGCTGTGTTACTTTCCCTGATCCTAAAGAGGGCAGGTACCCATTTACAGCTGGGTGAATTGGGGGATTGTACTGAAGCCAAGGCGCGCAAACGGTCACCCATCCAAGTGGTAACCACGCTCGACGCTGCTTAACAAAGCGAGTGCTCTGACCACTGAGCTATCCTGTCTGCGATAACCGTTTCAACTACAGTATTCAAATCGTAGATCATTGTAACGAGATCACTGACTCGTTGATATGACACCCAATGGCTGTTATCAGATTTCGGATTGGTCCAAAGTGTATTAGTGCTGAAAGCCACGCTGCTATTTACCCATTTCCTGTCATGGAGAAATAGTGTGAGTGATAGTGACTGATAACATGAGCCTGTTTTGTTATTACTAACAGGGATACTATCTGATATGAGCAGAAAAAAGAGAAGACTGGGTAAAATATGCCTACGAGGAAGAAAAGCGGATATCAGAGAGGTCAAGTGTGAGTGCATGCGCACGCGTGTGCATTTTTCTTTCGTTCTTTCTTGGGCTACCGTTTCACCAATACTGAGATTTTACATGGGCGACTGTTTATCCTGTTACGGTAGCCGCATTCCGAGTTCGGGGATGTCTATTGTACGATACGAGTGTGCAAGCGTTTTTGTTTTTTGTTGGGGGAATGGGTGCGTTTGGTTTGCTTTTGTTTTCTTGACTGTGCCATTTGTTCCTACTATGAAGCCATAGCCAACTCTTTGGAGAGGTTGAAAGGGTTTTAATGTTTGTGCCAGCTGTTCTGAGTGCGTCTGTACTCAATACCTCGGTTTACAGTCTCATTCAAAGGACTTTTGGAGGATTGGATTCGATAGTGTTGTTTTCTCAAGTGTCGGTCGTCGTTCTTTCACCATTTCTGATCCATCTGTCTGGACTGACCTCCCTCTCTCCCTTCCTCAAAATGCTTCAATTGGCACTTTAAAATCTAGCTTAAAGACACACTTACTTCCTAATTAGGATCTTCCCCCATCATTACACCTCACAGCTGTCCCTATTTTCAATCAGTCTCATCCATCTCCATCTCTTTGCTTTAATGCGTCCCTCTCTCTCTCCCTAACCTCCCCCCTCTCTCTCTCTCTCTCTCTCTTTCTCTCTCTCTCCCTCTCTCTCTTTCTCTCTCTCTCTATCTCTCCCTCTCTCCCCTATCTCTATCTCTCTCTATCTATCTCTTCCCCCTCGACTCTCTCCCTCTCTCTCTCTCTATGGGCGTGTGTGTGTTCATACGTGCGTGCGTGCGTGCGTATGTGTGTATGTATGTGCGTGCTTGTACGTGTGTGCGTGCGTGCTTATACGTGTGTGCTTGTGTGCGCGCGCATGCGTGTGTAGTGAAGATGTAACCCAAGAAACAAGAAACCCAAGAGAATAAGCGTGAACATGATGTATACGTACAAATCTTAGTTAAAATTGCCATATTCGATTTACAAATTTTGTGCTCTCCATTGGAATGACAGCTTTTTAATGGAATCTGAAAGTGTATAGGTTAGTTTATATATATATATATTATATATATATATATATATATATATATATATATATATATATATATATATATATAGTTGAATATTCCTTCAGAAATGAAAGATATGATGTTTGCTTCAAGAACACAATATTTTCAGTACTGCATCTGAGACTGCGAGATGGGCTGATGGATATGAAGAAGAGAAAAGAAGAGAAATTGGACAATAACTTTCCATTAAATTCCACGAAATGCTAGAACAGACATTTCGAGTTTAGTTCCATATATTATTAACAGGAGGGAGGGTTTAAATAAAAGTAGAAGGACATGATCTTTCTTCGCTTTACTGAAAATCCAGCAAGGAACACGAATCCTTGTCGGCAACAGTAAACAGAGAAATAGACTTGTTTGTCAACGTCGCTTTCACTTTGCTGAAAAAAACTTTGTTTGCTGGGTTTGATTACTCTGATGTGTGTGTGTTGTGCGTGTGCGTGTGCGTGTACGTGGTGTGTGTGTGTGTGTGTGTGTGTGTGTGTGTGTGTGTGTGTGTGTGTGTGTGTGTGTGTGTGTGTGTGTGTGAGAATGTCTTAGAATGTCTAAGAATCTGAAACTGTGTGTGTTTGTGTGCGTGTCTCTGTTGTGGTGTGTGTGTGTGTGTGTGTGTGTGTGTGTGTGTGTGTGTGTGTGCGTGCGTGCGTGTCTCTTTTTGTTTGTGTCTCTGTTGTGTGTGTGTGTGTGTGTATTTCATTTTACGTCTCTTCACTAAATGTGATATTAGACACTAAACACACTGTGTGTCTGTGTGTGTCTGTGTGTCTGTGCGTGTGTGTGTGAGAGTGTGTGTGTCTGTGTGTCTGTGTGCATACGTGTGTGTGCGCGCATGTGTGTACGTATGCGTGTATGTGTGTGTGTAAACGATAGAAAGAGACAGAGACAGACAGACAGACAGATAAACAGACAAATAAACAGATAAGCAGGCAGGCAGGCAGGCAGGCAGACAGACAGACAGGCAGGCAGGCAGGCAGGCAGACAGGGAGATATGCAGACTGACAAAGAGACAGGCAGAGACAGAGATATTAAATCTAAACTCATATCAAGTGCTGTCAGCCTGTGCAAGGTTATCATTATGCGCCTTTCATGTGCTTTATTATGCCCATATCATGTGTGTTATTGTGCCCATTTCATGTGTGTCGCTATGTCCATTTTATGTGCATCATTCTGCCCATTTCTTGTGTGTTTTTGTGCCCATTCCATGCGTGTTGTTATG
>CM054152.1:49633339-49638339 GCA_028751875.1 Rapana venosa
AATTTTTGGGAAAGAATTTTAGAGGCGGATCCTGCCCTGATGCAAAAAGGGGAACAAAAAATACCAACCACTCCACATACGCGTGGAAGAGAGAGCAGTTCCCAGAAATCAAAAGACACACTTCCCGATCTTACCAAAAGGAACACAGTCAGTGCATGTGAGAAAAAGTACTTACGCTAGAGTACATGGAAGAGACCTCTCCAAGAGAACTCTGGACACAGGCATTCACAGATGGATCAGCAGAAAACGCTACCAGAAATGGGGGTGGTGGAGTCTTCATTATATTAAAAGATGGCACAGAAATCCTCTAATCAGTACCAACTGGAAAGTTCCAAAAAATTTCAGGGCTGAAGCAGATGCACTGATGACAGCAGCCAATACACTCTGCACCAACAGAGAGGCAATTCACCCCAAAGCTGTCATCTTCTCAGACACACTGTCTGTACTTCAGACCATTGAAATCTCACAGAGCAAGGATATTAATGCCCTTGCTATTTTCAGAATCTAATGATAGCAGACCCAGTCCAATGACTTGTTATTTTACTGGGCTTCCAGCAGCCCTGTACCCGATTTTCTGTACTGTCTCTGTCCCTGTGCATGTGCAACAATGAAGAGGGTAGGTTTCCAGTACAAGGTAGAGAAAAAAGTGTGTGTGTGTGTGTGTGTGTGCGCGCGTACGTGTGTGTGTGTGTGTGTGTGTGTGTAGCGCGCGCGCTCGTGGTGCGTGTGTGTATGCATGTGTGTGTATGGGTGTGTGAATGATTATGTTATTCTCTTGTTTCGAGGATGATGAAATAAGCGATCGTGTGTGTGTGGTTATTTTAACTTGAGTATGTATGTATGTATTCTTTTTCTCTTTAAACGAAACTTTTGTACTTGACGACCAGTGCCAGAACATCAGCTCAAATGGAAGGAATGGATACATTCCTGCAAACTGCGAGAGCTCTGAAGCTATTTATAGAATCCACTGGCGGCAGACCCAATCCAATAACTGCTATTTTACTGGGCAGCCAACAACCCTGTACCCCTTTACTGAACTATCTCCTTTCCTGTGCATGTGTAAAGATGAAGATGATATTATTTCATGTAGACAAAAAAGTGTGTGTGTGTTTTCAATTTTACGTCTGTTGTGTGTGTATGTGAGTGTGTGTGTGTGTGTGGGGGGGGGGGGGGGGGTGTGTGCATGTTTTTTTTTGTTTTTGTTTATGTGTGTGTGTTATTTTTTATCTTTAATTATTTTTTATTATTCTTTTATTTCGAGGATGATGGAATAAGCACTCATGTGCTTTTTTCATCCAGTCCACATGTGTATGCAGTTTTGTAAATTTTGTCATCTGTCCCCACCGGCACACTCTTCTGAATAAAGCGGAACGGGTTTTAACGTGTGCGCAAGATGTTCTGCGTGTGTTCGCACACTGGACCTCAGTTTATAGTCTCTTCTGAATTACTTTTAGGGATAGTGGAGTTGCCAACGATGTTAACTCCAGAAGAAAAGTCCTCTTGAAAGAGATTCAAACCCTTCAGCAGATCATGAGTGTAATGGTTATCACTCTAACCACCAATGTGTGTGTGTGTGTGTGTTTAATGTTAATGTCTGTTCACTTAAAGTGAAATTAGGACGTTGATGCGGAAGGGGGGGGGCAGCCATAAGAGATAAGGGCTTTAAGTAGAAAGATCCCGTGTTAGTTGGAATTCACATTAAAAGACTATTCCACTAATGTTAACTCCAGAAGAAAAATCCTCTTGAATGAGATTCAAACCCATCAGTAGATCATGAGTGTAGTAAAGTAAAGTAGTAGTAAGTAATAGTTAAGACTATTCAAAACTATATAAAAAAAAAAGTATGTAGCAAAACACATGGCAAAGAAATACAAAAATTAAGAAAAAACGCAGAAAAATTGAAAAATACTCTTAAGTTGGAAAACAAAAAATTTGTGAACACTTGTAAAGGCAGTGTGAAACAAGAAAAATTTATAGATTCCGACGATAATATTTACAAAAAATAAAATTTATCTGGGGATTACAAACAAAAAACCAAGGCTATCTCACATAATAACTCTGGGATTGGTTGAAAACTTCTGCAGAGAACTTATATTGAAATGAGGTAAAAAAAAAACGTTTTTTTAAACCTTGTCATTGATACAGAACATGAACATTGGAAAATTCTTTACTGCATATACATTGTCTATTTTTGGCAAATTTTGGCTCGAAGGCATTTAATTTCAATCTAAAGATTAGAGAAACAATTTTTCCCTAGTACAGGAAATTTTCGAAAGCCGTATGAGTACAAGAATGTCTCAATATCAAACTGACAAGTATGTGGGATAACCAGCCTCTTCCCGTTTTCTTTTTTATTTTTCCAGCAACATTTGAGCAAATCATAACCTTTGAAGGAAAGAGGAATATCTAAAACATTTTGAATAGTTCATGTTTTGCTGCCTTTTTGGCACCTTGTCACTTTTTTTAAATGAATACATAGCGAGATGGACCCAGCAGAAATTTAACATTCGAACCCCTCAAATTAGAAAATTTTACCACAGATTTTTTTCAGTATAAGTTCTGCCTATCAGTCGATGAAGATTATGGAGATGAAATTTTGCAGATTTAGAATAACACAGACATATCTGCTAAACAGTATTGGGGAAATCAAGAGAAGTCAAAGCCATCAAATGCATTTAAGTTTAGCAGTAAAGTGGAAGATTTTTGCCGTTGTGATAGGACTTTCAATCTTTAAAGCTGAAATGTTTAAATGCTGCCCTTGCTTCCTTTTTTTTAAAGAAGGGATTCGTCAGTGTATATCTTAAGATGAGAAGGATATGTACCTTCTAGGTGACTTTTTTTATAAGAGCCAAGAATAAGCCCATTTTTCTCTTTGTTTAAAGAGGATGGTTAAATTTTAAAAATCTGTTTTTTTGAAGTTTCCATTTTGGACAAGGTGTTAAAAGAGGTGTGGATTTTTCCAGTCTTTAGGATTGATACTTGACTTTTGAGGAGATCGGAATTTGTACGTACTAACAGTGACAAGAGAAGAGATATTTTTAGCTCTATTGGGAAATCAAAGTCGGATCTAATTGAAATTTCCCGTTTGCAATGTTGTTTTCAACTGTTGAACTTTTTAAAGATATACTTTAAAACAGCTAAGTTACGTTAATCCTTAGAGGTAGTACTCCAATTTTCTGTATGTTCCTAAAGAAGATGCATGAAACGGAACCCCCAAAGCAATTCGGGAGTTTACAATTTTAAGCTTTGAATTTTGTTCAATAGATTTTTGGGGGCACTAAATAAAAATTCTTGACCATATGTTAGTTTAGAACGAACAGCGATAATGATAAATGCTTTAGTACTAATGAATCTTGTGCCATATTTGCCTACTAATTGCTTTAATACATTCGACTTCTTTTGCCTTGTTCAAAGCATATTCGATGTGACAATGCCATGTTAATTTTGAAGTAAGTTATGATACCAAGAAATGTTACCATTGGCTTCTAATCCAGAACTTTTTCACCAATTTTAAAAAACAGGAATTTAGGAGAATCAGCACCATTGTTTAAAAGCACAACCTGTGTCTTTTCTGTACAAAGACCTAACCCATTTTTCACCATATACTTGTAAATTTTGTCCAACTCAAGCTTACATAGCTTTCTAACGTAATTCAAATGTCTTTAAGATGTTACCTTTTTCATTGTTACCCTTTTCCACATACAAATATCATCAGCATATTGGACAAGAACAACATTATCAGACAAAGATTCAGGGATATCATGAAGTAAAATATTAAATAATAGGGCGCAATCACAGAGCCCTGAGGTATACCCATTTGTGGAAATATAAGTATGCAGTAAGTATCTCCAACCTTTGCCAGGATGCTTCTTCCTGTGATAAAATTTCTAAAATAAGAATAGATGAAACCTGACAATCCAATACATTTTGATTTATATAAAATCTAGCATGCCAAACTTGGCCATAAGCTTTGTTTATGTTTAAAGAACGTGGCAAGAATACTTTGTCTTTGTGCAAACTGATGTTTTATTTGGGTAGCAGCTTAACTATATGTCTATGGGGTTTATCTTCCTTTTCGAAATCCTGCTTGATTAACTGGGACAATTTTATTTTCTCACAATAATACACTAGTCTATTTTTAATGACTTTTTCCATATGTTTTCCAGTGTGTAATGTAAGTGCAACAGGTCTACATATTTTTGCATCACTTTTCAATTGTCCTTGTTTTAGTAGGGAAATAATAATAGACTGCTTCCAAATCAGAGGTATCTTACATTCTATCAAGCACTGCTGAAATAATAGGTGTAGTAAAAGAACCCCTAAATGTTTCAGAATTTGATTTGAAATAGCATCTATTCCTACTGATGTGTTCCTATTAAGAGATTGAATAACATCCATAACTTCTCTTAAAGTTATTGGTGTGTTTATGAATAATGTATTATCTGGTAATGGATCTTTATAAATATCTTTTTTTGTTTCTTCCTTTCTGAAGGTAACTTCTGACTGTGAAAGACATGTATTACTCATAGTATTAGCAAACATATCAATGGAAGCTTCAACCTTGTCTGCATCAGATGGGAACTCTTTTATCTTTAACTGCAATTGGGCGTGTGTGTGTGTGTGTGTGTGTGCGTGCGCGCGTGCGTGCGTGTGTCAATGCATGCATGCATGTAGGTGCATGTGTGTGCATGTGTGTGTGTTTGTTCGCGCGTGTACGTGCCTGCATGTGTGGTGGAAGACAGATAATGATACTATGTACTTGACGACCAGTGCCAGAACATCAGCTCAAATGGAAGGAATGGATACATTCCTGCAAACTGCGAGAGCTCTGAAGCTATTTATAGAATCCACTGGCGGCAGACCCAATCCAATAACTGTTATTTTACTGGGCAGCCAACAGCCCTGTACCCCTTTACTGAACTGTCTCCTTTCCTGTGCATGTGTAAAGATGAAGGTGAGATGTTTCTAGTACAACCTAGAGAAAGAATGTGTGTGGGGGG
>CM054152.1:49645839-49656163 GCA_028751875.1 Rapana venosa
GATGAAGCACGTTTTGAAAGATATAACCTTGATATTAAGAAACGTTTGGCAACATTCACATATCTTTTGACCTGAGTTCTTGGGGACCGTGCAGTGAGGTTCACTGCCAGGTAAAAAAAGCAACGATAGATAGCAATGTCAGTGGAGTAGCATTGCAAAATAGCATCAAACAATTTAAAGAGAAAAAAATATATATATTATATATATATAAAACCAAGCACACACATTTTAGACCGTGCTGAGAGAGAGAGACAGACAGATAGACAGAGACAGAGTGAAGGACACAGAGAGACAAAAATGCAGAGACAGAGAGAGACAGACACAGAGACAGAGATGCAAAAACTTTCTTCAAAAGAAATGCAGTAAAAAAGTCCAGCAATATAAAAACATCCCAAACTTTTCTTGAAAGAGCTCTGCCCAAAATGTCCAAACGAAGAAGATGGGCAGATAAATCCATGATCCAGCTGAGCCCTTGCTGTTACGACATGTATATAAGGATCTCGTGAAAACGCTATACACATCACACTCAGCACACTCCCATCAAACACTTGCTCTTCCTCTTCACTCACAGCACGAAGTTTGTTTGGTGTTTTTCTAGATAAAATCATCATGATATACAAACTTCCTGACGAAAAAATACTTGAAATACAAACGTAAATGCAGACGCACAAAAATTGTGTACGAATGGACCAAACCAACGAACAGTTGAACAAATATTGATTTGGATAAATATAGTTACCAAGTAATCCACAAATGTTAATCACTCACTCACTCACTCACTCAATCAATCAGTCAGTCAACCATCAATCAGTCAAACGATTCAAACAATCAATCAATCGATCAAACCCATAGCTTGATAGATAAATGCTCCAGAAAATGAATGAAGCCAAGCTATCATAACTGTAAAAACATGCATCATACACACACGCACGCACACACACACACACACACACGCACACACACACACACGCACACACACACGCACACACACAACAACACACACACACGCACACACACACACCACACACACGCACACACACAAACACACGCGCACACACACACACGCGCACACACACGTACACACATACACACACACACGCACACACACAGACATACACAATATTGGCACATGCCCAGAGAGATAGAGAGAGAAAGAGAGACAGAGACAAACAGACAGAACAGACAGAGATGGACAGACACACACGCATACACACACACGTACGCGCGCGCGCGCACGCACACACACACACACGCGCTCGCGCACGGAAGTGTAGGCCATTGTTTGCCGGTGGGAACGGATGACAACATTTACAAAACTGCTTACACATGGGGACTATATGAAAAAAGCACATGAGTTCTTATTCCATTATCCTCGAAATAAAAGAATACATACATACATACATACATACATACATACATACATACATACTAAATACATACATACATAAATACATACATACATAAATACATACATACATACATACATACATACAACATACATAAACACACAATTCATCAACAAAGAGACACACGGACAGAGAGAGAGAGAGAGGGGGGGGGATGAAGAGAGAGAGGGAGGGGGTGGCAGACAGACAGACAAACATAGACAGACAGACAGACAGAGAGAAAGAGATTAAGGGACCATATTAGGAGCAAAAGGCTATCAGTATCTTGCCCTCAAGTGGTAAAAGCACAGATCAAACCTTACCCTGTCCACCACTTCCCTGTTTGTGTGCACAGACAGAGACAGAGAGAGAGAGAGAGAGAGAGAGAGTAGAGAGAGAGAGAGAGAGAGGGAGAGACATAGACAGACAGAGAGAAACAGACAGACAGAGACAGAGACGGATACAGAGAGCGAGAACAGAGAGGGAGACAAGAGAGAGAGAGAGAGAGAGAGAGAGAGAGACGAGAGAGAGAGAGAGAGAGAGAGAGAGAGAGAGAGAGAGACAAACAGGCAGACAGAGATCAAATCAATTCAACTGAAAAATCAGTTAATTTATTTCAAGGGTAATGCATAAGGTCTCGTGTGCTCTTTTGCACCTAGTCCCCGCCATTATCAGGCATAGCATCATAATAGAAGACAAAAGCTGCTAAAAACAACAACAGCAACAAGATAAGACACAAAAACAAAGAAATGATGTGACAAAAACGAGGTGATCCCCCTTTATCTGGTTTGTTCAGATCACTGCACTGTTTCGGGAGGAGGGGGGGGGGTGAATGAGGGGAGAGACAGAGAGGGAGAGAGACAGACAGGCATACAGGCAGGCAGGCAGACAGCCAGGCTTACTTTACTTACTTTACTTTTGTCTTCGGCTTATACTCGAAGGCGTCGCGGGGAGATATAGCTGTCTGTCGGCACCGAGACGTGTAGCCTGGAGGAGGGACATGCCGTGGGCTTTTAGGGTGTCGGCCACGGAATCACTCCATCTTCTTCTTGGTCGTCCTTTGGCTTTCCATCCTGAGTACCGGGTGTTGTAGGCCCGAAGAGCTGGCTGGTTGTGAGGCATCCGTGTCAGGTGTCCGAACCACTTGATCCTCTGCTGGTCGATGTGTTGTAGGACTGGTGTTGCACCTACCATGTCTCTGATGACTTCGTTTTGATTTTGTCTCTTCGGGTCTTGTTGACAGCTCTTCTTAGGCATTTCATTTCACACGTGACTAGTTTACGTCTGAGGGCCTTTGTGAGGGCCATGTCTGACACTGGTACGTGAGCGTTGGCAGGAAATGGTGTTAAATCAGTTTTGCCTTTGTGTCCATTGGGATGCTGGGATGTTTCGGGGTGAGGGGCGAGCTGGTGGCTGACCGCATTAGCCTTCTGACATCTTGTTTCATTTTCACGGTCTATATCTTCCGTTCTCTGCAAATACACTGCCCAGATATTTAAATTCGCTGACTTGATTTAACTGGTATCCATTGATATTGATGTACAGAGTGTGTGGTCTCCTGCTGACTGTCATGACCTCGGTCTTACTGACACTGCTTTTCATGTCATAGGCATGGCAGGTGCTGTTGAGTTTGATCTGTGTGCTCCTAGAGTTGTGCTTTCTTGCTATGTATATTGCCTGGTCATCAGCAAACATGAGTTCGTTGAGTGCCTCAGGATCTAGTTGGCCTCCTTTGCAATCTGGTCCATGTAAATGACAAAGAGCAGAGGGGAGAGGCAACAGCCCTGTCTCACCCCGGATGTAACTGGGAACCAGTCAGAGTTCCACTGGTCGTGCGGACTGCGCTCTTGCTGTTGGCATAGATAGCTCGGATGTTGTCCAGCAGCTGCCCTTCACGCCATACTGCTCTAGGACCTTCCACAGCTTGTCTCTGTTTACTTCGGTCAAAAGCCTTCTCTTGATCTACAAAGATAAGGTGGAGATCTCGGTTGTATTCGATTCGCCTTCTCATACAGCTGTCTGAGAGCAAAGATTGCATCTGTGCACCCTCTTCCTTTCCTGAATCCAAACTGAGCATCACTAAGAAGATGTTCTGTTTTGGTTCTACTGCGCTGGTCTAGGATCTTTGCATACATTTTCCCTACATGGCTGAGGAGTGATATACCTCTGTAGTTACTGCAGTCTTTCTTGCTGCCCTTCTTCTTCCAAATTGGCACTTCTATTGCATTCTGACAGTCCTCTGGTACTTTCCTCTCCTCCCAAGCTTTTTTGAAGATGGTGGTGAGCCACATTATACCTGTTTCCCCACATGCATGGATGGCTTCAGTTGTTATGCCATCGTCACCTGCTGCTTTCCCTTTAGGGCTGGTCTTCACTGCCCTTCTGACTTCACTTCCAAGATGGTAGGTTCTGAGTGGTCTGGGTAGTTTGGGGTGTACTGGAACTGGGTGTTCTGTGCCTGTTGTCCTGCAGGGTTGAGCAGCCAGGAAGACAGGCATAAAAATAGGCTCAGACAAATAGACAAAGCGAACGAAGAAGAAGAAGAAGAAAAGAAGAAGAAGAAGAACAAGAAAAAATGATGATGATGATGAGGAGGAGGAGGAGGAGGAGGATGATGGTGATGACGACGACGATGATGATGACGATGATGATGATGATGATGAAGGAGGAGGTGGAGGGAAAGGAGGAAGGCTGGGAGGAAGAAGACGAGGAGGGAGAGAAATAAAAGGAGAAGAAATCACAAGAGTATAAGAAAAATAAAGACATAAAAAACAAGAAGAATTAGGAGGGGAGAGAGAGAGAGAGAGAGAAGAGAGAGAGAGAGAGAGAAGAGAGAGAGAGAGAGAGAGAGAGAGAACACTGGATACTGAAGCCTGAAAGTAGTTTATTGCCATTAACAATAATCTTTTTGGCAAGGAACACAGTATGAACACACTTTAAACAATATGCTTTTTGCAACAAGGAAATAATGACAGCCGAAAGAGGAAAAGGAATCTCCAATAACTACATTCAACCGAATGCATTGATGTTATCACGCATGAATTGTTATCACCTGCTTTTCCACACACGCACACACACACACACACACACACACACCAGTGTCATGTTCCCCGCAAATCAGCAACAGTGTGGGACAAATTGACCACCCGACCCTCTCATTCAAAAAAGGCAATTTAGCCAACGGAGCTGGTATTCCACATTAATATGGAAAACAAAATAGTGTTACATTGAAAAGGTATATCAGGTTAACTGCAGTTTTCTTTCTTCTGCTGTCCCAAGCAAGGGAGATCAATTTTGCAAGTGATTTTAGACATTCTTCATCTTCGATCAAGAGAATGCTAATAATATCTCTAATTCTTAAGATTTCTTCATTAAATATGAGGCAATTCTGACGGATGTCACCGTACGAATTACAATCAAACAAAAAATGCATTTCATCTTCAGTCTGCGCGCCACGCATGGGGCATGGAGACTGTGCAGATTTGTCAGTGGAAAACCATGTTTTGCAGGCATTTAGGCCTAAAGTTCTTTATCTGAATCGACAAGATTACTCCTATGTCATTTCTGTGTTACGACTGTAGCATACTTTTCTGTTCGAAAAAACACTTTATAAGGAGATGAGAGAGAGAGAGAGAAAGGGGAGAGAGAGAGAGGAGAGAGAGGGGGAGAGAGGAGAGAGAGAGAGAGAGAGAGAGAGAGAGAGAGAGAGAAAGAGAGACAGACAGACACACACACACACACAGGAAGACATAGAAATAGAGAGAGTGACAGACAGACAGACAGAAAGACAAACACACATGGAAGCAGACAGAAAAGAGAGAGAGGGGAAAGGAGAACGAGAGGAAGGGGAGAGAGGGAGGAAGGTGAGAGGGAGAGAGAGAGAGAGGCAAACAGACAGGCAGACATAGAAAGAGAGAGTGACAGGGCAGATAGATAACAAACATGGAAGGAGACAAAGAAAAATAGATATAAACATAGAGAAGAGAGAGAGGAGAGAGAGAGAGAGAGAAGAGAGAGAGAGAGAGAGAGAGGAGAGAGAGAGAGAGAGAGAGAGAGAGAGAGAGGAGAGAAAAGAGATGTCTGCAAATCAGAGAGCATTACAACGACCGTTATTTCTTGATCAATAGAAAATGTCCATGGGCAATGTCAACGGACAAAGACAGTGGACGATGTTGGCTCTATTAGAGCCTAACCAGTGAGGAGGTTTCTGTTCTTCTTCAGCTGAAATTAGCCACTCATGTGTTCAGAATTTCATTGATGTCTTTGCGCATCCTTTTGGATCCATCATGGAGTGAATGAATGAATGAATGAATGAATGAAGAAAAAGAAGGAATGAAGGAAGGAAGGAACGAACGAAAGAACGAATGAATGAATGAATGAATGAATGAAGAAAAGAAGGAAGGAACGAAGGAAGGAACGAACGAAAGAATGAATGAATGAATGAATGAATGAATGAATGAATGAAGGGAAGAAAAGAAGGAAGGAACGAAGGAACGAACGAACGAAAGAACGAATGAATGAATGAAGGAAGGAAGGAAGGAAGGAAGGAACGAACGAACGAAAGAACGAACGAATGAAAGAACGAACGAATGAACGAATGAATGAAGGAAGGAAGGGAAAAGAAACGAACGAAGGAACGAACGGACGAAAGAACGAATGAATGAATGAATGAATAAATGAATAAATGAAGGAATGAAGAAACAAACGAACAAAAAAACGAAGAAACGAATGAATTGAAGGGGAAAAAGGGAAAGGAAGGAAGGAAGGAATAAAAAAATTTAAAGGAAGGAAGGAACGAACGAACGAACGAAGGAACGAACGGACGAACAAACGAACAAACGAACGAATGAACAAATGAATGAATGAATGAATGAATGAATGAATGAATGAATGAATGAATGAATGATCTATTAAGCACATAGAATCTTAGAGGTAACGCGTCTACCTAGAAAGCGAAAATTCCGGGTTTCAAGTGTGTGGTCGTTCGATCCCCGTTTGTGCACGGAACTTTACCCTAACCACTGGACCGTGAGTGGTGGTCTGAGTGTTAGTCTTTCGAATGAGACAATAAACCGTGTGTGCAATACTCATTTAGTGCATGTAAAGAACCCACGGCAACAGGCAAGTTGTCCTTAGCAAAATTCTGTAGAAAAAGCCACTGCGATAGAAAGCCAAATACATATTATACAGACATTTTTTTTTTAAATATAGGTGGTGGCGCTCTTGTGGCGACGCGCTCTCCCCGGGGAGTGTAGCCTGAATTTTAAGCAAAGAAAATTACAAGACGTGTGTACAGCACTGGAAGAGAACAAACGTTAACCGTATTTTGATAAGATTCTGCATATTTCTAGTTTCCTGTTGTATGACAGCCTTGGTAGATCAACGGATAGCTCTTCCATGTATGTGAATGCACAGCCAAAACTAACAAGATAAAGGTAAAGGTGTTCCCATAACATATATGGTCCTAGAGAAGCGAGGTGTCATAGACCTCAGCTTCTCTAAGGGCCAGCATATTGAAAACGGCGCCCATCTCCTCTCCCTCGCTGCTTTACCTTCCCTGACGCTTAAGAGGCCAGGTAGCCATTTACAGCTGGGGGACTATACTGAAGTCAAGGTGTGCAAACGGTCACCCATCCACATGGTAACCACGCTCGATGCTGCTTAACCTTAGCTGGGGGGAAAGCGAGTGCTCTGACTACTGGGCTATCCCGCCTACATGGGTGGTGACTACTGTCATAGAACGGAAAGTTCTCGGGTGAGGGAAAAAGTCATGATTTGGATCACTAAGACTGCTTCAAACGCCAGGATGAACAGATGTCATATTTGCGCATTTCCTTGATTTTAACCTGCCTCTGCTATTCGCTTCGTTTCCTGCTTTGAGAATTCTTTCGAAAAATCGATTTGGTGATGATGATAAAAGTTGCTAATAATAAGTGTGTGCTCGCTGTCGCT
Organism: Rapana venosa; assembly: GCA_028751875.1. Lineage (NCBI taxonomy): Eukaryota > Metazoa > Mollusca > Gastropoda > Neogastropoda > Muricidae > Rapana > Rapana venosa. Next base: position 49,653,177 of record CM054152.1, read on the forward strand.
GCTGGCTGTCTCTGTCTGTCTGCCTGTATGTCTGTCTCTGTCTCTGACTCTGTCTCTGTCTCTGTATCTGTTTTTTTGTGTGTCTTTGTTGTGTGTGTGTGTTGTGTGTGTGTGTGTTGGGGTGTGTGTGTGTGTGTGTGTGTGTGTGTTGTGTGGTGTGTTTGTCTTTTCTCTCATACACGAATTGTGCGATACTCTACCTGTTTCCTTCCTTCCGTGGCATACACTTCGCCTACGCTGAAAACGTAGAATTTATACAGCCTCCTTAAGAAGGCCATTCCTATTTGTCTACTTGTGCCTTGTACATGGGATTTTGTGTAAGGGTAAGAGATTAAAGATGTCCATATGATTACATGGTTTCACTTACATAATTGTTATTGTACCGCATTATATTATATCGTAGTGTTATGTGGTTGGATTTCATTGTTATGTGCTGTATTGCACTACATGGTCTTGTCTGTGGAGATAATGACAATTTTACCATACGAATCATTCGTCTAGCATGGTATAATGACCCAGATGGATGTCTCTGGTTTTGTTTACTAAGGAATGTCTCCTTTTTTGTCGGCAACCAGGCTGACACTTCGCGGTGATGTGTGCTAGCAATGTAACACAGTTTGCTGACAGTTGAACGACAATCCTCCCATTGTAGGGGCACACTGCACACGGACCTGTTTGTGGAGTTGCGCATGGAAAGGGGAAGGGAGGGAGGAAGAAGACTGACACTGGTTCCTTTCTTTAGGGCATACAAAATGTTAGAGTGTGAAATAATCCCTCTTGAGACACAGACTCTAGGGTTCATTGCACTTTACTGTAAGTGGAAAACAGGTAGGAAGGAAGAAGCGAAGGAAAGAAGGAATGCAGTAAAGAAGGAATGCAGTGTGTCGAATCATATCTTCTTCTTCTTCTTCTTCTTCTCCTCCTCCTCCTCCTCTTTCTTCTCCTCCTCCTCATTCTTCTTCTTCTTCTTCGCAATTCTTCGCAATTCTTCTTCTTATTCGCAATTCTTCTTATTCGCAATTCTTCTTCTTTCTTCTTCTTCTTCTTATCTTTTCTTCTTTCTTCTTCTTCTTCTTCTTCTTCTTCTTCTTCTTCTTCTTCTTCCTCTTCTTCTTCTTCGCAATTCTTCTTCTTCTTCTTCGCAATTCTTCTTCTTCTTCGCAATCCTTCTTCTTTCCAATTCTTCTTCTTCGCAATTCTTCTTCTTCTTTTTCTTCGTCGTCGTCGTCGTCGAACGCTTAGATAGCAACTATTGTTGTCTGTCATATAAACGAAAATTCGCCACGCTGCAAGTCAGGCCAAGCACAGCTGACATCAGCCTGGGAGAGAATTATTGTCTCTTAAGTCTTTCGAGATGAAAAAAAGGCTGCAGAATGGAGCAAGAACGCGTAAAATAGACACGAAGGAGATGACAGGAAGAAAAGGAACAAGGTAGAAACAAATAGAGTGATGTTCCCACATATTTATTATAGTTTGAAACGTATTCAAGTTTTTGATAATGGATACTAGTATTCTCATTAGTGTGTCCCGTTTTATGAAATCTATTAAAAGGGTTTTAGGTTTTTTTTAAACGTTTAGGTCCATATTTTATACACCTGATCACACCACTGGAACAAACTCGCTGAAAGTTGGGACTAGATTAAAAAAAAAGATAAAACAGCACTGTCGTCCACAAATTTCACAAGAAACGAATTTCCATAGCTGCTTCTGCAATCAACTGTGCATAGAATGTACAGAAGCGGTGAGAGAACGCGACCCTGTGGAGAACCAGTATAAGTAAATCTAATCAATAAAGATGTTTTGTTGGCAAAAGCACGATGTGGTCTGTTGGCTAGAACTTCAATCAGCCAATTGAAAAGCAAATTGTTTTGTCAAATTTTGAAAGTATTTTGTTAGAAAGAACACGAGGCTGCATTGTATTGGAAGCTGAACTAAAGTCAACAAAAAGTCTGGCATGAGTGTCACGGGTTTCCAAGAAAGAAAAAGAACGAAAGAAAGAAAAAAATGAATGAATGAATGAATGAATGAATGAATGGGTGGATGAATAGATGAATGAATGAATGAATGAAGAAAGGAAAGAAGGAAGGAATGGGTTTTTTTTATCAGGCTTTTGTTTCTATTTATGAAAGAGAATGACAGAGAGACAAAGAGACAGAAAGTCATAAAGCAGAGAGACAGAAAAGGACAGGAACAGAGATATAGATCAAAGGTGGACATTTTGTGTTGTAAATGACGTTCATACTGATTTTTAAGAGCTACTATTTGATAACTTCATATGACTTTCTTCTTCACCATTTGCCTGTCAAATGGTCAGTCAGTCAGTCAGTGAAAAATGTCCCCTCTCTCTCTCTCTCTCTCTCTCTCTCTCTCTCTCTCTCTCTCTCTCTCCTCTTTTCTCCTCTCTCTCTCTCTCTCTTCTCTCTCTCTCTCTCTCTCTCTCTATCTATCTTCTCTTCTCTTCTCTTCTCTCTCAGAGTTTTAGAGTTCTCTCTCTCTCTCTCTCTCTCTCTCTCTCTCGCTCTCTCTCTCTATTCTGAAGTACAGACAAATATAATGATATAATTCCAAGCACAATCAACGATTACTTTGTAAATGCAGCTGATAATTTATTATTAAATAATGACTGGGAAAAAATGACTTAGAAATGTTAAAAAAATATTGTTCTGCAAAAAATATTGACTGTAAAGTGAATATTCCTTTTATATCAGTACCAGAAGTTAATGCGGCTCTGCTGTCTCTAAAACATTCAAAAACAAAAGATTTGGAGCAATTAGATGGAAATATACTCAAACTTGCAGCCCCTGTTAAAACAGATACACTGACTTATATTTATAACCTTTGCATTAACAAGAACTATGTTCCATTATGTTACAATCAAGCAAGGGTAATTCCAATGTTCCAAAAAGGAGACCGTACAAACCCATCCAATTATAGGCCTATATCAATTTGTTCTTTTTGTTCAAACCTTCAAACTTTAAAACCTTTGT
>CM054152.1:49656663-49661663 GCA_028751875.1 Rapana venosa
TAAATATGAAAACATATACACACTCATATGGCTTGCTGTTAGTGGTGATGGTTGATCAATATTACTGTGATTGTTAATGGTTTTATCTTGATTTAATACTTTGGTTAGTTGTAGGTTATTTCCGCTTTTCTGTTGATGTTGCTGTTGTTGTAGTTTGTTTTCTTGTTAGTTTTTTCCCAGAACTCTTATATGTTTGTTCGTCCCCCTCCCTCCATCCCTCCTTCCTCCTTGATGCTTTTACCCCGTGTGTTTCCTTCACTTTTATTATCACTATAACTTCTTTTTTTTTTGGGGGGGGGGGGGGTTGCTGTGTGAGAGAGAGACAAAGACAATAATTTATTCAAGAAAAGGCCATGGCCTCATCTGAAAGGGTATACATCATTGGTAAGGGTTTATTTATTTATTTATTTATTTATTTATTTATACCACTTTAAGTCACGAGATTTCTCTGCGTGAAATTCGGGCTGCTCTCCCCGGGGAGAGCACGTCGCCACAAGAGCAGCGCCACCCCTTTTTTTCTCTTTTTTTTTTTTTTTTTTTTGGTCTGCAACTGTATTTCTTTCCCTATCAGAGTGGCTTTTTTCTAAGAATTTTGCCAGGGACAACTCCCTTGTTGCCGTGGGTTCTTTTTCGTGCGCTGCATAATTTTCTGTAACACACGGGACCTCGGTTTATCGTCTCATCCGAAAGACTAGCGCCCAGACCACCACTCATGGTCTAATGGATGGGGGAAAAGTTTCGGGCCCAGACGGGATACGAACCCGGACTTTTCGCTTTCTAGACAGGCGCGTTACCTCTAGACCACCGATCCACTTTGTACATTCCACACCTCCAACACATACATAACATTTTTGCAATGTAAAGGTAAATCATGACATCATCGTTTCTCTTGTTTTGAAAGACTTATATGCAGATATATAGCAACATTTCGTATAATATTTTCATTGGTGGAGGACAAAAGTAAGACTAACCGAAACAGTGCAGGTCTCTTATAAAACTTAGAAGGAATGTATTTTGTTCTTAAATCTTCCAGTGCTGGGCAACAGAAAACACAATGTACCTCATCTTCTCTATTCAGTTTACACAAGGGACACATCGTATTTTGTCATAATTTTTATATATTAGATCATACATCATTATATCGGTGACCCAAAACGAGAGAGACAGAGAGAGACAGAGAGAGAGAGAGCACGCGTCAGAGAGAGAGAGACAGAGAGAGAGTGAGCCAAACTTCAGACGCAGAGACAGTTATACAGATGGACACAGAGAGCAGAGAAAAACGAAGTAGATACAGCATACGCATTTCCAGTAATTTGATAACTATGGCCCATGTTTTAGCCCTACTGGCTGGACTGTCTAGTACTAATGACCACTCAGCCTAGTGAAGGTGGATCGGTGGTCTAGAGGTAAGCTCCTGTCCTGAAAGCGAAAAGTCCGGGTCGGGAGTGTGCGGTGGTTCGAATCCCGTTTGGACGCGAGACTTTTCCCTCATCCATTAGACCATGAGTGGGGGTCTGGGCGCTAGTCTTTCGGATGAGACGACAAACCGAGGTCCCGTGTGTTACACATAACTATTTAGCGCACGTAAAAGAACCCACAGCAAGAGCGTTGTCCCTGGCAAAATTCTGTAGAAAAAAAGCCACTCTGATAAGGGAAACAAACACACTTGCAAACAGGAATAAAGAACAAAAGGTGGCGCTGCTCTTGTGGCGACGCGCTCTCCTCTGGGAGAGCAGCTCGAATTTCACGCAGAGAAATCTGCTGTGACTTAAAGTGATATAAAATAAATAAATTAAAAAAATATGAAAATAGTGGTAGCAATGTGTGCTTTGCACTTCGAAATCTTCATGTCCTTGTCTTCTTGTTCTTGTTGTTGTTGTTGTTGTTGTTGTTGTTGTGTGGTGGTGGTGGTGGTGGTGGTGGTGATGGTGGTGTTGGTGTTGATGTTGGTTCGACGTTCCCTATCTTAACACCCTTGCATCAATATTGTGTACTATGTATTGTTAGACATGACAATTACTGTGAGACTTGAATTGCTTACCAGATTTGAAGTGTGCACGTGTTGGTTATTTCTAAGCACATCCCATATAGGCAGCTATAATTTGTAATCCGAGCACATTTTTTTTCCTTTAATGGAGGACACTCGCTTTCCTCAAGCAAACGATAAATAGGATTGGGCGTGGTTACCAAGTGGATAGATAACCATCTGTGCGCCTTGGCGTCCGTGGTTACCATGTTTATAGATAACCATCTGTGCGCCTTGGCGTCAGTACAATCCCCTAGTTCAATCAACTGTGAATCGGTACATGCCCTCTTAAGGGTCAGGGAAGGTAAAGCAGCGAGGGAGAGGAGATGGACACCGTCCTGAAAATGCTGGCCCCTGAAGAAACTGAGGTCTCTGATGCCTCACTCCACTACGACCACATAGGTTTTGGGACACTTTTACCTTTTACCATTTCGTTCTGCTAAAAACCTGTCATGGATGAAGACAGTCTCAAAGTAACAGCCTAAAGCAAAAAGAAAACAAAATAAACAAAGAATGACTGTAGACTTTGATAAGATATTCTCATGGATGAATGACAAAGCATTTGGCTTGGATTAGAGATAGAATTTGAAAAGATATAGTCAGGAGATAAGTGAACCATTAGATACAGATTTAATGAAAACAAACAAATCGAATCCTTTGCTCCTCCCCGTGGGGATGCCGGGATCCTGTCAGTATAAACAGCATCCCCACCTTCTGGAAATTCTGTGCTAGAAATGTCCTCTTTTCAATCCTTCTTTGTTTGAACCTTGTTCCTTTTCTTCCTGTCACCTCTTTCTCGTCTATGTTCTGCCTTTTTGGTCCATGCTCCTGCCTTTTTTCCAAAAAGATTTTTTTTTTAAATGCTCTCCCATACAAAAGTCGGATGTGCTGGGCCTGCCTTGTCAGGCGCTGTACGCAGTGCAACGTATTTGTGCTCATATGAACGACAACAGTAGTTGCTGTCTGAGCGTTCGACCACGAAGAAAAAGAAGAACCGTTTATTCATTTCAATTTTTAACCCCCGACACTCCCCACTACTACTGCAATTTCCACTTCAAAAAACAACATCATCAACAACAACAACAACAACAGCTAAACACATACTAAACACACGCACACACACACACACACACACACACACACACACACACACACACACGCGCGCACGAACGCACACACGTAACAGTAGATTTCACGAACTCTAGCTGCTGCTGCTGCTGCTAATATTGCTATTAGAGTTGTTGCAGTTGCTCTGGTTCATGTTGGTGTGGGTTTTTTGTGATTTGTTATTTTGAGCAAGCTCTTGATTCTCAAGATCACAGAATAATCACTATAATTCACACACACACACACACACACACACACACACACACACACACACACACACACACACACACACACACACATTAACATCAGTGCTCGCGCGCGCTTGCTTACATACTGACTCAAACATACGCACACACACTTGCACACACACACACATACACCCCTACCCCCCAATCCCCCTACTACCCCCCCCCCCCCCGTTTCCTATCTGACCCATCCCCCCCACACACACATCGACCGATTCTAGTTCAAAGTCTGACCTTCTCAGTGCTCCTTCCCCTCTTGCTCACCTGGTCTTTCAAGTGACGTGCAGAGTGTGGTGGGTGTGCACAATGCTCTTCTTCCCTCCCCTGCTCCACAAACAGGCTTCTCAAGTCAATCTGGGAGGAGCTGAGGGTTTCTTGTTGTCGTCCCCCCGTCTTCCCCTGCCCGAATTAGATTTGGATGACACTCTGAATCCAGGACAGGCCTTAGGAGAGGCCGTGTGTTGAGAAGGTCAGTTTGTGGGTCTCCTACATTTTGAAATGACGTGTCTATTTGCTATATCCGCTGTAAGAGTTTATTTGTTTTTGAAGGGCCAAAGTTATGCGTTTTCTTCTTTGGGCTGTCTCATCTCGCGAGGACCGGACAGCTCAGTGGTCAGAGCACTCGCTTTCCCCCAGCCAATGTTAAGCAGCGTCGAGCGTGGTTACCAGTTGGATGGGTGACCGTTTGCGCGCCTTGGCTTCAGTACAGTTCCCCCAGTTTCCCCAGCTGTAAATGGGTACCTGCCCTCTTTATGGTCAGGGAAGGTAAACCAGCGAGGGAGAGGAGATGGGCGCCGCCCTAAATATGCTGGCCCTAGAGAAGTGAGGTCTCTGACGCCTCGCTCCCCTACGACCTTATAGGTTATGGGACTCCTTTACCTTTTTTACCTTTAGTGCTAAAATCTCCAATCTACATATAGACCTGAATACACTATTTGGAACGTGGCATGTAGTTCAAATGTCTGCAGTGTGCATACAAATCTTCAGTAGTCTTCAGTCTGGATACAAGTCTTCAGTCTGTATACAAGCCTTCAGCCTGCATACAAACATGCCCACACTATATGACACGTGACGTACAGTGTTAAAATCTTTAATCGGCATACAGCCATGCACACATTTATTGACACAACAAGAACCCAATTATGCTTTTTGTTTGTCAAAAGTTTGGTATTGGTTGTAGTTAAAAAGGGAAATGTTCAAGAAGTAGTAGTAGTAGTAGTAGTAGTAGTAGTAGTAGTAGTAGTAGTAGAAGAAATAGATAACTCCTTCGGATGAGACTATAAACCGAGGCTCCGTGTGCGATCGCTCGCAGATCATCTTATGCACACGTTAAACCGTTCGGCGTTTTGGAAGAGTAGTCCATTGTGTGCCAGTGAGAACAGATGACACAATTTACAAAACTGCATACGCACGGGGACTTGATGCAAAAAACCCACATGGCTGCTTATTCCATTATCCTCGAAATGAAAGACTACTACTACTACTACTACTACTACTACTACTACTACTACTACTTCTTCTACTTCTACTACTACTATCACTGCTGCTGCTGATGCTGCTTATACTACTACACTACTAATAACAACAACAATAACAACAATAATGACAACAATAATAATGCA
>CM054152.1:49664163-49666663 GCA_028751875.1 Rapana venosa
TTTTTTTGTGGTTTTTTTTTTTAAAAATTTTTTTTTTTTTTTTTTTTTGGGGGAAAACCCCCAAAAATTTTTTTTTTTCCCCGTGTTTTGCTTTTTTTTAAATTTGTTTTGTCCCCCAAAAAATTTTTTCCCCAAAAATTTAAAAAAAATTTTTTTAAAAAAATTTTTTTTTTGGTTTTTAAAAAAAAAAAAAAAATTTTTTTTTTTGAAAATTTTTTTTTTTTTTTTTAAAAAATTAACCCAAAAAAAAGGGGGGGGAAAAAGGAAAAAATTTTAAAAAAAGGGGGGGGGTTTTTAAAAAAAAAAAATTTTGTTTTTTAAAAAAAAAAATTTTTTTTTAAAAAAAAAAAATTTAAAAAAGGGGGGGGGGGGGGGAAGGGGGTTAAGGGGGGAAAAAAAAAAAAAAAAAGGGGGGGGAAAAAAAAAAAAAAAAATTTTTAAAAAAAAAAAAAATTTTTTAAAAAAAAAAAAAATTTTAAAAAAAAAAACCCAAAAAAAAATTTTAAACCCAATTTAAAAAAAAGGTTTGGGAAAAAAAAATTTGAAATTTTTTTTTTAAAAAAAAGAAGGAAAAAAAAGGAAAAAAAAAAAATTTTTAAAAAACCCCAAAAAAAAAACCCAAAAAAAATGAAAAAATTTTTTTCCCCCGGGGGGGGATTTAAAAAAAGGTTTTGGAAAAAAAAATTTTTTAAAAAAAAAAAGGGGGGAAAAAAAAAAACCCCTTTTTTAAAAAAAATTTTTTGGGGAAAAAAACCCCCCTTTTTTTTAAAAAAAAAAAAAAAAAAAAAAACCTTTAAAAAAAAGGGAAAAAAAAAAAAATTTTTTTCTTTTTGGGGAAAAACCCCCCTTTTTTTAAAAAACCAAAAGGGTTTAATTTTTAAAAAATTGAAAACCCCTTTTTTTTTAAAATTTTTTTCGGTTTAAAAAATTTTTTAAAAAATTTGAAAAAAAGGTTTGGGGGAAAAAAAACCCCCCCTTTTTTTTTTTGTAAAGGGGAAAAAAAACCAAAAAAAAAAAAAAACCCCAAAAAAGGGGGAAAAAAAAAGGTTTTAAAAAAGGGGGAAAAATTTTTTTGGGGGCCCCCTTTTTTTTTTAAAAAAAAATTTTTTTGGGGGGGGGGGGAAAAAATAAATTTGGGAAAAAAAAAAGAAAAAATTTTTTTTTTAAAAAAATTTTTTTTTTTTTTGGGGGGGAAAAAAAAAAATTTAAAAAAAATTTTTTTAAAATTTTAAAATTTTGGGGGGGGGGAAAGGGTTAAAAAAAGGGAAAAAAGAAAAAAAGGGGTTTTTGGGAAATTTTTGGGGGAACTTTTAAATTTTTTGGGGAAAGTTTTTCCCTTTAAAAATTTTTTTAAAGGGAAAAATTTTTTCCCCCTTTGGGTTTTTTTTTTTTTAAAAAATTTTTTAAAGGAAAAAAAAAAAAAAAAAGTTTTTTTTGTTTAAAAAATTTTTTTTAAAAAAAAAATTTTTTTTTTTTTGGGGGGAAAAAAAATGTTGGGGGTTTTTTTGGGGTTTTTGGGGGTTTTTTTTTTTTCCTTTAGGAAAAGGGGGGAAAAAAAAAAAAGGGGAAAAATTTTTTTTTTTTAATTGGGGGAAAAAAAATTTTTTTTTTTGGGGGTTTTTTTTTTCCCCCCTTTAAAAAAATTTTGGAAAAATTTTTAAAAACCCTTTTTTTAAAAAAACCTTTTTTTAAAGAAATTTTAAAAAAAATTTTAAAAAAAAAAAAATTTTTTTTTAATTTTTAATTTTTTTTTAAAAAAAAAAAAAAAAAAATTAAAAAATTTTAAAAAAAAATTTTTTTATTTAAAAAACCCCCCAAAGGGGGGTTTTTAATTTTAAAAATTTTTAAAATTTTTTAAATTTTAAAATTTTTTTTTAAAAAAAATTTTTTTTTTTAAAAAAAATTTTTTTAAAAAAGGGGAAAAAAAAATTTTTTTAAAAAAAAGGGGGGGCTTTTCCCCAAAAATTTTGTTTTAAAAAAAGGGGGAAAAAACCCAAAAAAGTTGAAAAAAAAAAAAATTTTTTTTTTAAAATTTTTTTTAAAAATTTTTTTTAAAAAAAAAAAAACCCCCCCTTTAAATTTTTCATATTTTTTTTTAAAAATTTAAAAAAGGGGGAAAAAGGGGGTTTACATTTTGGAAAAAGGAAAAAAAAAAAAAAAAGGGGGTTTTTTTAAAAATTTTAAAAAAAAAATTTTCCAAAAGGGAAAAACCTAAAAATTTTTTTTTTGGGGTTTTTAAAAAAAAAATTTTTTGGGGGAAAAAAAAAAATTTTTTTTTTTTTTGAAAAACCCTTTTTTAAAAATTTTAAATTTTTTTAAAAAAATTAAAATTTTTTTCCTTTTTAAAAAAATTTTTTTTTTTTTCTTGGGTTTGGGGGTTTTTTTTTTTTGGGGGTTTGGGGAAAAATTTTGGGGGGTTTTAAAAAAAAGGGGGGGTTTTTTTTTTCCCCCTTTTTGGGGGGAAAATTTTTAAAAAAATTTAAAAAAAAATTAAAAAAAA
>CM054152.1:49669163-49676663 GCA_028751875.1 Rapana venosa
CCCCCCTTTTTTTTTTTTTTTTTCCTTTCCTTTTAACCCTTTCCCCCCCTTTCCCCCTTTTTAAATCTTTTTTTCCTTTTTAAAACAATTTTTTTTTTAAAATTTTTTAAAAAATTTCCCCCAAAAAACCCCCCCCTTTTTCCCCCCCCCCCCAAAATTTCCCAGGGAAAAAAGGGGTTTTAAAAAAAAATTCCCCCCAAAAAAAAAAAAAAAAAAAGGGGCCCCCCCCAAAAAAAAAAAAACCCAAAAAAAGGGGTTTTTTGGGCCCAAAAAAAAATTTTTTTAAAAAAAAACCCCAAAAAAAATTTTTTCCTTTAAAAAAAACCCCAAAAAAAAAATTTTTTTTTTTTTTTCTTTTTTTTTCCCGGGGGAACCCCCAAAAAACCGGGGGTTTTTTTTTTTTTTTAAAAAAAACCAATTAAAAGGGAAAAAAACCCCGGGGGGAAAAAATTTAAAAAAATTTTTAAAAAAAAAAATTTTTTTTCCCCCCCCAAAAAAAAAAATAAAAAAAAATCCCAAAAAAAAACTTTTAAATTTTTTTTTTTCATTTTTTAATTTTTTTTTTTTTCCCCTTTTTTAAAACCCTTTTTTTTCCCCCCCTTTTAAAAATTTTTAAAAAAACCCCCCCCTTTTTTTTAAAAAAGGGGTTTAAAAAAAAAATTTTAAAAAAAATTTTTTTAAAAATTCCCAAAAAAAATTTTTTTAAAAAAACCCACAAAAAAAATTTCCTTTTTAAAAAAAAACCCAAAAAAAAAATTTTTTTAAAAAAGGGGAAAAAAAAAATTTTTTTTTTTTTTTTTTTTTTTTTTTTTTTTTTTTTTTTTTTTCCCCTTTTTTTTTTTTAAATTTTTTTTTTTTTTTTTTTTTTTTTTTTTTTTTTTTTTTTTTTTTTTTTTTTTTTTTTTTTTTTTTTTTTTTTTTTTTGTTCGTTTTTCTCATTTTTTCCCTTTTTTTTTTGGGTTTTTTTTTTTTTTTTTAAATTTTTTTTCCCAAAATTTTAAAAAATAAAAAGGTTTTTTAAAAAAGGGAAAAATTTTTAAAAAAAATTTTTTTCTTTTTTTTTTTATCTTTTTTTTTTTTTCCCCCCCCCCGGGGGGGGGGGGGTTTTTTTTTTTTTTGGGGGTTTTTTTTTGGGGTTTTTTTTTTCTTTTTTGTTTTTTTTTAAAAAAGGGTTTTTTTTTTTTAATTTTTTCCCGGGGTTTTTTTAAAAAAAATTTTTTTTTTCCCCTTTTTTTTTCCCCCCTTTTTTTTTTAAATTTTTTTTTTTCCCCCCTTTCCTGGGGTTTTTTTTTTTTTTTTTTTTTTTGGGGTTTTTTTTTTCCCCCCCCGGGGGGGGGGTTGGGGTTTTTTTTTGGGGGGGGGTTTTTAAGGGAAAGGGGGAAAAAGGGGGGCCAAAAAAAAAAAGGGGGTTTTTTTAAAAATTTTCCTTGAAACCCCCCCCCCAAAAAAAACCCCCCCAATTTCCTTTTTTTTTTGCCCCTTTTTTTTTTTTTTGGGTTTTTTGTTTGGGAAAAAGGGGGGGGGTAAAAACCTTTTTTTAAAAAATTTTTTTTCCCCCCTTTTTTTCCCCTTTTCCTTTTTTTTTTAACCCATCCCCAAAAAAAAAAGGGGAAAAAAAAACCCTTTGGGGGTTTTTTTTTGGGAAAAAAAACTTTTTTTTTTTCCCAAAAAAAGGAAAGGGTTTTTTTTAAAAAAAAGGAAAAAAAAACCCCCCTTTTTTTTGCCCCCTTCCCCCTTTTTTTTTTTTTTTTTTTTAAAAATTTTTTTTCCCCTTTTTTTTTTCCCCTTTTTTTTTTTTTTTTTTTTTTTTTTTTTCCCCCCCCCCTTTTTAAAATTTTTTTTTTTTTAAAAAATTTTTTATTGTTTAATTAAATTTTTAAAAAAAAGGGGGAAAAATTTTTTTTTCCCTTTTAAAAATTTTAAAAAAAAAAAAATTTTTTTTACTTTTTAAAAAAAAAATTAAAAAATTTTTTTTTTAAAAAATAATTTTTTTTTTAAAAAAGGGGGTTTCCCCGGGGGGTTTTTTTTTTTTTTTTTTTGGGGGGGGGGTTTTTTCCCAAGTAAATTTTTTTTAAAAAAAATCTTTAAAAATTTTTTAAAAAAAAACCCCCCCCCAAAAAAAAAAAAATTTTTTTTTTTAAACCAAAGCCCCCAAATTTTTTTTTTTTTTTTTTTAAAAAAAAAAAAAAAATTTTTTTTTTTTTTTTTCCCCCAAAAAAAAACCAAAAAAAATTTTTTTTTTTTTAAAAAATTTTAAAAATTTTTTTTTTTTTTTTAAAAAAAAAAAAGGGGGGAAAAAAAAAAAAATTTTTTTTGGGGGGGTTTTTTTTTTTTGGGGTTTTTTTGTTAAAAAAAAAAAAGTTAAAAAGGGGGGAAAAAAGGGTTTTCCCCAAAAAAAAAATTTTTTCCCCCTTTTTTTGAAAAAAATTTTTTTAAAAAAAATTTTTTTTAAAAAAATTTTAAAGTTTGGGGAAGAATTTTTCCCGGTTTTGGGGGTTTTTTTTTTTTTTTTTAATTTTTTTTCCCCTTTTTAATTTAAAAATTTTTGGGAAAAAAAAAAATTTTTAAAAAAAAAAATTAAAATTTTGGGGGAAAATTTTTTAAAAGGGTTTAAAAAAAAGGGGGGGGGGGGGGGGGAAATTTTTAAAGGGAAAAAAAAAATTAAATTTTTAAAAAAAACCCCCCCAAAATTTTTTTCCAAATTTTTGGGGGGGAAAATTTGGGTTTAAAAAAAAAAATTTTTTCCAAAAGGGGAAAACAAACATTTAAAAAAAAAAAAATTTTTTTTAAAAAAAATTTTTTTTAAAAAAAAAAAAATTTTTTTAAAAAAAAAATTTTCCCAAAAAAAAATTTTTTAAAAAAAAAAAAAGGGAAAAAGGGGGAAATTTAAAAAAAAAAAAAAGGAAAAAGGAAAAATATAAAAACTTCCCCTTTTTTTAAAAAAATTTTTTTTAAAAAAAAAAAAAATTTTTTTTTTTTAAAATTTTTTTTAAAAAGGGGGAAAAAGTTTTAAAATTTGAAAAAACCCCCCAAAACCCCCTTTTTTTTTAAAAATTTTTTTTCAAAAAAAATTTTAAAAAACCCCCCCCCCAAAAAAACTTGGAAATTTCCCCCTTTTTCCCAAAAAGTTTTAAAAAAAAAAAAAAAAAAGGGGGTTTTTTTTTAAAAACCACAGAGGATGAGTGAAGTTCAGTGCTCAACCAGGAGCTGAGACTCGAGTCAGGTCAGGTCAAAGGCATGGTGCTTACTCAATTATTCCCTAATGCTGCCTTCAAAAGTTTTATCTTGTAGGATTTTTGTTCTCGAATCTTGGACAGTAATCATTTGTATGATGGGAATGAAGTTGTAACTGGTTATCTGCACTTGTTTCTGCACTCTTTTTTCTCAATTATATATATATATATATATATATATATATATATATATATATATATATATATATATATATATATATATATATATATATATATCATTGAGAACAGATTAATGAGATTTGTGGGTTGCAGAGGGATGGAAGTTGTGTGTATGTGGTGGGGAGGGGGGAGTGAGATGGGTGGGAAATTTCAAAAGTAAGATGAAGCACGTTTTGAAAGATATAACCTTGATATTAAGAAACGTTTGGCAACATTCACATATCTTTTGACCTGAGTTCTTGGGGACCGTGCAGTGAGGTTCACTGCCAGGTAAAAAAAGCAACGATAGATAGCAATGTCAGTGGAGTAGCATTGCAAAATAGCATCAAACAATTTAAAGAGAAAAAAATATATATATTATTATATATAAAACCAAGCACACACATTTTAGACCGTGCTGAGAGAGAGAGACAGACAGATAGACAGAGACAGAGTGAAGGACACAGAGAGACAAAAATGCAGAGACAGAGAGAGACAGACACAGAGACAGAGATGCAAAAACTTTCTTCAAAAGAAATGCAGTAAAAAGTCCAGCAATATAAAAACATCCCAAACTTTTCTTGAAAGAGCTCTGCCCAAAATGTCCAAACGAAGAAGATGGGCAGATAAATCCATGATCCAGCTGAGCCCTTTGCTGTTACGACATGTATATAAGGATCTCGTGAAAACGCTATACACATCACTCAGCACACTCCCATCAAACACTTGCTCTTCCTCTTCACTCACAGCACGAAGTTTGTTTGGTGTTTTTCTAGATAAAATCATCATGATATACAAACATCCTGACGAAAAAATACTTGAAATACAAACGTAAATGCAGACGCACAAAAATTGTGTACGAATGGACCAAACCAACGAACAGTTGAACAAATATTGATTTTGGATAAATATAGTTACCAAGTAATCCACAAATGTTAATCACTCACTCACTCACTCACTCAATCAATCAGTCAGTCAACCATCAATCAGTCAAACGATTCAAACAATCAATCAATCGATCAACCCATAGCTTGATAGATAAATGCTCCAGAAAATGAATGAAGCCAAGCTATCATAACTGTAAAAACATGCATCATACACACACCACGCACACACACCACACACACACACGCACACACACACACACGCACACACACACGCACACACACACACACACACACGCACACACACACACACACACACGCACACACACAAACACACGCGCACACACACACACGCCCCACACACACGTACACACATACACACACACACGCACACACACAGACATACACAGATATTGGCACATGCCCAGAGAGATAGAGAGAGAAAGAGAGACAGAGACAAACAGACAGACAGACAGAGATGGACAGACACACACGCATACACACACACGTACGCGCGCGCGCGCACGCACACACACACACACGCGCTCGCGCACGGAAGTGTAGGCCATTGTTTGCCGGTGGGAACGGATGACAACATTTACAAAACTGCTTACACATGGGGACTATATGAAAAAAGCACATGAGTTCTTATTCCATTATCCTCGAAATAAAAGAATACATACATACATACATACATACATACATACATACATACATACATAAATACATACATACATAAATACATACATACATAATACATACATACATACATACATACATACATACATACATAAACACACATTCATCAACAAAGAGACACACGGACAGAGAGAGAGAGAGAGGGGGGGGGGATGAAGAGAGAGAGGGAGGGGGTGGCAGACAGACAGACAAACATAGACAGACAGACAGACAGAGAGAAAGAGATTAAGGGACCATATTAGGAGCAAAAAGGCTTATCAGTATCTTGCCCTCAAGTGGTAAAAGCACAGATCAAACCTTACCCTGTCCACCACTTCCCTGTTTGTGTGCACAGACAGAGACAGAGAGAGAGAGAGAGAGAGAGAGAGAGAGAGAGAGAGAGAGAGAGGAGAGACATAGACAGACAGAGAGAAACAGACAGACAGAGACAGAGACGGATACAGAGAGCGAGAACAGAGAGGGAGACAAAGAGAGAGAGAGAGAGAGAGAGAGAGAGAGAGAGAGAGAGAGAGAGAGAGAGAGAGAGAGAGAGAGAGAGAGACAAACAGGCAGACAGAGATCAAATCAATTCAACTGAAAAAATCAGTTAATTTATTTCAAGGGTAATGCATAAGGTCTCGTGTGCTCTTTTGCACCTAGTCCCCGCCATTATCAGGCATAGCATCATAATAGAAGACAAAAGCTAGCTAAAAACAACAACAGCAACAAGAATAAGACACAAAAACAAGAAATGATGTGACAAAAACGAGGTGATCCCCCTTTATCTGGTTTGTTCAGATCACTGCACTGTTTCGGGGGAGGAGGGGGGGGGTGAATGAGGGGAGAGACAGAGAGGGAGAGAGACAGACAGGCATACAGGCAGGCAGGCAGACAGCCAGGCTTACTTTACTTACTTTACTTTTGTCTTCGGCTTATACTCGAAGGCGTCGCGGGGAGATATAGCTGTCTGTCGGCACCGAGACGTGTAGCCTGGAGGAGGGACATGCCGTGGGCTTTTAGGGTGTCGGCCACGGAATCACTCCATCTTCTTCTTGGTCGTCCTTTGGCTTTCCATCCTGAGTACCGGGTGTTGTAGGCCCGAAGAGCTGGCTGGTTGTGAGGCATCCGTGTCAGGTGTCCGAACCACTTGATCCTCTGCTGGTCGATGTGTTGTAGGACTGGTGTTGCACCTACCATGTCTCTGATGACTTCGTTTCTGATTTTGTCTCTTCGGGTCTTGTTGACAGCTCTTCTTAGGCATTTCATTTCACACGTGACTAGTTTACGTCTGAGGGCCTTTGTGAGGGCCATGTCTGACACTGGTACGTGAGCGTTGGCAGGAAGATGGTGTTAATCAGTTTTGCCTTTGTGTCCATTGGGATGCTGGGATGTTTCGGGAGAGGGGCGAGCTGGTGGCTGACCGCATTAGCCTTCTGACATCTTGTTTCATTTTCACGGTCTAATCTTCCGTTCTCTGCAAATACACTGCCCAGATATTTAAATTCGCTGACTTGATTTAACTGGTATCCATTGATATTGATGTACAGAGTGTGTGGTCTCCTGCTGACTGTCATGACCTCGGTCTTACTGACACTGCTTTTCATGTCATAGGCATGGCAGGTGCTGTTGAGTTGATCTGTGTGCTCCTAGAGTTGTGCTTTCTTGCTATGTATTATTGCCTGGTCATCAGCAAACATGAGTTCGTTGAGTGCCTCAGGATCTAGGTTGGCCTCCTTTGCAATCTGGTCCATGTAAATGACAAAGAGCAGAGGGGAGAGGCAACAGCCCTGTCTCACCCCGGATGTAACTGGGAACCAGTCAGATGTTCCACTGGTCGTGCGGACTGCGCTCTTGCTGTTGGCATAGATAGCTCGGATGTTGTCCAGCAGCTGCCCCTTCACGCCATACTGCTCTAGGACCTTCCACAGCTTGTCTCTGTTTACTCGGTCAAAAGCCTTCTCTTGATCTACAAAGATAAGGTGGAGATCTCGGTTGTATTCGATCGCCTTCTCATACAGCTGTCTGAGAGCAAAGATTGCATCTGTGCACCCTCTTCCTTTCCTGAATCCAAACTGAGCATCACTAAGAAGATGTTCTGTTTTGGTTCTACTGCGCTGGTCTAGGATCTTTGCATACATTTTCCCTACATGGCTGAGGAGTGATATACCTCTGTAGTTACTGCAGTCTTTCTTGCTGCCCTTCTTCTTCCAAATTGGCACTTCTATTGCATTCTGACAGTCCTCTGGTACTTTCCTCTCCTCCCAAGCTTTTTTGAAGATGGTGGTGAGCCACATTATACCTGTTTCCCCACATGCATGGATGGCTTCAGTTGTTATGCCATCGTCACCTGCTGCTTTCCCTTTAGGGCTGGTCTTCACTGCCCTTCTGACTTCACTCTCCAAGATGGTAGGTTCTGAGTGGTCTGGGTAGTTGGGGGTGTACTGGAACTGGGTGTTCTGTGCCTGTTGTCCTGCAGGGTTGAGCAGCCAGGAAGACAGGCATAAAAATAGGCTCAGACAAATAGACAAAGCGAAACGAAGAAGAAG
>CM054152.1:49681663-49686663 GCA_028751875.1 Rapana venosa
CCTGATCACACCACTGGAACAAACTCGCTGAAATTTGGGGGACTAGATTAAAAAAAAGATAAAACAGCACTGTCGTCCCACAAATTTACAAGAAACGAATTTCCATAGCTGCTTCTGCAATCAACTGTGCTTTAGAATGTACAGAAGCGGTGAGAGAACGCGACCCTGTGGAGAACCAGTATAAGTAAATCTAATCAATAAAGATGTTTTGTTGGGCAAAAGCACGATGGGTCTGTTGGCTAGAACTTCAATCAGCCAATTGAAAAGCAATTGTTTTGTCAAATTTTGAAAGTATTTTGTTAGAAAGAACACGAGGCTGCATTGTATTGGAAAGCTGAACTAAAGTCAACAAAAAGTCTGGCATGAGTGTCACGGGTTTCCAAGAAAGAAAAAGAACGAAGAAAGAAAAAAATGAATGAATGAATGAATGAATGAATGAATGGGTGGATGAATAGATAAATTTGAATGAATGAATGAAGAAAGGAAAGAAGGAAGGAATGGGTTTTTTTTTATCAGGCTTTTGTTTCTATTTATGAAAGAAAAATGACAGAGAGACAAAGGACAGAAAGTCATAAAGCAGAGAGACAGAAAAGGACGGGAACAGAGATATAGATCAAAGGGGGACATTTTGTGTTTGTAAATGACGTTCATACTGATTTTAAGTTACTATTTGATAACTTCATATGACTTTCTTCTTCACCATTTGCCTGTCAATGGTCAGTCAGTCAGTCAGTAAAAAATGTCCCCTCTCTCTCTCTCTCTCTCTCTCTCTCTCTCTCTCTCTCTCTCTCTCTCTCTCTCTCTCTTCTCTCTCTCTCTCTCTCTCTCTCTCTTCTTTCTCTCTCTATCTATCTTCTCTTCTCTTCTTCTCTCTCAGAGTTCAGAGTTCTCTCTCTCCTCTCTCTCTCTCTCTCTCTCGCTCTCTCTCTCTATTCTGAAGTACAGACAAATATAAGATATAATTCCAAGCACAATCAACGATTACTTTGTAAATGCAGCTGATAATTTATTATTAAATAATGATGGGAAAAAATGACTTAGAAATTTTTAAAAAATATTGTTCTGCAAAAAATTATTGACTGTAAAGTGAATATTCCTTTTTATCAGTACCAGAAGTTAATGGGGCTCTGCTGTCTCTAAAACATTCAAAAACAAAAGATTTGGAGCAATTAGATGGAAATATACTCAAACTTGCAGCCCCTGTTAAAACAGATACACTGACTTATATTTATAACCTTTGCATTAACAAGAACTATGTTCCATTATGTTACAATCAAGCAAGGGTAATTCCAATGTTCCAAAAAGGAGACCGTACAAACCCATCCAATTATAGGCCTATATCAATTTTGTCTTTTTTGTCAAAGCCATTCGAAAAACATATTAGACTACATTTAATTCACCATCTGAACAAATGCAACTTGATACATCCAAAGCAATCAGCTTACAGAGAAAACCACTCTTGCAATGACCGAAAATGATTGATAAATGGCTTCTAAATATAAATAAGAATGAACTCACTGGCACTGTTTTCATTGACTTTGCTAAGGCATTTGATGTCATTAACCATACTCTTCTTTTAAAGAAATTAATGGTATATGGTTTTTCAGATTCCACAGTCCAACTAATTTCCTCATTTTTATAAAATAGAAAACATTTAGTGTGTGTGAACTTTTCTGTTTCAGATTTCAAGACTATTAAACCTCAAAGGATCCGTACTAGGTTCCCTGTTATTCATATTGTATATTAATGATTTACCAATGCATCTAGCAACAACTTGTGAACTATTTGCAGATGACAGTTCCATGCATTGTAACAATGTTAGCCTTTGTAAATTAACAACTTACCTCCAAAATAGTATTGCCAAATTAGTTCCTTGGACAGAACTCAATCATATGTGCCTAAATACACAAAAAACAAAATGCATGTGTATAACTACTAGACAGAAACGACAGCATGTATTAACAAATTTGTTTTCTATTTCAGTTGCCGGAAAAAGTGTGGAAATAGACAATTCGCATCGTGTACTCGGTATCGTTATTGACAATAACCTGTCATGGACTGACAACATTTCTCATATTTGCAAACAAATCTCTCAAAGAGTGTTCCAGCTATCAAAAAGTAAACACTTTTTAAACAGTCATGCCGTAAACTGTTTTTTTCAAGCACACATTTTAGTCGATTATGGACTTTTTCTACATCGTGGGATTTGCAAGTACAAATGCTCTAAAACCTTTATTGAGGCTACATAAGCGAGCTCTAAAATTTGTTCTTCTTAAGTCAAGTTCATTGACCATAAATGGGTTATAAAACATTGGGTATTTTACCATTAAAAACAGAGGGTGCTGCTACAACAAGGCACTGTTGATGCATAAGGTAATTATTGGAGCGGCACCTCCTTCCCATTTCAGATTGTTTCCATATAAATAACAAGGCATCATTTCAAAATAGCAGTGCCTCTCCCCAAAAGTTGATATTTTTAAAACAAATTTTCTCTACAGTGGTGGTTCCCTTTTGGAATCAGTTCCATCATCTCTTAAAGAGATTTCTAGCCCTAAATCCTTTAGAAGCTCTTTAAAAAGTCACCTTTTTGATGTAATGAGCGTTATATGACAAAACATTGCAAATGAAAAGTAAAAGTATGTTTATGAAAGTTTTTCACGGCATTGTTTATTAATACTTTCTTTGCAATTGTTCATATACTGTGTGTGTGAGTGTGAGTGTGTGTGTGTGTGTGTGAGTTTGTGTGTGTGTGTTGGCAAGCAGGCAAGCGCGAGCGTGCACGTGTGTGAATGTGTAATGTATATGTGTTAGTGTATGTATGAGTATGATATGTATTATGCACGAGTAATTATTATAACTATATTGTATTGTATGCCGCTTGGGGTCGGGGCAAGTTTCTCTGCATGGGTTTCGAGCTGCTCTTCCCAGCGCAGAGCGCCTCGCCACAGGAGCAATGCCGCTATTATCATTATTTTTCATATAAACATGTGAGTGTATGTGTCCAAGTGGCGTGCACGTGAATTGTGCGTAGGTGATGGCGAACATCGTATGTGTGCGCGCTTTATGTGTTCATGGGAGAAAAATGAATGAAGTGGATGCAAGCAGAGCTCTTTCTCTCCCTCTCTCTCCCTCTCGCTCGCTCGCTCGCTCTCTCTCTTTTTCTATACATTTATTGTCATAGATTTTTTTCCCCTTGGAAATTGGTTGTGATTGTGATTTTTGGTGGAAATTGTATGATTTGTATTTTTGATGCAAGTATTCTTCACATGGGTTTTTGGAAGTTGTGAGTGTGTATTCGAGTGGGGTTTTTTTTCCACCAAGGGCATGTGGTAAGCAGGACTCACGAGAATATTCATTCCTATGGTCATAATGAAACAGAATATGATGTGCCTTGCCTTGCCTTGCCTTGATTTCTTGACATCCATTCTCTCTCTCTCACTCTCTCTGTCTCTGTCAGTCTGTCTGTCTGTCTACCTGTCTGTTTGTTTGTCTGCATGTCTGTCTGTCTATCTATCTATCTATCTACCTATCTATCTATCTCTCCCTCTCTCTCTGTTTGTTACTCTCTCTCTCTCTGTCAGTCTCTGTCTCTGTCTGTGTCTGTCCGTCTCTCCCTATGTCTCTGTCTCTTTTTTTTCTCTCTCTGTCTGTCTGTCTGTCTGTCTCTCTCTCTCTCTCTCTCTCTCCTCTCTCTCTCTCTCTCTCTTTCTCACTCTCTTTCTTTGCATTCCTTTTCTTTTTTTTTTCCCATTTACATTATTGAATAACTGTTCTTGAACTTCATCATTTTGTCTTTTATATATATGTATATATATTTATGTATATACACATTTATATATATATT
Source organism: Rapana venosa (assembly GCA_028751875.1). Lineage (NCBI taxonomy): Eukaryota > Metazoa > Mollusca > Gastropoda > Neogastropoda > Muricidae > Rapana > Rapana venosa. Next base: position 49,685,508 of record CM054152.1, read on the forward strand.
ATATTATATATATATTATATATATAAAATTTTATATATATTATATATATATATATATATATGTGTTTTTGGTGTGTGTGTGTGTGTGTGTGTGTGTGTGTGTGTGTGTGTGCTTATGAAATTAATTAGCCGTGCCTATCCTTGCTTGGCTTATTCCTGTTTATGTTTACATTCAATTTTTTTAATATATTTTTTTCATGTATGAAATTAGATTGGGGTGAATTTACATGGAAAGTCCATCATCAATATATGTATTTTTTTCTTTCTTTATATCATTCTTCATGCTATGTATTGCACGTTCATTACTTTCGATTTTTTTGTTTGTTTGTTTTGTTTTGTTCGCAGAGGGCTGGATGTAAAAAAGCTATTGTTATGCTTATTCTATAACCCTCTATAAATAACATTTGTTCATTTGTTCATTGTTTTCTCTCTCTCTCTCTCTCTCTCTCTCTCTCTCTCTCTCTCTCTCTCTCTCTCTCTCTCTCTCTCTCTCTCTCTCTCTCTCTCTCTCTCCTTCTCTCTCTCTCTCTCTCTTCTCTCTTCTCTCTCTCTCTCTCTCTCTCTCTCTCTCTCTCTCTCTCTCTCTCTCTCTCCCCTTCCTCTCTCTCTCTCTCTTCTCTCTCTTTCTCTCTCTCTCTCTCTCTCTCTCTCTCTCTCTCTCTCTCTCTCTCTCTCTCTCCTCTCTCTTTCAGAGTTCAGAGTTCTCTCTCTCTTTTTTTCTCTCTTTCTTTTTTTCTTTCTTTCTCTCTTACTTTCTTTCTTTCCTTCTCCCTCTCTGATCACATACACAACGGGGTAGAGAAAGGAAATCCAAACATATAATAACAACCGGCCCACATAACAAAACCATTTCGGAGCCAGAATACCATTCATGGACATTTCCGGACCCGGTGAAAGGGAAACAAATGGCTTTTAACGAGGTTTAGAAAAGACACAAGAAGAAACCATGGTCAGAAAATGGCAACGTACTTTATGAAAATGGAACTGAAGAGAAAAGCCACGCTTTTCGGACATTTGTTGTTTTGATAAAAGTGTGTGTGTTGTGTGTGTGTGTGTGTGTGTGTGTGTGTGTGTGTGTGTGTGTGCGTGCGTGCGTGCGTGTGTGTTTGTGTGTGCGTGCATGTGTGTGTGAGATGAAATTGATGAAAGTGTGTGTG
>CM054152.1:49689163-49724163 GCA_028751875.1 Rapana venosa
TATTCATCCATCAGTCCATCAATCCATCAATCCATCGTAAGGATGGACGGATGGACGGACGGACGGACAGATGGATGTAAGATCCATCTGCCCGTCCGTCCGTCCAACCGTCCATCCATCCATCCACCCCTGTTCATTCAGTATTTATCATCCATTCATTCATTTATCCATTCATACAACATAGTTCATGCATATTTTCATTCATTCATTCATTTATTCATTCCTCTGGGTACAACCTGGTTGTTTCTTCCTCTTTGTTGTCGAACGCTCAGACAGCAACTAGTGCTGTCTGTCATATAAGCGACAATGCGTCACGCTGCCGTTAAGCCCCCTGACAAGTCAGGCCCGGCGTGTCCGACTTCGGCATAAGAGAGAATTGTTATATTTCAAGTCTTTCTGCAGATAAAAAAAGAAAAAAGTGGCAGCAGAATGGACCAAGTAGGCAGAAAAATAGACTAGAAGGAAGTGACAGGAAGAAAAAGAACAAGGCAGAAACAAAAAGAGGGATAGAAAAGAGGAAATTTCTAGCACAGAATTTCCAGGAGTTGCGGATGCTTTTTATACTGACAGGCCCCCGGCATCTCCACGGGGATGGCGGGGGGAGGGGGGGGGGGCTGAGGGGGGGGGGACTTGGTTTTGAACTTTCTCGTCTCAAATGTTGTTGAAATGTCTTAGTTTTCCTACTGCCCTACGTCCTAATGAAACATGTCGCTTTGCTAAACGACATTTCTTCCCTTTTCGTTCCCATAATATTGCTCTGTCACTGTGCTCTATGCTATCCTTGCCTCCATTCCCTAGTCTGTCTGTCTGTCTGTATGTATGTCTATGTCTGTCTGTTTGTATATCTTTCCGTTCCTTTTTAGGGGGGGGGGGGTGTTTGGTTCATGTTTTGGTGTTTTTTGTTGTTGTTGCTGCTGCTGCTGTTGTTATTGTTGTTGCTGTGTCATTGTCTCTTCCCCATCTTTCTGGCTGTAGCCGTTTCTGGTCATTAATTTTATGTATAGCTTTGTCTCTCTGTCTCTCTGTCTGTCTGTTTGTGCCTCTGTCTGTGTGCCCGTCTGTATGTGTGTGTGTATATTTCTTTCATTTCTTTAGTTGTTTGTTTGGTTAATGTCTTTGCATTTTGTTTGTTTGTTGTTGATGTTGTTGTTATCGTTGTTGTTGTTACTGTGTATCTTCTTTATCTTTCTCTGTGTAACTGTTTCTGGTCAACTATGTATATTTCTGTCTTCGCCTCTATGTCTCTGTTGTCTGTCTGTCTGTCTACCTGTCACTCTTTCTCCTCTTTTACCTGTATGTCTGTCTGTCTGAGCTGTCTGTCTGAGCTGTCTGTCTGTCTGTCTCACTCTCTCTTTCTTTCTCTCTGTATCTCTCTCTTCTCTCTCTCTCCTCTCTCTCTCTCTCTCTCTCTCTCTCTCCCTTTCTCTCATCTCCATCATTCTTCAGTCATTCTTCCTCTAATCATTCGTTGGTTGGTTCGGTTCGTTCATTCCTGTCTTCACACACCCCAATGTGTCCATGGTCCATCTCATAACTGGCCCTGCTCCCCGCTTCCTATCGCCCTAGTGAGCGCTATCACTTTCTACCTGACAGTTCTTCCTTTGCCTCCAAAGAGATCACTTTCCCATGGCATGGCTTCCTTTGCTTCCACGGTACTATATCATTTCGCTGTCTTCAGTACCATTTATTTTTACTTTTCAGTCTATGCGCGTTTGTGTGTCTGTCTGTCTGTCCATCTGTCTGACTGTCTGTGTCTGTTTCTGTCTGTGTGTCTGTGTGTCTGTGTGCTCGTGTCTGTCTGCCTGTCTGCCTGCCTGTCTGTATGTCTGTATGTCTCTCTTTCTCTCTCCCTGGCTTTTTCTCTCTTTCTCACTCCCTCGTTCTCTCTCTCTCTCTCTCTCTCTCTCTCTCTCTCTCTTTCTTTCTCTCTCCCTCTTTCTCTCTCTCCCTTTCTCTCTCTCTTTCTGCCTGTCTCTCTCTTTATCTGTCCCTCCCTCTCTCTCTTCCTCTCTCCCTCGCTCCCTCTCTCCTCCATCAGTCATCAGCCATGAGCGCTATCACTTTCTACAGGACATGGCTTCCTTTGCCTCCAGAGTAGTACGTCATTTCGCTGTCTGCCTCCTCTTTTTCTTTTCTTTTCTTTTCTGTTCAGTCTGTGTACGTGTGTCTGTCTGGCTGTCTGTTTGTCTGCCTGGCTGTCTGTCTCACTCTGTCTCTGCCTCCGTATCTGTCTCCGTCTTTGTCTCTCTCTGTCTTTCTCTCTGCCAGTCTGTCTGTCTGTGTCTGTGTCTGTTTCTGTCTCTGCCTCTGTGTATCTCTGTGTCTCTGTCTGTCTTTCTCTCTCCATCTGTCTGTCTTTCTGTCTGTCTCTCTGTCTCTCTATGACAATGATAATGGAATTGCTATGTTGGAAGAATGTTTAGTAAATTGTGTGGTGACACTGGATGAAGTAGATATAATACTATGTGGAGACTTAAACAGCAGGACCTCAAACTTTTCTTGTCAGCATGTAGAAAATGACTTTAGTTCAGATGTCCAAAGTAAAAGTATGTCTCTCAGCAGCAATCGTAATTCTGAAGATTGTGTTATCAACAATTATGGTAAATTACTATTGAATATGTGCACTGCTCTTAGTTTTACAAATTCTAAATGGCGTATGTAATGGTGACCAACAAGGACGCTATACATACATCTCTGATGGAGGATGTAGTGTTAATGATTATTTTTTAGTGTCAGATGATTTGTTTTCTCAGATTTTTGACTCATGTCGTATGTTTGTTGCCGAGCGTTCTGATTCCGATCACCTTCCTGTTGAATTATATATTAATCCAGTATATAATACAGGTGTGGAAACTGTTAAGCCATCTGTTATGGAAAAATTTGTATGGGATGAAAACAAACTCTCAGTTTATAAAGAAAATCTCCAGGATGTGAACATGTGTGAAATTTTTATTAATGCCTTTCAGATGATTGATGAGAACATTAATGAAGCTTTAGATTTGTTTAATGGTTTCATAAAAGCCAGTGCTGAATGTATGAAGAAACAGGTACATATCAATAAAGGTCCATCAAATGATACTTGGTTTGATAATGAATGTAAAAGTATGAAATATAAGGTCAGAAAACTTCTGAAGACTTTCCGAAAAACATTAAGAAATGAGGACAAAAACGTGTACTGTGTCACAAGAAGGGAATATAAATGCATGCTTGAACGAAAAAAGAAACAGTATAATAAGACCTTACTTGCAGATATGATGTCATCTATCTCTTCTCAAATCCAGTTCTGGAAAAGTGTTAAGAAATCTGCCATGACTTAAAGTGGTATGAAATAAAATCTGAGCGCTTTGATTTGTTGCTTTACAAGATTCAGCGCTATATAAATTCCATACATTATTATTATTATTATTATTATTTAGAAAAAGTCAGCCAAAGAATAGTAGATCAGTTGACAGATGGTTTCAACATTTCAAAACCCTGTTGGAGAAAGACTCATTAGCCAACTCCATGATTACTGATGTTGACAGTGATGGAACTGAGGACGATTTTGATCGTCCTATATCTAAAGATGAAATATTAGGGGCATTAGAAAATTAAAGAGTGAGAAAGCAGCCGGTCCTGATCAAATCATTGGTGAATTGCTAAAATATGGAGGTGAAAATATTGTGCTTTTCCTTCTAAAACTATTCAACAAAATTTTTGATGATGGTCTTTTTCCAGATAACTGGGCTGAATCTAAACTAACATTGCATAAAAAGGGTGATGTTGATAACCCTAATAACACCGGGAATTTCTCTTACTGACATAAGTAGTAAGGTATATAGTACTATTATTAACAATAGGTTACAAGAATGGGTTATGAAGAATAATATTACAGGTGAGCACCAAGCTGGTTTTAAGAGAGGATACACCACTATAGATCATATGTTTACTCTGCTTGCGTTTGTACAGAAACAGTTTGCTCATAACCGTAAGCTCTATGTAGCATTTATTGACTTTGAAAAAGCATTTGATTCTGTTAACAGGAACTTGTTGTGGCCTATTCTCCTAAAAAATGGTGTGAAGGGTAAACTATTACGATGTTTGAGAGCCATGTATCAGAATGTCAGAAGCAGAATAAGATGTGGAACTAAAGTGACTGACATAATATACTGTACCAACTGGTGTTTAAACAGGGTGATGTATGTAGCCCCTTATTGTTTTCTGTTTTTATCAATGAGTTAGCCAGGACATCATCAATAATGGTAAACATGGTGCCACTTTCCCCAAGATTTCTCAGAGTTGTTTATTCTTCTGCTTGCTGATGATGTTATCCTGCTATCTGAAACAGTCGTAGGTTTACAAAAGCAGTTAAACAGCTTAAACAGTGCTTCAACAGCACTGGATCTTAAGGTTAATCTGAGTAAGAGTAAATATCGTTGTATTCAGAAAAGGTGGATATTTAGCTGCTCATGAAAATGGTTGTACAATGGAAATATCATGCCTGTGATTAATGTATATAAATATTTAGGAATCTGTTTTTCTACTAAGCTTAGTTTCACAACTGCATGTAAAGATCTGGCAAGTCGAGGTAAAACGAAGCCTGTTATTTGTGTTGAAAAAACTACGAATATTGAATAATAACTCTTTTGATTTGTTCATTAAGATATTTGATGCACAATACAACCCACTGTGTTATTATGGTGCAGAAATATGGGGCTTGGATGCAGCTGTAACACATCGTGAATCAGTACACCTCTTTGCTTTAAAGCATGTTTTTAGGCTTAGATGACGTACACCTAATGATCTTGTTTATAGTGAAACTAATAGATACCCTCTCTCTGTTAATGCTGCTGTAAGATGCATTAGATATTGGATTAAAATTCTGCATATGAATGAGAGCAGGCTACCTTTTAAATCCTACAAGATGCTTTACGATCTAGATGTCAAAGGGAAAAACAACTGGGCAACACAAATACGTACCTGTTTGTGTGAACTCGGGTTTGGATTTGTTTGGCTCAATCAAGGAGTCGGAAATTGTAGAGAGTTTATTAACGCTTTCAGGCAAAGATTGATTGACTGCCGATGGCAGCAATGGAGTAATCATATACAAAACAGTGAAAGATTTCAAATGTACAGACAATTTATAAGTTCGCATGATGTCAAACCTTATCTAAAACTTGATATGGATATACATTTGAAAAGAATAATGTCTAAGTTTAGACTTGGTGTATCAGATATAAATGTTCATAAATTCAGATACAGAGAACATGATATTGACGACCTCAGGCTGTTATGCCCATTATGTAAGCAAGCTCCGGAGGATGAAGTACACTTTGTCTTGTGCTGTCCGGTATTTGAGGATGTTAGGCAGAACTACATCCCTGCTAAATATAGTAGACAGCCTAATTTATTTAGACTCTGTTTACTCCTGGCATCAAGTCATCCTGAGGTTGTGCGCAGCCTCACTTTATATGTGTGTAAAGCCTTCAGAATAAGAGAGATATTGTTATCCTAAGTGATATTTTTGTAGCTGACTTTGTGTTATACAGTAACATGTTGGTCTGTGTGTGTGTGTGTGTGTGCGTGTGTGGTGTGTGTGTGTGTGTGGTGTGTGTGTGTGTGTGTTGTGTGTGTGTGTGTGTGTGTGTGTGGTGTGTTTAAACCAATATACTAAGCAGTTCGGCAACCCCCTTCATGTATGGGCCAATGGCCTTTTTGTGAATAAACCGTTCGAGTTCGAGTTCGAGTTCGAGTTCTCTGTCTCTCTAACTGTTTGTCTCTGTCTCTCTCTGTCTCCCTTGTCTCTCTGTCTCTCTCTGTCTCTCTCTGTCTCTGTCTGTTCTGTTCGTATCTCTGTCTCTCTGTCTCTGTCTGTCTGTCTCTCTCTGTCTGTCTCTCTCTCTCTCTCTCTCTCTCTCTCTCTCTCTCTCTCTCTCTCTCTCTCTCTCTCTCTCTCTCCTCTTCCTAGTGAGCGCTATCACTTGCTAAATGGCTTTCTTCTTTTTCCTCCAAAGTAGTATGTCATTTCGCTATCTGAGGTCCATTTTCTTTTCTTTTTAGTTTGTATGCGTGTATATGTGTGTCTGTGTGTGTGTCTGCGTGTGTGCCTCTGTGTCTGGGTGTCTGTCTGTCATTCTGTCTGCGTACCTGTCTGTCTTGCCTGTTCTCTGTATGACTGTCTGTCTGTTTGTATGTATGTATGTATATCCGTCTGTCTGTCTGTCTGTCTCTCTTTCTCTCTCTCTCACTCTCCCGTCTGTCTCTCTCTCTCTCTCTGTTTTCTCTGCCTCTCTTTCTCTCTGTCTTTTCCCTCTCTCTATCTCTCCCTCTCACTTCTTCTTTCTGTCTCTCTGTCCCTGTCTCTGTATCTCTGTCTCTGTTCTCTCTGTCTCTCTGCTGTCTCTCTCTCTCTCTCGCTTCTCTCTCTCTTCTTCTCTCTCTCTCTCTCTCTCTCCCTCTCTCTCTCTCTTTCTCTCACTCTCTGTAGAATCAGTGTAATGATGGTTGTATGGGTTGTGATTTTTTTTTCCTGATCATTTTTAGTTAAATAATTGTTTGGGACCAGTCCCCTCCGCATTGTCCCCTTGTGAATGGGCTTGAAAGCTTTCCACCATAAATAATTGTATTTGTCATTCTTTGTCTGTCTGTCTGTCTGCCTGTCTCTCATATTACCCTAGCATCAGAAAAGGTAAAAAGTGGTAATAATTGCAGAAACATGATGCCCAATGATACCCGGAACACACGGGGTTCATAGCAGTTGAACCATTTTGCAACAAATTATACCATTAGTGTTGCAAGCAATTGTGTTTGCAGGTTACTGTGACATTGGTGACCCTCCACCACGAAATGAGTCGCTTTGCACCTGACCCACTTTTCCGCTAAAAGCCATTTTAGGCAGGTGGGGGGTTAGGATTTCGACTTTCAGAGATCATAAATCTGTAGCCATTTTTCTACCTTGTAATGAAATATCAAGGAGTAATGCTATTTCCTTTTGGTTGAAAACGTGTTTCAAAAATATACCAAGCCCTCATTCTGACAATCTGTTATGAAGCTGAACTTGTCAATTTCTCATTTTGTCACTTTCTGCAGTGTATCATTTCAATTTGTAAGAACTTTTCATAGAAATGTCTGATTTTCAAATTTTTTGTATTGAAGAGCCTTTTTATTGCAGATCAATAATACGTCAATAACTAAAACATTGACCTCTGGTGCAATGCGACTCATTGTGTGGTGGAGCGTCACATTGTGTTCTTTCCAGGGGGATGGTAGTAGCCTTTGGGGGGGAATCGGAATAATTATATGGTGGGATGATTAGAGTCCTGTAAAATTGCTTTTAGAAAATAGAATAAAGAAGGGAAAAGTAGTCAAACTAAAGTGAATCGGTCTCAGCTTCTTGTTTTCTCTATCTGTCTGCATGTCTGTCTGTCTGTATATATGTCTATCTCCCTGTTTCTCTCTCTCTCTCTCTCTCTCTCTCTCTCTCTCGCTCTCTCTCTCTCTCTGACAATGACAATGACAATGACTGCCTCTGTCTGTCTGCCTCTGTCTGTCTGTTTCTCTCTCTCTCTCCCTCTGTCCCTCTCTCTGTATCTGTCTGTCTCTCTCTGTCTGTCTCTGTCTGTCTGTCTTTCTGTCGTGTGTGTGTGTCTCTCTGTGTCTCTGTCTCTCACTGTCTCTCACTGTCTCTCTGTGTCTCTCTGTGTCTCTGTCTCTCTTTCTCTCTCTCTCTCTCTCTCTCTCTCTCTCTCTCTCTCTCTCTCTCTCTCTCTCTCGCTCTCTCTCTCTCTCTCTTAATGAAATAGCCGGAAACGAATCGAAATATATCAAGTGAAAATCGGAAACTGCATAACAAGGCAACCTAGTGATAACAGACTCGGCAAAGTGAAACAGATTGAATGGAAACTTGAAAGGCTAGGAAATGATTGTATAAAGAAAGCAAAGAAAACGGGATTAAAAAGCAAACAAACACACGTTTGATTCGAAATGAATTCGAACGAATAAAAACCCTAATTATCTTAAAGGGACGATCACAAACAGACGAAGATTGAACAAAAACAGATGGGATTTTTTTTGTTGTGAACGAACATCAAATAGTTTAAATTAATGTAAAATATAAGTGCTTCGATGTGTTTGTTTTACAAGATTCAGCGCTGTATAAATTCCATATATTATTATTACTATTATTATTATTATTATTAATATATTATTATTATTATTATTATTATTACTATTACTATTATTATTATTATCATTAAAGTTTTAAAACTGGTTATAATCTTAAAAATTGCATAAAAAGCCCTGATTAAGTTTTTCAATACCTTAAAAAGCACTAGAATAGGTATTTTCTACTCAAGTCCTGTTTCTTTAAATACAAAACAAGTAAAAAATTGGTAATCTTTTATTTATAAATCCGCGCAAAACTACTCATACGCAAGCGCGTACATGCAAACACACACGTATACACACACGCGCGCGCGCACACACACATACATACACACACAAACACACGTACACAGACACACAACAACAACACACACACAAACACACACACACATACTCACACACTCACTCAAGAGTAGGCCATTGTGTGCCGGTGGGAACAGATGACAGAATTTACAAAACCGCATACACACGGGGGCTGGATGTAAAAAAGCATGTAAGTGGTTATTCCATTATAATAATAATAATAATAATATATGGAATTTATATAGCGCTGAATCTTGTAAAAAACAAACAAATCGAAGCGCTTGCACTCAATCATTTACAGGCATGCAACTCTCCTTAAACATAATGAGAAATCCATGCGCGCGCACTACGCACGCACACGCACGCACACACACACACACACACACACACACACCACACACACACACACACACACACACACTCGGAACAACACTTAGACGGTGAAAGATGCTGTTGAAAATTAGGGACAGATATGTGGGGGGAAAGTCTCAGGTAGGAAATAAGTGTGTTTTGAGGCTGGATTTGAAGGAATCAAGTGAAGGCTTTTGACGAAGTGAAAGAGGGAGGTCATTCCAGGTGGATGGACCAGAAACAGAGAAGGAGCGACGGCTCCTCGATATAAAAGAATAAAATTAAAAAAATATTGAAAAAATCAATCACACAACAGCCCACATGTCTATGCCGGCAAAAAAACCCAACAGAAAATATCAACTCATTAACAATAGCCCCAAGATTGACAACCAATAACCTACCTACAGGTAGACCAACACCCAGAACAGACCAGCAAACAGATTGAAAAGGGCGAAGAGACGAGCAGACAGACATACAGACAGACAGACAGACAGGCGATGCAACAACAAAAGGAAAAAGGTCAGGACTAGTTCTCATATTTTTCTCTCAGAGAGAACTCTGGCGGAAACGTATTGTAATGTATGGTGTGATTACCGTCTGATGTGCTGGCAGTATCGTTTCCTGTCTGTCTGTCTCTCTCTGTCACTCTTTCTTTCCTTCATTCTGTCTGTCTGTCTGTGTCTTTCTTTCTGCTGTTTTGTTTCTTTCTTTTCTGTTTTCTTTCTTACTTCCTCCTACCTTCCTTCCTATCTCTTATGTTGTATGTCTGTATGTCTTGCTGTCTGTTTTGTCTAACTTTCGTCTTTCTGTCTCCCGGATCTGTCTGTATTCCTTTTTCTTTCTTTCTTTTTCTTCTTTTTCCTTCCTTTCTTTCTTTCTTTCTTTCTTTCCTTCTTTCCTTCCTTCTTTTTCTTTCTTTTTCCTATCTTTCCTTCCTTCCTTCCTTTCTTTCTTTCTTTACGTAAGAACGCTTGAAGACATTGGCAGTGCAAATCATTGTCAAGCTAATCTTACTCGATCCCCTCGTTGTTTCTGATCCTTTTCTTCTTGTCCTGTTTTCATTTCATTCTGGGCATTTTACTTTTGACGTCTTATCTCATTCTCTCTCTTTCCATTTTTTACTTTTCTTCTTTCCTTCTTCCTTTGCAATTTTTTCTTTTTCTTCGCAAATTCTTACTTCTTGTCTTTCTCTCTTCTTTCGCACTTTTCTTCTTCGCATATTATTTTCACAATCCATACTTCTTCCACATACTTCTTTGTCTTCCACTTCTTCTTCTTCCTTTCTTTTCTTTGCAATCCTTCTTCTTCTTCTTCTTCTTTCTTCTTTGTTTCTTCTTGCAAAATTTTCTTCGCAATTCTTTTCTTCTTCGCCCAATTCTTTTTCGCAAATTCTTCTCCCTTCGCAATTCTTCTTCTTTGCATTCTTCTTCTTCGCCCTTTCCTTTCTTCTTTGCAATTCTTCCTGCTTCGCTATTCTTCTTCTCTTCTTCCGCTTTCTTCTTCGAACATTCAGGACAGCAACTATCGTTGGCTTTTTTTATGAAAAAAAAAAGCGTCAGGCTGCCGTCAAGCCATGACAAGGTCAGTACAGCGCATTCCAGTCGGCAGGGGAGAAGTGACTTCCTTTTAAGTCTCTTGAAAAACACGGCGGAGAATGGACCGGAAGGCAAGGAAAAACAGACAAAGGAGGATGAAAAGGAGAGTGATAGGAAAAGAGGACATTTCATAGCACTGAATGAGGAGAATCACGGGAATGGTATTTGTACTAGCAAGGCTCCCCGGATCCCACGGGGAAAACATTTCTATTTCGGTTTAATGTCTTATATCCATTTTAGTCTTCAGATTAATTCATTTTCTTTTGCTGCTTCGCTGTTTGGTTGTGTGCTGGTTCGTGATCACTCTAATTTCGTTGCTTGTTTGTTTGTTATTTGCTCTGTCATGTATGTTTGGCATGTGTGACCTCTTCCCAGGGCTTGGCACGTGTTTACTGAGCACACAACATCCAACCCCCCCCCCATTACACACTTCTACACACATACAGGCCAGGACACGCACACACTACACATTCACGCGGGGCGGGCGCAAACACGCACCACAAACACAAAAACACACATACGCACATACAACACACTCTTTTGTCGCTAATATCAAATGTATAAATGTGAAACAGACGTTAAACTAAAGAAGGAATCACCCACGCGCACATATAAGAGGATAGAAAAGAGGAAATTCTAATACAGAACTTCCAGAAGGTGGGGAGGATGCTTATTTATATGAAGGCCTCCCGCATGCCCACTGGGGAACACCACACACACCCCACACACACTCCACACACGCACACACACGCACAAAACCACTCAAGCACACACATACAAACACACAACCAACACTTTAGAAACACACACATACACACACATAGAAGCAACACAAACACACTTTTGGGGTGAGACTATACACGAGGTCCGTGTGCGAAGCACGCAGAACATCTTGCAGCACACGTTAAATCATGTTCGCTTTTCGTAAGAGTAGGTTCTTGTGTGACCGGTTGGGAACAGTTGACAGAGATTACTCACATCCGCATAACAGCCCGGGGACTGGATGTAAAAAGCAGACATAACGGCTTATTCCATTATCCTCGTTATAAAAGAATAAACTAAATAAAAGAATATAAACACCACAATGAAACGACACCACACTACGCATACCAACACACAGACTCACACACACACAAACACACACACACACACACACACACCACCCACTAAACAACATATACTCTCAATCAATAGGCATGTGCAAAATATTACTCAGAAAGCAAAACACCAAATTTTTTTAGACGAAGTATAAACATAAATAAAAAATCCATTTTCCTAAGACGAGCACACGAAAAAAATATTCTTTTGAGCCAATTGTACGTATGTTTCGACACTTGTTTTGACAAGTCTGTAATCAAGTCAATAATAACCATCGGATACACATACACACTATAAGTTCTCTACCTTATCTTCATGGGAATGAAACAAAGCAAATTTCGGACATAGAGTACATTTTATGGCCAAGCGTGAATAATAATACTATGATTTTACGTTCGATCTCACACGCATCGCATTTATCTTTTCATCATTTTAAAAGTAATTCTACAAGATGGTTACATCAGATGATCAGAATACAGGTTTCTGCTTTTGTACTACCATCGCTTGAAATAGAGAAATGTTATTAGCTGGAAATCAAACATTTTTATTCGTATTCACAGCTGAGCTAAGTAGCAATTTTAATGGCTCTTTATATCTTGGTTTTCCGCTGATTATTTCTTCATAACTTTACTTTTGCGTTGATTCTTAAATCGTTACTCTATGTATTAAAATTCCACAAGGTCTAAGAAAATGTCTACAGTTGTATCTAGAGAGCAAATCATGTCATACATGTTTTTGCTTTAAGGGTATTTGGTGTCCCTATCTGTTGGGTTCCTTCGCATGTGGGGTTCTTACCAAAGGTGTCGGCTGACAGTGCTGCAAAGAGGGTAGCAAAGCATGGAGAGTGATTCTTGTAGAACTACATGTTCCATTATCTTTACAAAGAGGGGTTATCATTCTAGTAAGAGGCACGTGGAGCAGGGATTTAAATAAGCTACTATCAATGGAGCACCTTTTCAGGACAGATATTTAATCACTATCCCTGTTTTGAGGATTATTTTCCTCTGTACCTAACAAAAGTTTTGGTCATGGCCAGTGAGAGTTTAATCCGCTTTATGTTTTTTTGTGGATATAAATGAAGCTATTTATCACCAAATATAGCAAAATTATATAAATTTTGTGTGTGGTGAGGGAAAATTAACGGCATTCTTTTTATCTTTTAATGTAAGAGTCTAAAACCCTTTCGTACCTTCTTTTTCTTGGAAAATCCTTGGATAAGATATAAAGAAAACAGTATTAATTTGGCTATTTCGTATAACAAAATCTGTAAACGAACTCAGTCCCCTTTAGGATATTTGTATTATGTTATAAGTCGCTTCATTGACATTTTCTCATGTATGGATTTGTTGTTATCATTGCTTAGCCTTTTATGTATTCTGCCTCACGATTATTTAGCATCATATACCAAATTCCACGCACACAATCATGAACATCAATGTCCCTTTAATCCCCTTCCATCGTCTAATATCACTTTGAGGTGAACAGGACGTAATCAAGCTAACAACTAACAACAACAACAACAACAACAACCACACACACAGACACAGACCACACACATCCACACACATACACACAAACACACACACATACACACAAACACACACAAGTAATTTCTGTGCCAACTTTTCTGTGTGTCAAATTGCATTACCTTCCGGGAGATTGCTTGGGGAACAACCCCTGCTAAAAGTGCACTAAGGGCAACAATCCCCATTCAATCACAAGTATTGAAGTGTAATTTGACAGAATCTGTGAAAAGATGAAGAAGGATTAAAAAAAAAATGTCCAGAGCGATGAAGCGAGCGAGGGAGAGACAGAGAGAGAGAGACGGAGTGGGATGCGGGAGAGAGAGAGAGAAGGGTGGGAGGTATGTAGCGATACAGAGACCAGGAGAGAGACACAGTAGAGAGATCCGAGACGAGAGAGAGGAGAATGAGAGAGATAGAGGGAAAGAGAGAGAGAGAGCTGAGAGAGAATGAGAGGAGAATTGAGCGGAGAGAGGAGAGAGAGAGAGAGAGGACTTACTAGGACAGGTTGATTTAGACAGAGACATATTACATACACAATGATAAGGAAAGAAGTAAAAATAAAGAAGAAAGAAAGAAAGAAGAAAAAAAAAGAAGAACGAAAGAAGGAAAAAAAGATTGACAGACAGACAGAGGTGCATGCAGACAAAGCAAAGATAGAGAAGAGTTGAGACAGAAGATAGAAAGGCGCGCGACGAGACAAAAAACAAAAAAGAGAGTAGGGAGAGAGAGTGAGACAGACAAGCATAATGACTTAGACATAGAGAGCAGACAGAGTCACGGAAGGAGTAGATAGGATATTGATGATGCTGAGTGCGCGCGCGTTGTTGTATGTGTGTTGTGTGGGAGTGGGGGTGGTGGGGGGGTTGCGTGGGTGGCGTGTTCGTGCGGTGTGCGTGCTATGGGTTAAAGTATTGTGTGTGTGTGTGTGATTGTGTGTGTGTGTGAGTGTGTGTGGTGTGTGTGTGTGTGTGTGTGTGTGGGTGTGTGTGTGGTTGTTAATAAGTTGACCAGTGGAAAAGAAAGCATGAACCTAGAGAAAACAGGACAGGACTGAGCGACAGACAGAACGCAGAGGATAAGGTGAGGAGCTACTATTTCTGATTTTCTCAAAGACGGCGTTGGTTGTCATTGTCGTTGACAGGGGTTCTCAGTAGATTTTCTTTTCTTCTGTTTTGTCTGGCTGTCTTTCTTTCTTTCATTCATTTAATCTTTGTTTTTCATATTTTCTGTCGTACTTCTTTCTTTTATGGCTTTCTGTTTATGAATTTTTCTTGATTCTTTGGTTGTTTATCTTTTTTTTTCTTTTCCTCCTTTCTTTACTGTCTTTCTTTCTTTCCTTCTTTCTTTTCTTTCTTTCTTCCTTTCATTCCTTTCTTTCTTTCTTTATTCATTCTTTTCTTTCTTTTCCCCTTATATTACTTTCCTTCCTTTTTCCTTTCTTTCTTTCTTGTTCTAGGTATTCTTTCTTTATTTTCTTTCTTACTGCCTTTACCTTGTCTTTCTTTCTTTCTTTCTTTCTTTATCCTTTCTTTATTTCCGTTCTTTCTATACTCTATTTCTTTCATTCTTCTTTCTTTCTTCTATCTTTCTTCCTGTCTTCTTTCTTTCTTGCTTTCTTTCTTGCGTTCTTTCTTGCTTTCTTTCTTTTTTATTCTTTCTTTCTTCCTTTCTTTCTTTCTTATCTTGCTTTCTTTCCTTTCCTTTTTTCTTTCGCTTTTTTCTATGTATTCTGTTCCTGTTTTTCTTTCTTTCTTTCTTCCTTTAGCTCTTTTTTCCTTATGCCTTGCTTTCTTTCTTTTCTTGCTTTTCTTTCCTTCTTTCTTTCTTCCTTCCTTTCTTCCTTTCTTCTCTCTCTTTCTTTCTTTCTGTCTGCCCTGTCTGCCTGTCTTGGCCTGTCTGTCTGTCTGTTCTTTCTATCTGTTTATCTGTTTTCTTTCACTTTTCTTTTCTGGCTTTCCTGCATTCCTTCAATCTTCTTTTCTGTTTTTCTGTCTTTTCAAACGACCTCTGCCCTTCTGCTTTTTCTTTTTGTCATTTTTTTTTATATATTCTTTCGTTCTGTCTGTCTGGTTATCTGTCTACATTTTCCTTTCTCCTTCCGTATCTATTTTCCCCCTTAGCTTCTTATATGTGTTGTTTCTGCTTCTTGTTTTTTGTGTGTTATTTTGTTGCTTCCTCTTTCTTGAGCGTCCTTTTTGTCATTCTGTTCCTTGTAGTTTTCTCTTTCATCTTTATATGTGTTTTTGTTTGTTTAGTTTTACTGTTATTCTTCCTTTTCCTTTTCACTTTCTTTTCTTCTATTTTCATAGGTGTGTGTTTTAAACATGTTGTTATTTGTTGTGTACAGGGAGATATGATTATTGGCGTATTGGATTGTTGTATTGCTAATCTGTATTAATCTTGTGTTTTTGTTAGATGTTAGTTTTGGTCTTTTGCTGTTTGTTTGTTGGTTTGTGTGCTTATTGCGTCTTTCTGTGTTTTGTCTGTGTTCTTGCCTTTTTATCTCATTCTATATCTTTCTTTCTTCCTGTTTCTTCCTTTTTTCTCTTTGGCTTTCTCTCTTTTCTTTCTTTCTTTTCTTGTTTTGATCTCTCCCATTCTTTATTTCTCTCTTTCTTTCTTTCATTTCTTTTCGTTCTGCTTTCTTCCTTCCCTTCTTCCTTCTCTTCTTTACTGTCTTTCTTTTACTTTTCTTGTTTTGATTCTCTATCCATTCTTTCTTTTCTTTCCTTCTCTCTGTCATTTCTTTCATTCCTTCCTACCTTCCTTTCTTTTTCTTTCATTTCTTTCTTACGTTCTTCCTGTCTTTCTTTATTTCTTTCTCTTTTTCTTTCTCTTTTATTCCTTCCTCCTTAGGTATTTCTTTCTTTGTTCTGTTTGCGTGGGGTGTATATTTGTGTGTTTTTTTTCGTTCTTCGTTTCTTTCTTTTTTTCTGTCAGTTGAATGTTTCTTTTTCGTTTTCATGACAGTTGGAGGATACCAGGCACGTCTTTTGTCACGTAAATCGTTTTTGTTTTTGTTGTTGTTGTGTCTTTATGGTTTTTTGATTTGGTTTTGTTTGGTTTGGTTGTTTCTTTGTTTGTTTGTTGCTGTTTTGGTTTGTATTTGTTTGGTTCGTTATGTTGTTGTTTGTTTGGTTTTTGGGGTGTTGGTTCTTTATTGGCTCCTTCCTGCGGTTGTCAACAGAACAGAAAAAGGACCGGAAGAGTTGGTGTGTCTCATGAAGGCGGTTTTTTAAATGGGTAGATATCTCTTTTCAGCAGGCAGATCGCTGAAAAAGGGGAAGTCAGCAGGGGCTGACAACATTCCAGCTGAGTTAGTTCAAGCTGGAGGGGAAGCCTTGATTCAGGCCCACCTACTAAGAATCGGCTAACAACGTTTTTGCAGACAGGAAATATGGCCAACACCTAATTAGGACACTGTCACTCATCATCACCCTCCCCTAGAGAGGAAACTCTACAACAATGCCGTTAATTACCGACATCAGCCTCATATGCCACCCAAGCAAGGTCATGCTGCAGATAATATTGAAATAGATCTGAAGCCACAAGCAGAGACCTTCATTGTGAGGGAAACAAGCAGGTTTCATGAGCAGGGCGCAGCCACAACAGGAATAGATATTCAACCTCAGTATACTATAGTGAGCGGTACCACTTTTCAACATCAACAAGACTGTTACCAAGTATGATCGATTTTAGAAGCATTTGGCCAGGGGTATGTGGCATGCTGCTTTGTGGGCAATCTTGTAATTTGTACCGTCATCAATGCAAAATGATCAGAGTCGTAAAAGCTGTAACGACGAGGCCATCAGTGCAGGTACTACAATAACAACTTGGAGAATGGTTTCGAAAACACACATTGGAAGTAAGGCTGGGCTGTTACCTCTCACCCACTCTTTCAACATCTTCCTTGAGAGAATCATGGTGATGCACTGGAACATCATGAAGGATCAGTCAGTATTGGTGGCAGCAGAACGATCCACATAACTCCGCTTTCAGATGACATTGATGGAATTAGCAGGATCGAAAGAGCTTGACCAGCCTAACAGAACACTTGAATAAGGCCTCCAAAGATACGGCATGGAAAATCAAGTGCAGAGAAAACCAAACGAATGACTAATCATCACCAACGGCATTAGTACTGGATACAGGGATTAATGACCAGAAAGCTGGAAACAGTTCAAAGCTTCAGTACCTGGGAGCCATTGTATCAGACCAGGGATCCCAGCCAGAAGTAGTATGCAGGACTGTAAAGTCCAATAACAGCTTTGTCAAAACTAAACTCCATTGAGAGCTAAAAACTATCTCACTTATCTCAAGATCAGACTAATGCGCTCCCTTTTCTTACCCATATTTCATGTATGCCTGTGAATCATGGACCCTGACTGCGGATTTGGAGAGATGAGTACAGGCAGGTGGAGATTGACGATGCTTTCGGAGGACTCCTTGGCTAATCTCCTCAAAAGACACCAACATTAAGCAACGAAAAGCGTGCATATACAGGTATCTTGCAAAACATGGACTAAATGAGAACCTTCTAACGATTCGTGACAAAAGCGTAAACTTAAATGGTATGGGCATACATGTTACAAGAATCCAAAGGGGACTTGCAAAGACAGTTTTTACAGGCACTGTCAGAGGCTGGAAGAATAAGAGGCAGACATGGAAGAGCTTGAGTGAATATCTATCAGCGATAAGGACAGGGCCTAGAACTCAACAAAACCTTGAGGCAAGGCAGAACAGGAGAGAGGAATGGAGGGAATGGTTGTTGAGTCTTTGAGGGTGCCCCCACGGTCGTCAGACTACGGGACAGATAGATAGATAGATATCTCTTTATTAATGTGTCTGTCTGTATGTATGTCTGTGTGTCTGTGTGTCTGTCTGTCTGTCTGTTTGTCTGTCTTCGTCGCCTTTTTCTAAGTGTCTTGTTTCCCTCTCTCTCTCGCACTCTCTCTCACACACAAATAAACTACAAAAAACTCACTAAGTCTTCAGTACTTCACTAAGTCAACAAATCATCATTCCTTCTGAAATTGAATCCCAGTTTGAAAGCATTTGAGCAAAACAAGGGGCTGGGTGCTTGTGTGGAGGAGAGAGAGAGACAGACAAGAGAAAGATGATAGACGAGAGAGAAAGATAGAGTCAGAGAGGAGCGACAGATGGGAGGGCATGAGGGAGACAGAAGAGACACAAGGCAGGTAGAGGAAGATGCAGAGTGAAATAGACAGATGAGAAACAGACAGGACAAATTCACACTGCAGAGAGATAGACAGAACCTCAGAGACAGAGACAAAGGGTGGCAGACATGGGAAGAGAAGGAGAGAAGCAGAGACAGACACATAGACAGAGACTAGAACTGAACTGGATGATGTGCCGTTCCAGACTGGGGTTGAGGTGGTACGGATCATAAAGGCTGCTTACCGGTATTAACAAATCCCTCTTTTCGTTCTGTTTTTCTATGTGACTTTTATATTCATACCGCACGTACTAAGGCATCCACTGAATTAAGATATCCACTTTTTGTGGAAAGACTAGCCTCTGACTCAAAAATCATGTGATTTTGATCAAATTTGGTAAGTTTGAATTTTTTTAATTTTTTTCAGCAAACACTGTACCCTCAGTCCTTTGTCATATGCTAGCTCGCCTTACTGCAAATGCATGCGCGGGGGTCACGCTGTAGGAATACAGGCAAACCTCATGTGATTGTTATTTCCACTTTATCGTGACTACCTGGTATTGCTCTATGTCCTCAATTCCAAATAACAGGGCACAGTGCATGTTTTCATTGCTTAAATAATTCTGTGAGATACCAAACATTTTTTTCATCGCACGCTGAGAAGATATACGTGACCACATAATTTAATAGCGTGTGCTGCCTGGTTTACGGGACTAAAAAAAAAGTATTTCCTGGCCAATATTTCCTCTTCGATGTTATTCTATAGGTAATATCTAAGTTGCAATGGGCACATCTAATCTCACAATGTTCTCAAAAGCCAGTAGCACCCTGTGCTCTTTTTGCGTTTGAGATGATACACTCCTATGTTGCCAGGACTATATTCGAGAGCTTTAAAACAAATGGCAACATACTACTTTGGATCAAAATGTTACAAGTAAAGTAAAATACAGACTCATAGTTTTATACAGCAACCTTAGCCTATGTAATGGGCAATCCAAAAATTGTATTGCAAAAAGCCTAACAAGAATAAGAGGCAGTATTTTTTGTTTCTTAACTATCCCCAATACAGGCTATTTTTTCCTGTTGTGGCATTCTTGGTACACTACCATGGCACAATGCACTTCAATTTTGTTTAAATTACGTCAAGTATAACTCCAACACACTTTAAAACGCATACTTATTGTTAAAGAAATGTCTATTATTTCTAATTCATATGGATAAGGAGGACTTATTGGATACCAACCCCCTTATTTGGGTGTTCTCAGAACTTTGGGCGGACAGGCTCAACAGGGTCTGGTGCTTTCGGGATTCATAAGCACTCCTCGTCCACAGCTAATATCTGGCATGATTTAAGGCAATGGAATCCACAGTTCTATGTCTACGTGTCTCAAACCTATTTCAAACTGATAATTTTTTTATCTTTTCTCCTGTATTTTTCCCTCTTTTGATAATGTTTAGTACAGTTTTTATAAATACTGGGCATTTTGTCATGTGTAAAGTCCCCCTCACTCTATATGGACAGTAGCTGCATATCTAGTACAAATGTAAGGTAATGATCTTTTCATTTTTTTTTTAATAAGGTAAAGAGGATTTCAAAGTTTTAATTAGGATGAAAACCTACCATGGTGCCTCTTGGATCAGATTTTACTTCTTCTAACAAGTATTATGACTGAAAAAAAGCTTCTCGACTTTCTTTTGTAAATACACTGCCATAAGGATGTTATTGCATGAAACTTCTGTTGGCTATCAAATATTGTATCAATACAAAACAATGCTCACAGCATAGTTTGTGATTTTAAAACATATATCAGATTATCCTGTTCCAGCCATTAAAATCATCCAAGAGTTTCTATTCTCTACTCCCAACTCAGTCTTTGCCCCTTTGGGGGGCTTTTAACCTGCATTGTCAACACCCCCCCCCCCCCCCCACCTTTTTGCAATACAGGTTATAACTGCATTGTTTTGTTGAACTACACTTCGCCCTTTCTGACACACTTTTATGTTCATTTTTATTCCTGCCCCCCCCCCCCCCACCCCACAGCTTCTGTACTCTCTACCCATCCCCTCCAACCCTCACCCTTCTGCTGCTGTTTTCTTGCATCTCACACGATTTTCTTCTTTGCCACAATTGGGAATATTTCTCATCAGTCTGTGCAGAAAAGAGAGGCTGGAAGGGGAGGAATTTGTTGGTTGAAAGAAAACCATCAGCAAAACCACATGCGATCATGGTTAAACGTTATTCCCCCCCAAAAAAAAAAAAAACCCAGCGAAATGATCTTTACATTTCACTTACAGAAGACATTATAAAGTAAAACAAGCTCTCTCCCCCACACTCCCTTTCCCTTTTCTGCAGTTTTATTCTATTCTTTTATCTCAGTGTAGCTGGTTTTTTGGACTCAAAACTGTATGAAAACTGAAATTTGCTTGTGCTATGAGGAACTACAAACGAGAATGTATATCCCCCTTTTGATATCATGCTGGGACTCTACATCACACTAAAATTGTTTACTGTTTGGTACTTTTCACATGCCCATATCTTAATACACATAATACACAACACGAATCTGAAATACATTTCAATAACTGATATTACATCATTCTGTCGTGTGTCAGGTATGCTGCGAGATGGCTCAAACTTCTCTCGCGCTCTCATTGTTGCTATGGTAATCAGGTCCTAGAGAGGTTTTCTTTAAAAGAAAAAATTGTAGCTGTCAAACGCTTTTTCAACGGATTATGTTGCTCTAAAAATACTTACAGCAATGATACTGGCCACAAAACTAAGCCAGCGATGTTCAAAATATCCCGCTTGCAATTACACACCCGAATGTAGTATACTGGCGGCACTCCGGTATAATCAAATCACTCTCTTTCTTCATTTCTTTCTATATGATCTTATTATTAATCACATACCGAACGTACTAAGGCATCCACAGAATAAAAACCCACTTTTTGTGAAGACTAGCACTCTGAATCAAAAACTAGGTGATTTTGAACAAATTTGGTTAAGTTTGAATTTTTTAAAAGTTTTCAGCACCTCACTGTACCCTCAGTCCTTTGTCGGTCTGCTAGCTTCCTTACCGCAATAGCTAATTTGCGCGGGGTAACGCTGTAGGAATACAGACAAGGCTCTTTGTTGGGTATTTCAAACTTTCTCGTGATACCTCTGGCTCTATGTCCTCAAATCCCAAAAACAAGTGCGCATAGTGCATGTTTTCATGCTTAAATAAATGTCTGTGAAGATCACCAACATTTTTTTTCCACTCGCCCGTCTGTAGAAGATACTACGTGACCCCATATTTAATACCGGTGTGGGCGCCAAAGTCATCTGTCTATGGCTATGTGGGCATTGCGACTTAACTAGCCTTCGGCATGTTCACTGTTGAGATTGTCTGCCCATCGACATGTTTGTCTTCCTCTACCTCTCTTTCCTGCCACTTTCCCTGTCAGTGCTGTTTTTGGGTAGTAGACAGTCATGTCTCGTTATATGGCCACAATGTCTATGGAACAAGGTTGTTTTTAATAGATTGTGGGGACTAAAATGAGGGCTTTTTTGTTCCGTACTTTGTCAGTCCAATTAATGTTTTGCCATTTTTATGTAAATCTACATTTTGGGTGCTTGTAATTCTACCTGTCCCTCTGTTTCTTAGAGTGAGTAATACTTGTGCCGATGTGAAGGTGTTCTCCATTTTTGGAAGGCTGGTTTTGCTTGGGGATTTTTTTGGAGATTTTTTTTATCACAGCTTCATTTATCATTCGTCAGTTGTGTCACCAGGATGTTTTTTGACTGCAGCAGTGTTTTTTCATACACTTTGTATATGTTTTATCATTTATTTATCTACTATTGACCATAGTATTCGTTTTGTAAAACATTTTGTGTCTAGTTCATTTTACGTCTCTTTTCTTCTCTGGTGGGTTCTCACTTTTTTCCTGCAAAGTTTATTGTTTTTATGTTAGTAGAGCTGTGCTATTGCGCACAAAAGTATTGTTAACTTTCTGTTCTTTTGTTTGCACCTTTACTTTACGTTTACTTAATTTTAACTGAAATGTTCAATAGGAATTATGTTGATGAATAAGGTGGCAGGACTCTGACATGTATACCCTCTTATGGTTTGAGAAGATCTCTAAACGTGCATCTTGTATAACTATTGGCAGAATTATGGTCTCCAGTAAAGATTTGATTTTATAACACTGTTTTATTTCTCGTTGCATGATTTTTAAGTACTGCTATCATCTCTGCATGTCTATAAACTCTGTCAATTGCCCTGTATAATCAGAAAACTAAATTTAGAAGCCACCAAAACTGAAACGCCTTAAGTTTCAAAAGTGAGCTAGGACGGCAACAAAATGCAGAATCAGGTTAAATCTAGGGCCCAGATGAAATCTAATTCAGGATGATCTTGGGCCATGGCCCCAAAATGTGTCAGTTGTCGATGCCAGCTAATTGGCCAAGGCCTACTTCACTAAACTGTTGTTATGTTGTATATGTGTTGAGATTGCCTTAGCGGTTGAAAAGCTTCTTTAACATAACAACCTGCACTTCTCATTTTAATAAGATGAAAAAGTTCTGAGGATCCGCGTGTGGCTGCCTATTTGGCGAGGTACTTAAAACGTAATACACAAAGCAATCGTCTAATTCAGTGTGCAATTTTTAATTTCACAGTGATTCCCAGGTGAGATGAGAGTGCACATTCTGGGTGACCACCAGAGTGTTAAGCTGAGGAACGTACAACTGTAACAACAACAACAGCAACAACAACAACAAATCAGAGTGACCCCACCTTAGATAAGTTAGGAATAAACTCACTGTATCCTTTAATGACATTTATGACACGGGGCGTTTAAAGAATTTCAACACATCAACTTTCATAACAACTGTCGAAAAAGCCAAAGGAAGAACAATATTCAGATTTCAGGACCATCAGCCTAATGTGCTACAAGAATGGAACCCTAACTACATTTTGAAATGGGACAAAAACAATTCTATTCTAGAACTACTATAGCGCCCCAGATGCCACCTTTTGTTTTAACATCTGAACAAGGAAATAAATGGAAGTTTATAAAAAAATGCTTTTTTGTTCAATTATTTACAGGGCACAGATATATTGATATAAAATAAATGTCTCTTTTGTGTCAATTCGGTTTTTATAGAGAATTTGATGAGTTGAGACAGTTCATTAAATGACAATGTTTTATTTGAAACATCCAGCCTTGTGGCCACAATTCAAAACAAAATGGGTAAAGAGAGAGAGAGGGATGAGAAAGGATGAGAGAGATGAGAAGAGATGAGGTGAGATGATGAGAGAGAGAGGAGAGAGAGATAGAGAGATGAGAGAGGCAGACAGGTACGACAGGAAGACAGAAAGACAGAGGATCCTACAGGACTGAGAGAAAGAAAGAGAGACATAAAGAAATAGACAGAGACAGGAAAGACAGACAGTATCTGAATGACAAGCAGGACAAAAATAAAAGCAGAAACAGATACAAACAGCAAGCATATGTCTGTAACTAACAGACACTTACCCGCCTACACCAGTATACCACATTCCACGTCTATATTTCGCTTCTCTGTGTTCACTCTTATCTTCCTTTCTGCTTTGACCTCAGTTTCGGAGTTCCAATTCAGGATGAAAATTCCATTCCTTTTTTCTGTTTTTGTTTTATCTTAACAAAGTTTCATTATTCTCCAAAGTCTCTAAACTTTCTGAGCTGTCTTGGGTTGTGCACTCCCTCCCACTCTCAAGTCCTACTTGTCTTCTTCTTCTTTCTTCTTCTTCTTTTTCTTCTTCTTCTTCTTCTTCTTCTTCTTATTTCTTCTTTTTCTTTCTTCATCTTCTTCTTCTTCTTCTTCTTCTTCTTCTTCTTCTTCTTCTGCTTCTTCTTCTTCTTCTTCTCATTCTTCTTCTTCTTCTTCTTCTCCTTTTTTGCATTGTTGTTGTTGTTGCTGTTGTTGTTGTTTGTTGTTGTTGTTGTTCTTCCTTATTCTTCTTCTGCATCTTCATCTTCTTCTTCTTCTTTTTTTTGCAATTCTTCACAATTTTTCGCAATTCTTCTTCTTCTTCTTCTTCTTCTTCT
The DNA here is from genome assembly GCA_028751875.1 of Rapana venosa. Taxonomy (NCBI): domain Eukaryota; kingdom Metazoa; phylum Mollusca; class Gastropoda; order Neogastropoda; family Muricidae; genus Rapana; species Rapana venosa. The sequence continues at coordinate 49,713,427 of CM054152.1, forward strand.
TCTTCTTTTCTTCTTCTTCTTTCTTCTTCGCAATTCTTTTCCTTCTTTGCATTGTTCTTCTTTTGCAATTCTTCTTCTTTGCGAATCTTTTTCGTCTTCGCAATTCTTCTTCTTCTTCCTTCTTCGTAATTCTTCTTCTTCGCAATTCTTCTTCTGCGCAAAGCTTCTTCTTTTTCTTCTTCCTCTTCTTCTTCATCGCAATTCTTCTTCTTCTTCATCTTCTTCTTTGCAATTCTTCTTCTTCTTCTTTGCAATTCTTCTTCTTTGAAATTCTCCTTCTTCTTCGCAATTCTTTTTGCTTGCGATTCTTCTTCTTTGAATTCTTCTTCTTTGCCAATTCTTGCTACTTTGCAATTCTTCATTCTTCGACATTCTTCTTCTTCTTCTTCGTAAATTCCTCTCTTCGAAATTTTCTCCTTGCAATTTTCTTTTCTTCTTCTTCTTCTTCTTTTCATTCTTTCTTCTTCTTTCTTCTTCCTTCTTCTTTCTTCTCATTCTTCTTCCGCCAATTATCCATATTATTGTTTGTTCTTCTTCCTAGCATTATTCTTCTTCTTCTTCTTCTTCTTCTTCTTCTTCTTCTTATTCTTTGCAAATTCTTCTTCTTTCTTCTTTGCAATTTTTCTTTTTTTCGCAATTCTTCTTCTTTGACGATTTTTCTTTTCTTTGCCAGTCTTCTTCTTTGCAATTCTTCTGTTCTTTCTTCGCAATTCTACTTTTCTTTGCAATCCTTCTTCTTCTTCGTAATTCTCCTTTTTCGCAATTTCTACTTTTCTCGCAATTTTCTTCTTCTTCTTCTTCTTCTTCTTCATCTTTCTTCTTCGCTATTCTTCTTTTCTTCGCAATTCTTCTTCTCCTTCTTCTTCTTTTTCTTCTTATCCTTTTCTCTTCTTCTTCTTCTTCTTCTCTATTCTTCTTCTTCTTATTTTCTTCTTCTTCTTCTTCTTGGCAATATCTTCCCTTCTTGGGCAAATCTTCTTCGCAATTTCTTCTTCGCAATTCTTCTTCGCATATTTTCTTTTTCTTCTTCTTTCATTTTCTTATCATTATTCTTCTTCTTCTTCTTCTTCTTTTTCTTCTTCTTTCTTCCTCTCTTCGTCTTCTTCTTCTTTTCTTCTTTTCTTCTGTCTTCTTCCTTTCTTTTTTTTTCTTCGTCTTCTTCTTCTTTCGCAATTCTTCGCAATTCTTCGCAATTCTTCCGCAATGCTTTCTCCTTCATTGCAGGATGGTTTTCTCTTTGCAATTGTTCTTCTTTGCAATTCTTCCTCTTCTTTCGCAATTCTTCTTCGCAAGGCTTCTTCTTCTTCATTCTTCTTATTCTTTTCTTCTTCTTCTTTCTTTCATTCTTCTTCTCTTCTTCTCTTTGCCAAGTCTTCTTCTTCTTCTTTCCAATTGTTCTTCTTTGCAATTTCTTCGATTCTTCGCAAATTCTACTCTTTGCCGATTCTTCTTCTTTCTTGCAATTTTCTTCTTTGCAAATTTTGCTCTTTGCTATTCTTTCTTCTTCCATTCTTCTTTCTTCTTCGTAATTCTTCTTTTTTGCAATCTTCTTCTCGCAAATTTCTTGTTCTTCCTTTCTTCGCAATTCTTCTTCTTCTTCTTCTTCTTATTCTTCTTTTTCTTCTTCCTCTTCTCATTTTTTCGGCAATACTCTTTTTTGTTGTTGTTATTCTTCTCCTTATCATTTCTTCTTCTTCTTCTTCTTCTTCTTCTTCTTTTCTTCGCAATTCGTCTTCTTCTTCTTATTCTTCTTCGCAATTCTTCAACTTCTTGCAATTCTACTTCTTCTTCTCGCAATTCTTATCTTTGCAATTCTTCTTCCTCTTCGCAATTATTCTTTGCGATTCTTCTTCTTCGCAATTATTCTTTGCGATTCTTCTTCGCAATTCTTCTTCGCAATTCTTCTTCTTCTTTGCAATTCTTCTTTTACGCCATTCTTCTTCTTCGCAATTATTCTTCATATGTTCTTCTTTTTTCTTCTCTTTCTTCCCTACGCAATTCTTCTTCGCATTTCCTTCTTCTTCTTTTTCTTCTTCTTCTCTTCTTCTTCATTCTTCTTCTTAACTTCTTCTTCTTTACTTGTTTCTTCTTCTTCTTCTTCTTCTTCTTCTTCTTCTTCTTTCTTCTTCTTCTTTTCTTTTCTTCTTTTTCTACTTCTTCTTCTTCGCAATTGTTACTTTCTTGGCAATCTCTTCATATTCGGAATTATTCTTCTTCCCTCTTTGCAATTATTCTTCTTCTTCGGGAATTCTTTGACAATTTTTATCGCAATTCTTCTTCTTCTCGCAAATTCTTCTTTTTGAACTTTTTCTTTTCTTCGCACGTCTTCTTCTTTGCAATTATTCCTTTTTTGCAATTATTCTTCTTTCCCATTTCTTCTTCTTCAGTTTCCCAATTCTTCTTTGCCGATTCTTCTTCGCATTTCTTTTCGCAATTCTTCTTCTTCTTTTCAATTCTTTTATTCGTCATTCTTCTTCTTCGCAATTAATCTTCTTGTTCTTCTTCTTGTTCTGTTCTTTTTCTTCTCTTTCTTCTTCTTCTTCTTCTTCTTCTTCTTCTTCTTCTTCTTCTTCTTCTTCGTCTTCTTCTTCTTCCCTCTTCTTTGTCATTTTTTCTTCTTTCTTCTTCTTCTTCTTCATTTTCTTCCTTTTTCTTCTTCTTCTTCTTCGCAATTCTTCGCAATTCTTCTTCTTCTTTGCATTTCTTCGCAATCGTTTTTTTTCTTTGCAATTCTTCTTCTTTTCGCAATTCTAATTCTAGTAATTTCTTCTTCCCGCAATACTTCTTCTTCGGCAATTATTCTTCGTTCTTCGCAATTCCTCTTTTTTTCTTTGCAATTTTTTCTTCTTCTTCTTTGCCAATTCTTCTTCTTTGCAATTTTTCTTTTTTTTCGCTATTCTTCTTCTTGTGCGATTTTTCTTTTCTTTGCAGTCTTCTTCTTTGCATTCTTCTTCTTCTTTGCAATTCTACTTATTCTTTGCAATTCTTCTTCTCTTCTTCGTAATTCTCCTTTTCGTATTCTTCTTTCTCGCTATTCTTGTTCTTCCCTCTTCTTCTTCTTCTTCTTCTTCTTTTCTTCTCCTTCTTCTCTTCTTCTTCGCAATTCTTCGCAATTCTTCCGCAATTTTTCGCAATTCTTCTTCTCATTCTTTTTCGAAAGTCTTCTTCGATATCTTCTTCTTTTTATCTATTTCATTCTTCTTTTGCAATTTTTCTTTTCCCTTTTCTTCTGCAATTTTTCTTCTTCATTCTTCTTCTTCTTCTTCTTTTCTTCTTTCTTCTTCTTCTTCTTTTCTCTTCATTCTTATCATTTCTTCCTTCTTCTTCTTCTTCTTCTTCTTCTTCTTTTTCGAATTCTTCTTCTTCTTCTCTATCTCCTTCTTCTTCTTCTTCTCTTCTTCTTCTTGTCTTCTTATTCTTCTTCTTCTTCGTTTCTTCGGAAATTCTTCTTCGAAATTACTTCTTATTCTTCCTCGAAATTCTTCTTTAATCGTCTTCGAAGTCTTCTTCTTCGAAATTCTTCTTTTTTTCTTCTTTTCTTTTCTTCTTCTTCTTCTTCTTCTTCTTCTTCTTCTTCTTCTTCTACTTCTTCTTTTTTCTTCTTTTCTTTCATTCTTCTCATTCTTCTTCTTCTTCTTCTTCTTCTTCTTCTTCTTCTTCTTCTTATTCTTCTTCTTCTTTTTTCTTCTTCTTTTCTTTGGAAAGTATTTCTTCTTCGCATTTCTTCTTCTTCGCAATTTCTTCCTTTTTTCCATCTTCTCAATTCTTCTTCTTCTTCGAATTCTTCGCAATTCTTTTTCGCAATTCTTCTTCTTTTATTATTCTTTTGCATCTCTTCTACTTCTTTGCATTCTTCTTCTTCGCAATTTTTCTCTTTGGAATTCTCATCATCTTCGCAATTCTTCTTTTTGCATTTTTTTTTGCAAATTTCTTGCATTCTTTTTCTTTTCGCAATTATTCTTTCATGATTCTTTTTCGCAATTCTTCTTCGCAATTCTTTTCTTTGCAATTCTTTTTATACGTCCCATTCTTCTCCTTTGCAATTCTTCTTTTTCTTCTTTCGCAATTTTCTTCGTAATTCTTCTTCTCTTCGCACTTCTTATTCCTTTGCAATTCTTCCTCATCTTTGCAATTCTTCTTCTTTTCTTACGCACAATTCAAATCTTTTTCTCGCCAAGTCTTCTTTTTGCAATTCTACTTATTTGCAATTCTTCTTCGCAATTCTTCTTCTTCTTCTGCGCAATTCTTCATTTTCTTTACAGGTCTTCTTCTCCTTCTTCAAATTTTTGTTCTTTGCAATTCTTCGTCTTCTTCGCAATTCTTCTTCTTTGCAAGTCTTCTTTTTTGTAATTCTTCTTCTTTGCATTTCTTCTTCTTCTTCGCAATTTTTCTTCGCGATTCTTCTTTTGCAATTATTCTTCGCATTCTTCTTCTTCTTGGCAATTTCTTTCTTTTTCTACGCAATAACTTCTTCGCAAAAATTCTTCTTCGCCAATCTTTCTTTTTCTTTTGCATTCTTGTTTTTTTGATTTCTTCTTATTCTTCGCACTTGTTCTTCTTCTTCTTCTTCGCAATTCTACTCTTCTTTGGCAGAATTCTTTTTTGCAATTCTTCTTTGCAATTCTTCTTCGCAATGATTCTTCTTCTCGAAATTCTTCGCAATTTTCTTTTAATAAGGCATTCTTCTTATTGGCATGTCTTCTTCTTCGCTATTTCTTCTTCTTTGCATTCTTCTATCTCGCAATTTCCCTTCTTCTTCCTCTTCTTGCAATTCTTCGCAATTTTCTTCTTCTTCTTCTTCTTCTTCTTCTTCTTCTCATTTCTTCTTCGCAATTCTTTTACTTCTTTCCTTCTTCTTTCTTTCTTTTCTTCTTCTTCTTCTTCTCTTTTCTTCTTCGCAATTCTCTTCGCAAATCTTCTTCTTCTTCTTCCTTCTTTTTCTTCTTTTCATTTTCTCTTTCTTCTTGTTCTCGCTTTTTCAATCTTCTTCTTCTTCTTCTTCTTTTCTTCTTCTTTTTTCGCATTCTTCTTTGCAAATCTTTTCGCAATTCTTTCTTCGCACTTCTTCTTTTTCTTTTCTTATCATTCTTCTTCTTCTTTTTTTTCTTCCTTCTTCTTTTCTTTGCCAATTCTTTTCGTCTTTCTTCTTCTTTTTCTTCTTCTTCTTCTTCTTTCGCATTCTTTTTCTTCCTCTCGCAATAATTCTTTTTCTCCTCTTCGCATTTTATTCCTTCTTCTTTGAATATTTGCATGTCTTCTTAGCAATTCTTTTTCTTGGCGCAACTCTTTATCTTCGCAAATCTTCTTCCTCGATTATTCTTGTTTCTTCTCTTTTAAACAATTCATTCTTCTTCGCAATGTTTCTTTCTTCTTCTTTTCTTCTTCATTCTTCTTCTTCTTCTTCTTTTCTTCTTCTACTTCTTCGCAATTCTTCTTCTCGCAATTCTTCGACATTCTATATTCTTTGCAATTCGTTTTCTTCGCAATTCTTGTTCTTCAAATTCTTCTTCTTCTTCGCAATTCTTCTCCTTCGCAATTCTTCTTCAATAACTTCTTCTTTTGCAATTCTTCTTCTTCCTCGGAATTATATTTCTTTGCAATTATTCTTCTTTGCAATTCTTCTTCTTTGCAATTCTTCCTCTTCGCAATTCTTCTTTGCAATTCTTCTTCCCAATTTTTCTTCTTCATAATTCTTTTTCTTCTTCTCTGCAATTCTTCTTCTTCGCAATTCTTCTTCTTCGCAATTCTTCTTCTTTGCATATCTTCTTCGCAATTTTCTCTTATTCTTTGCATTTCTTCTTCGCATTTCTTCTCCTTCACATTTTTCTTCGTCTTCGCTCAATTTCTCGCATGACTTCTTCTGAGCTTATTCTTCTTCTTCGCAACAAGGCTTCTTCTTCCTTCACATTTCTTCTTTGCAATTCTCTTCTTCTTCTTGCGCAATTCTTCGCAATTTCTTACGCAATTCTACTTTCATTTCTTCTTCGCATTTCTTGTTGTTGTTCTTCTTCTTCTTCATCTTATTTGACTTCTTTGCAATTCTTCTATTCTTCTCCTTCTTCCGTACATTCTTCTTCTTCTTCTTCGCAGTTCTTCTTCTTCGCCAATTTTGTTCTTGTTGTGGTTGTTGTTGTTGTTGTTTATTCTTCTTCTTCTTCTTTCTTCTTCTTCTTCTTCTTCTTAAATTCTCCTTCTGCTTCGCAAATTTTTCTTCTTCTTCTTCTTCCTCCCCTCTTCCTTCTCCCTTCTTCTGCTTTTTTTTTAAAACACATTTCTGATAGGTCACAAAGAATGCATTGCATCTTTGTATTATGCTATTCGCCTTTATCGTGCGTAAAAACGAACACATCAATGCTTTGAGACACAGAATATGGTGTTTGTGTATGTACGTGTGCGTGCGTACGTGCGTGCAGCTTTTGTTTGGCAATTGGTTGTGTGTGTCTTTTTGTGTATTTTGTGTCTGCATTTAATATTGTTCTTTATACAACAAAATTTCCACCAAGTGTGTTGTCTCTGCTTGAATTCTACAGAGCTAAACTGCTGGTAGATTTTGAATTCTTGAAATGTTTTCTACCCCCAACTGACTTACTTTACTTCTAAGACAATGAATTGTGTGTGCATGACAAAGCTATCATGATGAAATGTTCTAACAAGCTAGGTATGTCCTTTGTACTTGCATTTAGATTGGCATGCTTATGTGTATGGTCACCTAGCTGTTCTTGTCATCGTCACACTTATTTGTCACCAATGATAGGAGTAAGTCTGTCTCTCTGCTATATGTCATCTGTTTGTCTGTCGTTTCTTGAATCGGTCTGTCTTGGTGTCTTCTGTCTCACACATGCACACACACAACACACACACACACACGTGCACGCACGCAAATTTTCATCTCTATGTACATGTGAATAAAAGTTTGACTTCACCCACACATATACACACTACATACACCACCAGGACACCTTTTACGAAATACAGAATTGGATTCGCTCCCTTCACATGCTTTGATGATAAATGGTTAGTTGTGGTTGATTTTTAATAGCCCACTCCACCTTTCATGGGAAAGGAAAGCATTACTATCACCAGCAAACGTTGTAGAAAACATTGTGGACTCTTCTCTATTACCTGCTTAATGGACGGAAACATCACAAGGACTTCCTGATATTTCCAATCTTAGAGCTAGCGCTAGTGATCTATCCCTCGTTTCACCCATTCTTGTCCCTTATTGTAAGTGGGAAAACACAGAATGATACTTTAGGAAGTGGTCCACACGCAAATTATAATTACTCTGTACTGATAGATCTGTGCAAAGAGATAAAGTTAAGGACATTGTACAAAATTACAACTATAGCATTGCTAATTGGTTTAAGTTTCAGTCTCTTTTAAGATTACAAGATACAAGCATTTAAAAATTGATGATATCAAATGAATTTTATGCAAAGGTTATAGAAGTATTTACTAATAGCTGCTGATAACTCTATCCCAAAGTTTAGTCTGTGAAATATTACTAGACACACAGGTTAACTTAGGGTGGAATGAAACTGTCAGAAATGCTGTAGATGAAAGAAAAAATCTTACTTCAAAAAGTACTGAGAATATAAATCCTTAGATAATCTTTGCTAGTTTGAATGGGGTTAATAAAGCCACAGTTAGGGGTCATATAGTACAGGCCAAGAGTGATCTTTTGGTTTACCTTTTTGTAATAAAGAAGTATGTTGTCATAAAGATCTACAAAAGTTTTGGAAAAAAGTTTAATGACATGAAAACATGGAATTTGTTTCCGTATCCTATATTAATTGTTAAAATAATGATTTCCCAACTAATTCAGATAAATGGTGAGATTGTATTGATATGTTCTGCTAATACGATGATGTGATGAAAGGTCTGTCTCAAACACAGAGTATGTTAAGAAGTAAGGAAATTCAAAAAAGAAAAACATATTTGATCCATTTCTGACGTTTACATTACATCAATGCCTCCAATTACTCTGCAATGAGGTCCAAAGATGCCCTTCAAAAAATCCCTTAGTAATAAAAAGCAATCAGTTGGAATAGATGCTGTTTCAAATGATAATATAAAAACATTTACCTTGATAACTGGATATCACTTTACACGGAATTATTTAACAATTGCTGGGCAGAAACTTAACTCCCTCTGTTATGGAATCAGTCCTGTAATTATTCTTTTATTATAACAACGGGAAAAGCAAAAAGAAGTCAATTTTGCTATAGACCATTTGTTTAACGCACATACAGGAAAGCTGATGGAAACAAAATCATTTTGAATAGGGACTGGTGTTTACTGTGACAAGAATAAAGAAACTTTCCAGTTAATCAGGGCAGGTTCCGTAAAGGCAGGTCAGTATTGGGATATCTGGTTAAGCTAACTACACAAATCAAACATCAGTATTGCGCGAAGGAAAAAGTATTATTGCTACTTTCTTTGATGTCCATAAAGCTTATGACCAAGTTTGGCATGACGATTAACTATCACATATTTAATCTATTGGCTTGTTGTGGACATTATTTACTTATTTGTTTTTCATTTTTACTTGTGGCAGAAGATTCAGTAGCAAAATTTGGGAAATTACATATTCAACCCAAGATTTCTCAAATGGGTTTACCACAGGGTTCTGTTATTGCGCCTTATTCTTTAACATTTTGGTTTATGACCCTTCCTAGTTTCGGTATCGATATTGTTGTCCTTGTTCAGTATACAGCTGACATGTGCATTTGGATGAAGACAACTATGAAAAGTCAACACCAAAAAGACTATTAAATTATATTAAGGAAAGTATACCAGCTTGAGCTTGATCAAACTTGTACTTATATGGATAGGAAAATGGCTTTTAAAACTATTTCCAGAGAAAACTAAACATTTGTGCTCTTTATAATGGAGCGGATTACCTTCCTTGCCTAACGTTTCAATCTCTAGACAGGATATATTGAGTACAAATTTGTTATTAAATTTTTGGGCAAATATCCTACTTCAAAACTTACATGGAGTAGTCATATTGAGTATTTGTTAAATAAAACCAGAAAGACAATAATTTTTTTTAAAGTAGTGAGTAAACAGCCTTGGGCCCAGACGTCACCGTTCTCAAACATCTGTCCTTGGCGCTAGTTTGTTCTAAACTGACATACGGCCAACAAGGGTTCTTTTAATGCCCCAAAATATTTACTGAAAAAACTCAAGAGTCTTGATTGTAAAGCCTTTCGCCTTGCTTTGGGTGTACCATCGCATGCTTCGTCCTTAGGAACCTACAAAGAAATAGGAGTTCTGCCTTTGGATGAATATCGCGAATTGATGCTGGCAAAGTTCATTATAAGAAGCTCAACTACGGAAAACAATATCGAACATGAAATCTATCTGAGATCGGATGAGCATTTTCCTAAAAGAGCCAAAAATATTTGTTTTCTTACAACAATTGGCACTTTCACAGCAGATCTTCTTTAAAAGTCAAAAGTTAATCCCAGAGAAACGAAATTGTCCACGCCTTATATATCCCCTAGTCCTCCATGGGACTTCAAAGAGCTTCTTTTGATATTCATCATTCTACCTGTAAAAAAGAAAAAGGGAGTAACATTCTCAGTATTCATGTGAAGGAGCGCATGATAAATAATTACCCTTCACATCTTAAAATTTACACTGATGGATCTCTTCTAAATAGCAGTAATGGAGGTGCAACTTTTATCATTCCCTCCTTAAAGGTTGAAAAATTGTACCATATTGGAAAGAATCATTCTATTTTTACAGCAGAGTTAACTGCCATTCTGATGGCTTTACGTTACTTAATTGACTTTCCCCAGGCTATTTTACAGGTTTTGCTATGTGTTGATTCAAAATCTGTGTTACAATCTCTTAAAAACTCTGGGTCTAATATTAAGCATGATCTTATAACTGAAATAAACCATCTTATACACTTTCTCATTTTAAGAGGCACCAGTGTCACCTATTGCTGGATACCATAGCATTGTAATATCTTTTATAATGAAAAGGTTGATAGAGCAGCTAAAAATGCGGCAGCACACTCAAACTCTGCTGCTGTCTTGAATATACCAATATCAATTCATGAGCATTATAACTTGATAGAAAGTGCTTGCTGGAAGCATGTTAGGAAAAACAAGAAGAAGCAGGATTTTCCCATGGTACTACTTCAATTTTTTACCTAAATTGCTTTCTCTCTTCTCGTTTTGGGTTAAAAATATCAAGGCCAAAGGCCAGTCATAAGTCTTATTAATAGACTGAAGTTAAATGCTTTCCATACACAATTTTCTAGAAATGTGCATTGTGTGTGTGGTGGGGCAATCTCAAACATTCATATTCTTTTTGAATGTCAAGTGTTAAAAAAGCACCTTCCCACCATTCGTGAAAGATCTTTGCATAAGGTTTTGAATAACTGTAAATTGCTCTGTGAAACTGCTTTGCTGTTAAAAGCATGTTGTGTTAGTAATTTGCAATAGCACAAGTAAATATGTCATTTATTGATTTCAAGCAGAGGCATTCTACCCATCATGGTATAGTTTTTGAAATTGTTACCTTTTTCCCCAGTGTTCTTTTGGCGTGGAATATATAACGTGTATTTTTTATCTGTTGTAGTTTAATTAGTTATACAGTTATTCACAAGGTAAATTCATTTCTTTCATTGTATTATGGTTACAATAGTTAGTTCCTTAACCAGTTTTTTCTGATTTGTTTCCCTTTTTGTGTCTAATATCACCTAATGTGTATAGACGTTAA
>CM054152.1:49734163-49736663 GCA_028751875.1 Rapana venosa
TTTGTCTGTCTGTCCGTCCGTCTGTTTATCTGTCTGTCTGTTTGTCCCTCTGTCTATGAGTCTGTCAGGATTTAAGCCATTTTTCTTCTTCTTTTTCTTCTTCTTCTTCTTCTTCTTCTTCTTCTTCTTCTTCTTCTTCTTCTTCTTCTTCTTCTTCTTCTTCTTCTTCCTCTTCTTAGTCGTCGTCGTCGTCGAACGCTCAGGTAGCAGCTATTGTTGTCTGTTATATGAGCCAAAATGTGTCACGCTGCCGTTAAGCGCCTGACAAATCAGGCCTAGCGTGTCCAACTTCGACCTCGGAGAGAATTGTTATCTTTTAAGTCTTTCTGGGGGAAAAACACAAAACGCTGGAGAATGGACCAAAAGTGCAGAAAATAGACAAGAAAGAGTTGTGACAGAAAGAAAAGTGAACAAGGCAGAAACAAAGAAAGCGATAGAAAAGAGGAAGCTTCTAGCACAGAATTTCCAAAATGTGGGGCTGCTATTTATACTGAGAGGCCCCTTGCATCCCCACGGGGGATTTCAGTCATTGTGACCGGCTGCCTTTGCTCGTTTTTTTCTACAGTCTTCATTTTCCGTCACCGTACATATTTCTCTGTCCCAGTCACCACCAATATCGGTGGATCGGTGGTCTAGAGGTAAAGCGCTTGTCTAGAAATCGAAAAGTTCGGGTCGGAAGTGTGCGGTGGCTCAAATCCCGTTTGGACCCGAAACTGTTCCCCCATCCATTAGACCATGAGTGGTGATCTGGGCGCTAGTTTTTCGGATGAGAGGATAAACCGTGGTCCCGTGACATAATTATTTAATGCACGTAAAAGAACCCACGGCAAAAGAGAGTTGTCACTGGCAAAATTCTGTGGGAAAAAAGCCACTCTGAAAACAGATACAATTGCAGACAGGAAAAAAAGAGAAATAAACAAATGGGTGGCGCTGCTTTTGTGGCGACGCGCTCTCCCCGGGGAGAGCAGCCCGAATTTCAGGCAGAGAAATCCGCCGTGAGTTAAAGTGGTATAAATGAAAAAGAAAATAATCTATATCTTTAAGTCCGTTCTCTCTCTGTACCTCTGTCATTTAATTTTCTATCTACCTTACCATCAGTACCATTCCAATCCTGCTGTTCTCACGCCGCTTGTAACAACATGATCGACCCAGCCATACTTAGAGTCCTCACGTCGCATCCTAAGGGTTAGAAGTCTATCAATATCTCGCCACCTTGAGGCCACCAGCCGGAGTGGCCGTGCACCGCTGCTGGGTCACTGTTGGTGGTGTACAGTGGTGCCTGCTCTGAGCTAGCATAGGCAGGAAGTCAAGTCAAAACAAGTCAAGTCAAAACACTTTAATCATCCCATGAAGGGCAATTACAACACTGACAGGCACATTGATACGTATAATTATCTCCAGTAAAGTAATAGTATCAAGTAACTGTCTTTGTGTTCTTGGTTTCTTGATTCTGTCTCCATTTATCAGTAGCTCACGTCGATCCAGTCTTTTCTGTTTGTGTCTCTGTCTCTATTTTCTTTCTTTCTGCCTGTTTATTTGTCTGTCTGTCTCTGTTTCTTTCACACATACACATACATGAATACAGCAAACATACACATTCATGCACACATACACGCGCACGCACACGCACACACGCACGCGCGTACGCGCGCACACACACACACACAAAACAAACATACAAACATACACACACAACAAAAGTCATTCGGATGATAAACCGAGGCCCCGTGTGCGAACGCACGCAGAACATCTTGTGCCCACGTTAACTCCTGTTCCGCTTTTCGTTAGAGTAGGTCATTGTGTGCCGGTGGGAACAGATGACAGAATTTACAAAACCGCATACACACGGGGACTAGATATAAAAAAGCAATCTTATTCCATTATCCTCGCTATAAAAGAACAACATAAATAAAATTTAAAAAACGCACACATACCACGCACGCCCACACACACATGTTAGTTATTGTCGCTGTTGTTGTTGTGTATGTATATTTGTGTTTGTTTGATTGTTTATTTCCTTGTTGTGGTTGTCCTTGTTGATTCATCCTTTTGTTGTTGTTTTATTCAGTTGTTTGTATGGTTGAAGGTTTGTGTGTACATGTGTGTGTGAGAGGGGGGGGGGGGGGAAGCAGTTGGTGTGGTTTTTTTAATATTTTTATTCTGTTTTGTCTTCTTTGTTTGTTTTGGTTTGGTTTTTTATTGTTGCTTGTTTGTTTGTGTTATGACGGGTAATTTTTTTTCAAGATTTTTGAATTATTTGAATTGTATGGTCTCATATTTTTCTGGGTTTTTTGCTTTATTTTAATTCCACATATGCATATGTTATTGGTTTTTTTGTTTGATTTGTATAGTTTACCATAGATTAGGGTTTTTTTATTCTATGTCTGCATATACATTATCTTTTTTTTCTCGCTTTTTTTCTTTCTTTAGATAGATGGCTTGATGAAAAAAAGCAAATGCACTGCTTATTCAATGTACCATCTGAAAATAAAAGTTTGAC
>CM054152.1:49746663-49749699 GCA_028751875.1 Rapana venosa
ACACAGTATGCATGAACACAGTATGCATGAACACAGTATGCATGAACACAGAATGCATGAACACAGAATGCATCAAAACGCAATGCATCAACACAGAATGCATGAACACATAATGCATCAACACAGAATGCATCAACACAGAGTGCATCAACACAGAAAGCATCAACACAGAATGCATCAACATGTAATACATCAACATAGCATGCATCAACATAGATTGCATCAACACAGATTGCATCAACACAGAATGCATCAACACAAAATCTATCAACACATAATGCATGAACACATAAAGCATCAACACATATTACATCAACACAGAATACATCAACACAGAATGCATCAACACAGAATACATCAACATAGTATGCATCAACATAGAATGCATCAACACAGATTGCATCAACACAGAATCCATCAACACATAATCCATCAACACATAATGCATCAACACCTAAAGCATCAACACATATTACATCAACACAGAATACATCAACACAGAATGCATCAAAACAGAATACATCAACACAGAATGCATCAACACAGAATGTATCAACACGTAATGCATCAACACTGAAAGCATAAATGCAGACAGCATCGACACAGAGTGCATCAACATAGAATGCATCAACACAGAAAGCATCAACACAGAATGCATCAACACAGAGTGCATCAACACAGAGTGCATCAACAAGAATGCATCAACACATAAAGCATCAACACAGAATGCATCAACACATAAAGCATCAACACAGAATGCATCGACATGTACTGCATCAACACGGAATGCATTAACACAGAGTTCATCAACACAGAATGCATCAACAAGAATGCATCAACACAGAAAGCATGAACACACAGAAAGCATCAACACAGAATGCATCAACACAGAATGCATCAACAAGAATCCATCAACACAGAAAGCATCAACACAGAAAGTATCAACACAGAATGCATCAACACAAAGTATCAACACAATGCATCAACACAGAATGCATCAACACAGAATGCATCAACACAGAGTGCATCAACACAGAGTGCATTAACACAGAACGCATCAACAAGAATGCATCAACACAGAATGCATCGACATGTACTGCATGAACACAAAATGCATCAACACAGAGTTCATCAACACAGCATGCATCAACAAGAATGCATCAGCACAGAAAGCATCAACACAGAAAGTATCAACACAGAATTCATCAATACAGAGTGCATTAATACAGAAAGCATGAGCACAGAATGCATCAACACAGAATGCATCAACACAGAGTGTATCAACACAAAGTGCATTAACACAGAATGCATCAACAAGAATGCATCAACACATAAAGCATAAACACTGAATGCATCAACACATAATGCATCAACAAGAATGCATCAACACAGAAAGCATCAACACAGAAAGTATCAACACATAATGCATCAACACAGAAAGTATCAACACAGTATGCATCAACACAGAATGTATCAACACAGAATGCATCAACACAGAAAGCAGCAACACAGAAAGCAGCAACACAGAGTTCATCAACACAGAATGCATCAACAAAAATGCATCAACGCAGAAAGTTTGATCACAGAATGCATCAACACAGAATGCATCAATACAGAAAGCATCAACACAGAATGCATCAACACAGAATGCATCAACACAGAGTGCATCAACAGAGAATGCATCAACAAGAATGCATCAACACATAAAGCATCAACACAGAATGCATCAACATATAATGCATCAACACAGAATGCATCAACACAGAATGCATCAACACAGAAATCATCAACACTGAAAGCATCAACACATAATTGATCAACACATAATGCATCAACACAGAATGTATCAACACGTAATGCATCAACACTGAAAGCCTAAATACAGACAGCATCAACACAGAGTGCATCAACATAGAATGCATCAACACAGAAAGCATCAACACAGAATGCATCAACACAGAATGCATCAAAACAGAGTGCATCAATACAGATTGCATCAACAAGAATGCATCAACAACAATGCATCAACACAGAAAGCATCAACACAGAATGCATCAACACATGCATACGGACTGAAAGAACACGTACATCGAGAATAAATCAATATATGCATACACAATGCATCAACACATGCACACATAATGCATCAACACATGCATACAGACTAAATCAACACACGCACACATAATGCATCAACACATGCACACATAATATCATCAACACATGCACACAGAATGCATCAACACATGCACACAGAATGCATCAACACATGCACACGGAATGCATCAACACATGCACACAGAATGCATCAACACATGCACACGGAATGCATCAACACATGCACACAGAATGCATCAACACATGCACACGGAATATGCATCAACACAGAATGTCATCAACAGCTTGTGTCCATGCTCTTTTCCTTTAGATGAAGTCCCCCTCTGGCAGCTGCAAAAGTGCCGATAACAAGACTGGGATGTAAAAATCAGTGGGTTTTCCTCTGAGCCTGCTCAGAGCAGTGCTTTGATGCGTAGCATGCTCTATTGGGCATGGAAAAGACGAGACAAAGAGAGGAGGAAGGAGCAGAAATTGCAATGGCCATGTTTGGGGGTTATGTTTGGAGTGTGTGTGGGGGGCGGGGGCGAAGAAAGGGGGGGGGGGGTGGGGCGAGGGGGGTGGGGGGTGTGGGAGGGGAGGTGGGGGGGGGGTGGAGGGCGGGGGGGGGGGGGGGGGGGGGGGGGGGGGGGGGGTGGGGTGTTGAAGGGGGTGTGTTCGGGGGGGGGGGGGTGGGTGGGGGGGGGGGGGTGGGGGGGGGGTTCGTTGGGGTCCTACTCTTTGTAGGAGTGCTAGTTGTGTTTGTTGGAGGGGTGGGGGGGTTTGTAGTTGTAGAGGCTTATATAAATGGAATTTTTTGATGGGCCTAGACAGCTTGTATGAAGTTGGTTAATACATAAATAAGAGATAGTTTGAGGGGGAAAAAAAAACAAATTAATGAAAAATTGAAATAATGTAGATTGATTATTTTTTAAAAAAAAG
>CM054152.1:49750199-49767065 GCA_028751875.1 Rapana venosa
CATTTTTGTCCTGAGAGCAACAGAAGGTGCGGTCCTTGGTAACCCGGGCGACACCGACCCGGTATGGAGATTCTGGCTGTCTTTGCATTGGGTATCTTGGGGCAAATAAAACCGGGCGGAGCCCATCCCTCTCCGGGTCGGATTTTTGGTTGGGTTTCCCCCACTTTGGGCAGGTTATGGTTTACAGGGTTACCAGTAGCAGAGGGTCTCGACCTTAACTTTTTAAAAAAAACGTGTGTAATTTTATTGCTTTTTAAACATAATCTTGAATTGATTGTGGGGCATACAACATCTGTGTAATAGACGCAACAGGTCAATGTGTGAAGATTGAGGATCTAATTGTGTCAGCTTGGGGGGTCTAGAACAATTGACTTATTACTGAAAGTTCCTTCAATGCATTGCACCACGGCGTTCCAAAAAGCAATAAAAAACTGGGGGCACAACGTCGGGGTCTTTCCAGTTAATAGTAACCCATCCATAAAAAGAAATACTCGTCTTCTCTTGAAACCAAACAAACACCAAATGTACTGATCACCCAGGGGAAAGTAGGGGAAGGAATCGAGAAATTTGGTTGATGGTTTTCACTGATCTTTTCTAGAACAAGAAACGTGCCTTATTCTGTAATGCATTACCCACTTCTTTTCTGCTGCTGATTGTAGCTAACTATGTTTAGGGGTCCACTTTTTATGGCTTTACGGAAAGTTCTGTCAGGGCATAGAGATGTATGGACTAAAAAACCAAACTTGATCTCCAGTTGATGTTTGGTTTTGAAGTGCCTTTTAAGCTTTATATTTTACTTTGAAAAAATCATCATCTGAAAATGCTTCAGCTTAAAACATTACGCAACTGTTAAAGTTTAGGAAACCGAGGTTCTTAGCTTCTTCTATTGCGTGCGTTTGTAGTATCCATCATTTTGTACCAAAAGCGTAAATTTCCCCAATCCCCCATCCTTCCAATCTCTGTACATCCCAATTTTTAAGCTCAATATTTTGGGCATTTTCGGTGCTCTTTTTGCGGGCCCACGGGAAAAGGTTATGTAGTTATTAGTTTTTAATTATTTTATTTCTAATGAAAAAAGAAAATTTTTTTAACAGTCAACTGTTTTTTGAGATGTCTTTGTTTGTTTACAGAGTTTTTCATGGACCTCTTCTACCTTTTTGATTTGGGTAGAAAAGCTTTTGTGCTGTGTTTCACAGACATTGCTCTGCTGGTGGAAGGATTCTTATAGATCAGAAGGACTGATAGGAAGAACCCTTCGTCACCATTTGGGTTTTTGTGTTGTGTTTAACGAACGGTTACAAAAAAAAGATTTTACGCCAAGTCAAGGGGTCCACACCGACTAGTTTTTGTCCCACCATAAACACCACCACCAAAACAAAGAAAAACTTCCCCACCACTTTATACCGATATTCAAATTGGTTCCTGAACCAAAGCATTTCTGCAAGACTTGTGCTATTTATATATGAAGGTGGTTTAGATTTTTCCCTTTTGACTATTTTGGTTAGTTTTGCTGTGATACCAGGGGGCGAAGGAGCTCCTTTTCATGTGCAAAAATCAAAAAACCCTTTCTGCACAGTAAATTATTAAACGTTTTAGTTTCGGGGATCATTTTTTTTAACCAGTTTTTTTGCGCTGTCGATTTTTGGGCCCAAGAACTTTGTAGAAACCCGTCAAACAACATTTTATTTTGACAGGGGTTTGTCAATGGGAATGGCATTTAACGGGTACACCTGACGGGATTTTTGTTAGTGTTTAAAAACTTTTTAATTACTAAGAAAAAATGTATAAATATAATAAGATCAAAATGGGGGGCTGGATCCACATAACCAAAAGACAAATTTTCCTTTAATAACTAGATTTTCTGTGTCAAAACATTGATCTTCAAAGAAAAAGTTCCCAACCCACAAAACATACTTAAACCCACCAATTAAGGATGATGCCACTGTAAAAAGCATTTTTGTCAAAACCTAAACTTTACCAAAAAACCACTTAAATTTTGCTACCACTTGCAACTAGGGCTGTGGTTTGGTCATAGGCCCACATGAACCATCCAAACCAGTTAGAAAAGTCTGTGTACAGTTTCAGTGTACTATCATTCGGGCGTGTTTTACTGAGCTGCAGTCCCACCCCACTGATAGCAACTTCAATCCCCTTTAATATGGGAAAACATGAAGGCGTATGAAGGCTGTGCAAGAGTTTAAAAATTGTTTCTAAGACTGCTTTCAGACAAACCAGACAAAAATCACGGTGGGACCTGTTGGGGGGGTAGCATGGGATGATAACTATCCGGGGGCCTCCATAACACTTCTCACCGGGCACTACTATCACTTGGGCAATGAGCAAGAGCAGGTCAATGCGGACATTTTTATTTGATAAGGGGAAAGGTTAACAAGACCGGGTTTAAGAGGTTAATACTCTTTTCAACCTATGGTGGTGTTTTGCTTGGGCCAGCACAGACAAGATCAAGAAATATTGGGGTGCACTGGGTTTGATGCACAGAAGCAGTTTTCAGCAATTTTGAAATAGTATTAACTCACGTTACCTACCATAAAGCACAAGCATTATCAAGATTTTCTTCACATGCCTCTAAGGAAACTTTGCTATAGGACATGGTTAAAAATTTGCTCCCTTTCCCAAACATGCTTTTTACAAATAGGAAAAATTTAAAAACACAAAAAAAAATTATTATAGCGGAGAAGGCAGCTTGGAAAAAAGAAAGTATAAACAATACACCACACAGTAGTTCATACATCAGAAGCAAAAAGGTATACATCGCGAAAAACACCAAGAACAAGGATAAAAACTACACCACCACCTCAGAGAAAAAAAAAAAACAATAATTATTCCACTTGAAAGACAGTCATTATATGAAATAACTGCTTTAACAAGTATACTTTTTTTAAGCGGCCTTGCTTTCTTTTTTTTTTGAAAGGAAAACCCAACAACTAAAACCAGTAATGCCCTAAATGTTCAGCCAAAATCCCCCCAAATTTACCGCTGTTGATAAAACCAGCTAAAACAAACCAATTATACCAAAGGCTTTTCAACTTTGAGGCTAATTTTTTTAATAGGCACTAAATGGGTGATTTTTTCCCCAACCCACGTGGCTTGTGGGGGGCGGAAAGGGGGGTGGTGGTGGTGGGGGGGGTGGGGGCTTTCCTGTCACGCATACACAATGTGCTAAAGCGAAAACCCAATGCTGAATTATACTGACAAGTTTAGCTTTGCCCCCAAAAAATGTACGGGTTTCTTCCACTAGTTTGGTTTTTCATAAAGAATGGGTGGATTTTTTTTTTATTCGCTAACCCGAGATTGTAGTTGTTTCGTTTTTTGTTTTTTTAAAACTCTAACTTTTCTTTGGGATTCATCTTGCAGATTTTTAGACCTGGTGATTCTTTTTTTACTTCCGGGCAAGATTTGATCGCCTTCTGCTAGCTTCTTCTTTTTTAGTTCAATCGTGAGTCTAAAACCCTAGCTTTTCTAAATTATTTATCAGTTTGCTCTAATCTCTGTATGCTTAATTAGCCCCATTTTTCTCGCAGGGGAGGGGTTATCATTTATTGTTTTCATCGTGCTTCGTCGTTGTTAACAGTTTCCACTCTAGAATAGTTTCAGTTTTGTTTTGCCACTGTGCTAGGTCTTTTAAATGGTAATTTCAATGTTTTTGGAGTTTGTTCAGCTTTTGTAGTTTGCAGCACTTGCATAGGCAGCTGTTAGTATTAGGCATATGATACCCAAATTTTCTCTGCTACAACACTTAGTCTTTTCTAGGTATTTTTTTCTAAAAAACTGAGGGGGGTTTTTTTTCTTTTTAATAAAACCTTTTGCCTGTGTCAGTTTTAAACATACAGATTTTCCCTTTTTGCCATATCATAGTCATATGGGCATACTTTTGGCGTTGGTTGTCCCAAACTTTTGTAAAATTTTAACCCGCTTTCTAATAATTCCTTCGATGAATGCAGGGGCACAGATGCGCCCCTTCACCCCTATCACACGGCTAAAACACCAAAACCATACTAATCTAGGGTTTTCCCTATTCTATTTTTGTTTTTTTTTATTTTTGCACTTAAGAAAAAAAGAGGCGCAACAAACATTTGGGGCAATCCTTATCCATACGACATTTTAAAAAACCCTTAGGCATTAAAGGAAAAAGAAAAAAAAACAATCGTTATTACAAAAAACCCCCCCCACTATTGAGAAAATCAGATTCTGACTGTTAGGTTCCTAATTTAGAAAAAATGATTAAATTTTTCCAGGGACAACTAGGGTTGCTTTTTAAATTTAACTAGAGTCTGAAAATGATCCAAAAAAAGGGGTAGCAAAAATTAGGTAGGGGTATTATAAAAAATATGTCAGCTAGAAGGCAAGAAGTACGTCATTAACAAAAGCAACATACTTTATCATACTGATTTTGGATGACAAAAAAAAAAAAGATATCTTATTTTTTCAAGGCATACAGATGTGAGGGGCAAAACAAGAGTGGTTCTGCTATAAAGGGAAACGGGAAAAAAAAGCGCCATAGCAAAAGCCTTTGGAACAGGTTTTTTATTCCTCTTGATTTGAACGCTCACTCTCAATGCCTTTCTTCGGGCGCACCAAGACAACTGTCGTATACTACCTTTAATGACAGTGCCGTGTTATTACTCCAGTGACGCTGATGCAAAGACAAAAATCTAGTATATCTTTAGAGTAGTGTTGCAATCACCCAGCTTGCCGCTGATTTCACAGCAAAATCAGCAAAGGGTTGCTACATTATGAAAGAGTGCTCAAACCCAAACACATTTAAAGAAAAATAAAGCGTACTTTTGGAAAAAAAATCTGAACACTCCGGCAAGATCGTTAAAAGGATATTAAAGCTGTTTGAAGAACCAGCCACCCCCCTTTTTAGATCAAGTGAAGTTTAAATCCCGGGATTTAAAAATTTTTCATGTACTATAGAGGGACAGCCAAACAAGTCTACGCCTCAGTTATTTTTCCATACAACACTTTTATGAGGTAAGAAAAAACTTTGGTTCGGGCAACACAATGAACCACTACTGGTGTTACAAGCAAATCTTTGCATCTGCATGATGTTAAGGCTTCATGAATACCTAACATCTAAATTTTGCATTGTGGGTTGACTTAAGATCAACAGATGATGTAAGCTGCATGGTTCAGGAAGACGCATTGAAAACGGCTCAGAAGGAATAACTATTCAAATAGAGAAAGAGCAAGAAAATGATGAGCCCATAAAAATATATCTATTTGTAGTGATGGATGCACAGCTCAACATTGAAGGAAACAGACTAAAAGAAGTTATTTACTAATGGACCAGCTAAGTTTTCTACCAAAAGAAGCACACTGCTCTCTAATATGCGGGCAGACTGGCTGTGTGGCAAGACTGTATTTGTTTTAGATTTATTACAAACAGTGTACAAAAATCATTTCGAGTTCATTGTTATAATCTGTCCAACACTACACAACAATAAAACATACAGAGAGAAAATTTATTTGGACAGATGAGAATATAATTAAATACAATAAAGCGAGACTTACCTCGTAAGTTGAAGCTGTTTGTAAATTCTTGCGAATTTATTGTAGACCGGAACGGAGTGCACATGAGAAACCGCGCGCAGCCTACCGCCAGTTTTTAGAGCCTCGAGAGAACACTGTGTCACACTATATATAACAGGATCATCATATAATTAATCAACATTGTTATCATTCCTTTTCATTTACTTTGGGTGGGATGTCTTACTATTTGCACGGTGTGCAAGAACACTGATGGCAATTCTTCATTTTTTCTAGTGGTAGGCTAGTAGTTTCGTTTGCACGGTATGCATTTTCATTTTACTTGCATGGTATGAAAGCAGACCATTGCACGGGTGGGCATGTGCACTCCTTTCCCGGGTCTACAATAAATTCCAAAATTTACAAACACTTCAACTTACGAGGTAACCCTCGCTTTATTGTATTTAATTCTTGCTCATTTCCTGTATACCTCCACTAAAAGGCACATGAATTGAGAGCCACAGTGTTTCTCGAGACAAACACATCCATCACATGAAAAAAGAAACATGTCCTACCTTACTTCTGTGTTAGGAAATGCTCCATGATGGACTGGCCCATGGTCAGTGTTGGCCCCACATTCTTTTTATAAAATTTTCCCAAATGTGGAAACATTCGTCCATCCAGCTGCTTCATTATGATGTGTATTGGAGCGTCTGCAAGTTTTGCTGCTGAAGTACGGGCTGACCTGGTACTGTGCGCTGTGAAGCGTGAAATGTCTATGCCTGCCCTCTCCAGCATCCATTCCAGCCAGCGAGAGATGGTATCGCTACTACTCCTCTGTGCGGTGCTTGAGAGTGATAAACAAATGTCCAGTGGAAATTTTGAGCCCTCATTTCTTTTCTTCGCTAAGGTATTCTTTCAATGTGTGAACTACACACAGAGCCCCTTATCCACAAAAGCCATAAGTTCAATCGGTGATTGAGGGGCTCCTCTTCTTGATTTTTTTAAAATAAACTATTTACATAAAGTACACATTTTTGCCTCGTTAGTAGCATATTATCGATGTCAATGCAGAAATTTAGTTTGACACCTCTGACCCGACAGCAGTGCAATTAACATCACAAGTTTCATTGTCAGTTTTTTTAACGTTAGTTTATCCACTGGAACCCACGTTTCTAGCATTTTAAGCACAATATTTACATCCCAAGTTTGGTGATACTTTGGTAGTGGTGGTTTCTTTAAAAAACCCCCTTCATAAATCTTTTTACAAGTTCATGTTGACCGAACGTCCCCCTTTCATAGTTGCAGAGAAAACAACTTAGCGCAGAACGAGTGGTGCCCACAGCGCTATATGAATATCCCTCTTTCAACAGAGATGCCAGAAAATTTACAGCTGTGGCTAGAGGCGGTGAAACTGAATCCACCTGTTCTCACACGCGTACCTCTCCCACTTTCGATGTACACATCATACATCGTTTTGTTGCAGGTCGCCATGAGGACATGAAAAAACTGGTAGTGCCCCTCAGAAAAACCTTGTGTTCTGAATCTATCCCTGCCCACTTGGCAGACAACAAGTCAAGCTTTTCTTTAGTGGGTGTTTCATCTCCTTTGACTTGGTGTGTCAGTAGAGTGTTCCGGGCTGACAAGAGGACTGGCCTGGCTGTGGGGATTTTCATTAGTGCGGGGCCAAAAAGGCTGTTTTTCCGGGCTGGTGCTACTATAACCCCTCTTGCTTTGTCTTTCTTTAACTTTGCCCAGGACACGGATAGAATCTAAAAGGGGAAAAAACCCAATAACAGTTTCATTAACCCCAATACATGCTAAATGCGTCAATAGCACATGCTCCTGGGTCAGGCAAGAAAGACACATATCGGGAAAAAACTGAAAATTTAATCTAGAAGCAAACAAGTCAATGTCAGGTTTTATATCTAGAATATTCAAGCCTCAAGAGAAGCATGAATCAAGTTTCCATTCTGTGTCTATGTGGCCCTGTCTAGACAGCCTGTCAGCTTAAATATTATCAACTCCAGGGATGTGGCAGCACTGGCCATATGTTCCTGCTTTCACAACCAATGCCAGATTTGCTGAAACACGTTATTCCAGCTGTTTTGATCTGTTAAACCCAAGTTGTTAATACAACCAACTGTGCTTGTTTTAAACAGACATGATTTTTATGTGAACATTCAGTTTGTCATGCAACAAAGATTTGAGACCAAACAAGACAGCTAATAGCTCCAATAAAGTTTATATGTCCTTTTTTGTTTTTCTCACTCCACCAGCCTTGTGTTTGGGGTTTGGTCTCAACAATCCAAGCACCCCATCCTGAAACCCGACTTCTGTCCTTCATAGTAATAGTGGGGTCAGATCTCTGAATAGGGGCCTTTTGTTTATCTATGTTATGATCCCCCATTCTAGCTCTGTTTTTCCTTCAGCTGATAACACTGCAGACTTATCCCAGTTTTTCCCCTTTCTTATTTAAGTGCAAAACATTTTTCTTGTCAAGTGCTCTGTAGTGCAAAGGGCCCCTTGGCACAGCAAGAAAACAAGAAACCATTAGTCCAATACAAGATGCCAGAGATCTTATGGTAACATTCTCTGACTGAATAATTCTTTGCATGCACACAACAGTTTCTGTTTCGTTCATCTGTCAGCATGACGGACATGTCTGTGGAGTTTATTTTGAAACCCCGGTATTGAATTCTTGCACAGGTATGAACTGAGATTTCTTTCATGTACAAGAATCCTAGATAGTCTAATAATTTTATCGTGTCTGTCACACACTGTACAACTTCTGTTTCAGACTCTCCAACAATTAAACTATCATCAATGAATGAAGTTATCTGGTGACCCATATCATGTAAGCATGCTAGGACAGGTTTCATAAGTTTTGTGAATTTTCTGGGAATCGGACTGAGTCCCATGGCAGCTGCCTGAAACAGTACAGTTTTCCTCTCCATCTGAATTTCAGGTATTTCTGAAAAGTCTCCTCTACTGCTATGCTATACTGCTGTATGTATTGTTTCCATCTTAAATTTCTTATATTCTACCTTTTCATTTAGAGCTTTCAGATTCAAAATCATTCTAAATGATCCATCTTTTTTCTCCCTTACAAAGATAGGTGAGACAATTTGTCCTGATTCTGGCAAGGATTCTTTAATCACACCTTTGTTCAACAGGTTTTCTATTTCAGAGTCAATAGCATAATTTTCATGTTTGTTTAAAAACCTTTGTGAAATTTTCTTTAATCTTCTGGGCAATCACAAAAGTGATTTTAATTCCTTCAACTGTTTTTAAGTACATCAGGGTCAGAAGTAAACACATTCCAGCAAGACAACTTTTCCTTTAAAGCTTCCTGCTGTAAATTTTTTCATGCTTGGCTTTAAGATAAGCACACAGAGAGGGGAAGCAAAGTTCAAGTTCACTAACCTTGTTTCCAAAGTGAGGGCGGTTCAGTCAGGGATCGAGTTACTGCTGGGGGCTGTTTTTCTGACCCTTCTTCCAAAACATCTTGTTTGCGCCCCTGCCTCCATGGCTTTCCCGGGCCCAAAAAGAGCTGGGTTGTTGTGCTGCCATGTGGTTTTTCTTTTTCTGGCCACGCATGCCTGACCGAGTTTCTGGACTCCTGACTTCTTTCAATGCTTTGTTTAAACTCGGGACCGTATAGTATTTTTGGTGTCATGGCAACATGCGGTGCACATATGCCAGAGAGTTCACGGGGGAGGGAGGGTCGGTGCATTTCTCTCCGTTTCTGGGACAGGGCATGGTTGGCATGACCTGTGAGGGCTAGGGGATCTGAAAGATAGGGTATGCATCCGGTCCCTTCAAACCCCGTACTTTAGCTGCCTCCTGCCCGAGATGGTATCTCTTACTTTTAGAAGTCGGTCAGTGCAGAGCGTTATCGCTATGGCAGCTTTTGACAGGGTTTTTTGGTATTTGCCCCTCCTGACATCTGTCTTTCGTGAGAAGGGCTTGAGAAAAGAAAAAACTTCCTGGTTTGTTCGGGAACGCCCAGGTAAGAACAGTTTTTCGGGAATAGGGTACTTGGTAAGTTTTTCCCTCAGTTTCCTGTCTGGATTTCGATCCAAATCTGGGCTCAAGCAGCTTTGCCATTTTTCAGAAAAGGGTGGCCCTTTTTCCTCATTATCATCAAAGGATGATGCCATTTCAGCGAAATGTCGTCATCTTTATCCTCATCCTCTATAGATTCGCCATCAGTTCTTTCTCAGCTCCTCTGCCCTCTCATCAGAAACACTGTCAGTAACAGTTCTGAATGGCTGCCTGCCTTCTTTTTTTTCCCTTCATTTTCCACAAGGGTTCTATGTCTGAGCCAGCGCTCATTTTTCTCTTCCGGGAGTGCGGTGCACTTCTTTCCAAATTTTTCCATTCTTCTAGACAGATTTTGGACAGTTGTCAAAATATCTCGGAGAGATGGTTCCCTTTCAGTAGAAATGACAGCTTGTGGTTCTTCTTCATTAGACAGATCCATCACCAAATCCTGGTCACTAGAGTAATCAGCAGCATAGACCTCCATTTTTTTTTTTTTTTTTTTCCACAGAACACTTATCCAAAATACAAAGTATTTCACCAGCACTACAAAACAAACCAAATCAGGTGGTGATAAAATGAAACAGTTTTTAACACAATTCAAAAGAAACCAAGAAAGGCTAGGACTAGAACTATATTATAGCTTATGCTCAGATTCCTGATAGTGATGGGCGTTGCCGACACAGTGAGAGGCGATACGATAACACGTCTGGTCAGTAAGGTGGCTAGGCACAAAACTGGCGGTGGGCTGCGCGCGGTTTCTCATGTGCCTGTAGTGGAGGTATACAGGAAATGAGCAAGAATTATTGTTAATCCCTCTGACAGGCTAAGCGAGTGTTTAGAATACTATTACAGGCTCTTTGAAAATAGGCAGACCCTTTTCTTAATAGACGACTGCTCAGCAAAGCGTGACATTGTTAAGAAAAGGAATAGTTTGTCTAAGCTTGCTTTCAGTGGGAGACATGCACAGATATCTGTTTGGTTGCTGACACAAAAATATAATAGCATATTAAAAGATTACCGTGAACAAATCAAAGTCGTAATTTTTCACATGAAAGACAGAGATGGGTTTAATAATTGCCTTCGGGAGAATGATGTTATTACAGACGGACAAGAAAGAGAAAGAATAAAACTAAAACTGAGAAGCTCAAAGCATAGTAAACTAATACTCAAAACAGACCAGCCGACTAAATACTGTGTAGTGTAAAACCCAATAGCTTATTTTTTAAACACACACAAGAACATGCAGACAGACAGACACACAACATACACACACATACACTCTCACACACAACCACACATAATACATATATATCAATGTCCTGTGCTCTCAGGGGTAGGCCTACTGCTGTGTTGTATTGGCAACATGCCAAAATATTTTTTAGCAAAAGAGGAGTGGCTAAGTATTGCGTCATCAGATAGGAAGGTTTATATTTATTTTCACTCTTTCTATGGCCCTTCGGGGCAGCCCAGTGGGGAAGTTGGAATGCGTTAGACTGGGCAGGCAGGCAGAGCAGGCAGGCACGGGTTCCGAACCCGGTAGGGTAGCAGTAGATACACCCCTATATTTATGTGTTGTGTGTTTGGTACTATTTTGTGCTTAATGTTTGTGTGTTACCTGTTTGTACATTTGTTTTGTGTGAGGTGTATTATGTTGTCCTGTTATGTGTTGGTAATGCGTGGGTTGAATGCTTTGGGTCGGCTTTCCCCAACAGTTGTGATTCCCGGGAAATTTTCTCCGCTACCCAAACTCCTTTTCAGTGCCCCCCAAATTTTTCTCCTTCGTAACCGAGCCGGTACGAAAAGGGTTTTGCCTTTTTTTTTTTTTTAAATACAAAATTCACATAAAAAAAATAAAAGAAGAAGTATTAGGTTTTTTTTTTTATAGTATTTTTTGATTATTTCTTGACAAGATTTTGTTTAAAAAAAAACCCAAAATTTATATTACCCTAAAAAATAAAATAGGAACTTTTTCTTTTTAAAAAATTCTTCAAATATTTATAGTTATTAAAAGTTTGATAAATTCTTACAAGTTCTTGATAAGATATTTTTTAGCAAAAATTCCCAAAATTTTTATAGTTTTACCCCAAAAAAAATTATATTACTTTCATTTTTTATAAGAGATAGGTAAAACCCGCAAAAAAAAATTTTAAAACTAAAATTTTTGGCCGATGAGTGGGGCGAATCAGACCAAAAGTTCCTGGTTTTGGATAAACAAAGGGGTTGAGCTTGACTGGGTTTTTTCCCTATCTTTTAAAAGAAAAATCGAAAAACAAGTTCAAAAGAGAAGTTTGAACGCGTCCCCTTCAGGCTCGTCACTCTGACAAATGGGAAAAAGTTCCCCAGGGAGGTGAAGGTGGGGGTGATTCGTGATAGGGTTCATCAACAAGGGGGGGGAAAGCTCAAAATTTTAAATTGGGGTTGTTGATTGATTTTTGATGAGTGTGTTTTATGAAAGGGGGGGGGGGGCCCACGTGGGTTTGTATCTTTGCGTTTTGTCTGAAATCCCTCATGCTTAAACCTTTTTATTGCAAACTGGGAAAGACAGAGGGCAGAAGAAGGATCTCACTACACACACACCCACATCACACACACACACACACACAACCCACACCCACACCACAAAAACACAACAACACTCTATGGACTATGGAAGCGGTAGCATAACAGCGGCTCTCAGATAACTGTTGTTGCAGAGCTGTTCTCCAGCCCGTGTTTGGCAGGGGGGGCAGGACAGACTAGTGCGAGACGTCCTCCCCCTGCACCCGGGGTCTAAGGGCCGGGGGGTCCCGGGTCCTGAGCTGCTGACAGCTTTCAGCAGGACTTGCAGTGGAGGAGACTGCGGATCTTTGTGTACACCAGAGCAGAGCACAGGTTGTGAGGGTTGTCCCAAGCTGGAAGAAAACACCGGGGGCCGGTCCTGTCCAAAATGCTGAAAAGTGGAGCTCTTTCCTTTTCCTTTAGCCAAGGATGTCCTGAATCATCCCGTCCTCCACACAGAATGTATCCCCGTGTGGAAACGGGGAGTCAGCGTGTTCTGGTATGCAGAATATCAGGCGATGGTTTGGAGTAAAAGGGCTGACAGAGTTTTATGGGTCTGGTTCTTGAATCATGGCAGCCAGCCACTCAAACTGTGTATGACTGTTGTCATTATATAAAAATCAAGTGCAGACGGTGTGCTTGACACAATGACCTGAAAGAGTCTTGCCCTGACAGTGCAGGCTTCAGCCCCCACCCAGACTCCTGTCTGAGGAGATTTCTGCCCTGGAGTTAACATCGGTACCATCCCCACTCCCATCACAGCCTTTGGGATGAGACTGTAAAGCAAGTGGAGAGTGCAGAGCCGAGGACCAAGATGGATGGAGGAGGCTTACCACGGCATCGTCTTTCGTGTCTCCCCCACGACCGCCAAGGTCACGTGATGATGATGATGTAAAGTAAGATGAACAAGGACCATCTGGGGCACAAGTTAAAACCTGTTCTGCTTTGTGGAAATAGGATATAGCGTGCCAGTAGGACCAGATGATAACATTTGTATTTTTAAATTTTTAAAACACACACACAAAAAGAGGGAAGAAAAACGCATGCACAGACAATCTCTGCACTGGTAAACCTCAGAGCTCTAGCCAAGGAACGAAAAAAATGTTAAACTCAGATAACATGTCTTCATTTTGGTTATGGTAACTTGCACCAAAATCAGTAAGAAGTACAAAAAGTGGGTAAGTTCAGAGCCTGTTTGGCAATGCCTGCAGGACTAGGGTGAATGAGGCTAGTGTACAAAGCTTTGGACTTCTTGTAACAGGTGCAAAGGTGGGAGTGTTATCCATGAGCTCTGAGTTCAGCAGTTCACATGCCTTTTGCATGTTGTGGGTATTTGGTGATATCACAGCAGAAATGGTGACTGTTTCTGGCCAGAATTAAGGATTGGGGATTATCCTGACTTTTAGGAAACCTGACTGGCCAAGTCACCTTTTATTGTTCCTCGGGTAGAGGTCCAGCGTTGACCAATGGTGAGATCTTGCAAACGAAATAAATTTGTCAACCATTATCCAACTACATTTTAACCTTGAGGATGATGTCTAAACATGACACCATTGTGCACATGCTGTTTAGTGTTTTATTATAAAATTTCCCTGAAATAAAGCATGGAGGGATTGGCCAAAGTAGCCCCGTCACTTTGCGTTCAATCTGCTGATTACAGAATGATTTTGAGATCCCTTTGTTCTTCTCCAATTATTTTTTAGTAGATTTTTAAAAAATTTCTCTGAAGACCATTCATGGTTTTTAACACTAAGGTTATTGTACCAAAAAATGAAAGCAAAATTTGGAAACACTCCATATAAAAGAAAGGGAAAAGGGAATTTTTTTCTAAAAAATTGAGTTCAGTTTCCTTAGAAAATACACACATTGTTGTTCCTTTTTGATAATACATCAGTGAATAACGTCCTATTTTTAACTTGTGGTCAAAAACAGTTCCCAATACTTAGTTCAAAACGTTTTCAACCTCTTGATTATAGATAATAATATTCTTAGGAGTATTCCCTGATCTTCTGAAATCAATAGGAAGATCTTTAGTTTTAGAAACATTTAGCTCCAGATAGGCTTATCACACCAGTGTACGAAATCGGTGAAGGCTGGGCCATGGTCTAAGACTGATCCGGTTAACTCATTGGAGTCGCAGTGAAATGGATCCCGCCATTTTGTGGTGACGCATGATTTTGGCTATATTTGAAAAATTCAGCAGACTTACTCAACATAATAATTACATACACATTATACATCATTGAAAAGTTTATAATGTCTTCTTTGAGATTGTTTCACAGTTTTTTAATTGATGACTGTATTTAATTTTTACAAATTTCCAAAATATGTCACTGAATGCTGAAAAATCAAAAGTTTTGAAAATTATGGCTGGTATCTTAAATGGCTTGAACTATTCATCAACTAGTCCCCTTGAACCAATGTGATGATTTTTCACCAAAGAAAAGTTCCCTAAAGCTGGCTGATTCCATCCGATGTCACTTTTGGTACAACAGATTATTTTTTTTTAAGAAATAGCACTGGAGTGCCTGAAATCCCAAAGATATCATTTGTTGACATGTCAAACAAAATTGGCAAACAGATAAAAACTAGGCAAGCTTATGGTCAAGGAAAGCAACTGTGTTTAGAAAAATGATTTCCCTATAGGCCAGCATACTTTCCCTTGAGTTAACCATCACTTTGTGGTTTTTTAAAAAATTCGTAAGTCTGCCGATTCTTATGCTTCGGCACGTCACAGTAAAGGAAAAGAGTTAAGAGAGGCAACACAGCACTGTCGTCCTCAAACTTTACCAGAAAGGAATTTGTATAGCTGCTTCTGCAATCATCTGTGTATAGAATGTACAGAAGTGGTGAGAGGACGCAACCCTGTGGAGAACAAGTGCAGGTAAATCTAACCAATTAAGATATTTTGTTGGCAAAAACAGGCTGTGGTCTGTTGGTTACAAATTCAATTAGCCAACAAACAAGTTGATTGTCTAGGTCAAAGTTTGAAAGTATTCTGTTAATAAGAACGTGAGGCTGCATTGTATCGAAAGCTGAACCAAAGTCAGCGAACAATATTCTGACACCCGAGTTGGGTGTTTCTAAGTGGCTATACAATCTGTTCAAAATGAATAGTTTGGCATCTTCCACACCCCTCCCTTTGAGACCTGTAGGCAAATTGTAGTTGGTCAAGGTATTTCTCTGAAGCAGAAAGAATGAGAGATTTTACTATCTTTTCTAGCATTTTCATCACAAGAGATTGGGGGAGCTACAGGTCTAAAATCATTAGGCTGAAGAAGGGTTGGATTTCTTTGGAAGAAGTATTACATTGGAAGTTTCCAGACATTTAACAAGTATCCGTGAGGCTTGGAATAGGGTTGTAGAAAGACCAGGCAAGCTCATGGTGCAGAATTTTAGGGTTCTTCCACAATATACCATCTGGTTTCAGGGGATTGTTAATATTATTGCCTTTAAGTGCTTACAGATAATTTTTTTCATAAAAATGCACTTTTCTAAAAAATAGAGATTGTTTCGGGCCATTTATCTCCCTGAGAAATCAAGTTTTCAAGCCGTAAAAAGAAACAAACTTAAAATGGTCGGGTCAGTTTTTAAATCACTACCCCCTGCAGACTGACTTTGACCTATTTTGGCAGCTACCATGTTTACTGCTGAATAATTTTGATACCTGCCAGCAGAACAAAAATTGTTCCCCCAAAACTTGTCTTCACTGATTTTTTATAGTCAGTCACTTTCAACAGCAGTTTTAACTTCTTTATTTACTTCCTTCTTTTTGTTCGTGTCTGGTGAATACTACCTTTTTTTTTGTTTTTGTTTTTGGGGTAAATGTTACTCCTTACGGGAATGACACAACAACACAAAAAAAATATAAGAACAAATATTAACCATTCAAATCTGAACACATTAAAAACATACCCCAGTCAGTGGATCAAGCAGCCCTTCAACTAACTATCTCAGCAGTTCATTTTCCCCGTTCTGCTAGGGGTGAAGCACGGAACACTGACTGTAAAATGGGGGGCAAGAAGAACACAGTTTTTGGGAAGATCCAGGAGGTAAAGGGAACGATCTAAGACCTGCTACAGACCCACACAAGTCTAGGGGCTTTATTCTGTGCGGGCGAGGGGGGGTAATTACGTTCATAGTTCTTCAACTTTTCTAAGTGCGCTATTTAAAAACACCCAGATAAACTTAGAGGGTTTAGGGGGTATAGAACAAACAAAAGGGAGGTGATCTAATATATATTCCCTTGCCAGCTACTTTTGCTTTGGTGGGAAAAAACCAAAAAAAAATATTGGGAATTTTTTGGTAATTGAAAGGCCCGACGAAAAAGACAACATTAATGTCCCCACCGATAAGGGTTTTAACACTGGACACCCAAAACCCTTGAAGTAAAAGCACACATCACCACCTTGCTCCTTCCCCTTTGGGGTGGTCTCTGCCAAGGGAAGGGTGACCAAAAATGGTTTGTGCAAGCTCACTTTCGGTACAGCCGGTTCAGCCAGGGTTTCGGGAAGGGCAAAAATTCCGCTCTGTTATTCAGTAGTACTGCATTAGCTTGAAGCCTGTTTGTTTTCAACATAGGAACTGGACTTGGGCAGGGGCACGGGTTTGAAGGGAGTTTTTGATGATTTAAATTTTTGAGTCTTGTCTCACACTGCCCCCTTCTTTTCTCTATTTTTTCCAAGTTTTTATCATTTAGTTGCGATGGTAGAAAAATCGCATGGAAAGTGGAAGCTGCCTTCACTAACCACGGCTGATTCCCTCAGGCTAAGAAGAAATTTTTTCACTGTA
>CM054152.1:49767565-49785509 GCA_028751875.1 Rapana venosa
AAGGAAAGGAACCAAAGTAATTAAAAAATAATTATTTTTTTCATATTTATATAGAAGTTAAAATTCTGGTTGAGCTCACAAAGGATTGCTTACTCTTTATCAAAAAATATGGAAGTGTACAATACTCGACTTGTTTTTAGCTATGACATTATAGAAGACTTTGGTGAGCAAGTAGAAATAAAACTTGATCATGGCACAAAAGATGAAGTGTTAAATAATATTTTAGGAGTTGTTAGTATGATGAGAGAGTGTCCAACCCACTTCAGTATTATCAAACATGTTCCCATAAATTGTAGTAACAAAAAACAGTTAGAAGAGACCATGTTGTCACTTACTTCTGATGAAATAGTGGCCTACCTTACTAAAGCGGGACAGTATTTGGTGGCATTAGCTCCAGTTCCTCTCTAACAAAAGCTTGTTGTGGTGCAGGAAGTGACAAATAATAAATAGGATCCATCTCCACAACTTTTTTTATTTCATAAGTGTCTATGCTCCAGATAGGATCTGTTGCTCGCTTGTGACTGTTGCTGGCTTCAATTTCTCCAGGAGCATACAGATATCTAAATTTCTTCCCAAAGGATATTAGCTTTGATGTTGTTTGGATGTGCTGCTGTATTGTTTTGCATTTGATGGCGTCCGTAGGTTTTAACCCTGTGGCTTTAGTTACCTCAGAGTTCATCACTCTTAAAACTGCAGGTAGTCTTCTTACCCACTCTGTGTTTTGTGTGCCTGGGATCATGATTTCTTGGTGGTACTGATATGCAAACAGTCTTTCTGCTAACAGTTTGTTAAAGCTTTCAAACAGTGCTTCAGATCTGTGGTTGCCTGGTATGCCTCTTTTTATTGCTACTCCATGCTTTAGTAACAGCTGATTAAATGCTCCTTTAAACTCTTTACCATCATCCCACTAAATAAGTATGGGATATTTTAATGGGCCCTAACTATAGATTTCTTGCAAAGCAACTGCAGTTGTGGTAGCACTCTTTTCAGTAAGGGCCTCTGCATCTTAAAACCTAGAAGGTACGTCCATCCCAGTAAGAGCATACTTATACCTCTTTCTTCTGATTGTGTCATGGGGTAAGTATAAAAGGTCTATTTGGTGAGTATCATTTGGCTTCATGTTTATAAAGGAGGGTCTATTAATGCGCCTTGGTGCAGGTAAATAAATCTGCCATATTACTTGTTTAGACAGCCACCTTTTCGCTACCTCAAAACTTACTCCTGCTGCAATACTCAGTTTGTTAATAGCTGTCTGTCCTTTCAAGTACCCTTTTGGCATGTAGTAGATCTTAGAGAGCTTGACATCCATTGTTTTATTATAATATTAAAAAAAAATTGTTGGTTAACCAACCTTCTGTGCTAAGAAATATACTATTGTCATGCCCACCACAATAAAAGCAATCTCGCCTGTCTTCTGGGTTTCAGGGGGTTGATAATAATCACAAAGCTGTGGTTTAGTAATAGGAGATATTTGTTTGCCTGTCACAATGTAGTACTCTTTTATTGCCGCATCAACATCAGAAAATGTTTTTGGGGGCAGTATGTCCTTGCTCAACTGAAGTGTTTTCGTTTTAAATTAAAGTCTAAACTGAGCAATTCTTTGTCTTTGGTATTTTCGGGTGCTCTGTTCAGTTGTTTTATTGCTTTATCATGCCTCTTTCTTTTTCATCGTTTGAAGTTTTTAGAAAACAAGTAAGTGCTACCTGTAAAAGCAAGTGCGTTAACTAAAACACCACCAACCCTCATCACCTAAAGAAGCCATTTTCTATTTAGCATTATTTTTTCTTTAATGATTCCCGCTTTAAAACCAAGAAGTCTTTAGAAGCAATGGATTGCGTTCCCAACACAACAGCTTAGCGCTATCCTAAGTCTAGTTTTCCTAATCAGCAGCTTCATTTTTAGAGTCTTTCTAACATATTTATACCAACGCTGAGACCACCAAATTTAATGGCGGCATGGTAGACCAAATACTGCTGTTTTTTAGTACTCTATTTTCTTTAAATGTATAATTTTTTATTTCTAAAAAAATACATTCTGAAGGGGTTTCATTGTCAGGCTGTTTGCATTGCAGGGTTTGGTGGTGTGGTTGTGGGTATGGTTTTATTTTTCTTGCTGCAGTTCTTGTTTTGTTGGTCGCTTGCTGCTCCATACTCTATAAGCTGTATAACCAAGGCCAATAGCAGTTACACTGTATAACAAATAAGACTGAATATTTCTTTTTGGTGGTGTGTCTTTTTTAGGTGTTTCTATAGGCATCTATTTTTCTGATGCTTCGCATCATCTGACCAAAAACTTGCGTAGTTTTATATAAAAATTAAGCAGTTTACCTTGAATCGGCTTTTACCCTATCTCTCTACTAAAACTTAAAGTAATACTAATTTATTTTTGATGTGTAAAACTATAAAATTATGGGAATTTATGCTAAAACAATATCTTATCAAGAACTTGTCAAGAACTTTATCAACAACTTATTAATAACTAATAAAATATTTTGTCAAAAAAATACTAAAATCAAAATGTTCCTATTTTATTTTTGATGGGTAATATAAAATTATGGGAATTTTTGCTAAACAATATCTTGTCAAGAACTAATACAAAAGTACTAAAAAAAAAAAAACTAATACTTCTTCTTTATTATTTGATTTATGCTGAATTTTTTATTTAAGAAAAAAAATAATAAAAAAGTGCAAAACCTTCTCCGCTACCCAGGCTCCATTACAGAAGGAGAAAATTGGAGGGCACTGCAACGGAGCTTTGGGTAGCGGAGAAGATTTCCGGCATTCACGACTGTTGGAATGCCGACACACCCATTCACACACCACACGCATTCACACAACACATAGGACTTGTAGTTACTGCTATCCCTACGGGGGTTCGATCCCATGCCTGCCAACTCTGCCTGCCTACCCTGCCTTCCCTGTCTAACGCATTCCGACTTCCCCACTGGGCTGCCCCCAAGGGCGATAAAAGAGTGAAAATTAATAAATATAAACCTTCCTATCTTATGGCGCAATACTTAGCCACGCCTCCATTGCGCCTGTGTGTTAGCAAAAGATTTTGGCATGATGCCAATACAACACAGCAGTAGGCCTACAGCCCATAGCACAGGACATTGATATATATGTATTATGTGTGGTTGTGTGTGAGAGTGTATGTGTGTATGTTTTGCGTCTGTCTGCATGTTCTTGTGTGTGTTTAAAAAATAAGCTATTGGGTTTTACACTACACAGTATTTAGTTGGCTGGTCTGTTTTGAGTATTAGTTTACTATGCTTTGAGCTTCTCAGTTTTAGTTTTATTCTTTCTCTTTCTTGTCCATCTGTAATAAAATCATTCTCCCGAAGGCAATTATTAAACCCATCTCTGTCTTTCATGTGAAAAATTACGACTTTGATTTGTTCACGGTAATCTTTTAATATGCTATTATATTTTTGTGTCAGCAACCAAACAGATATCTGTGCATGTCTCCCACTGAAAGCAAGCTTAGACAAACTATTCCTTTTCTTAACAATGTCACGCTCTGCTGAGCAGTCGTCTATTAAGAAAAGGGTCTGCCTATTTTCAAACAGCCTGTAATAGTATTCTAAACACTCACTTAGCCTGTCAGAGGGATTAACAATAATTATACCCATCTAGTCTTATGCGGGTGTCGGAGAGTTCTGTGGTCTGGGGTGGCTGTGACATAGCTTTTCAGAGTTCTGTGCGGTATCTGGGTGTTCAGCTAGATCCTACTCTCTCCATGAAAGACCACATTAGTAACGTCTGCAGAGCATACTTTCTTGAGCTGCGCCGTATTGCACACATTAAGAAATTCTTGCCTCGTGATGCAGTGATCAAGCTTGTTTCAGCGACCGTCTTGTCGCGACTGGACTATTGCAACTCCTGTTTTATCGGTATAAGTGATGACCAGTTTACACGCCTGCAGCGAATTCAGAACTCTGCTGCCAGGCTCATCCTTGGAAAGAGCAAAAGGGAACATGTGACTCCCATGCTTAGGGAGCTTCATTGGTTACCTGTAAGGGCACGCTGTCAGTACAAAGTTGCGGTCTTGGCATACCCTCACTCTGAAGGCTCGCTTGCTCCATCTCTGTCAGCTGCCTTGAAATCACGCACCACAACTAGAACCCTGCGGTCTTCGAATGATAACTTACTTGTTGTACCCCATTACAACCTCAAAACCGCAGGTCGTAGATCTTTTGGTGTTGCTGCGCCCACGATCTGGAACTCTCTGCCACCAGCCGTCAGACATGCTCCCACTTTATCCCAGTTTAAGTCTTCATTGAAGACACATCTCTTTAATGTATTTCTCAGCTAGTTAATATATTGTGCTTGTCTTGACGGTCGCCGTTTGTCACACTGTAGGCTACTTCATGTGCATGCCTGGCTGTTATGTTTTTTGTTAGTTATGTTATTGCTAGTGCCTTTTCTCTGAGTGTACTGTTAATTGCCCTGCTAGTGTGTGCCCGGACGCAAGTGTGTGCCTCTACAGTGCGATAGGTATCTCTGGTAAATTTATTTGCGCTTTAGAAATGCTCATTATCATTGTTGTTGTTGTTGTTGTTGTTGTTGTTATTATGTGCTGTGTGTGCATGTGTATAAATGCGCATGGTATGAAAGCGCATTGAGTCATTGCTTTGAGATATGTGCTATATAAATGCTATTCATTATTATTATTATTATTATTATTATTATTTCTCATTTGTCCGAATAAATTTTCTCTCTCTGTATGTTTTATTGTTGTGCAGTGTTGGACATAATATAACAATGAACTCGAAATGATTTTTGTACACTGTTTGTAATAAATCTAAAACAAATACAGTCTTGCCACAGCCAGTCTGCCTGCATATTAGAGAGCAGTGTGCTTCTTTTGGTAGAAAACTTAGCTGGTACATTAGTAAACAAATTCTTTTAGTCTGTTTCCTTCTATGTTGAGCTGTGCATCCATCACTACAAATAGATATATTTTTATGGGCTCATCATTTTCTTGCTCTTTCTCTATTTGAATAGTTATTCCTTCTGAGCCGTTTTCAATGCGTTTTCCTGAACCATGCAGCTTATCATCATCTGTTAATCTTAAGTCAACCCACAATGCATATTTAGATGTTAGGTATTTATGAAGCCTAACATCATGCAGATGTAAAGATTTGCTTGTAACACCAGTAGTGGTATCATTGTGTTGACCAGAACCAAAGTATTTTCTTACCTCATCAAAGTGTTGATATGGTAAATAGCCTGAGGCATAGACTTGATTTGGCTGTCCCTCTATAGGACATGATAAATGTTTAATACCAGGATTAACAAAGCTCTCACTTGATCTGGAAAAGGGGCCAGCTGGTTCTTCAAACAGCATTAATATTCCTTTTAACAA
Organism: Rapana venosa; assembly: GCA_028751875.1. NCBI lineage: Eukaryota > Metazoa > Mollusca > Gastropoda > Neogastropoda > Muricidae > Rapana > Rapana venosa. Next base: position 49,772,933 of record CM054152.1, read on the forward strand.
TCTTGCCAGTGTTCAGATTTATGTTCCACACAGTATCTGCTTTACTCTTCATTAATGTGCTATGGTTGAGCACTCTTTCATAATAGATAGCAAGCCTTGACTGATATTGCTGTGCAATCAAGCGTGCAAGCTCTGGGTGATTGACAACATCATACTCTAAAGATATACCAGATATTTTGTACTTTAGGTCAGCGTCAGTGGATGTAATAAAACGATCACTGTCATTGAAGGTCAGCTCATATGCCAGTCTGTCTCTGAGTGCGCCCTGATAGTAAGGCATGTGAGAGCTGAGCAGTTCAAGGTCAAGAGGAATACAAAACCTGTTACCATAGGCTTTTGCTATGGCAGCATCTTTTTTCCTGTTTCCCTTATCAGCAGAACCTACTCTGTGTTTTAGTCCCTCATCATCCTGTATGCCTTGATAAATAAGATCATCTTTTTCTTTTATCATCTATAAATCAGTATAGATCAAGAATATGTCTGCGTTGTTTAACGACAGCACTTCTCTGCCTTCTAGCTTAACACTAATCTTTTTTATAATAGCCCTACGTAATGTATGGGCTATTTTATGGGTAACTATAGATTTCGTTGTCCAAGCAACTCAGTTGTGGTTAGCACTCTTTTCTAGTGTGAAGGGCTCTGCATCTAAAAACTAGAAGTTATGTCAACCCAGTAGAGATACTAATACTCTTTCTTTGATTGTGTCATGGGGTAAGTATAAAAGGTCTATTTGGTTGAGTATCATTTGGTTGTGTTTTAAAGGAGGGTACTATGTATGCGTCCTTGGTGCAGTAAATAAATCTGCCATATTACTTGTTTAGACAGCCACCTTTACGTACCTCAAAACTTACCTCTGCTGGCCTAACATTTTTGTTAAATAGCTGTCTGTCCTTTTCAAGTACCCTTTGGATGTAGTACGTCTATAGCGACGATGCAAATTGTTTTATATATAATATAAAACCAAACATGATGGTTAACCAACTTCAGTTTCCTATCAATATCTATTGTCTGACCACACATAAAAGCCATTCGTGCTGTTTCTGGGTATCAGGGGGTTGATAATAATCAAAAGTGGGGTTTAGTAATAGGAGATATTTTGTTTGCCTGTCTCTATGTATAGTGATCTTACTTGGCCGCATCAACATCAGAAAATGTTTTGCATTATTTCTTGCTCACGCTGTGTTTTCGTTAGATAAAGTCTTACTGAGCAATTCTTTTGTCTTTGTATTCTTCATGTGCTCTGTTCAGTTGTTTATTGCTTTTTCATGCCTCTTTCTAGACTTCATCTGTATGAAGTTTAGAACAACAGTCAGTTGCTACTGATAAACGCACCCAGTGGCGTGTTAACTACAACACCAAACCATCATCACTAAAAGAAGCCATTTTAGTTTTGACTTATTTTTACTGTGAATGATTCCTGCTTTCCCAAGAAGACAATCAAGCAATGGATGTCAGTTAAACAGCAACTAGTATAGCGCTATCCTCCAAGTAGACTTTTTCCAAATCAGCAGGGCATTTGTGTTTCAGAAGGCTCTTTGCCTAGCATAGTATATGAAATAATTCCCCATCATTAGAATGAAGTTGTGGTCTGGGCGTAGTCTTTCGGATGAGAGATAATCGAGGTCAGTGGGTTAACTTAATTATTTAGCGCCGTAAAAAAAAAATATAAAATAAAAAAAAAAAAAAAAATAAAAAGATATCCACGGCAACTAGAGATTGTTGCTCCCTGGCAAATGTTTTAGAAAAAAGCCACTGATAGGGTGTACAAATACAGCTGTGTGAAAAAAAAAGGGTGATGAAGGTGAATTTTGGCGCAGGTCAGTGGGAGGTTTCCGCTCTCGTGGGAGAGCAGCCGAAAATTTCACGGAGAGAAAATGACATGACTCAGTGTAATGAAATAAAATTGAGCGTTTGATTTGTTGCTTTACAAGATTCAGGTATATAAATTCCATAATTATTAGTATTGTGTAGATTTAGCCCAACGTGATGCCACCAATAAATGGGGATGGTAGACAAAAAACTGTGTCTTTTGAGTAGTCATTTCTTTATATGTATAATTTTTTATTTCATATTTAATACATTTGGAATGGTCGCATGTGTAGGGCTGTTTTGCATTGCATGTGGTTGTGGCTTGTTTGTGGTTATGTTTATGTTCTTGTGGTTTGGATCTTGTTTTGTTGGTCGCTTGCTGCTCCATTACTCTATACAGCTGTATAAAGCAAGTCAATTGCTGGTTAACTGTTATAACAATTTAAGAAGTATATTTCTTTTTGAGTGGTGTGCTTTTTTAGGTGTTTTTTTATAGCATCTATTTTTCTGATGCTTCTCGAATACTATCTTTGGCTTGTTGATTACTAGTGTAGTTTTTTCTATCAGTTCATTTGCAACCTTTTTCCAGCTTCACTATCACGCTCCCAGGGCTCTTGGTCCTGTTTGGACTTGTGGAAGAAGTCTGCTGGGCTTGGTTCATAGATTTCTATGTAGAGATAGGGTAAACAGCAGTAGTCAAAGGTAACCATTATTTTTATGTTGATCCAAACCAGGCAAGTTTTGGATGGATTGGGGCTTCGTTTATTGTACCAAAACTTGCGTAGTAAGAATATAAAAAAAGCCGTTTATTGACTCGGGCTTTTATATCTCTCTACTAAAATTAAGTATTACTATTTATTTTTGATGTGTAAACATAAAAATTATGGAAAATTATGCTAAAACAATATTTATAATAACTTTGTAAGAAGAGAATAATCTTATTAATAATCTAATAAAATATTTTGTCAAAAATACTTAAAATCAAAATGTTCTATTTTAACTTTTGATGGGTAATATAAAAATTATGGGAAATTTTTGCAAAAAATTTTTTGTCAAGACTCGCTCTCGCTCAAAAAGTCATATAAAAAAAAAAATAACTATATTTTCTTTGTGTGTGTTAGATATATGCTGATTTATTTATTTAGAAAAATTAGATAAAAAAGTCGCAAAAACCTTCTTCCGACCAGGCTCTATTTAAGAGTGAGAAAAATGGAGGGCCACTGCAACGGAGCTTAGGGGTAGCGGAGGCAAGATTTCCGGCATTCAGATGTATTCATGGACACACCATTCATTCACACACCACACGCATTCAACCAACCAGTAGGGACTTTGTAGTAATGCTATCCTACGGGGGTTCGGATCATGCCTGATTTGCTGCCTACCTGCCTTCTGTCAAAACGCATTGATTACCCATGTTTTCCCAATTTTCTAAAACAATATTTACAATAAATAAATTTAATAATCAAAACCATCCACATAAATTTAAATCCAAATCACTCCTCAAGCTTATTTTAATCACACTAAAATTTCTTATTCCAAAACAACCTCATAATACTATCCCTATAACCGGAATGTCGCTCTCTAACATTTATTCTGAGGTAATTGGTCTGGAGAGAAATTGTATGTGTGTATGTTTGCGTTGTCTGCTTGGTTGCTTGTGTGATTGTTTAAACATAAGCTATTGGGTTTTACATAAAAGTCTTATTTGTTTGTCATTTTTGATGTGTGTGTGTACCTAAGTTTTATATCAAGTAATATTAATTATAATCAATATACATCATAATCAAATGTGTCTCTAAGTCAATTATTAAACCCTCTCTTTCTTTACATATACAAAAATAACGACTAATAAATTACCCCCTTACAATTAAAAATCAATAATAAATTTTTTTTACCTCACCAAACTCCCACATATATATACAACCAATAAATCAATCAAATACACACCCTATTCCTAATTATACAATGTCAGCTATCTTTAGTGTTATTAATGCACATTGTAAATCACAATGTCAAAAAACAGCCTGTAATATTTATTCTAAACATCACTTAGCTGACCGAGGGAGTAACAATAATACTCTCTCCCATCTATTTCTATATTCTTTATACTTATATAACATAGTTATTTTTCTTTTATCATATTTTTCCATTGTCTTTTCTTTATTAATTTTTTATCCTTCTCACACTCTCACATTACTAATCTACATAATCATCTAAACATAACTATATCATTCTCTACAATACAAACATAAAAATTCCACTATCATCTATGATCAAGTTGTTTTCAGCTACGTTTATGTCTGGCGACTGGACTGATTTCAACTTTATTTATCTTACAAAGTTCATCATAAACATCTTCGCTACGAATTATAGTCTCTCTCGCACTTCCTAAAAATTAATCTCCCCATTTCACATATCCACAATAAATTCTCAACCAATTAACATACCTTTCTCATTCTAACATAATCATTAAATTCAACAATCCTTACTCATACCACACAATACCTATAAATCCCCAACTCCCCCCACTCCATCCCCCTTACAACTCATCAAAAACACTAATAACCCCAACCCCACCCCCCTCTTATACTAACAAAATTATAAATCATTCTCACTTAATTCCCACTATTCCACCATTAATCACAATCACAAACACCCTAAACTACAACCCAATCATAAATCTCTTACACACATACATCATGTATAAACTTAAAGAATTCTATACTTTGTAACGCCTTATTGTCAATTTCTTATAAACCTAGACATATCATCACTTTAACATAAAAAAAATAATAACATAACAATAAATATCCAAAAAAATATTATACATAACCAATCTTCACTATAAATTTCCTCATAATAATATCCACTACCATATTCTCTTTCAAAACTTACCCAATCAAATTAAAAAACTCCCATACCCAACACAATATAATATATAATAATAAAACAGATCATATATATCTTTTACACCCATTAATTACATTCCTCTCCATATACTGATCAAATCTCAAATATATAATGTATACAATCACAACATCTACAAATTAAAAAAAAAAACAACAAATATAAAACTACACAATAATATAACAAAAACAACTTACATAAAAAATAATAATCTATAAAATTCCCCTTCACAAACCCATCCATCCATCAAATACACCTTAAATACACCCAACCCACCAAATAAATCCCCTCTAATATCATACTTCTATTTTTCTACTAATATATAATAAAATTATATTACATTATAGAACACCAATATATATAATAAACTATCACTACTACTATATCACCCAACACACCCCATCTCACAAAAACTTTTACAACCAAAAACTATCAAATCTCTATTTTATATATATCTTCATATTAATACTAATCTACTACCATCCCAATTCATAACAACCATTGTAAACCATCATTCAACCCACAAATCATATTATATGATAGGTATAAATTAATCAAACATCATTATAATTAAATATTTATTTTAACCCAGTAGTGTTATCATTTATAATTACCAGAAAACCAAATTAAAAAACTACAACCAGTGATGATATTTAAAATACCTGAGCATAGACTGTGTTTGGCTGTCCTTTATTAGGACTGATTAAATGTTAATTACCTAGGATTAACATCTCGCTCTCACTTGATCTGGAAGGGGTCCAGCTGGTTCTTCAAACCGCAATTATTGTGTGTCCTTTTAAGTGTTTGCCAGTGTTGCATATTTATGTTCCACAAAGTATATCAATACTATCATTAATTAGCATGTATTAGCATCTAAATAAAAGATATGACGCTTGACTGATATTGCTGTTGCAATCAAGCGTGCATGTCTGGTGTTGATTGACACATCATACTTATAAGATATTCCAGATATTTGTACTTTGTGTGTTCAGCGTCAGTGGATGTACTAAAACGATCACTTTAATGAAGGTCAGTCATATGCATTTTGTGTGTGAGTGCGCCTTGATAGTAAGTGGCATTTCATGTGAGAGAGTAGCAGTCAGGTCAGAGGAATCAAAACATGTTACCATAGGCTTTTGTATGGCAGATCTTTTTCCTGTTTCCTTTATATCAACGCGAACCTCTACATATATTATACTGTATAAAACTCAGTGTGCTGTGATAATAAATCATCTTTTTCTTTTATATCTATAAATCAGTATATCAACAGAAAATATTCTGCATTGTTAACGACAGCACTTCTAATCTAGATTAGCTTAACTCTCTAATCTATATGAATGCCCTATAAAGTTTACGTACATACTTCTGTTATCGGATAAATTTCATGACACTAGTCAATTTAAAAGCATACTAGTTTTGTGGGAAACATCATAATCTTTCCTAAATTAGTAAACTAACAGTAGATGTTGATGTTTTTCTCATTGTTGAGGTGTTGTTATACCCTAATTCTTCTGAATAAGATTAATGTAAGGGATCTTTTAAACATCTGAAGGATCCTTCTAGTCACCCTGTTGTTGCGCATCTTATTTCTATTGTGTAGCAAAATAAAAAATAAACAATATAGAATAAAGGAAGTGTGTTTATAGATTATTGGATGATGTGTAAATTCCTATAAATATCTTTATTATCGGAACATCTTTCTACCCTATCCATAATATACTCTCCGATATTATTAGAAAGAGGGAATAAGAATTATCACACAATATAATTGTAAACCCTAACTCCATAAATCTACTAGACCATATTGATTATGATATAGACAACAAATGACACTCTCTGTATGCTGTAACTGACAAGTACAAAAGTTTTATTAACAAAGCACCCCTAACCCATCATAAAAAATCACCAAAAACCACAATCTATTATATTTTTGCTATTCTCTACTCCCCTTGTCTATATACTTTCATCACTACCTACTACCATACTTCAACTAAAGTTATACACCAACTAAAAATTTGAAAACAAAACCTACACAAACATTGAAAGTCTACTGAAGACAATCCCAGTCTTAAAAACCCAAATACCCACTAAACACTCTATTTCACTCTAAACCCCCTTCTTTCATCCATCACTAAAACACTTAAATGATCAACCTACAAATACACAATAATTGTCTCAAAACAAGCACTAAGTCTTATAAAGGTGACTACTCTACCAACCAAACTCACGTCTAGTTGCTTGTTACTCATCGCATTAATAGAAAGAATCAGCTAGAGAATGTGATACCAAATCTGATAGAGAAGTAAAGTAAAGAAACCTCATAAACCCCCAATCTCATTCAACTCCAATCAAGATTTTATGTCTATAAAAATATACCGAATTTACAATCATTAATCATACAAATCTCCCCACAATTTCGTTCTTTATAAAACACCAATTATCAAATATTCTTACATGAAAACTATCAATTTATACAATATCTAATAATTCACTATTGGGTTTGTGAAACTCCACTTTCACTTTGTGCTGACACCGGAACGCACAATAAGGTCCACCACACCACTTACACATTCAACACCACAGGCACAGCTGGGTTAGAGAAACAATGGGAACTTAGCAGACTAGTGAAAAAAATAGCCTACAAAGTTGGCAACCCACTTTGTATATTTGGTCTGTGATTGTGGTGCTATCAAACAAAAGTATTTACAGTTTATGTCTTAATGCATAGCATTATTGGTCATTAATGTAGTATTAGTAGTTGGTTTTTTTTCTTATTAAATAAAGCTATGCAAGACGATAAAAACAAGTATACTTGTTAAAAGTGTGTTTTGTTTGTGTGTGTGGTGTTATACTAAGGGGTAATAATTATTGTTATTCTTTGCTTTGAGGTGGTTGGTATTAGTATCTTTTTGATGTTGTTCTGTTGATGTGATACATTTTTGTTGGTTTATGATATTATGAATCGGTGTCTTGTTTATACTATATTTTTTCAAGCTGCACATCATCCTAGTATAATTATATTGTTGTTGTAGTTTGTAATGTTCCTATTTGTACTGCTGTTGGAGGCAGCAAAAACATCACCTCGCTCCTTGTAGCAAGTCTACTTTAGACCTTATCTCGATCCGAAATATTGATATGTTGATGTCTGATGTGTAATATACAATGTCAGTTCATACTTTTCATCAATATTTGCTATAAACTGATTGTGAAACACAGTGCCCATTAATTGCTTGTCTGTGCTGTGCACAAGCACTCAAACCTAGGTAGATAACCGTAGTCAATAATCCTCTATAATAGTTCATGTTAACCCATCATTAATCAATAAATAAAAGTCATCTATATTTTAAATGTAATAGTTTATGGGGTTATAGTGAGATCAAGACTGTATCTTGGCATATTTATTCTATTTATATAGATTATTACTCTATAGTAGAGTGTAATGTAATAACACTAAAAGACATCCAGTCGTTGAATGTTAAACAATCATTCCTATTGAACACCATTTCAAATAAAACAGTTGCTTTGCTGAGGTTTTCTTACAAATAGTATCATTGGACAACTATTTGACAGCAGCAAGACTGGATTCAACTCGATTAGAATAGAATTGTGTTAATTAATGTACTGTGCAGAAGGTGTATAATGATTTGCACAATGCGAAAGAAAAGGGCTCTTTTCCAGTTGTTGTACAGCAAATTACCAAGTAGATCAAGAGTAACTCTAAGTCCATTCACATTTAGGATGCAACGTATTGAAGTAATGCTTGGTTACAGGAACCAGTTAGAAGATTCAGTTATGGATGTGGGAAGGAATTGTATCCTTTGGTGGTGTGTTGTTTGTTAGAGTGTGAGAACAAAACTTTGTGGTGAAAGACTTGTGTTTGAATTGCAGTAAAATCTTTGCTTTTTGTACCTTGTTTCAGTGTGTGTATACACAAAACTAAACTACACAAGTGGTGAGAAGGTTCTGCCTATCATTCCTTTGTCTCTTCTGAGATTCCTTCACCCAGCAGAGCAAGTATGTGTGATACGAGCTCAATAGCTTTGACTACCTGCAATACAGAGCTAGAAGAAGGCTTTTGAAAACTGTTCATAAAATCAAGGGGACGCAGAATCAATAGAAATATCATATAAACAGTTGATTGTAAAAATACTGTATTTCAATTAGAATTAAAACAATATTAATACTAATATAATAACAATAACCATGTCCGTGGTCCGAAATAAGAGCACCTGAATAGTCTACCCAACTATTGAGCTTAATTTCTATGGCTGTTGTAACATGTTTGAGAAGGTATGAGGACGATTGGTGAAGGTTTTAATCTTTTGTGTGAGTAATCAAATGTTGGATATATAAGGACAGAATTGAAGAAGTAAGGAAAACCTCGGTTTCTAAACTTGATAGATTGTAATGTGAAGCTGACAGCATTTCGAGATGATTTTACTTAATAAAGTAGTGTGTGTATAAGACTAATAAATTGATTCAAACAAAGCATCACTGGCAGATCAAATTTGGGGTTTATTAGTCATAACTCTTATGCGCGAAAAACTTTCGTAAAGCCATACATGAGGACAAGTAAAATAGACTATCATATAATCAGACAGCGAATGATGGAGAGATAAAAGATTAAGCATAGAACGTTAATTGCTTCATAGAAAAGCATAGTGATAAACCATAACACATTGTTACGATTCTTCATATTTCTTGGATGATAGTAACAATGGTGTTTGTTCAAGTTTGCAAGAGAAGAATGTTCATGGATGGGGCTTACTATTAACTGTGAATGACCTCCGTGATGCTCAGATTTGCTATTGCTTATTCGGAAACATGGTTGTGTGTGACTATGACATTGAAGGAACATTTAGTAAAAAGTCAACTTGTCTTAGACCCACACAGCTGACACAATTACCATCCTCAATCTAAAATTGACCCCCCTATTGCAGTCTATACAGATGTATGTAATTCAAACCCCTTCTCTTACCAAGATTACTGTAATGATAACAATAAAAATTAAACACTTTTTTTGTAAAACGTATAAGAAGAAGCATGACGGACCGCTACAATATCTAAGTTCCAGTGCACCAGATTGAAAACCTTAATGATAATGGATAATGCTTTTGCTATTTGACAAACATTGACAGGATGAGTATTGTAGTGGCAAATGTGTATCAATTATACAAAATGAGGCGTAGTACAGATTATTTATGTGTTGCTCGCACGCTATTACTATCAGGTACAGAAACTGTTACGTGTAGTCAGCAGGAACATCCATTGCTCTCTTGGTACAGCAATGGCGCTTTGCAATAATTGCATTGGGTGTCGTTTCAATACAAGGACGCGCGCTCTCATTTGTAATCAGTCTTTTCAAAGAAGGTTGTGCATAAAACTCGAAAAATTATGCTGTTGTTTGCCTTGACATTTAGCAGTTAGTCTTTAGGTCATTTTAGCAAAAGTCTAACAGATCCCCAATCAGATAGTGGAGTTCATCGTCTTATGAAGACTACGGATGGACAAACAGGTCAAAGTTTGACTCGAAAAACAACACAAAGCATGCGCTGTGTCATTGATCTAATGAAAAGAATGTATAAAAAAGAAGGATATCTGTTGATGGTGAGACAGTGGCTTTAGGATCAGGTGAGTATCTATTAAGGGTTGCTAGAATATACCTGCTGTAGTTACAGCTTTATACATAGCAAAACAAAAAAACCAAGAGCAAGCAAATCGCTCTCGCTTAATTAATTATTTTTTTTTCTTGTGTGATGTGTAGAGTGTGTGTTAGTGAGGCTCAGTCATGGACAAAGTGTTTCAGACAATAGAGCTAAATGATACACAAGGCAAAACATGGTACAAAGCATTCAAGATGAATGCAAAATAAGACAACTAAACATAGATCCACAGAACGGTGCAGTTGTTTGCTGATATTTATACAAAAGGCCAATAAAGATGAAGAATTAAATGTATATGTGTACCAACAAACAAGCATGATATCTTTGTAAGAAAAAATTCAACCAACATGGGCAGAAGAGATGATGCGCAATTCGAACATTTGAGAAACAGAAGAATGAGGGGATAGGATGGGACAGTTGGTTATGGTTCTTGCATAGAAACCAAGCAAACAAGTTTCATTCCATTGTTTGGTAGAGTTACATTCCTTTGCTGATATGTTGTAGCATACGTGCCTGAGTGACATACAGAACAAAGATGACAAGTGTGTTATGTGTGTGTGCTGGCTAAACTGTTCATGTGCAAAGAATGCAGCGAGAGTTTCAAATATCATGAACATCGTGGACAGTGTGTGATCTTACGCTGTGATTTGCTGTGGCTTGTTAGGATACATGAAAAAGTTTGGGAATAAAACATCCATGTAAATGTGTACATTGGGAAATTGCGGCCCTAGGAGCAGCGGTTAAGACACTTTTATGATCTCAAAAAGAAGTATAAAATACGTATTCTGATATGAACCGTGTAGACTTTGCTAGTGGGTATGAGAACCAGTTATATTATACATCATTAGCCAATGAGTCAGTTATTGCACAGAACAACAAGTCAAACAGAGTTTTGCAGAGGAGCTTGGTTCGTTTACATCTTTAAGGCAGGCAGACCAAACAGGACACAGCATGCAGGGTTGAGACCGCTAGCAATACTGAATTGTAACAACAGGCCAGGTGAAGCAGGTTTACCTTCAAATAAACATAAAAAAGTCTCTAGATATTGTAGTGTTGTTACTTGTGTTTCTCATTTTGCCATACCAAGGGCTGCACGGAACAATGTGTTCTAAAACAGTTTATCTAGTTTCAACATCAAGTTGTACATTTGAATATGTGAGTTGTTAGATAGTGGTTGCACATGCGCGTTTTCTGTATAGAGAATGAGGGGGTCTAAGTTTTTCTTGAAACAAATGAAAGCGATCATAACAATTTCTAACCATGCTAAACCTATATGTGATCATTATGTCTGATGTAGAACTGGAACAGTATGCTTTGACACTTGTGGATCTTGTTGTTAATTTTTATACAAATTAGCAGGACAACCAAAGTAGAGATATGAAAATCAGTGGTAAGAGTTCATGGGCTAAGCACTAGTTAAGTGTAATTTACAACTTAAAAAGTAGATCCAAAAAACTGGAAGTGCAGTCTTTCCACCTAGAAGAGGTTCGATACTGTAATTATGCAGGCATTGCACCTGATGAGTATAAGGATTACTGATTTGTATTCAGTTGTAGGAAGTACCTGACTTTTACACTAAAATTGATTTGTTGTGTGTTGTGTGTCTGCACAATGTGATGGAGAGATAGGGAAAGGTGGCGCGCTGGGTCAAGCTCTCATCATATTTGTTTATCAAAACCAGGCACTTTTGGTCAGATTCGGTCGTCATCGATCCATGTAACTGCATAATTTTATATAAAAATAAGCAGTTTACTTGACCCCTTTTTATATCTCTTACTAAACTTAATAGTATAGTCTATTTGTGTTGATGGGGTTAAAACTATAAAATTAGGGGCTTTATGCTTAAAAATATTCTAAGAATGTGTACTAAAATAACCAAAAAATAAAAATCTTGTCAAGAACTAATAAAAAAATTCTAAAAAAATAAACTAATAACTTCCTTCTTGTTATCTGATTTATGTGATTTTTTTATTTAAAAAAAAAAAAAAGAAAAAAAAAAGTGAAAAAAACCTGTTCCGTACCAGGCTGTTAAGAAATAGAAAATTGGAGGAACTGAACGGAGTTTGGGTAGGGGTAGATTTCGGGCATTCACAATTGTTTGTGTGCGGAAACACACGCATTACACACCAACGCATTCACACATCTTTAAACCTGTCAGCATATGTATTCTAGTTCGACTGCTGCGAGCTATGCTGCTA
>CM054152.1:49786009-49805470 GCA_028751875.1 Rapana venosa
AGGAGGGCTCAGGGGGTCAAAGCACCCCGTTTTTTCCTCCTTAAGGTTAAACCATCGGGGCCACCGTAGATGGTGACCGTTTGCGCGCCTTGACTTTAGTACAGTCCCCCAGTTCACCCAGTTGTAAATGAGTACCTGCCTCTTTAGGGTCAGGGAAAGTAAAGCAGCCAGGCGCTGCCTTCAATATGCTGGCCCCTGAAAAAGCTGAGGTCTCTGATGCCTCGCTGCCTTACGACCACATAGGTTATGTGACATCTTTACCTGAGTGTTGCATGGAGTCTGAATTTTTTATTTATTTATTTTTTTTACTAAGTATTAGTAACAAACATGTTTGGGGAAACATACGCTATAAGTTCACTTAAACCGAATATGGCAAGTTTTTTAAAAGCATATTTCAGTATCTTTATGTGTTTTGATGTTGTTGTTGCTGGTGTTATCAGTTTCTTGTTTGCTTGGTTGGCTGAATGTTTTGTTGTTGTTGTTTTTGTTGTTTGTAGTTGTTGTTTTAAAAGTTTTCTTGCTGATGTTTGCCTCTGGGTACTGGCATGAAACCCAGCGTACGCTCATAAAGCCTTACGTATTTTTCATATGCTTTTACACCTCCAGCTCCTCCTCCTCCTCCTCCTCCTCCTACTACTACTACTTCTACTACTACTACTACTACTACTACTACTACTACTACTACTACTACTACTACTACTACTACTACTACTACTACTACTACTTCTACTACTACTACTATAATACACAAAAAAATAATGATAATAATAGCACTGCTGCTGCTGCTGCTGCTGCTGCTGCTGCTGCTGCTGATGATAATGATGCTGATGATAATGATGATGATGATGATGATGATGAATGATGATGATGAATGATGATGATGATGATGATGATGAAACAATAACGACGCCAACAACGCCAACAAAATACTAATACTTTGAATTTGTATAGCAATGAATCTTGTTAAGCGAGCAAATCACAGCGCTTGCATTAAAATCATTCATGCGCATGCAACCGTTCACAAATAAGATTAACAAATTACACACACACTCTGCACGTTCACGCACGCACCCACGCAAGCATGCACACACAAGCATGCACACACGCACACACACACACACACACACACACACACACACACGCACACACACATGCACACACGCTAAGGCAAGGTGGTGGAAATGAAGATGGAGGAAGTCGATTGAAAGTAGAGATAGGGAAAAAGCCAATTCAAGCTCAACTACTTACTTTTTATTCAAAACCACGCAACTTTTGGTCCAATTCGGCTTCGCCTCATCGGACCAAAAACTTGCATAGTTTTATATAAAAACTAGGCAGTTTACCTTGAATCAGCTTTTTCCCTCTCTACTAAAAATGACAATGTTCCTATTTTATTTTTGATGGGTAATATAAAATTATGGGAATTTATGCTAAACAATATCTTGTCAAGGACTAATACAAAAATACTAAAAAAAAAGAAAGAAAGTAATACTTCTTCTTTATTATTTGATTTATGCTATGCTGTGCTGAATTTTTTTTATAAAAAATATAAAAAAGTGCAAAACCTTCTCTCCTACCCAGGCTTCCTTACAGAAGGAGAGCAATTTTGGAGGACACTGCAACAGAGCTTTGGGTAGCAGAGAAGATTTCGGGCATTCACGACTGTTGGAATGGGGACACATGCATTCACACACCACTTGTAATCAGTACACATAACAGGACAATATAATACACGCACAACACAACATAGTACAAACAGGACATAATACTCACAAACACTTAACAGCACAAACATATTACACACAACACATAAACATAGGACCATTGGACTTCCCCACTGGGGGTCCCGAAAGGGGGGGCGTAGAGGATGAAAATTAAATAAAAATAAACTCTACAAAAAGAGATTGTGCAATACTTGGGGGCCCGCCTACTTTGTGCATGTGTGTATGTTCCGAGAAAAAAGGAAATGGCATTACTAGCCCCCTATGCGTTGACAGCAGTGCTTCTGTGTGTGGGATGGGTGCCTGAGCAAAACCAAAGTTAAAGGGTAGGCCCAAACTGTTGTTTTGTTGCTGTGTTTACAGCTGTCGTGTTAAGAAAAAATAACTTTTGCATTTCACACATGCATATTTAGTGGGCTGTCTGTTTTCATATAATTTTACTATTTTTGAGCTTCCATTTAGCTTTAATTTTTTTCTTTCTTCTCCATCTGTAAATAAATCATTCTCTCAAGGCAATTATTAAACCCACTTGTATTTCATGGAAAAAGATACAGCTTCTTTTGCTCTCAAAAGTTTTTTAAAAATAGAATAAAATGCTGTGTAAAACCCAAAACCCAATATTTTTTGCATGTCCCCACTAAAAGCAAGCTTAACAAACATTCCTTTTTTTAACAAGTCACGCTCCGCGACAGTCATCTATAAGAAATTGTGACTGTATTTTCAAAAAAATTTTATAATGTTTTCAAACACCACTCCCGTCAAGGGTCAACAATAATTTATTCTATCTGTCCAAAAAAAATTTTCTCTCTCTGTTTTTTTTTATTGTTTGTATGTTGGAAGAAATAACAATGAACTCGAAATGATTTTTGCCCCTTTTTGTAATAAATCAGAAAAAATACAGTTTGCCCAGCCGTCTCCCCGCATATTAGAGAGCATGTGCTTTTTTGGGGTAGAAAACTTACTGGCCCATTTGTAAACAACTTTTTTAGTCTTTTTCCCTTCTATGTTTGTTGTGCATCCATCCACAAAAGATTTTTTTATGGGCTAACATTTTTCTTGAAAAGAGCACTATTTGAATGTTTTTCCTTTGAGCCCGTTTTCAAGCTCTTCCGAACCAGCCTTTATCACCCGTTGACTTAAAGTCAACCCACAATGCATATTTAGATGTTTGGTATTTATAGCAAAACACATGAGATGTAAAGATTTGTTAAAACCCCAAGTGGAATCTTTGTGTTGACCAAAACCCAAAACGTTTTTCTTCCTCCAAAGTGTTGATAGGTAAATAACCTGGGGCGTAGACTTGATTTTGCTTTCCTTATAGTACTGAAAATGTTTAATACGGGGATTAATAAACCCTCCTTAATTGGAAAAGGGAAATAAACCTCTACTTAATCGGGAAAAAAGGGCCGGCTGGTTTTTCAAACAGCTTTAATTTTCCTTTTAACACTCTTCCCGGAGGTTAAATTTTTGGTTCCACACGTATCTGTTTACCCTCTTCATTAAAAGTCTAGGTTAAGCACTCTTTCATAATAGATAGAAAAGTCTTGACTGATTTGCTGTGCAATCAAGGTGAAAGCTCTGGGTGATTAAAAACATCATACTCAAAGAATACCAGATATTTTGTACTTTGCGTCACCCCTCACTGGAGTAAAAACACGAGCACTGTCATTAAGGTCAGTCATAAAACGTCTGCCTGGTGCACCCTGAAGAAAGGGCATGTGAGAGCTGAGATTCAAAGTCAAGGGGAATAAAAAAACGTTACCAAAAAGGCCTTGGGGGCGCACTTTTTTCCTGTTTCCCTTACAGCAGAATCATTTAAAGTTTTTTCCCTCACACCCCCTTTGTATGCCTTGATAAATAAGATCATCTCTTTTTTTTTTTTGTCATCCAAAATCAGTATAGATAAAGAATATTTTGCATTGTTTAGTGACAGCACTTCTCTCCCCTTCTAGCTTGACACTAATCTTTTTTTATAAAGCCCTTTCCTAAGTTTGCAACCACACTTCTTTTGGTCTCTTCAGTTCAATCTGAAAAGCAAACCCTAGTTTCCCTGGAACAATACATCATCTTTTTTTATAACCTTACAGTCAAAATCTGATTTTCACAATGTGGAGGTTGTTTTAATAAAGATTGTCTTCTGTTTCCTTTAATCCCAAAGGGGATCTTTTAAACGTCTGTAGGGATCAAGGTTTTCCCCCAAAGTTTTTTGCGCCATCTTTTTTCTATTAGTACAAAATAAAAAAAACAATAAAAAAATTAAAAGACTAATGATATAGATAATACAGATGATTTTTAGCCAGCTGTATATGGGGAAGAGCAGATCTGTAGCACCCTTGCATTCACTCAGAAGGGGAATTATTAAAAGGGGGTTAAAAGATTTTCACCAAGTTTGGGACAACCAACACCAAAGTACAAACCCATACTGCTATGATAGGGACAACAAAGACAATCTTAGCTGAAACTGACAAGGACAAAAAGTTTTATTAACAAAGAAAAACCCAAAACAGTTTTTAAGCAAAAAATACAAAAGGCAGGCTAAGTGTGCACCAGAGAAAGTTTTGGTTTAGTGATCACGGCAACAAGATCCCTACACAAGCGTTGCACAATAAAAAAAGTGAACAAAACTACCAACAAACTTTAAAAGTCACCACTTGAAGACCTGTAAGTTGGCAAAACAACAACTGAAACAAATTATAGAGTCTCAATTTTCCCCAAAAAGCAACCAGGACACAGCACAAAAAACAATAAAATCAACCCCTACCCATGCGAGAAAAAAGGGGCTAAAAATAAAGCATACAGAGATTAAAGAGGCGAACTATAAAAATTATAGCAAAGCAGGTGATTTCGACCCCATTGAACAGAAAAGAAAAAGCAGAAAGCGGGACGATGCAAATCTTGAACCAAAAAAGTGAAAGAAAAAATACACAGCAAGAAGTTTTTAAACAAAACAAAAAACAATTACAATCCGGTTAGCAGAAAAAAGAAAAAAATCCACCGCATTCTTTATGAAAACACAACCTTAGTGGAAAGAACCCCACACGTTTCCTGGAAAGGCATAACAACTTGTCAGATAATTAAGATTGGGTTTTCTATAACACACTTGTGTATGCACTGACGGGGAACACATACCACCACCACCACCACCACCACCTTCCGCACCCCAGGCACGGGCGGGTTGAGAAACAACTTGGCCATTAGAGACCAAAAAAAAAAAAATTAGCCAAAAAAAAATTGGCAATGCACTTCCCCTGGTATAATTGGGGCTCATGATTAGCTGGGCTGCTATCAGGGGGGAAAAGTTGTGGGTTAAATTGTGAAAAATTTTGGGGAGGTACTTTATTAGTTTTTAGTGTTTTACTTTCTAAAAAAAGAAAGAAAGGCCGCTTTAAAACAAGTAATTTTTTAAAAGCAATCACTCACCCTTAGTGATTGTCTTTTGCAATAACTTTTTTTGTTTGCTCTAAGGTGGTAGGAGTTCTTCCCCTTGTTTTGTTGTTGGTGTTGGGTTTGTTACTACTTTTTTTGCTGTTTGGGCTACGATATACGCTGCTGGGATTTTTTACACTTCTTTTTTTTCCAAGCGACATCCCATCTCCACTGTAATAAATTTTTGTTTGTATTTGTAATTGTTTCCTACTGTAACGCATTTTGGAAGGCAGAATATAAACCATGCCCCTATAAAAAAAAACAACCTTAGACGTGCATAGTGAAGAAAAACTTGAAATGCTTGAGTTATGGTGGGGTCAACAGCTGAGTTAATACTCTGTCTTCAAGATTTGCAAAGAAACTGTTTCGTGCATAAAACCCAGTGCCACCAATAATACTGATCTTGCGTTGCCTGGGCCCAAAGAAGCACCACAAATAGGCCCCAACAGGTCAAATCCTCCTAACCCCGGTCTTATTAACCCTTACTCTTACAAGAATAAAAACCGTCCATCATTCTGTGCATTTGCTCTTTGCCAAGAAAACTCTTGCTCCGTGAAAAAAAAAGATGTATTTGGGGAGGCCACCATGGTATTAAATCCTCCGTGTCACCCCCTCAAATACAGAGTCCCCATGCCGGGTTTTTTTCCTGTGTTTGTCTGAATCAGATTGAATCAATTTAAAAATCATTGCCCCCACCTCTCTACCCTTCATGCTAATCCACTATAAAGGGTTTAAAATTACTACGTTGGCAGTGGGCCCGGGCAGCTCAGATAACCATGCCTAAATGAAGTACCATAAAACCTGTACACAATTTTACAAACGGGTTTGGAGGGTTCATTGGCGCTATGACACACCACACCCTGTAGTTCACATGAATAGCAATTTTAAGGGTTTTGGTAAAACTGTTAGGAGAGAAAACCCAAAATGCTTTTGAGTGGCATCATCTTTAAAAATGGGGGTTTTTAAGTTATTTTCAGGGGGGGAAACTTTACTTCAAAGAAGTCTCTGAAACCAACATCTATTTAAAAAAGGTATAGTTTTTGGGTTATTGAGTCATTTCGTATTTTGCTTTTTTTATTTAACTTTATTATTCAAATAGTAGATAAAAAGTTTTATAACAAACCAAACATCAGTCGGGTCCCTTTTTAAAACTAGCCTTCCCTTTTTAAAACCCGCTGTCAACATAAAAAGTTGCTTTCCAAGGTTTCTACACAAATCATGGAAAACATCAGCAGTACAACAATTTGGTTTCGACATTCACCCAGAACTAAAACTTTTTAATACTTTTTACTGGGAAAAAATTATTATTTTTCTCCCAAAAAGGAAAAAGGAAAGCTCTTCGCCCAGCTGGCTCACAGCAAACTAAACAAGTGTCCAAGATCACTCTATGCACCTCCCCATCATAAAAAATATCCACAATCAATTGCAAAATGTTTGGGTTTGACAGGGTTGATTTTCCTTTGGGGTATTGATGATTTTTGGCAAGGAAAAAACCTTGTCGGTGAAAGACCCATTAACATGGGAGTAAAAAATTTGCTTTTTTACCTTTTCTCATTAAACACAACCAAAAACCCAAAGTGGAAAAAAGGGTTTTTTCATCATCAGCCCCCTTCTGATTAAAAGAATCCTTCCACCCGCGAGAAATGCTTGTGAAACGCGCACAATAGCATAACATTTTCTTTTTTAAGAGCTAGAAGAAGGCTTCCCATGAAACCTCTGTAAAACAATCAAAAGCCCCGAAAAGAACAGTTGACTGAAAAATAACATATTACTTAGAAAAAAATAATATAAAACTAATATACATACATAACCGTCCCCCGGGGGGTCCCAAAATAAAGCACCTAAATATGCCAACATTGAGTTTAAAGATCTTGGTGATGTACAAGATTTGGAAAAGGAGGGGGAATTTGGGTGAAGTTTATGCTTTTAGTACACAAATGAGGATACAACAAGTGCACAGCAATAGAAAAGCTAAAAAAACCTGGGTTTTTCCTAAACTTGAACAGTTGGTATTTGTTAAAACTGAAAAAGCAGATGATTTTATTCAAAAAAAACAAAAAAAAGCAAAAAAATGGCACTTTAAAAACCAAGCCCTACTGGCAGAAAAAGTTGATTTTATTGTCCAACACCTCTATGCACCCGACAAATTTTCCCGAAAGCCATAAAATGCGACCATAAAACATAGCACAAGCTACAATCAGCCAGCAGAAAGATTTAGAAATAAAGCATTACAGAATAAGCACGTTCTTGCTTTAAAAAAGACTCAGTAACAAAAAACCCAACCCATTGTACATTCCCTTTCCCTTACTTTCCTCTGGATGATCATACACTTGGTTGTTTGTTCGGTTGAAAGAGAAGAGAGAGTACTTTCGTTCAGGATGGGATTACTTTTAACGGGAAAGCCTCGACTTTGTTGCCCTCAGATTTGCTTTTTTCTTTGGGAAAGCCGCGGTGACAATGACATTAAAGGGGAAATTTCCCAGTAAAAAAGTAACTTGCCCCGGGGCCCCACCACAGCTACACAATTACACCCAAAATCTAAAAACCCTTGACCTTTGTTGCAGTTTTACACAATTTTGTACGTCCGACAATATTTACAAGACTTAATGAATGAATACCATAAAAATTTACCACGTTTTTTTTTTAAACAGTATCCTAAATTCCAGTGCACCGATCATAAAACTTTTTTAATTTTAATCAATGCCTTTTTTTTAAAAAAAACTTACCAAGAGGCATGACATTAGCAACAACACAAAGTATACAAAATGCGGGCTATTTACAGTCACTTTTACTGTTTGAGCTCTATTACTACAGGTACAGAAAACACTGTCTATACCCAGCAGAAAAAGGCATTGCTCTCTTTTGGTACTGGAATTGGAGCTCCTGCATCAAATTTGGGCATTGGGCTTTTTTTCAAAACACAGGGCCTGTTCTTTTCCACATCTTTTCAAAGAAGGTTGGCTAAACAGAAAAACATGACTGTTGTTGCCTTGACTTTGCCAAGTTAAGCTCATTTAGACCTTTAAATTAGCAAAGCTCAACAGATGCCAAAATATCAGAAGATTAAACGTCTGGGATAATACGATGACTAAAGCGCCAAAATTTTGACCCCAGAACAACAACACAAAGCTAGTCTGTGGCATTGACTCAAAAAAAAAGGAAAATAAAAAAAGGGGTATCTGTTTGGCCAAGACATGTTTTAAAAACGATCACCAGATTAAAAAGGAGCAAAAAAATTCCCCCGCAGTAGATTCCTCTTCATACCGTAGCAAAACAAAAAAACAAGAAGAAATTTAATTTAAAAAAATTAATTAATTTTTTTTTTACATATGAGTTAGAGATTTTATTAAACCCAGTATGGAAAAAGTTTTCGACAATAAGCAAATTTTTCACAACACAAAAAATGGTTACAAACATTAAGATGAAATTGCACAAATTTTAGACAACCTAAACAAAGCCCCGTAAAGGGGCAGTTGGTTGCTGAAATTCTATACAACACGGCAAATAAAGATGAAGAATTAAAATGTTCTTGTGTTAACAAAACAACAAACACGAACCGTTTGGGAAAAGCCAAAAACAACATGGGCAGATGAAAGCGCAATTCGAAATTCGCAGAAACAGCAAGAATGAGGGGATCGGATGGGGGAGTTGGTAAGGTTTTTCGAATAGAACAAAGCAAACAAATTTATTCCTTGTTGGTAAAAATTACTTCCCTTTCCCCCTGGTTGTAGCAAAAGTTTTCTGTGTGAACAATCAAAAAGATAAATTTTTTAGTGGTTGTGCTGGCTAAACTGTTTTTATGGGCAAAAAATGAGGAGAGTTTTAAAAACATGAACATCGTGGGAAGCTTCCTTTACAGACATTGATTTTTCCTTTCTGTTATACATTGACAGGTTTGAAGAAATAAACCACCCCCAGTGTGAATGTGTACACCCGGGAAAAATTCGCCTGCTACAATTCAAAAAAAATCTCCCCGTAGTAACCTGACAAAAACCATTAGACTTATTTTTGAAAAAACATTATCACTTATTTGAACAATGATAGACTATTGCCCCACCCCAAAAAAGGGGGGGGGGGGGGGGACAAAAAAAAAAAAAACCCCAAAACAAAAAACACCAAGGGCCAAACAAGGTTTTCACGTTGTTTTTCTTTTTTTTTAACATATGGGGAAAAACAAACCATTTTTTAAGAGGACCGAAAAAACCCCCCTAACTTTTTAACACCCAAGAAAAGGAAATTTAAAATCCTCAAGTCCTTAAATCTTATGTTTAAACCGAACAGTTTTTTTTCCACCATTTTGGGGGTTTTGGGGTTATTTTTTAAACAAACCCGGGAGCTCAAAACATGAATGAAACGGGAATTTACATACCCAAAAAGTTTAAAAAACCACAAAAGGATATTAAAAAAAACCAAAAAAATGCCCCTTTTTCCACAATCTAAAGGGTTAAAATTTTTTTTTCACCAAAAAAGGGGCAAAAACAATTCACACATCAGAGAATTACCACCACCAAAATTTGTTTCCTGATCCCACATAGTAATTAAATCCTTTTCCCCAAATAAAAAACCCCAATTTCAAAAAATACTTTCCAAATTAAGAAAAGGTTATCCCAATAATTCTGGGAACTTTTATGAAAAAAGGGCCCCCAAAAAAAACATTTTAAAAAGAGAGGAATAAACACAATGTCTTCCTTATCTGCAAAAAATGTTGGGAAAAGGGGATTCCAGAGTCTTTCTTCATTTTTTTCCCGAGTCTTTAAAAAACAGAAAAACCCTTTGAAACCAAAGGGGTGCCCCAAAAAATTTCGCACCTTATTGGGATCTTTTTTAAAGTTTTGGGGAGAAAGAGTTTTTCACCGAATCCCAACGATTTTGGAGGCTGTGGTGGCATCAGTTGGCATGCACATTATGAAAGAAACAACTTTTGGGACAAGATTAAAAATACACAAATTTCTTGGACCCCTTTTTGGATCGTTTTAGGAACCCACAAAAAAACGGTTAAAACCTTTTTGGATAACCCCCAAAATTTAACCAAAAAAGGGGCCCTTTTAATAACCCTGGGGGTTTGAGTGAATTGTTTGTTTCTGATGGGCCACTGCTCCCCAAAGTTGAAAAGTTCTCCCCACCAAAATTGACCAAAACTTTACAAACAATATTTTGAAAATAGACCTGCAAAACTAACTAATCATGGGTAACTTTGCAAACACGTATATTTGGGCCGACAATTTAAACACTCATAAGAAACTTTAGGAAAAAGGCCCGTGATAAAAAAATTAAAAAAGCTAAAACAAACTCCTTTTTAAAACAATGGGCCCACAAAAAGAAAGATTTAGTTATCCAAAAAAAAATGAGCCAAAATAACCCCCCCAAGCCAAAAGGGAAAAAAATCTAAACACAAAAAGTTGCATTAAATGACAAACCCAATATTTTGGGGAATTTCGGACTGTAAAGTTTTTCACCTTGAAATTTAAATTTTTGCCCCTTTTTGTTAAGGGTTTTGAAACCAGACCCCAATTTTTATTAAAAATCCAAAAAGATTATCAAGACCCTTTTAGAGGCAAAAACACTGGGACAAGAGCTGAAAGACAAGTGATATCCCAAAAAGAAAAGTTTCCCTCTTGGCAAAATTCAACAAAAACCAAAAAAGTTTATTTGGCAGAAAAGAAGAAAATGAGAAAGAAAGCCTATTAAAACAAAGAATAAATTTTGGGGCGAGGGCCAAGGGTGTAAAAAAGCGTGGAAAGCCAGACAGGGTTAAAAAAAAAAAAGGCAAAAGGGTTGGCAAACAGGGGGCAAAACAAACATCAGCAGATAACTACAAAGACCTGTTTTAAGGGAAGTTTTCATCAGACAAAACCCAAACCGCCAACCCGCCCAATCCACAATGTGGTTGAAAAAAAAACAATTTAATTTTGCAGGATAAAAACGGGGGATATTTTTCACCGCTCGGTGCTCTACCATACGCAATTGGTCACTGGAAAACCAAAAGTAAATAATTAATAATTAATTTTTAAATTTTTATAGGAAGTTAACAATTTTATTGGACCACAATGGGTTGTTACCTTTATTTAAACCTTGGTAGTGGACAAGACCCCCGTCTCTGCTTTTATGCCTGCTAATAGACGATTTGGGGAGCAAGTAGAAAAAAACTTGAATTAAGGCACAAAAGAACAGGTGCTAAATAATTTTCAAAGGGGTTTTAGTGGGTGAAGAAGTGGTCCAACCCACTTATAAATTAAAAAAGTTCCCATAAATTGAGTAACAAAAAAACAAAAAAAAGAAACAAGCTGCACTTACTTCTAAAGAAATAGTACCTTCCCTTTCTGAACGGGGCAGTTTTTTGAGGCACTAGCTGCAGTTTCCCCTCTAAAAAAAGCTCGGCTGTGGTGCAGTAATGACAAAAAATAAATAGGGGGGACCACTCCAAACTTTTTTATTCAAAAAGCTTGCCCAGATGGTTTTTTTTGCCCTTGTGATGTCGCTGGGTTCACTTTTCAAGGGGGCATACAGATATCTCAGTTTTTTTCCCAAGGGTTATTAGGGTTTCTTTGGGTTTGTTTTTTGGGGTGCTTTTTTCGTTTTATGGGTCCATAGGGTTTTTTTCCCTTTGGCTTTATTATCTCAGAGTTTATTGCTCTCAAAACGCAGGCGTCTTCTTACCCCCTGTATTTCGGTGCCCGGGATCATGATTTCTTTGGGGGGTACGACATGCAAACAGCTTTCGCTAAATTTTTAAAAACTTTCAATCAGTGGTTTTAATCTGTGGTTTCTGGTATCCTCTTTTTATTGCTAATCCATGCTTTAGAACAGCTGATTTTAAAGCTCCCTTTTAAATCTTTTCCATCACCACGAAAAAGCGGGATTTTAATGGGCCCCGACAAAGATTTCCCCAAGCAACGCAGTTGCACTCTTTTCGTAAGGGGCTCTGATCCCCCCCCCTTTTTACCTAAATATCCACCACAGTAAAGCATACTTTTAACCTCTTTTTTCTGATTGTGCATGGGGGAAGTAAAAAAGGCTATTTTTATGAGTTCATTGGCTTTATTTTGATGAAGGAGGTTATTAAAGTGTCTTGGTGAAGAAATAGATCTGCCATATTGTTGTTTAAACAGCCACTTCTTTTTACTCAGAACTTCTCCGGCAATTTTTAATTTTTGTAACCGCTGCCTTTCCAGTACCCTTTGGGGTGTATAGACTTTTAGGTTTTGGGATCCATTTTTCTAATATAAAAAAAAAAAATTGCCCGTTGGGGTTAACCACCTTTGCCAAAGAAAAATACTATTGTCATGCCCACCACAATAAAAGCAAACTCACCTGTCTTCTGGGTTTCAGTGGGTTAATAATCTCACGAAGCGTGGCTTTGTAAAAGGGATATTTGTTTCCTGTCACAATGTGTCCTTTATTCCCCCTCAACATCAGAAAAAGTTTATCGGGGATGTCCTTGTTCACTAAGTTTTTTATTAAAAAAAAATTTTAAATGAGGGAATTCTTTTTCTTTGGGATTCTGCCTGTCCTGTTTTAGTTTTTCTATTGCTTTACATTCCTCTTCCTTCTTTGTCTGTATGATTTTTGAAAAAAAGTAGTTGCGGCCCGTAAAGCAAGTGCATAAAATACAGCACCCCCAACCACTCACTAAAAAGCCTTTTTTTTTATTATTATGGGTAAATAATTTTTTGGAATAATTTCCCCGCAACCAGGAAGTCTTTTGTACAATGGATGCTGTTACAACCCCAACTAGCTTGGGGGCCTGTCTTTAAAGTCTAGTTTTCCTAAAATCGCAGGGTTTATTTTTAAAGGGTCTTTTTCCCAAAAATGGTATACCGCTGCCAAAACGACAGCGTGGTAGAAAATTGACTGCAGTCTTTTCTGTACTCAATTTTCAACTAATTATAAATTTTATAATTTAAAAACAAAATACATCTTGAATGGATGTTGTCGGCTGTTTTTCATGGGAGTGGTTGCGGGTTTTTTTTTGTGGTTTTGGCTTTTGTTCAGTTTTGGTTCTTGTCTTGCTGTTTCTGTTGCTCCATACCTATAGGCTTAAAAACCAATTCCCCAAAAAGCTGTTAAACCAAAAAAATTAAGTAAAATGAGGTTGTTTTTTTTTGGGGGGGTTTTTTTTTTTGTGTTTTTGGCCTTTTTTTTATGTTTCTCCAGCTAAGATCTTTTGCTTTGCTTGATTTCTAATTTTTTCTGTCGATTCCCTTCCCGCAACCTTTCCACTTAAAATCTCCAGGTTTCTTGTGACAGTTTCACTTGTGAAAAAGGGAAAGGTTTGCTCGGTTCTTGGGATTCCCTTGCTTCCTGTTTTTTGTGGCTGTGTTCTGTGCTTCCATCTTTCCTATGTGGTTAATTTTATGTTTTAAAGTTACTACTAGCAATACTGGGCTAACAGAGAGCCAAAACGGGGTAATACATATCCAGGGAAGTGTCTCCGTGTCTTGACAAAACAGGATCTTGTGCTAAATCATAACCAAATCAGCTCTGAAGTCCACTTTTAAAAACCCTACTTTTTCTTAGCATTAACCAATAACAGAAAGCCCAGGCTTTTTCCCTTTTTGCTCCAAAAAGAGATTTATAACTATTAAAATACTTTTTAAAATCTGTGGGATAACTGTCACCTTTCAACTGTTTGTTGGTTTCCAAATAATGCTTTGTTTTACCCAAGACAAGGAGATCCAAAATTTTCCTTCTTTCCAGTGACTCTTCTCATCTGTTATTTCTTTTTGCGAACCCGTAGATGTATCAACAAAAGTTTGTTGCAATTTATGTTTCTATTTTACAAAATATTTTATTTAAACAACTAAAGTTTTTTTTTAGATTCTTTGTTTGTTCTTGTTAATTCGTGTAGGTTCTTGTTTTTTGTTCTTTTTAAATTTTCTTTTGTTTCTTCTTTGGGTTTTTTTAGGTTTTGTTTTATTCTTTTTTTGTTTTTGTTAGGTTTTTTTTAGTTCTTGTTAGTTTTTTAAATAAGTATTGTTAAGTTATAAAAAGTATCTATTTAAGTTTGTCAGGTTCTTTTCAGGTTTTTTGTTAGGTTTTTTGTTAGGGTTTTTATTTAAATTTTTGTTTTTTAGTTCTTGTTAGGTTTTGTTAGGGTTTTTAAAAGTATTGTTAAAATTCTTAAAAAAAGTATTTATTAAGTTCTTGTCAAGTTCTTACATATTTTTATTTCAAATAAAATTGTTTTATCATAAATTCCCATAATTTTATTTGTTTGCTCATTACAAATAAATTAGTATTACTTTCAGTTTTAGTAGAGAGATAGGGAAAAAGCCGATTCAAGGTAAACTGCTTAGTTTTTATATAAAACAGTTGTGTGGTTTTGGATAAAAAGTAAGTAGTTGAGCTTAAATCGGCTTTTTCCCTATCTCTAAAGTAGGGGAAACAACAAGTTGTTTTCTTAGTTGTTGTTGAATATGTTTTGTTGTTGTTGTTGTAATTGTTGTTACCGTGTTCACTCAGTGCTGCTGTTTTT
The DNA here is from genome assembly GCA_028751875.1 of Rapana venosa. NCBI lineage: Eukaryota > Metazoa > Mollusca > Gastropoda > Neogastropoda > Muricidae > Rapana > Rapana venosa. The sequence continues at coordinate 49,800,632 of CM054152.1, forward strand.
GTTGTTGTTCTTGTTGCTTTGTTATTTTCATGGGCAAATATTTTGTTTTACAAACCCCAAAGTCCAGTCTATTTTTTGCACGCACTGAAAAAAATGTTTTTCTTCCCCCCCCCCTCCTCTCTCTCTCTCTCTTTCTCCTTTGGGGGGGGGGGGGGGATCCGTAAGAAAAGGGGGAAAAGGTAGGGAAAGTACTCTATATTTTGGGGAAAAAGTAAATGTTTTAAATGGCCTTAGTTTTCTTTTTAGATACAGTTAGATAAGGAGGATGGGAATATCGCTGCAGTTTGTACAGGACTGTCTGTGGGAAATTTGCGGCAGTATTCGCTGCTTCTTTTGGAAAGGGCAGAATTAAATCGCCATGCGGACGTCCATCCTGACGCTAAAAAGGGTGGGGACCTTTGTCTTGTATAGGACTGATCCCTCACCTATCTCTTTGGGGGGGGCCTTTTGCTTCGTGATGTGGAGACCACCCTGAACCCCCACCCCAAAAAACTGCTGGTAAAGGACGCAAGCTGAGGAAAACCCAGCCTGAGAGCAGTGCTGGTGGTCGTAGCACCATCACAGGAAAAGCTGCAGGGAAAACCAAAGTAAAGTGCAGATATGGCTGCCAGCACACCTAAAAACCTTTACACAGTAGACAGTAGTCCTCTCCTTACAGTGGCTCCTGAGGAAGCATTTACCACAATGACCCCCAAGAGGAGAAAGTGGGAGAACTGCTAAAGAACAACAACAGAGAGTATGAAGAATGAAATACAAATGTTGACAGTGTTGATGCCTTAAAAGAGAAATGTGGGTAATTAGACAAGAAAATGAACAATCTTGGACTAAAAAATTTAGAGTTGAAGCAATCAAAATACGAACTGATGGACAGAGTGCAAAAACGAGAAAAGAGAGCAGAGGATCAAGAAGGCCGGTAAAGACGAACAACATCATTATTCTTTGGCATGGAAAAGAAAAGAAATGAGACTAGAGCGTTTTGTAAAATGGTTGTGAAAAATCTTCTTTCGAAAAAATGGTGTAGCAGATGTCAAGTTTGATAGTGTGCACAGGATAAATTCTAAACCCAACTCTCCCATTATTGCCAGGTGTTGTTTTTATCAAGATAAGCTTAGGATATTGAAGGCAAAAACTCCTCTGAAAGGTTCAAGGATTTGTGTAGACGACGATTTTTCCATAACTGTTAGAGATATTAGGCACAATCTGACCCCATACTTGAAGAGTGCCAGGGCAGAGGGAAAAAATGTGCCAATGGTCTTTGATCATTTGATCATTAATGGTGAAAGGATGACCCTTAATGATGTTAAAAGAAGGGAATAGCTTGTTGGCCGGCCCATACAAACATCCTGCCATAGTCTCAATTCACAGGGTAGGAAAAGTAAATGATGACACAGTCACTCAGCCTCAGTTAGACACTCATGTAATAGGGCTTAGGGAAGTGAGGCATGATGAAGTGAGGAGTGACACATCGCCACACACAGTGCTTGACAAAGACAGGTTTGACTTTGGCCTAGGTCTAACGCTAGCTGACCATGAGTGTTGTAGGCAGTCTTCCAATAAAGAGCCTTCTTTAACAGCTGTTGAAAGCATACATGCCCTGTCTTGTCATGTCAATGTAATTGGTGAAAGTGTAGGTCTAGATGGTGTGGATCAATTGAATGTGGCAATACAGATAAAACAAATAAAACTTTTTCATTTTTGTCTTGGAACGTAAATGGATTGTTGTCAAAACTGTCTGATGGAGATTTTGTATCTTATGTGTGTAGCTTTGATTTTATATGTCTGACAGAAACATTCCTAGAAAATGTCCAGCCAGATGTTTTTACTGGCCATAAGGCCTTCTATAAGTCGGCAATTAAAGTTAGCCATCAAGGGAGGAGTTCTAGTGGTTTAGTTTGTTTAATAAGGCATGAGTTAACTGCCTTTGAGAGATTGTATAGATGTTCCATATCCTAATATTTGCACTTTTCTCTGTGACAAATTCCTTGTTGTGTACAGCAAGAAATGTTTTGTTGTCTGTGTGTATATCCCACCTTGAAGGTTCGCTTTTTTATAACATGTTTATGACAATGATAACTGGAATTGCTATGTTGGAAGAATGTTTAGTAAATTGTGTGGTGACACTGGATGAAGTAGATATAATACTATGTGGAGACTTAAACAGCAGGACCTCAAACTTTTCTTGTCAGCATGTAGAAACTGACTTTAGTTCAGATGTCCAAAGTAAAAGTATGTCTCTCAACAGCAATCGTAATTCTGAAGATTGTGTTATCAACAATTATGGTAAATTACTATTGAATATGTGCACTGGTCTTAGTTTACAAATTCTAAATGGCGTATGTAATGGTGATCAACAAAGACGCTACACATACATCTCTGATGGAGGATGTAGTGTTAATGATTATTTTTTTACTGTCAGATGATTTGTTCTCTCAGATTTTTGACTCATGTCGTATGTTTGTTGCCAAGCGTTCTGATTCCGATCACCTTCCTGTTGAATTATATATTAATCCAGTATATAATACAGGTGTGGAAACTGAGAAACCATCTGTTATGGAAAAGTTTGTATGGGATGAAAACAAACTCTCAGTTTATAAAGAAAATCTCCAGGATGTGAACATGTGTGAAATGTTTATTAATGCCTTTCAGATGATTGATGAGAACATTAATGAAGCTTTAGATTTGTTTAATGGTTTCATAAAAGCCAGTGCTGAATGTATGAAGAAACAGGTACATATCAATAAAGCTCCATCAAATGATACTTGGTTTGATAATGAATGTAAAAGTATGAAATATAAGGTCAGAAAACTTCTGAAGACTTTCCGAAAAACATTAAGAAACGAGGACAAAAACGTGTACTGTGTCACAAGAAGGGAATATAAATGCATGCTTGAACGAAAAAAGAAACAGTATAATAAGACCTTACTTGCAGATATGATTTCATCTATCTCTTCTGAAATCCAGTTCTGGAAAAGTGTTAAGAAGGCGTCATTTAGAAAAAGTCAGCCAAAGAATAGTATATCAGTTGACAGATGGTTTCAACATTTCAAAACCCTGTTGGAGAAAGACTCATTAGTCAACTCCATGATTACTGATGTTGACAGTGATGGAACTGAGGAAGATTTTGATCAACCCATATCTAAAGATGAAATATTAGGGGCACTTAGAAAATTAAAGAGTGAGAAAGCAGCCGGTCCTGATCAAATTATTGGTGAATTACTAAAATATGGAGGTGAAAATATTGTGCTTTTCCTTCTAAAACTATTCAACAAAATTTTTGATGATGGTCTTTTTCCAGATAACTGGGCTGAATCTATAATACTAACATTGCATAAAAAGGGTGATGTTGATAACCCTAATAATTAGCGGGGAATTTCTCTTACTGACATAAGTAGTAAAATATATAGTACTATTATTAACAATAGGTTACAGGAATGGGTTATGAAGAATAATATTACAGGTGAGCACCAAGGTGGTTTTAAGAGAGGATACTCCACTATAGATCATATGTTTACTCTGCTTGCGTTTGTACAGAAACAGTTTGCTCATAACCGTAAGCTCTATGTAGCATTTTTTGACTTTGCAAAAGCATTTGATTCTGTTAACATGAACTTGTTGTGGCCTATTCTCCTAAAAATGGTATGAAGGTAAAACTATTACGATGTTTGGAGCTTGAGAGCCATGTATCGAAATGTCAGAAGCAGAATAAGATGTGGAACTAAAGTGACTGACATAATATACTGTACCACTGTGGTTGTTAAACAGGGTGATGTAATGTAGCCCCTTATTGTTTTCTGTTTTTATCAATGAGTTAGCCAGAGACATCATCAATAATGGTAAACATGGTGCCACTTTCCCCCAAGATTTCTTAGATTCTTCTGCTTGCTGATGATGTTATCCTGCTATCTGAAACAGTTGTAGGCTTACAAAAGCAGTTAAACAGCTTAAACAGTGCTGCAACATCACTGGATCTTAAGGTTAATCTGAGTAAGAGTAATATTGTTGTATTCAGAAAAGGTGGATATTTAGCTGCTCATGAAAAATGGTTGTACAATGGAAATATCATGCTTGTGATTAATGTATATAAATATTTAGGAATCTGTTTTTCTACTAAGCTTAGTTTCACAACTGCATGTAAAGATCTGGCAAGTCGAGGTAAACAGAAGCTGTTTTATTTCTGTTGAAAAAAACACGAATATTGAATAATAACTCTTTTGATTTGTTCATTAAGATTTTGATGCACAAATACAACCCACTGTTTATATGGTGCAGAAATCTGGGCTTGGATGCAGCTGTAACACATCTGTGAATCAGTGCACCTCTTTGCTTTAAGCAGTTTTAGGCTTAGATAGACGTACACCTAATGATCTTGTTTATAGTGAAACTAATCGATACCTCTCTCTGTTAATGCTGCTGTAAGATGCATTAGATATTGGATTAAGATTCTGCATATGAAGAGAGCAGGCTACCTTCTAAATCCTACAAGATGCTTTATGATCTAGATTTCAAAGGGAAAAACAAACTGGCAACACAAAATACGTACCTGTTTGTGTGAACTCTGGTTTGGATTCGTTTGGCTCAATCAAGGAGTCGGAAATTGTAGAGAGTTTATTAACGCTTTCAGGCAAAGATTGATTGACTGCCGATGGCAGCAATGGAGAGATCATATGCAAAACAGTGAAAGATTTCAAATGTACAGACAATTTATAAGTTCGCATGATGTCAAACCTTATCTAAAACTTGATATGGATATACATTTGAAAAGAATTATGTCTTAGTTTAGACTTGGTGTATCAGATATAAATGTTCATAAATTCAGATACAGAGAACAAATTTGGAAAA
>CM054152.1:49805970-49868470 GCA_028751875.1 Rapana venosa
CCCCCACTGAAAGCAAGCTTAAAAAAACTTTTCCCTTTTTTTTAACAAGCCGCTCGCTGGGGTTCGTCTATTAAAAAAGGGCTCCTATTTTCAAACAGCCTGTAATAGTATTCTAAACACTTCATTTAGCCGTCAGAGGGATTAACAATAATTATACCCATCTAGTTTTATGCGGGTGTCGGAGATTTCTGTGGTCTTGGGTGGCTGTGACATAGCTTTTCAGAGTTCTGTGCGGTATCGGGGTTTTTCAGCTAGATCCTACTCTCTCCATGAAAGACCAACATTAGTAACGTCTGCAAGCATACTTTTTTGAGCTGCGCCGTATTGCACACATTAAGAAATTCTTGCCTCGTGATGCAGTGACAACTTGTTTCAGCGACCGTCTTGTCGCGACTGGACTATTGCAACTCCTTTTTATCGGTATAAGTGATGACCATTTACACGCCTGCAGCAAATTTCAGACTCTGCTGCCAGCTCATCCTTGGAAAGAGCAAAAGGGAACATGTGACTCCCATCTTTAGGGCTTCATTGTTACCTGTAAGGGAAACGCTGTCAGTACAAAGTTGCGGTCTGGCATAACCCTCACTCGAAGCTCGCTTGCTCCATCTCTGTCAGCTGCCTTGAAATCACGCACCACAACTAGAACCCTGGGGGTCTTCGAATGATAACTTACTTGTTGTACCCCATTAAAAACCTCAAAACCGCAGGTCGTAGATCTTTGGTTTTGCTGCCCCACGATCTGAACTCTCTGCCACCACCGCCCAGACATGCTCCCACTTTATCCCAGTTTAAGTCTTCATTGAAGACACATCTCTTTAATGTATTTCTCAGCTAGTTAATATTGTCCCTTTCTTGACGTCGCCGTTTGTCACACTGTAGGCTACTTCATGTCATGCCTGCTGTTATGTTTTTTGTTAGTTATTTTTATTGCTAGTCCCTTTTTCTCTGATTACTGTTAATTGCCCTGCAGTGTGTGCCCGACGCAATGTGTGCCTCTACAGTGCGATAGGTATCTCTGGTAAATTTATTGCGCTTTAAGAAATGCCATTATCATTGTTTTTGGGTTTTTGTTGTTATTTTGTCTGTGTGTGCATGTGTATAAATGCGCATGGGATGAAAGCGCATTGATCATTTTCTTTGAGATATGTGCTATAAAATCACTAATTATTATTATTAATTTAATTATTATTATTATATTCTCATTTGTCCCCAATAAATTTTCTCTCTCTGTATGTTTATTTGTTGTGCAGTGTTGGACAAATTAACAATGAACTCGAAATGATTTTTGTACACTGTTTTGTAATAAATCTAAAACAAAAACAGTCTTGCCAAGCCAGTCTGCTGCAATGAAAAGCAGTGTGCTTTTTTGGTAGAAACTTACTGGTACATATAAACAATTCTTTAGTCTGTTTCCTCTATGTGAGCTGTGCATCCATCACCAAATAGATATATTTTTATGGGGTCATCATGTTCTTGCTCTTTCTCTATTTTGAATAGTTAAATTTCCCTTTTGATCCGTTTTCAATGCTTTTCCTGAACCATCAGCTTATCCCCATCTGTTTCTTAAGTCAACCCACAATGCATATTTAAAGTTAGTATATTATAAGCCTAACATCATGCAGATGTAAAGATTTGCTTGTAACACCAGTAGTGGTAATCATTGTGTGACCAAACCAAAGTATTTTCTTACCTCATCAAAGTGTTGATATGGTAAATAGCCTGAGGCATAACTTGATTTGGCTGTCCCTCTATAGAATGAAAAATGTTTAATACCAGGATTAACAAAGCTCTCACTTGATCTGGAAAAGGGGCCAGCGGGTTTTCTTCAAACAGCATTAATATTCCTTTTAAAAATCTTGCCAGTGTTCAATTTATGTTCCACACAGTATCTGCTTTACTCTTCATTAATGTGCTAGGGTTTTGAGCACTCTTTCATAAAAAGATACAAGCCTTGACTGATTTTTGCTGTGCAATCAAGCGTGCAAGCTCTGGGTGATTGACAACATCAAAACTCTAAAGATATACCAGATATTTTGTACTTTAGGTCAGCGTCAGTGGAAAGTTAAAAAAAACGATCACTGCATTGAAGGTCAGCTCATATGCCATCTGTCTCTGATGCGCCCTATAGTAAGCATGTGAGAGCTGAGCAATTCAAGGTCAAGAGAATACAAACCTGTTACCATAGGCTTTTGCTATGGGACATCTTTTTCCTGTTTCCCTTTTCACAGAACCTACTCTGTGTTTTTGTCCCTCATCATCCTGTATGCCTTGATAAATAAATCATCTTTTCTTTTATCATCTATAAATCAGTATAGATCAAGAATATGTCTGCGTTGTTTAACGACAGCACTTCTCTGCCTTCTAGCTTAACACTAATCTTTTTTATAATAGCCCTACGTAAGTTTGCTACCATACTTCTGTTTAGATCATCTTCAGACTCTAGTTCAATCTGAAAAGCAAGACTAGTTGTGCCTGGAACATCATCATCTTTTCCTAAATTAGAAAACCTAACAGTCAGAATCTGATTTTTATCAATAGTGGAGGGGTTGTTTGTAATAGATTGTCTGTCTGTTTCCGTTAATGCCTAAGGGATCTTTTAAACATCTGTATGGATCAAGGATTGCTCAAATGTTGTTGCGCCATCTTTTTTCTAAAAATAGCAAAATAAAAAAAACAATAATAGAATAATGGAAGACTATGATATAGATATGGATGAGGTGTTTATGCCAGCTGATGATAGGTGAAGCGGCAACATCTGTAGCACCCTCCCATTCAGTCAGAAGAGAATTATTAGAAAGCAGGTTAAAGATTTTCACACAATTTGGACAACCAACGCCAGAAGTACTAGACCATACTGATTAGATATAGACAACAAAGACAATCTGTATCTGTAACTGACACAGAACAAAAGGTTTTATTAACAAAGAAAAATAACCCCCATCATTTTTAGAAAAAAATACACTCAAGCAAGACAAGTGTTGCTATGCGAGAAAACTTGGTATTAGTGATGGCACTAAACTTTCAACAGACTTCCTACAAAGCTGTTACACAACTACAAAATGTGAACAAAACCCACCAACAAAAATTGAAAGTCTACCATTGAAGACCTAGCACAGTCGGCAAACACAACAACTGAAACTATTCTAGAGTTGGAAACTAGCTTCACACAAGCAGAGGAAGACACAGCACTAAAAACAATAAATGATCAAACCCTACCTATACCATAAATAATGGGGCTCAATCAAGCACTACAGAGTATTAAAGGTGAACTGATAAATAATTTAGCAAAGCTAGGTGATTTAGACTCATGCATAGAACTAGAAAAGAAGAAGCTAGCAGAAGCAGATAACCCAAATCTTGAATAGGAAGTAAAAGAAAGAATCACACAGCATGTAAAAAATCTGCAAGTTGAACGCCAAGCAAGATTTGAGGTCTTAAACAATAACAACAACGACTACAATCTCAGTTAGCAGAATAAAAGAAACAATTCATGGCATTCTTAATGAAAAACAAAAACACTCGCAAAAAGAATCCTACACTGTTTCACGAGCAAGGCAAAAAACACTTGTCAGTATAATTACAGCTTTGGGTTTGGCTATTAGCACACTTGTTTATGTGCTGACAGGAAGCACACTATGGCCACCACCACCACTACCACCTTCCACACCCACAGGCACAGGCTGGGTTAAGAAACAACTGGGCCACTTAGCAGACCTATGAAAAAAAATAGCCTACAAAGTTGGCAACCCACTTCCTGGTATATTTGGCTCTGTGATTAGCTGGCTGCTATCAACTGCAGGTAAAGTTGTGGGACTTATGGCAGAGCATTTGTGGGCTTTACTGGTTTTAGTTGTTGGTTTTCTTCTTTCTAAAATAAAGATAAGCAAGTCCGCTTAAAACAAGTATACTTGTTAAAGCTGTTATTTCATCTTTGTGACTGTCTCTTACAAGGGGAATAATTATTGTTTTTCTTTGCTTTGAGGTGGTGGTAGTAGTTCTTTCCCTTGTTGTTGCTTCTGTTGTTGTGACTACACTTTTTGCTTCTGGTGCTACTGATACTACTGCTGCCGGTGTATTGTTTATACTTTCATTTTTTCCAAGCTGCACATCATCTCCAGCTATAATAATATTGTTGTTGTAGTTTGTAATTGTTCCTATTTGTAACTGCATGTTGGAAGGCAGCATATATAAACCATGTCCTATAGCAAAGTCTACCTTAGACCGTGCATAGTGAAGAACATCTTGATAATGCTTGATGCTTGATGGTAGGTCAACGGCCCAGTTAATACTGTCATCAAGATTTGCTAGAAACTGCTTCTGTGCATCAAACCCAGTGCCACCAATAATACTCGACCTTGTCTGTGCCTGTGCACCAAGCAAGCACCACACATAGGTTCGAACAGAGTCATTAATCCTCTCTAATCCTGGTCTTGTTAACCCTTCACTCTTATCAAGAATAAAAGTCATCTAGCTTTTTAAAGGTAATAGTTTTTGGGTTATAGTGAGATCCAGCCTTGTATCTTGCATCTTTATTATATTTATACATTATTACTCTATAGTAGATAAAATGTTTATAACACTAACAGACATCCAGTCAGTTGTACCTGTTAAACTAGCCATTCCTATTGACAACCACTGTCAACATAAAACAGTTGCTTTGCATGAGGTCTTCTACAAAGTATCATGGACAAACATTGACAGCAGCAAGAACTGGATTCAACATATGATCCTAGAACTAGATCGTTTAATTTCATTTACTGTGCAAGAAGTTTTATGGATTTCTGCACACTGGAAAAGGAGCCTTTCGCCCAGCGGGATCACAGCAAAACCAACCCAAGCTAGTCAAGAGTAACTCTACAGTCATCTTCACATATAAGGATCCACAACGTCTTCAGAAATGCTGGTTACAGAAAACCCATTTAGAAGAATCAGTTTCTGGGATGGTGGGGAAGTATCCTTTGTTGGTGGTGTTGATGATGATGGTGAGAACAAAACCTTTGTAGGTGAAAGACCTATTGACTTGGCAGTAAAATCTTTGCTTTTTGTACACTTGTTTCAGTTAAACACAACACAAAACCAAGTGGTGACGAAGGCTTCTTCCTCATCAGTCCCTTCTGATCTACTGAGAATCCTCCACCCAGCAGAGCAATGTACGTGATACGCAGCACAATAGCTTTACTACCCTTCAATTTTAAAGAGCTAGAAGAAGGCTTTCCCTGAAACACTCTGATAACAAACAAAGACGGCAGCACAAAGAACAGTTGACTGTAAAAATTTACATATTACATTAGAAATAAAACAATATAAATACAATAAAACATACATAACCATGTCCCGTGTCCCGCAATAAAAAGGGACCTGAAAGATACCCAACTATTGACTTAAAGATCTTGGTGATGTACAAGATTTGAGAAGGATGGGGAGATTGGTGAAGTTTACTTTTTTGAGTACACAAAGATGGATACTATAAGCGCACAGCAATAGAAGAAGCTAAGAAACCTCGGTTTCCTAAACTTGAACAGTTGCGTAATGTTTAAGCGAAGCATTTGCAGATGATTTTACTTACAAAGTAACATATAAAGCTAATAAATGGCACTTCAAACAAAGCATCAACGGCAGATCAAATTTTGGGGGGGTTTATTAGTCATACACTCTCTTTTCGCCCGACAAAACTTTCCGTAAAGCCATAAATCTGACAAGTAAACATAGCACTAGCATATCAATCAGACAGCAAGAATGAAGTAGAGATAATACATTACAAAATTTAAGACACGTTACTTGCTTCATAGAAAAGACTCAGTGACTAAACCATCAACCACATTCTACGATTTCCTTCCATACTTTCCTCTGATGACAGTACACATTGGTGTTTGTTCAGTTGCAAGAAAAGACACTGTTCATGGATGGGCTTACTATTAACGGGAAAGACCTCCACGTTGATCCCCTCAGATTTGCATTGCAAATTCGAACAGCGGGGGTGACAATGACATTAAAGGGGAACATTTCCAGTAATAAAGTCAACTTGCTCCTAGACCCACCACAGCTGACACAATTAAACCCCCCTCAATCTACACCACATTGACCTCATTTCGTCTATTACACAAGATGTTGTACTGCCCGACAATCAATTACAAACTTTCGAATGAATTAACCAATAAAAATTACACACTTTTTTTTAAACAGTATAAGAAGAAGATGACGAAACCCCTAAATATCCTAAAGTTCCTAGTGCACCCCAAACCTAAACCCCTTTAAAGATAATGTAATGCCTTTTGTTTGACAAACATGGGACAGATCAGCATGTCATTGAGCAACAACTAGCAAAGTATACAAAATGCAGGCGTAGGTACAGACAGCATTTACTGGTTGAGCTCTAAATTTCTACAGGTACAGCAACACTGTCTACAGCTGCAGCAGAAAAGCATTGCTCTCTTGGCTACGGAAAATTTGGGGCTCCTGCATCAATTGCATTGGCTCTGTTTCAATAACAGCAGGGGCCCGTTCATTTTCACATCAGTCCCTTTTCAAAAAAGTTGTGCATAAACTGAAAACATGATGCTGTTTTGCTTGACATTAGCCAAGTTAAGCTCATTCAGGCTCATTTTTTAAGCAAAGCTCTAACAGATTCCACAATACCAGAAAGGAGTTCAAGCGTCTTCAGGATGACTACGATGACTACAACGTCAAAAGTTTGACCTCCAAACAAACAACACAAAGCCATGCCTGTGGACTTTGACTCAATGAAAAAAGAATATAAAAAAGAGGTATCTGCGGGCCAAGACAGTGCTTAAAGGATCACTGAGTACTCTTTTAAGGCTAAGAAATCCCTTTGCGGTAGATTCACTGCTTTATACCATAGCAAAAAAAAAAAAAACAAGAAGCAAGAAATTTAAATTTAATTAATTAATTTTTTTTACTATGTGAGTTAGAGATTTTATTTGGGGCCAGTAGGACAAAGTGTTTTCAGACAATAGACCCTAATGTTACAAAAGCGCAAAACATGGTACAAAGCTTTCAAGATGCAATCGCACAAATACCAACAACCTAAACATAGATCCACCAGTAAAGGTGCAGTTGTTGCTGAAATTCCTATACAACATGGCAAATAAAGATAAAAATTTAACTGTTCATGTGTCAAAAACACAACAAGCAATGATATCCTTTGAAGAACTCAACACCAACAGGGCAGATGAGATGATGCGCAACTTCGAAACATTCTGCAGAAACATCAAGAAAAGGGATCAGGATGGACAGTTGGTAAGGTTTTTCGCATAGAACTAAAGCAAAAAAAAGTTTCATCCCATTGTTGGTAGAAGTTACATTCCCTTCCCCCTGATGTTGTAGCAAAACGTGCTGTGCTGAACATACAGAACAAAGATGACAAGTGTTTATGTGTTGTGTCTGCTAAAAATGTTTCATGTCAAAGAATGCAAGAGAGTTTCAAAAATACATGAACATCGGACAAGCTTACTTTACCGGCATTGATTTTCCTGTGGCTGTTAGGAGTATTGACAAGTTTGAGGAACTAAACCCACCCATCCATGTAAATGTGTACACCTGGGAAAATGCGGCCCCCTACGGAGCCAGCAGGTTAAGACCACTTATGATCTCAAAAAGGTCTCCCACAATACGTAATCCTGATAAGAACCATGTAGACCTCTTGCTAGTGGGTAATGAAACCAGTTATCATTATACACTCATTAGAACAATGAGTAGACTTATTGCACAGACAACAAAACATGTCAAACAAGAGTTTTGCAGAGGATGCTTGGTTCGTTTACCATCTTTACAGGCAGCAGACAAACACAGAAAGCACTGCAAGAGTAAGACCGAAGCAATCACTGAACTTGTAACACCAAGGCCAGGAAGCAAGGTTTACTTCAAAAACATAAAAAAGCTAAAAAGATCCCTATGTAGTGTATGTTTACTTTGATCTATCATTGTGCCAAAACCAAGGGCCAGCCCGGAACAGTGTCTAAAACAGTCTTACTCAGTAATCATCAAGTCTGTTCATTTGCTTATGTGTTGTTAGATCATATGGTGCACACTCAGAGCCAGTTTTGTATAGAGGACCAACGGGCTAAGCTTTTTCCCTTTAACACATGAAAGCGATCATAACCACTACTCTAACAGCTAAACCACAAGATCATTTTGTCTGATGAAGAACTGGAACAGTATCTTCTGCCACACATTGCTGGGTTTGTGGTAATTTATTATCACCACAATTAGCAGACAACCCAACAGTCAGAGATCATGAACCCCATCAGTGGTAAGTTTCATGGAGCAGCACATAGTAAGTGTAATCTACAACTAAAAGTAGATCCCAAAACATGGAAGCTGCCAGTCTTCTTCCACAATCTAAGAGGTTACGACTCACACGTAATTATGCAGGCAGTGACTAATGAGTATAAGGCTTACTGCATTGCTCAGTCATCAGAGAAGTACCTGACTTTTACACTAAATAGCTTATCCTTCTTTGATTCTGCACAACATCTGATGGAGAGATAGGGAAAAAGGGGGGTCAAGCTCAACTACTTACTGTTTATCCAAAACCAGGCAACTTTTGGTCCGATTCGGCTTCGCCTCATCCGACCAAAAACTTGCATAATTTTATATAAAAACTAAGCAGTTTACCTTGACCCCCCTTTTTCCCTATCTCTCTACTAAAACTTAAAGTAATACTAATTTATTTTGATGGGTAAAACATAAAATTAGGGAATTTATGCTAAACAATATCTTATCAAAAACTAATACAAAAAAACTAAAAAAATAAAAAAATACTTGTCAAGAACTAATACAAAAAATTCTAAAAAAAAAAAACTAATACTCTCTTCTTTATTATCTGATTTATGCTGATTTTTTTATTAAAAAAAAAAGAAAAAAAAATGCTAAACCTTCTCCGCTACCCAGGCTCCGTTACAGAAAGAGAAAATTAAAACAACTGCATACGGAGCTTTGGTAGCGGAGAATATTTCCGCATTCACAACTGTTGGATCACGACACACGCATTCATCACACCCACACGCATTCCACACCATAGACCTTAGCATACTCTATGCCCGATTCGATCCATGCCTGCCATCTCTCACCTACCCTCCTGCCTGCCCTGTCTAACCATTCCGACTTCCCCCCTGGCCTGCCCCGAGGGCGAAGATAGTGTAAAATTAAACTATATAACGTTCACGTGCAGCTAGTGTGTGCAATAACCAGCCGGCTTCCAGATTGCTGAAAAGACTCGCTGCGAGCACATCCACACACTAGATGAATCATCCAATTATATGTGTGTGCTGGCTGCATGTTCTTTTGTGGTTTAAAAAACTATTGATTACTCTACACAATATTTAGTTGCTTGTCTGTTTTGATATTATGTTACTATCTTTTAGTTTCTCATTTTATTTTTTATCTTCTCTTTTCCTTGTCTGTCCTGTAAGAACATCATTCTCCCGAAAGGCAATATTAAAACAATTCTCTGTCGTTCATGAAAAATTACAACGACCTTTAGATTTGTTCACGGTAACTTTTGAATATGCTATTAATATTTTAGTGTCAGAACCAAACAGATATCCCTGTGCATTCTCCCACGAAAGCGAGCTTAACAAACTATGCCTTTTCTAACAATTCACGCTCTGCTGAGCAGTCGTCTATTAAAAAAGGTCTGCCTATTTCAAAGAGCCTGTAATTAGTATCTAACCACTCGCTTAGTTCTGTCAGAGGATTGACTATAATAATAATTCTGCATCTGTCCAAATAAATTTCTCTCTCTGTATTTTAATTTGGTTGTATGTTGCCAGAATATAACAATGAACTCGAAATGAATTTTTGTACACTGTTGTAATAAATCTAAAAACAAATACAGTCTTGCCACAGCCAGATCTCCCCAAATTAGAGGAGCAGATGCTTTTTTTTGTAAAAACTTAGCTGTCCATTAGTAAACATTTTCTTTTATCTGTTTCCCTTCTATGTGAAAACTGTGCATCCATCACTACAGAATATAAAATTTTATGGCGCATCATTATCTTGCTCTTTCTCTATTTATATTTATTCCACGAGCCCGTTTTTTCAATGCTCTTCCCAAAACCATTGCAGCTTATCATCATCTGTTATCTTAAGTCAACCCAACAATGCATATTAAGCATTTAGGTATTCATGAAAGCCTATCATCATGTAGATGTAAAGAATTTGCTTGTAACACCAGTGATGGTAATCATTGTGAGAACCAAACAACGTATTTTTCTTACCTCATCACAGGTGTTATATGGTAATAACCCGAGGGTAACTTGATTTGGTGCCCTCTATAGTAACATGATAAATATTAATACCGGATTATAACCTCTCACTTAATGCTGAAAAGGGGGTGGTTGGTTCTTCAAACACATTAATATTCCTTTTAATGACTGGCCAGAGTGTTCAGATTCTATGTTCCACACAGTACTGCTTTACTCTTCATTAAATGTACTTATGGTTAAGCACTCTTTCATAATAGAGTAGCAGCCTTGACTGATATTGCTGTGCAATCAAGCGTGCAAGCTCGGTGATTGACACATCATACTCTAAAGATATACTAATATGTTGGTACTTGCGTCAGGGTCACGTGATGTATTTAAACGAGCACTGTCGTAAAGGTCCAGCTCATAGTACATCTGTCTCTGAGTCCCCGGATAGTAAGGCATGTAGAGCTGAGCAGTTCAAGTCAAAGAATACAAAACCTGTTACCATAGTCTTTGCTTATGGCAGCATCTTTTTTCCTTTTCCCTTATCACAGAAAACCTACCTCTGTGTTTTAATGCCCCTTCCATCATCCCCCTGTATGCCTTGATTAATAAGAATCATCTCTTTCTTTTATCACCATAAACATATAGGTTCCAGAATAATGTCGGCAATTGCTCAATGATTAGCACTCCTGCCTTCAGCTTGACACTAATCTTTTTTATAATACTACCTAAGTTTGCACCACACTTCTGTTGTGATCATCTCCAGACTCTAGGTCAATCAGAAAAGCAACCTATTTGTGCCTGAACAATGACATCATCTTTTCCTAAATTAGGAAACCTAACAGTCAGAATCGATTTTCTCAAATATGGAAGGGGTTGTTTGAATAACGATTGTCTGCTGTTTCCCTTTACAATGCCCTAAGTGATCTTTTAATGTCTGTATGGATCAAGATACGCCAAATACTTAGTTTCGCGCCACTTTTTTCTATAAGTGCAAAATAAAAAAAAACATTAATAGAATAATAAGACGATAGATAGATATGGATGATGTTTACGCCAGCGATGATATGGTGAAGCGACACCTCTGTAGCACCCTTCATTCATCAGAAGAGAATTATTAAAAGCATATAAAGAATTTTCCACACAATTTTGGGACAACCAACGCAAAGTACTAAACATTCTGACTATGACATGACAAACAAAGACAATCTGATCTGTACACTGACACAGGACAAAAGGTTATCCAGTAACAAAGAAAAATAATCCAAATCAGTTCCTAGCAAAGAATACACTTAGAACAAAACTACGCATTGCACTACAGAGACACTATGTATTAATAGAACTACTAGCACTCCTAAACTACAACACAACTGTTTGCACAACTACAAATGCTGAACACAACCTACCAACAAACCTTGAAATCTATCCACTGAAGCACAGCACATCGCAAACACAACATCTGAAAACTTTCTATGGGAAACTAGCTTCAGACACAACAACAAACACAGCACGGAAAAAATAAATAGCACCCATCACCCATGCGAAAATAATGGTCTCAAGTCAAGCACTACAGTATTAGAGCAACTGCTAAATAAGTTAGCAAAGCTAGTGTGAATGTAGACTCACATAGACTCAAAAAAAAAATCTAGCAGAATCCATATACAAAACCTTGACCGGAAAGAAAAAAAAAATCACACAGCCTAAAAAATCGCAAGATGAACGCCAAAGCAAAGATTAATTTTTAAACAATACAGACAACAACTACACTCTCAGGTTAGCAAATAAAAAAAAAACCATACACCGAATTCTTTATGAAAACAAAAAATTACCAAAAGAATCCGTACACTGTTCCGGAGCAAGCATAACACTTGTCAGTATAATTACAGCATTGGTTTCGCTATTAGCACACTTCTAATAAGCCGACAGTACACACTTCCGCCACGCACCACCACCACCACCTTCCGCACCCACAGCTACTCCTGGATAGGAAACAACTCGGTCACGTTACTGAGCACAAAAAAATTTAGCCAACTAAGTTTGCATGCACTTCCTGTATAATTGTTCTTGTTAGCTGCTATTACAACACATGAAAAGTTGTGGATTTATGGCAGAGCTTTTTATGGGCGTACTGTTTTAGATGTTGTTTTTCTTTCTTCTAAAAAAAAGATAAAGCAAACGCTTAAAACAATATAACATTTAAACAGTTTTTTCATCATAGTGACTGTCTCTTAAAGGGAATATTAATTTCTTTTGTTTGCTCTGTGTGGGTATAGTTCTTCCGTGTTTCCTTGTGTCGGACTACTACACTTTTTCTTTGTCGACTTACTACTGATACTACTGAAGATGTATTGTTTACACTTTCAGATTTTTCCAAGCAGCACATCATCTCCACAATAAAATATTGTTCTTTGTAGTTTGTAATTGTTCCAGTTGGTAACTGCATGTTGGAAGGCCCTATATAAACCAGTCCTTTACTAAGTCTATTACCTTAGACCTGCATAGTGAACCATCTTATAATCTTGATGCTTGATGAGTCAAAACGGCCGAGTTAATACTGTCTTCAAGATTTGCTAGAACTGCTTTCTTGTGCATCAAACCCAGTAGCCACCAATAATACTTTGATCTGTCTGTGCCTGTGCACTAAGCAAGCACCACACATATTCGACCAGAGTCTTTAATCCTCTATAATCCTGTCTTGTTAACCCTTCACACTTATCAAAAATAAAAGTCGTCCATGCATACATGAGCATTCGCTCTATTGAACCAAGAACAACTCTGCATTGCACCACCGCGTGAAAAGATGTATTTGGCGCCACCAGTCAGATTATACTCCTGTCACACCCACAAATAAAGAGTCCCCCATGCCATGAGTTGTATCCTGTTTTGTCTGAATCAGTCCTTAGAATCAATAGTTAAAACTCCTTGCACAGCCTCTTATACGCCTCATTTATTCCTACAATTAAAGGATAGAAGTACTATCAGTGGGCGAGGACCTGCAAGCCAATAACAACACACCCCCCTGACTGAGATACACATGAAAACCTGTACACAGACGTTACTAACTGTTTGATAGTTCTTGGTCACATATAAACACCACAGCCCGTATTGCACATGAACATAGTTTAAGTGGTTATTGATAACTTATAGGATAGACAACCATAGCTATCGCATACATCATCCTTAAGGTGGTTTAAGTATGAATTCATGGTTGGAAACTTTTACCTCGAAGATCAATGTCTCTGCCACAGCAACATCTAGCTGTATTAAAGAACAATAGTCTTTGTTAATATGAGATCCCACCTCGAGATTTTGCATCTTTATGAAATTTATGACATTATTATTCTATAGTAATAATATGTTTATAACACTAACAAACTCCAGTCAGGTCGCCTGTTACACAAGCCATTCCAATTGACAACCGCTGTCAACATAAAACTGGTTGCTTTGCACAAGGTCTGTTCTACAAAGTACAATGACAAACATTGACACAGCAACAACTGGATTAAAAAATATATCCAAGTACAGAGCGTTTAATAAATTTACTTTGGCAAGAAGGTATTATTATTTCTCACACTAAAAGGAGCTCTTTCGCCCGAGACTGGTATCACTCTAACACCAACCAAGCATATCTAAAAGTAACTCTACAGACATCACCATTATAAGAATGCCAAACGCCTTGCAGAAAAGCTTGGTTTTGAGCCTCTATATAAAGGGATAACATAATGTCCGAATAGAGATTAGTGCTTTTGATGATGTTAGCGAGGACAAAAACCTGTTGTCGTGAAAGACCCATTGGACATGCATTAAACTCTTGCTTTTTGTACACCTTCCATTAAACAACAACACAAAACCAATGGTGATGAAGGATTCTTCCCCTCATCATTACCCTTCTGATCTACTAAAACCTTCCAACTAGCAGGCAAAGATACTTGAAATGCTGCCCATACTATACTACACTTCATCAAAACTAGATAGTCTTCCATAAACACACTGTATAACTATCAAAGACGCAGCACATAGAAAGTTTGACTGTAAAAATTTACATATTACCATTAAGAAAAAAAAGAATCTAAATACTAAAATGCATACATAAACATGTCACGCGGTCCTGTAAAAAGAGCACCTGAAACAGCCAAACTATTGGACTTAAGATCTTGTGATGTACAAGAGTTTGAGACGATGGGGAAATTGGTGAATTACGCTTTGAGTACACAACAGATGATACTACAAGCGTACAGCTAAAAGAAGCTAGAGCAACCTCCTCAGTTTTCCTAAACTTGACAGTTGCGTCATTTGAAGCGAAGCATTACAGATATTTTTACTTACAAGTAACATATAAACTAATTAAATGGCCCATCAAACCTAAGCATCGACTGGCAATCAAGTTGAGTTTATTAGCCATACACTCCACTATGCCTGCCAGAACTTTCGAAAACCATAAATACGAGATCCATAAACATAGCACTATCCTAATCAATCAGCTAGCAAAATGAAGTAGAGATAATACATACCGAAATAAGACACGTTACTGCTCATAAAATAGACTCAGTGACTATACCCAATCAACCACATTGCTACATTTCCTTCCTTACTTTCCTCTGGATGTCAGTACACATTGTGTTTGTTCTGGTTGCAAAAAGAAAGACTTCTTTCTTTTCATGAATGGGATTACTAATTAACAGAAAGACCGACACGTTTGATGCCCACAATTTGCTATTGCTATTCGTAACAGTGGTGGTGAAAATGACTTGAGGAACATTTCCATATAATCCAACTTGCTCCTAACCCACCACAGCCTTGAACACAAAAACCATCCCTCAATCTACACACATTGTCCTCGTTGCAGTCTTATACACAGATGTTCTTACTGCCCGACAATCAATTACAAGACTTACTGATGAATACCAATAAATAATTACACACGTTTTTTTTTAACATAGAAAGAAAATACGACCGCTAAATATCCTAATGTTCCTATGCACCGGATCCTGAACCTCTTAATGATAATGCTTAATAAACCTTTCGTTTGACAAACATTACACAATGCAGCATGACATTGATCAACAACTACAAAGGTATAAACAAAATCAGCATAGGTACAGATCAGCATTTACGTGTTACTCTATTACTACATACACAACTCCACTGTCTACTGCTGCATCAAACAGCATTCTCTCTTGGCTTACTGAAGTGGTGCTCCTGCCTCCATACAATTGCTCTGTTTCAATAACACAAAGCTGTTCAGTTGTCACATCACTTTTTTCAAGAAGGCTGTGCGTAAACTAGAAAACATGAGCGTGTTGCCTTGACATTACCAACTAAGCTCATTAAGCTCATTATACAAAGCTCTAACAGATTCCACATTACAAAGAGAGGTCAACTCTTCAGTACTAACATGACTACAAGCATCATAAGTCACCTCCAGAACAAAGAATCACAAAGCTAAGCCTGTGGACCATTGACTCAATAAAAAAGAATATATAAAAAGGGTATCTGCTTGGCTTGACAATACGCACTGAGTACTCTATTATAAGCTAAGATTACCTGTGTAATTCACTGCTTCATACCGTAGCCAAAAACCAAAAAAAAAAAAGCACTTAATGAATTAATTTTTTTTTCTTACTAATGCTTAAGATTAGTGAGCTCAGTATGACAAAGGTTTTCAGCCAATAAGCTGAGGGTTACACAAACGCAAAACGTTGTACAAAGCAATTCAAGATGCAATCGCACAAAACCATACAAATAACAATCGAACCACATAAAGACAGTTAGGTTGCTGAAATTCTATACAACACAGCAAACAAAGACACAAAATTAAACGGCTCATGTTTCATACACACAACAACACCGTACTCCTTTGAAGAGCTCAACACAACATTGCAAATGAATGATGCGCAACTCGAATAATCTGCAGAAACGCAAAGAAGAGATCAGGATACATGTAAGTTCTTCGCAAAGAACTAAAGCAACCAAATTTCATCCTCTAGTTGTGTAGAAGTTACATCCCATTACCCCCATAGTGTTTAGCAAAACTAGCTGGCTAACATTCAAACAAAATACAAGTGTTTTATAGGTGTGTGCTGCTAAACTGTTCATGAACAAAGAATGCAAAGAGAGTTTCCAAACTAAATGAACATGTACAAGCTGTCGTTACTACCGGCATTGACTTTCCTGTGCGTTAGAGCTTGACAATGTGAGAACTAACCCCCCCCCCATCAGTGTGGATGTGTACACCTGGGAAGATGAGGCTATAATAACTTCTGTGGGCTAAACACTTAGGAATCTCAAAAAGGTCTCCCCCAATATAATCCTATAAGAACCATTAGAACTCTTGTTATGATAATGAAACATGTTATCAGTTAGACACTCATTAGATCAGGATAACTTGTGCACACCAACAAAGCATAAACACGAAGTAGAGTTTTGCAGACATGCTTGGTTTCTTTTACCCGCATACAGGCAGCAGACAAACACAAAAACATTGTAACAGTGAGACCGAAGCTATCACTGAACTCATTGTACATACCAAGCCAGAAGCAAGGATGTACTACAATAATACAAAGATTCCATATGTAGTATGCCGACTTGAGTCTATCTTTTGTGCCAACCAAGGACCACACCGAAACAAATGCGAAAACAGTCTTAACTCAGTAAATCATCAAGTCCTGTTCCTTTGCTTATGTTTTGTTAATCAGATGGAACTATCAAAGCCATTCTTGTAATAGAGACCACGCGCTAACTTTTCTTGAACACATGAAAGCGAATACAAACCACTTACTCTCAACAGCTAAACCCTACAAAAGCATTATACAAAATACCAGAACAGTATGCTTCTGCCACCATTGTTGCTTTGTGGTAATCCCCTGGCGACGACTCACAGTCAAGAGCATACCACATCGATGTACTTTTTCGTGGAGCAGCACATATCAGTTAATCTACAACTAAAATAGATCCAAACTGGAAGCTGCATTCTTCTTCCACAATCTAAGAGGTTACGACTCCAACCTAACATGCAGCATAACTGTGAGTAAAGCTTACTGCATTGCTCATCATCAAGAAGTACCTGACTTTACACTGAATAGCTTATCTTCTTTATTCTGCACAACATCCTGAGGATCTCTTAGTCCTTGCTTCATCGCTGATACTGCTCCAATACAAAAAAGACTTCGAAAACAAAGCTCTGCCGAAAAGAGCGTCTAATCCTTATATACATGACTCATGGAAAGCTTGATGAAGAAGAGCTTGCCTCCATAAAAGCATTCTATCAGCAGACTGACGTAAAAGAATCAGTGATGATGACTATCAGCATGCTCCATGGGCATGCAAAAGAGTGCAACGTCGACATGGCGATTAAACCAAGATCATATCTACTTGCTGAAGCATGCTTTCTTGCTGATTCCTTGAAACTAACAGAAAGACTGGAATGAAACATTATGGGACAGCCCATCACACTATATTACAGCACCGGAATGTCTTGGGATCTTTCTTTAGTTGTACTGGGGGCAGATTGATTTGTTGTCTGACCTCCAATGCTCCAAATATTGAGGATGGTCTCGTGTGGCCATCAGTATGCATCGGCACCACTACCTGTAAGCCAACAACAAATATTTAGAAGACTATGATCCTAGCAAAGCTTCTAACTACATCATGTACTTGGACGCAAACAATCTGTATGGATGGGCGATGTGTCAGTCACTACCACTAAGAAACTTTCAGTTGTTTAATGGTCCTTTTGCTGTTGATGAGACTCTAAAAGCGTTGTCACAAATGTCTCCTGATCAAGCACTAGGTTGGATCTTAGAAGTAGATTTAGTCTATCCCCATGAACTACATGATGCGCACAATGACTACCCAATGGCTGCAGAAAGGCTCAAAACATCTCCAAAAGAACCACCAAAGCTTGTACCAAACTTAAATGACAAGAGCAAGTATGTTTGTCACTACAGACTGCTACAGTTCTACCTAAGGCATGGGTTAATTCTTACTGCTGTTCATCGTATCATTGTGTTTGACCAAGAGCAATTCATGAAACCATACATCATGAAGAACACTGATCTGAGAACGAAGGCAACCGATGCATCAGAAAAGGATTACTTCAAGCTCATGAACAACAGCTGCTTTGGTAAAACAATGGAGAACCCACACAAAAGAAAAGATGTTAGATTAGTCACAAAAGAAAACGAAGCCATAAAGCTAACATCAAAGCCAAGCTATCAAGACTACAGGCAATTCCATGACAGTCTGTATGGCATCATGATGAAGAAGTTGCAGGTTAAACTAGACAAACCAGTATTCATTGGGTTTAGTGTGCTGGAGCTGTCAAAGCTGTTGATGCTGGAGTTCTTGTATGATTACTTCAAGGCTAAACATCCTGCTGTAAGGGTCTTGTACACAGACACAGACTCTTTCATCCTAGACATACCCACAGAAGATATATACAAAGACCTTGTAGAGGACGTAGCGCTGGGATCAGAGTCATGGTATGACACCAGTGATTATCCAAAAGACAGTCCCTTGCATTCATCAGTAAACAAAAAAGTTATTGGTAAGATGAAGGATGAGATGAACGGCACTATTATCAAAGAATATGTTGGGCTGAGGGCCAAGATGTATAGCGTTGCAAGCCAGACAGGTGTTATAAAAAAGGCAAAAGGTGTTGGCAAACAGGTGGTCAAAACAAGCATCAGTCATGATAACTACAAAGAGGCTCTCTTTGAAGGTAGAGTATTTCATCATGACAACCCAAAGCTCTGCTCAACCCTGCACCAAATCAACACAACTGTGGTTAGAAAAAAGACATTGATTGCGCAGGATACAAAACGAGTATATTCTTCACCAGAGCACTCATACGCACTTGGACACTGGAGAACAAAGTAATTAATTAATTAATTTTTTTTTTAACATTTATATACGAGTTAAAAATTTGATTGAGACTCACAATGGATTGTTTACTCTTTATCAAATACTATGGTAGTGGTACAATGCCTCGTCTCTGCTTTTACAGTGCTGACATTCTAGAAGACTTTGGCCAGCAAGTAGAAATAAAACTTGATCATGGTACAAAAGAAGAGGTGCTAAATAATATTCTAGGAGTTGTTTTTAGGTTATTGCTGAGAGAGTGGTGTTCCCCAACCCACTTCAGTATTTATCAAAAAACCCCCTAAATTGTAGTAAACAAATAAAACGTTGTAGATGAGGGATGGGGGACCCCCATACAGGTTTCACTTAACTTTCTGTAATTTGGAAAATAGGTAAAGCCTCCCCTTACTGGGAGCGGGGGGACAGTATTAGGTGTGCCACCTTAACATGGGCAGTTCTCTCTAACAAAAGGCCGCCTGTTGGTGCAAGAGGGGGGGGGGGGTATGGGGACAAAATTACTAAATAGGGGAGGATCCATCTCCACAACTTTTTTTAGTTCATAATGTCTATCTCCAGATGGGATCTGTTGCCGTTTGTGACTGTCGCTGGTTTTCAGCTTCTCAAGGAGCATACAAATCTCAGTTTCTTCCCAAAGGGATTAGTGGTTGCTTGGTGTTGTTGTTTGGATTGGCTGTTTGCGTTTGATGCGTCCAAGGTTTTTAACCCTTGGCTTAGTTACTCAGATTCATTGCTCTCAAAACTGCAGGCAGTCTTCTTACCCACCTGATTCGTGTGCCTGGGATCATGATTTTTTGGGTGGTACTGATATGCAAACAGTCTTTCTGCTAACAGCTTGTTAAAGCTTTCAATCAGTGCTTGAGATCTGGGTTGCCTGGTATACCTCTTTTTATTGCTAATCCATGCTTTAAGTAACAGCTGATTAAATGCTCCTTTAAAACTTTTAACCATCTTCACCACTGAATAAGTCTGGATATTTAAGGGGGCCCCCCCGACTATAATTTCCTGCAAAGCAACTGCATTTTGCACTCTTTCAGTAAGGGCTCTGCATCTTTATACCTAGAAGCTACTCCACCACAGTAAGAGCATACTTAACCTCTTTCCCTTTCGATTGTGTAAATGGTAAGTATAAAAGGTCCTATTTGATGAGTAATCATTGGCTTTATGTTGATGAAGAGGTCTTTTAAATTTGTCTTGGTGAAGGTAAATAGATCTGCCATATTGCTTGTTTAGACACCACTTCTTTGCTACTTCAGAACTTACTCCTGCTGCAATGCTCAATTTAGTAATAGCCGTCTGTCCTTTCCAGTACCCTTTTGGGGTGTAGTAGATCTTAAGATTTGGCATCCATTGTTCTATATAATAAAATAAAAAAATTGCCTGTTGGTTAACCACCTTCTGCTCAAGAAATATACTATTGTCATGCCCCCCACAAATAAAAGCAATCTCACCTGTCCCTTTTGGGTTTCAGTGGTTTAATAATCATCAAAGAAAACTGTGGCTTAGTAAAGAGATATTTGTTTACCTGTCACAATGTAGTACTCTTTATATTGCCCCCTCAACATCAGAAAATGTTTTGCGCAGTCCTTGTTTCCCAAGTTTTTTCATTTAAAAAAATCTAACTGAGCCAATTCTTTGTCTTTGTATCTGCCTTTTTGGGTTTTGTTCAGTTGTTCTATTGCTTTATCATTCCTCTTCCTTTTTTTTTCTGTAAAGAAGTTTAGAAAACAATAGTTGCTTTCCTGTAAAGCAGTGCATTAACTACAGCACCACCAACCATCATCACTAAAGAAGCCTTTTTTTTTAATTTTTATGGATAATATTTTTCTGGAATAATTCCCTGCTTAACCAGGAAGTCTTTTGTAGCAATGGATGCTGTTACAACCGCAACTAGCTTGGCGCTGTCTTCAAAGTCTAGTTTTCCTAAATCAGCAGGCTTCATTTTTAGAAGGCTCTTTCCTAACATGGTATAGCCGACTGCCAAAAACGACAGCGTGGTAGACCAAATTGACTGCAGTCTTTTCTGTACTCATATTTCAACTATATGTATAAATTTTATATTAATAACTATTAATACATCTTGAATGGATGTTGTCAGGCTGTTTGCATGGCAGTGGTTGCGGTTGTGGTTGTGGTTTTGGCTTTTGTTCATGTTGTGGTTCTTGTCTTGCTGGTTTCTTGTTGCTCCATACTCTATAGGCTGTATAACCAATTCCCATAGCTGTTATACCATATATTAAGTAAGACTGAATGGTTGTTTTTTGGTGGTGCTGTGTCTTTTTTCTGTGTTTCTATAGGCATCTGTTTTTTTTTATATTTTCTCCAGATAAGATCTTTTGCTTTGCTTGATTGCTAAGTTTTTTCTGTCGATTCCATTCTGCTAACCTCTTGCCAGCTTCAACTCTCCCAGGTTTCTTGGTGACAGTTGTCACTTGTGAAAGGAAGGGTTGCTCTTGGTTCTTGGCATTCTCCTGTGCTTCCTGTTGGTTCGATACTGTGTTCTGTGCTTCCATCTTTCTCTATGTGGTTAAATTTTATGTTTTAAAGTTATCATACTAGCACTACTGGTGCTAACAGAGAGCCAAAACGGTAAACATATCACAGCAAGTGTCTCCAGTCTAACAAAACTAGGAACTCTTGTGCTAATCATAACCAAGTCAGCTCTGAAGTCCACATTAAAGACCCTACTTGTTGCTTTAGCATATAGACCAATAACAGTATGCCCTAGGCTTTCACCATTTTTGCTCCAAGAAGAGATTCATAACTATTAAAATACTTATTAACGTCTTGTGTGATAACTGCTGCACCTGTTCAACTGTTAGTTGTGTTCCTAAGTAATGCTTTGTTTACCACAAGCAGCAAAGAGTACAACTTCTCCTTCTATCCAGTAACTCTCTCAGCTGTTTAATTCTTCTTGACTAGAACCAGTAGATGTCATCAACAAAAGTCGTTGCAATTCATGTTTGTCTATCTTTATCAATATATTTTATATTAAACAACTAAATGTTCATTGTTAGATTCTTTTTATGTCTTGTTAGATTCGTGTCAGGTTCTTGTTTTAGTTTCTTAATTAAGTTCTGCTTTAGTTCTTCTTAGGTTTTGCTAGGTTCTTGTTTAGTTCTTATTTTGTTCTTGTTAGGTTCTTGTTTTAGTTCTTGTTAGTTTCTTAAATAAGTATTTGTTAAGTTATTAAATAAGTATCTATTAAGTTCTTGTCAGGTTCTTGTCAGGTTTTTTGTTAGGTTCTTGTTAGGTTCTTATTAGATTCTTGTTTTTAGTTCTTGTTAGGTTCTTGTTAGGTTCTTAAATAAGTATTTTGTTAAGTTCTTAAATAAGTATATTATTAAGTTCTTGTCAAGTTCTTACATATTTTTATTTCAAATAAAATTGTTTTATCAAAAATTCCCAAATTTTTTTAAATTTTTGCTCATTACAAATAATATATTATTTTCAGTTTTATAAGAGATGGGAAAAAAACCGACAAGTAAACTGCTTAGTTTTTATAAAAAACATTGTGTTTTTGGATAAAAATAAGTATTGAGCTAAATGGGTTTTTTCCCTATCTCTAAAGTGGGGAAAAAACAAGTTGTTTCTTATTGTTGTTGAATTTTTGTTGTTGTTTTTTGAATTGTTGTTCCCGTGTTCACTGCCTGCTGCGTTGTTGTTGTTGTTCTTGTTGCTGTTGTTTATTTCATACAGAATTTTTTTTTTACAACCCAGAAGTTCATGCATTTTTGCACAATCTGAAAAAAATTTATTTCCCCCCCCCTCTCTCTCTCTCTCTCCCCTCTTTCCCCCGGGGGGGGGGGGGCGATCACGTAATGTAAAGGTAAGAGGGGGGAAAGTACCTATTTTTGGGGAATTATAACTATTTTAAGGCCTTATTTTTCATTTTTTGCATACATTTAGAAAAGGAGGATGGAAAACGCTGCAGTTGTACAGGACGTCTGTGGGAAATTTGCGGCAGTATTCGCCTCTTCATGGGAAAGGGGCAAATTAAATGGGCCATCGGAGCCCATCCGACGCAAAAATCGGTGAGCCCAGCTTTTTAGGAGATCCCACCTACTCTTCGGGGGGGGCCTTTTTCTTCATGTGGAGACCAACCCTGAACCCCATCCCCAAATCTGCGGTCAAGGACGCAACTGGGCAAACCACCTATACATGCTGGGGGTCTAGCACCATCCGGAAAACTCACAAAACCCAAAAGTAATGCAGAAGGGCTGCCAGCACACCTACAACCATACACAGTAGACAGAGTCCTCTCCTACAGGGGCTCCTGGGGAACATTTACCACAATGAGGGCCCAAGAGGAGAAAGGGGAAACTTGCTAAAGACAAAAACAGAGGTATAAGAATAATAAAAAAGTTGACAGTTTTTGATGCCTTAAAAGAGGAAATTGGGTTTTAGACAAGACATGAACAATCTTAGGACTGAAAATTTAGAGTTGAAGAAATCAAAACAAACTGAGGACAGAGTGCAAAAACAAAAGGAAAGCAGGGGATCAAGAACCCGGGTCAAGACAAACAAAATCTTATTCATGGATGGAAAAAAAAAAAGAGACTAAGCTATTTTGAATGGTTGTGAAAAATCTTTTTCGAAAAAAATGATGTAGCAGAGTCAATTGATAGTGTGCCCCGGATAAATCTAACCCAAACCCTCCCATTATTCCCCGGGTGTTTTTTATCAAGAAAAACTTAGAAAATTGAAGGCAAAAACTCCTCTAAAGTTAAAGGATTTGTTGGGTTTTTAAAATGTTAGAGTATTGGACCTTTGAATTTTCTTGAGTCCCCCGGGGAAAAAAATTTGGGCCAATGGTTTTTGATCTTTTGATCTTTAAAGTGAAGGATCCCCTTTAATGATGAAAAAAAAGGAAAATTTGTTCCGCCATACAAACATCCTGCCATAGTCCAATTCACAGGAGGAAAAGTAAATGATGCCCTCCTCACCTCTTTTAGACACTCATTAATAGGGTTAGGGAAGTGAGGCATATGAATGGGGAGTACCACGCCACACACGTGCTTGACAAAGACGGTTTGATTGGCCTATCTAACGCTACTGCCCAAAATGTTTGTAGCAGTCTTCCAATAAAGACCCTTTCTTTAACATTTTTGAAAGCATACATCCCCTGCTTGTCAGTCAATGAAATTTGGGTAAAGTGGGGTCAGAGGGTGGGACATTAAGTGGCAATACAATAAAACAAATAAAACTTTTTCTTTTTTGTCTTGGAACGAAAAAGGATTTTGTCAAAATTTCCTATGGAGATTTTGTATCTTATGTTGTAGTTTTGATTTTATATGTCTGACGAAACATTCCTAGAAAATGTCCACCAGATTTTTTACTGCCAAAGGCCTTCATAATCGGCAAAAAAAGTTACCACAAGGGGGGATTTTAGTGGTTTAGTTTTTTTTAATAAGGCAGAGTTAACTCCCTTTTAAATTTTTTAGATGTTCCATATCCTAAATTTCACTTTTCTCCGTGACAAATCTCTTTGTGACACAAAAATGTTTTGGTTGCTTGTGTATATCCCACCTGAAGGTTCGCTTTTTTAAAAAATGTTTGACAATGAAAATGAATTGCTATTTAAGAATGTTTAGAAAATTTGTGGGTGACACTGAGAAAGATATAATACTATGGGGAGACTTAAACAGCAGACCCAAACTTTTCTTTCACATTAAAAACTGACTTTTTTTCAAGTCCAAAGTAAAAGAGTCTCCAAACAATCGTAATTCGAAATTGTGTATCAAAAATTAGGTAAATTACTTTTGAAATGTGCCGGGTCTTTTTTAAAAAATTCTAAATGCTATGTAATGGTGATCACAAAACGCTCACATCATCTGAGGAGGGTATTTTTAATGTTTATTTTTTTACTGCAAGATTTGTTCTCTCAGTTTTTTGCTCTTCGATTTTGTTGCCAAGGTTCTGATTCCGATCCCCTTTCCCTTTGAATTAATATTAATCCATAATAAACAGGGTGGAAAGGGAGAAACCATCTGTTATGGAAAAGTTTGAAGGATAAAAAACAAACTCTCGTTTATAAAGAAAATCTCCGGGAAGTAACAGTGAAAATTTTTTATTAAAATCCCTTTTCAGATGATTGATGAAACATTAATGAAGTTTTAGATTTGTTTAAGGGTTTAAAAAAGCCATCGAATTATAAGAAACGGGACATATCAAAAAAGCCCATCAAATATACTTGTTATAATGAATTAAAAAATATGAAATAAAGGGCAAAAAAATTTTGAAACTTTTCCCAAAAAAATTAAAAACGGGGCAAAAACGTGTCTGGTTTCCCAAAAAGGGAAATAAAAGCTCTTAACGAAAAAAGAAACATAAAAAAGACCTTACTTCGATAATTCATCATCCTTTTGAAATCCAGTTTTTGGGAAAATGTTAAAAGGGGTCATTTTGAAAAAGTCACCAAAGAAAAAGTATATCAGTTACAATGGTTTCAACATTTCAAACCCTGTTGGAAAAGACTATTATCAACTCCATGATTTCTGAAGTTGACAGTGTGGAACTGAGGAAGATTTTGATCAACCCATATCAAAGATGAAATATTTGGGCACTTTAAAAAATTTAAAAAGTGAGAAAGCAGCCGGGCCTGATCAAAATTTTTGGGAATTCAAAATATGGGGGTGAAAAATTTTGGGTTTTCCCTTTTAAAAAAATTCAACAAAATTTTTGATGATGGTCTTTTTTCCCGATAACGGCTGAATCAAATCTAACATTGCAAAAAAGGTATTTATAACCCTAAAATTTACGGGGAAAATTTTCTACTGACATAAGTAAAAATAAAATATTCTATTTTTAACAATAGTTACAAGGAAGGGGTTTTGAAGAAAATATTTCAGGGAGCACCAA
Source organism: Rapana venosa (assembly GCA_028751875.1). NCBI lineage: Eukaryota > Metazoa > Mollusca > Gastropoda > Neogastropoda > Muricidae > Rapana > Rapana venosa. The sequence continues at coordinate 49,831,920 of CM054152.1, forward strand.
GGGGGTTTTTGAGAGGATACCCACAAGACATATGTTTACTCTGCTGCGTTTGTACAAAAAATTTGCTCAAAACCTAAGCTCTATGAAACATTTTTTTTATTTGCAAAAACATTTGATCGTTTAAAATAACTTGTTGTGGCCAATCTCCAAAAAATGTATGAATGGAAACTATTACAGTTTGAGAGCTTTAAAGGGCCCTGTATCAAATTTCAGAACAGAATAAGATGTGGAACTAAAGTGACTGCAAATATACTGACCCTGGTTAAACAGGGTGTGAATGTAGCCCCCTTTTTGTTTTTTTTTTTTATCAAGATTGCCCAAAACATCATCAATAATGGAAACTGGGGCCACTTCCCCCCCAAATTTTTTAATTCTTCTGCTTGCTATGATGTTATCCTCTATCTGAAACAGTTGTAGGGTTTCAAAAGCAGTTAAACAGCTTAACAGCTGCAACTCATGGATCTTAAGGTTAATCTGATAAAGTAATATTGTTGTATTTAAAAAGGGGGGATATTAGCTGCTCAGAAAAAAAGGGTTTTACAATGGAAATATATGCTGGGGGTTTTGTATATAAATATTAGGAATCTTTTTTCTACTAACTTAGTTTCACAACTGCTGTAAAGATCTGGCAAGCGAGTAAACAAAGCTTGTTATTTCTTTGAAAAAACAACGAATATTTAATAATAACTCTTTTTTATTTTTTCATTAAGAATTTGACACAATACCCCACTTCTTTTATGGTCAGAAACTGGGGGTTGGGTGCAGCTGAAAAACAGGAACATGCACCCCTTTGCTTTAAAAAAAGTTTTAGGCTTAGATAACTACACCAATACTTGTTTATAGTGAAAATAACGATACCCCCTCTCTGTTTTAAGCTGCTGTAAGAGCATTAAATTGGGTTAAGATTCCAAGAATGAGAGCACTACCTTCTAAATCCTACAAGATCTTTTTGATCTAGATTCAAAGGGGGAAAAAAAACTGGCAACACAAAACGTACCTGTTTTTTGTGAACCTGGTTTTGGTTCGTTTGGCTCAAAACAAGATCGAAATTTAGAGAGTTTAAACGCTTTCAGGCAAAGATTGTTGACTGCCGATCAGCAAGGAAATCATATGCAAAAAAGTGAAAAAATTTCAAATTACAACAAATTTTTAAAATTCGCATGATTCAAACCCTTAACAAAACTTTATATGGAAAACTTTGAAAAGAATTATGTCTTAGTTAACTTGGGGATCAATATAATGTTCATAAATTCAGATACAGAAACATGATATTTACACTTCGGGTGCTAGCCCCTTTTAAACAAGCACCAAGGTGAAGACATTTTATTGCTTTCCCTATTTTTGTGTTTGACAGAAATACATCCCGTTAAATATAGTAACGCCTATTTTTTTAAAAACTTTTTACTCTTGGGACAAGCATTTTGATTTGCGCAGCCTCACTTTATTTGTGTAAACTTTCGAATAAAGAAGAATGTTTCCTAAGTATATTTTGTAGCTACTTTTTTTATACAGTAACAATTGTCGTGGGGGGGGGGGGGGGGGGTTTTTTTTTAACCAAAAAACTAAGCATTCGCAACCCCTTATTATGGCCAAGGACTTTTTTTTGAATAAATCATTTTGACTTCGAGATCCCCTCTCTCTCCTCTCTCTCTCCCACCTTTTCTCCTCTCCCTCCTCTCTCTCCTCTCTCTCATCTCTCTCTCTCTCCTCTCCTCTTCCTCTCTCTCTCTCTCTCTCTCTTCCCCCCTCTCTCTTATGGCTTTACGTGCTTGGCACCAAGCTAAAAAACATCCCCACTTTTCTTGAAATTCTTCTAGGAATTCCCTCTTTTCTATTCCTCTCTTTCTATCTGCCTTGTTCCTTTTCCCCCTCCTTGTCTTTTTTTCTACCTTCATAGTCCAGTCTCCTGCCCTTTTCCCCCCGCAGAAACACTTAAAAGATAGCAATTCTCTCCCCACGCCGAAGTCAGATGCGCTGGGTCAGACTTGACTGGCACTTTACGGCAGCGCAAAGTATTTTCGCTCATATGAGAGACGACCAATGTTGCTGTCTGAGCGTTCGGCAAAGAAGAAGAAAATAAATAATACAATCAGGACTTAGACCTCATGTCTTATCCAAAAAAGCCAGTACCTTCACCATCTGCCACAGTCTAGTAAATTGGGGGTCAAATCCGGTTTCACAATTTTTTTCATTTTCAGTCCACATGTAAGTCACGGCAGATTTCTCGGGCTGCTCTTCCCAGGGAGAACGCGTCGCCGCAAGAGCAGCGCCACCATTTTTTTCTATCTTCAACTGTATTTTTTCCCTATCAGAGTGACTTTTTCTACAGAGTTTTGCCAGGGACAACTCTCCTGTTGTCTGGGTTCTTTTACATGCGCCAAATATTTTTTGTAAGAGACGTGACCGCGGTTTATGGTCTCACCCGAAAGACTAGAACCCAGACCACTACTCACGGTGTAATGGATGGGGGAAAAGTTTCTGACCCAAACGGGAATCAAATCAAACTACCGCATTTTTCCGACCCGGATTTTTCGCTTTCTAGACAGGCACGTTACCTCTAGACCATCGATCTACCACAGGATTTGAGCCTGCAATCGCTTGCTCACTACCTTAGTGTCTTACCACTAGACCACAATCCCACCTCCCCACCCCCTATCCCCATCCACCCACAAGCAACCACCCCCTCCCCCCTGCCCGGGGCCTACTTTTCACTCCTATAATTATTGTCTTCTTCCTCTCTACTTGCACTTTGACCTCACAGCTCTGCATATTCATGACTTGCAAGCTGCTTCATTTCTTTCTATGAATAAACGGATGGTCAGGTATGAAACAGTCTTAGCAATATGCAAACACGCCTCATGAACCGATTGTCAGGTATGAAACGGTCTTAAAGATATGCAAATAAGTCTCCTAATGGTTGCTGGTATGTTTGTTTTGTTTTTCTAGAATATTCAGATTCCTCCTTCAAAAAAGTCAACTTTTAATTTGAACCCATAAATCGAATATTAACGGAAGAAGGGAAAACAGACCTAAAATAAACGAAGAAAACATGAAAAGATTGCCCAAACAGTAGTTTGAGGAAGAAAAACGAATAGCCCAAAAGAATTACGAAATGGGGGAGAAGAAGAAAAATTCAAAGAAGAAGAATTCAAGAAGAAGAAGAATTCAAAGAAGAATTCAGAGAGGAAGAAGAATTCAAAGATGAATTTAAAGAAAAAGAAGAAGAATTCAAAGAGGATTCAAAGAAGAAGAATTCAAAGAAGAAGAATTCAAAGAACAGGAGTTCAAAGAATTCAAAGAAGAATTCAAAGAGGAAGAAAATTTCAAAGAAGAATTCAAAGAAGAAGAAATCGAAGAAGAAGAATTCAAAGAAGAAGAATTCAAAAGAAGAAAAGAATTTGAAGATTTTGAAGAAGAATTTGAAGAAGAAGAAATTGAAGAAGAATTTGAAGAAAAGAAGAAAAAATTGAAGTAGAATTTGAAGAAGAAGAAGAAAAAGAAGAAGAAAAAGAAGAAGAAGAAGAAAAGAAGAAGAAGAAGAAGAAGAAGAAGAAGAAAAGAAGAAGAAGAAAAAAGAATTGCGAAGAATTGGGAATAAAAAAGAAGAAAGAAGAAAAAAAGAAGAAGAAGAAGAAGAAAAAGAAAAGAAAGAAGAAGAAGAAAAAGAAGAAAAGAAGAAGAAGAAGAAGAAAAAAGAGAAGAAGAAGAAAGAAGAAGAAGAAGAAGAAGAAAAGAAGAAAAGAAGAAGAAGAAAAAGAAGAAGAAGAAGAAGAAGAAAAGAAGAAGAAGAAGAAGAAAAATAGAAAAAAGAATAAAGAAGAAGAAGAAAATGAAGAAAGAAGAAGAAAAGAAGAAAAAAAAAGAAGAAGAAAGAAGAAAAGAAAAGAAGAAAAGAAGAAGAAGAAAAAGAAGAAGAAGAAAAAAAAAAAAAAAAGAAGAAAAAAAGAAGAAGAAGAAGAAGAAAAGAAGAAGAAGAAGAAAAGAAAAGAATTGCGGAAGAACTGCAAAAAAAAAGAAGAAAAAAGAAGAATTTAAAGAATTTGAAGAATTTGAAGAAGAATTTGAAGAAGAATTTGAAAATTTGAAGAAGAAGAAGTGAAGAAGAAGAAGAAGAAAGAAGAAAAGAAGAAGAAGAAGAAGAAAGAAGAAGAAAAAAAAGAAGAAGAAGAAGAAGTAAGAAAGAAGAAGAAAAGAAAAAAACGGAAAAAGAAGAAGAATGGAAAAAGAAGAAGAATGGAAAAAAAGAAAAAAAAGCGAAGAAGAAGAAGAAGGAAAAAGAAGAAGAAGAAGAAGAAGAAGAAAAGAAGAAGAAGAAAAGAAGAAGAAAAGAAGAAAAGAAAAAAGAAGAAGAAGGAAGAAAAAAAAATTGCGGAAGAAAAGCAAAGAAAGAAGAAAAATTGCGAAGAAGAAGAATTGCGGAAGAAGAAGAAGAAGAAGAAGAGAAGAAGAAGAAGAAGAAGAAGAAGAAGAAGAAGAAAAAGAAGAAGAAGAAAATGAAGAAGAAGAAGAAAAAAGAAGAAGAAGAAGAGAAGAAGAAGAAGAAAGAAGAAGAAAAGAAGAAGAAAAAAGAAGAAAAAAGAAAAAAAGAAGAAGAAAAAGAATAAAAGAATTGCGAAGAAGAAGAAGATTGATTGATTGATTGAATCTTTAATGGGTAAAGACCTAGGCACAATAAGGGCCTTTTTACAATTCTGCCCATAAAGAAAAACAAACTTGAAGTAATTAATAACAAAAGAAAGCAATAACCAAAAGATAACGTAAACAACCGACAAAAATGTTGGAAACTCTACCTTGAACAAATTAACAAATTCAGAAAGACTTGGGGGGAAAGCCCATTAAACTGAATGCAACATTATTATAACATCCACAAAGTTACACACACACACATACAAAACACATGCAAGCACGCACGCACACACACACACTTATACGCGGCATGTGCATAAAACACTACTCAGACACCAACCCATCTCACTCTACTCTGCCCCCCCCCCCCCCCCCCCCCACACACACACACACCACACATTCACGCATTTATTCATTCTTTCATTCAAGCACACACAAAAGCCAAAATTCTCTCACAGTACAGCCATGGTTACGCCCTGATCTACACACAGGCGCATGTGCGTACATATACTACTCCTTCCTCCTCCCCCCCCCCGCACACTTACAAACCACCACACAAGTGTACACACGCAGAACGGACGCCTCCCCCCCTCTCCCCCTCACAAAACACACACATAAAAATGCGCGCGCGCACAACACATACACACCATTCTTCGACTCTACATACATAATCACACACAAAAAACCCACCCCCCCCCCCCCCACCCCCCACACACACAGAGAAGTGCACACTAATGTCTTTGATATAGTCAATATAGGCACCAATTATGTTCAAAACACATTGGAGTTCATTGTGTGTGTTGACTGCGAGTATTAGTCACACGTATCAAACAACAGCTGTTTATTTATGTTTTAAAATGTAGAGTGCTCTGGAAATTCTACGAAACTTGGTGGAAGGGCATTCCATTCTCTGCTGCCATTGAAAGAAAAACCCCGTTTTAAATAGATCTAGGTTTGGTTTTGGGGGACAATAGCTCTGTCGGATTCGTGATGATGTTGAAAAGAGAACATTGCTTTTAGATAACCAGGGCAACATCAAAACTACCTTATCATGAGAGCTAAAACATTAAACGGAAGCGCAAGCAAAGTGGTAATATCTCAGTGTTTAAATAAATTATTATTTGATGCATTTGCTAACTCATTTTTACTTATGACTTTAATGGCTCGCTTTTGAAGAGAGGTCAGAGGTTTCAGGTTAGATGGAGCACACTTCCCCCAGACAACAGAGCAGTAATCTAGGCGAGACTGAATAAAAGCAAAATAGAAAAAAAATTTGATTGTTTATCTAGAAAGTGTTGATTTTTTGAAAGCTGGAATACACTGGATGATATTTTCTTTAGTAATATTGTGAACATGAAACCTGCCAAAGGAGGCTTTGGTCAATGACTACCCAACAATTTGTACGTTTAACTTGCTTTTTTTTGTTAATATTTTACTTTATTTGTAAATGAGTTTGCCTCAAGGTTTGCCTTTTTTGGGCGCGCACAAATTAGCATAGCTTCTGCTTTGTCAGGGTGTACCAGCATAGCATTGGCCTCACCCCCAAATTTTGACTGAATTCATACTAATGTTTAAATAATGATTGATTTCCTTATATCATGACTAGCATATTGTAGAGTTGTATCATCTCAAATAAAAACACAAATAATATTTTGAATGGTTAAAGAAGATTATTAATGTAAAGAGAGAATAAGAGTGGACCTAATACGAACCTTGTGTACACCACATGGAACAATTTTTTTGGAAGAGGTAACTTCATTAGCATAAACAGACTGAGTTCGGTTTGACAAATAGGATTTATAAAATGGTAAGGCATTTTCATCTAAACCATACAACCGAAGCTTATGTAATATATTATGATTAATCAAATCAAAGGCCTTTCTTAAATCAATAGAAATAACACCGACTGCCTTTCTGTTATTAATTTCACGCAGCCATGAATTAGTAATCCTGCATAGTGCTGTTTCACAGGAGTGGTGCTTTCGAAACCCCGACTGATGGGTATACAAAAGGCCTTTGCATTCAATAAAAGATGATAAATGATGGTGGACATGCTGTTCAAGAGGTTTGGATATACTAGATAGAAGTGAAGAAGGTCTATTATTATTTACATCATCTACGTTCCTTTTTTTGTTCCCTACGTTCCCTTTTTTGTGCAAAGGGATTACTTAAGCGTATTTAAATGCTTCGGGATAGTACTGTTTAGATAAGCAAAGGTTATAAAGATAAGTGAGAGAGTCTGCAATGTAAAATGCAGATAGTTTCAGTATTTTAAGGCTAATACTATCAAAGCTACATGAATTTTTATTTTTTAAAGACTTTAAACAGGACAAAACTTCATGAAAAGACAAGGGAACAGAAAATTTTGTTATGTATCCTTTTCCTACGCAAAAGGCTTTTAAAATATTTGAATCAAAAGTTCTGGTGTTGTTATCAATGAGTTTACTTCAAACACTAGCAAAATGATTATTTAGAGTATCTACTGGAATACAATATTCGTCACGTGAAATACCAGGTTTAGAGAGCTGGCGAATAGCAGACCAGATTAATCTTCCATTGCTTTTATCTTGAATTAAATTCTGGAAGAAACAACGTTTAGATTTTCTGATCATATACTTAACTATGTTACGTTTTTTCTTGTATTCCTCATGAAGCCCGCGTTTCTTTAAGTCGTCTCTGTGGTTGATTGCTAGCAAAATTTCTTGGGTGAGCCAGCCAGGTCAACTTTTTGACTTTACACGTCTATGAAGTAAAGGAATATGCTTGTTGACAATGCTTAAGAAAACTGATGTCCAAAAGGAAAGGGCATCGTCTGCATCAGTGTAACTAAAAATATTTGAAAAGGGCGCATAAGCGAGGTCAGAGGAAAATGCATGCAAATCGAATTTTTTAAATGAGCGAAATGTAATTTTCAGATGCTTCATTTTAGGCACTCTGAAGCCAGCTTTGCTCCAGGTGACACAAACAGCATTATGATCACTAATTCCAACAGTGGGCACACACATTTCTTTAAGAGATGTGACGTCAGAAGAATAAACGTGATCTAAGAAGAAGAAGAAGGAGAAGAAAAGAAGAAAAGAAGAAGAAGAAGAAGAAGAAGAAGAAGAAAGAAGAAGAAGAAGAAGGATTGCAGAAGAAGAAGAAGAAGAAGGAGAATTGCGAAGAATTGCAAAGAAGAATTGCAAAGAAGAAAATTGCAAAGAAGAATTGCGAAGAAGATATGCGAAGAAGAATTGCGAAGAAGAATTGCGGAAGAATTGCAAAGAAGAAGAAGAAAAGAAGAAGAAGAAGAAGAAGAAGAAGAAGAAGAAGAAGAAGAAAGAAGAAGAAGAAGAAGAAGAAGACGACGAAGAAGAAAAAGAGAAGAAGAAGAAGAAAGAGAAGAAGAAGAAGAAAGAAGAAGAAGAAGAAGAAGAAGAAGAAGAAAGAGACAAAGACGTAGAAGAAGAATTCAAAGAAAAAGAAGAATTCAAAGAAGAAGAAGAGGAAGAAGAAGAAGAATTCAAAGAAGAAGATGAATCCAAAGAAGAAGAAGAAGTGGAAGAAGAAGAAGAGAAGAAGAAGATGAATTCAAAGAAGAAGAAGAAGAGGAGGAAGAAGAAGAAGAATTTAAAGAAGAAGAATTAATAATAAGAATAAGAATAATGTATGAAATTTATATAGCGCTGAATCTTGTAAAGCAACAAATCAAGGCGCTCAGACGACTTTTTTTCTTCTATTTTTCTCGAGGACAATGGAATAAGCACCCATGTGCCCCTCCACATTCAGTCCCCCTGTGCATGCGGCTCCGCAAACCCTGTCATATGTTCCCACTGCACACAATGGCCTACTCTTTCGAAAAGCGGAACAGGATTTAACGTGTGCGCAAGATGTTCTGAATGCGTTCGCACACGGGGTCTCGGTTTATAGTCTCATCCGAAGGACTTTGACATTCGGTTCGATTTTGTTGTCAAACTGGGAAGAAAGGTCAGTCAGAGAAGTTCTCTGTTACTGCTACTGGTATCCATGTAACCCAGTACAACCCCAATAGAAAAAAATGGAGACTTGGAGAGGAGATTGGCGCCACCAAGGAATATCCTAAGCCCATAGAAAAGACATGAAAGACAAATGCAAAGCCAATATGATACCGGATGGTCGAGGCCCGGGTTACCAACGACCGCACTTTCCATTGATCAACACCAGGGTGGAAGTGACAAGTCAGCTACTGGAGTTAAAACATTACTTAAGCTCCCTAGAGAACAGATCACCATTCGTACATGGAACGTCCATACACTCTACCAGTGCGGAAAAATCAAAGAACTAGAGTATGAGCTTAGCCGCTATAAATGGGACATTATTGGACTAGAAGAAGTGAGATGGACAGGATTTGGTGAGACAATGACTGAAGAAGGCAACAAGATCTGGTACAGTGGTCAAGAGAAACATCACCAACATGGATGGCATTTATTGTCAGAAAGGAAGTAGTGGTGCATTATCAGCTTAGTACACCGGCTTCCAGCAGGATTATCAGCATCCGGTGTCGGCCAAGCCCAAGAACATCACCATCATACAAATCTATGCACCATCATCTGACCAGTGCAGATGAAGAAGTAGAAGATTTTTACGAAGATCTTGAAGAGACCATTATGAAGATACCCAAGAAAGACATCATCATCATTCAAGGGGATTTTAACGCCAAAGTAGGTCCTGACTCTTACAACCAATGGGCCGGAACAGTTGGTCAGTTTGGAACTGGAGAGACCAACGACAGGAGACAACGTCTGCTGGAGTTTGCCTGCACCCACAGACTTATCATTGCCAATACCCTCTATTCCCACAAGCAGTCAAGGAGGACAACCTGGCATGCGCCAAACGGCAAGATCCATAACCAAATAGATTTTATCTTAACACCACGGCGCTTCAAATCCAGCATCAAGAGAGCCAGAACAAGAACCTACCCTGGAGCTGACACGACAGCGACCACGACCTTGTGCTGCTGGTATTCAAAATGAAGCTAAAGAAAAACAAACAGCCTGCAAACCCACGTATCAAATTTGACGTGGGCAAACTGAAAGATCCAGATGTCGAGGAGATCTTCCAAGCTAAACTTGGCGGACGTTTTGCGGCATTAACCCTCCTGGACAATGACATCAATGACCTCACCAACAACTTAAATGAGGCAGTCCGAGAAACAGCAGAGGAGCTACTCAGTCGTCAGATAATAAACACCAGCCATGTACTACCAATGACATCTTGGACCTCTGCGATACAAGAAGAGCACTGAAACCAACCAGGTCTTCCAACCCTAAAGAATACCGGGAGGCCAACAATCTTGTGAAGAAGTCAATGTTAAAGGCCAGAGAGAAGTGGATCAGTGATCAATGTGATGAGATCGAAAAAAGCATGAAAGTGGGCAACAGTAAAAAGGCATACGACACCCTGAAGAAACTCACAAAACCACTTCAAACCCAATCATCAGTCATTGAAGACAGCTCCGGAAACCTCCTCACAGAAAGCTCAGCTGCATTGAACAGGTGGTCTGAGTATTGTCAAGAACTATACAACTACCCAATCCAACCTGACAAGAGCATAATAGAAGAGGAAGCAGCAACATCAAGGTACCCTCACCATTACCTAAACTGAGGGAAGAAGTAAAGAAGCCATCTGCAGTTACCAGTAGGAAATCCCCAGGAGCAGACAACAATACCAGCAGAGCGGCCCAAGCATGGTGGCGAAACAGTCATCACACATGTTACAGCTATCTGTCAGAAGATTTGGGAGACAAAACAGTGGCCAACAGAATGGACACAATCACTCATCATACCCCTGCCTAAGAAGGGGAATTTACGCCAATGCCAAAACTATAGAACAATCAGCCTCATCAGCCAGGCCAGCAAGATCATGCTCAAAGTTAATCGACTCAAGAAGGAGGCAGAAGAACACCTTGCAGAGGAACAAGCTGGGTTCAGGGCAGGCAGGAGCACAATCGAACAGATTTTTAACTGCCACATCCTGATGGAAAATCATCTTCAACATCAGAGAGACCTGTTCCACAACTTCATCGACTTCAAGAAGGCTTTCGACAGAGTATGGCACGAAGGCCTGTGGCAGATCCTTCGAATGTTTGGCATTGAAGAAGGAATAGTGCAAACCATTCGAGCACTATACAACACCGCAAACAGTGCAGTCCTTCTGAACAATCAGGTCGGAGACTATTTCAAAACCACAGTTGGGGTCCGACAAGGATGCCTGTTATCTCCAGTCCTGTTTAATCTGATTTTGGAAAACATTATGAGAGAGACCCTCCATGACTTCCACTCTACCATCTCCATTGGCGGCAGACCCCTCAACAACTTGCGGTTTGCCGATGACATTGACCTCATGGGTGGAAGTAACACAGAGCTGCAAGATCTTACGACCAGACTTGAGAACAGAGCTGGAGCATATGTGATGGAGGTGAGCTCGAAGAAAAGTAAAGTACTTGTGAACAGCACAAGCAACACCACTGCTAAAATTTACATGAACTGCCAGCAACTGGAGGAGGTAGACGCTTTTAAATACTTTGGCGCTACACTCACAAAGAACGGGCGATCGACGACAGAAATCAAAGTCAGACTAGCCATGGCAATATCTTCCATGACAAAACTCACCACCATATGGAAAAGTAAAGAGATCAGTTTCCCAATCAAACTAAAGCTCTACAAAGCCCTAATTCAGACTACCCTGCTGTACGGAAGTGAAACCTGGACATTGACTGCTGAAACAGCAAAGCGAACCCAGTCATTTGAAACAAAATGCCATAGAAAACTGCTGGGCATATCCTGGAGGGAACGAAAGGCCAATGAATTTGTCAAGAGCCAAATAACACGACTGGCAGGTCCACAGGAACCCCTTCTCACCATCGTCAAGAAGAAAAAGCTGACATAGTTCGGCCACGTCAGCCGCCACAACACTCTGCCAAAAACAGTACTGCAGGGACTACTCGAACGTGGCAGAAAGAGGGGAAGACAGAACAAGTCATGGATGGACAACATCAGAGAATGGACCAGGATGAATGACCCGGCACTACTGCGCAGAGCCGAGGACCGAGATGGATGGAGGAGGCTTACCACGGCATCGTCTTTCGTGTCTCCTCCACGACCGCCAAGGTCACGGGACTGATGATGATGATGATGATGATGATGGGAAGAAAGGGCGAGGCTGGGAATCGAACCCAGAACCTCACGGTTAACTTGTTGGCAGGCAAACGTCTTAACCATCCTACCACCTACCTTCCTTCAAATAAGAAGAATTCAAACAAGAAGCAGAATTCAAAGAAGAAGAATAATTGAAAAAAGAAACTGAAGAAGAAGAACTCAAAGAAGAAGAACAAGAGGAAGAAGAAGAAGAACAACAACAACAGCAACAATAATAAATATCTATGTTCAATCACTTGTTAACTTTGAATTGATTTGATAATAGTATTAAAAGAAAACAAGTAGCAGAACGATGACTTAGAAACCACACTGATCACACTAATTTTAACCGGTTTAAATTCCCTACTGCATTTTCCTGTTCTCAATTTTGGCTAATCATGTCTTCCTTCCATGACACCAATTGTAAACAGGTACTGCTCAAGTTCTTGATGCCACGTCCATGAAATCTATTTTTTCCCTCACATCAACCCTCCTGGGATCTGCAAAGGCAAGCCCACTGCCTACTGTTCACAGCCCCTCTGAACTTCCTGCTATATTCTCTTCTTTCTTCTCTGATAAAATCCGCAACATTCGCTCCAGATTGGATCAGACTTCTTTCTACCCTATGCCTCCTGATCCCCAATTCTCTGGTACTCCTCCCCTTTTCTTTCACCCAACAAGCTAGAAAGAAATTAAGACGATTCTGAAAGAAATGACAATAAAATCATGTGATCTTGATCCTATACCTCCTTCTCTTTTCACTCAGTGCCTTCCACAGCTTATACACACCATCACAAAAATGGTTAACTCATCACTTCTTTCAGGAATTATTCCAACTGCTCTCAAATTGCAGTATTACACCTCTACTAAAAATGCACGACCTCGATACTAACACTTTGAAGAATTATAGACCTGTATCCAACCTACCGTTCATCTCTAAAGTCCTTGAAAAAGTTGTTCTGAAACAACTCAACAACCATCTTCACTCAAATAGTCTCCTTCCCCCTTTTCAGTCTGCCTATCACGTCAACCACAGCACCGAAACCACCCTTGTCCACACCTTAAACACGCTTCTATACGCGTCTGACTCAGAAAAAATCTCCCTTCTCACTCTTCTCGACTTAACTGCAGGCTTCGACACTATAGACCACTCAATTCTTCTCTCCCGTCTCCAAAAAACGTTCGGTATTAAAGGCACAGCCCTCACATGGTTCAGTTCATACCTTGCAGGCCGATTCCACACAGTTGCAGTAAACAAAATTCAATCAACACCTACCAAACTGGAATGTGGAGTCTCACAGGGATCAGTTCTCAGCCCTGTTCTTTTCACTCTCTACACTGCTCCTCTTTCACATATAATAAATCGTCATCAGATCAACCGTCACTTTTATGCAGATGACTCTCAGATTCTTAGCAGTGATACTCCTGTAAATCTGCCTTCTCTCTTGATTAATATGTCTTACTGCCTTCAAGATATCCAAAATTGGATGATACAGAAGAAGCTACAATTAAATGCAGATTATACCGAAGCCATGCTTGTAGGGACCAAACACAAACTCTCTTCCATCACAACAGCTTCAATAGAATTTGGCAATACGTCTATCCCTCTAGCCACTGCTGTGAAATATCTAGGGCTCATTATCGACAACACACTCTCTATTGAAAAGTTCATCACCCAAACTTGTCAGTCGTGCTACTATCAATTACGGCGCATCAGTGCAGTTCGAAAGTATCTGTCCACTGATGCAACATCCAAACTAGTCACGTCCCTCATTCTCTCACGACTGGACTATTGCCATTCTCTTCTGGCCGGTCTCCCAGCTTCATCTATCCACTCCCTTCAACGTATACAAAACTCTGCAGCTCGACTAGTCCTCAGAAAGAAAAAATCTGAGCACATTACTCCTCTCTTGCGGTCTTTCCACTGGTTGCCTGTGCCACAGAGAGTAAACTATAAGATCAGTACCCTCTGTTACAAATGCCTCCACAAAACAGCACCTTCCTACCTCTGTGAATGTCTTCATCTGTACACTCCTTCTCGTTCCCTCTGCTCTGCTGCAGATACCTTGTGCTTAAGAACACCTAGATTCAACCAGCCCACCGTTGGCCGTCACTCTTTCTCTGTTTCTGGTCCATCGATCTGGAATGACCTCCCTCTCTCCCTCCGCCAAAAGCCTTCTTATGAACCTTTTAAATCCGGCCCCAAGACTCATTCATTTCAAACCTAAGATTCTCCCCTCTTGTTCCATCTCATTTTTGTCCCTGCCCTCAACAGACAAAACCCAATCACCCTGCCGAAGTATATAACCTTTATGTGCGTGCATGCGTGCGTGTGAGTGTATACATTTGAATTTGTAAAAAACTATTGATTGTAACTGGCTGCATGTGAATGAGTGGGATGAACAAAAGCGCTATGATTTTTTTTTTGGGGGGGGAGGTTCAAGATATGGCGCTATATAAATTCCATGAATTATTATTATTATTATTATTATTATTATTATTATTTTTTGTGCAGAGCAATCTCTGTTTGTCTCTGTGACGGTGCCAGAGAGATTGGTTCTGTTAGTGCATTGCGTAAGTCGTGCATCTATCATTTTCATGTTTGCAAAAGAAGCAATAAGGATCTGCTATCTTTTTGCAGCTTTCTTCCTTGTCTTCTTTACATACATTGTTGTAGTTGTTTTCCTTTTATTTGCTACTTTCTCAGGATCTGTACATTTTTTGGTTAAAAAACGAATTCACGTACACAGACCAAGCAAAGGGAACTGTATGACCAAGAATGTTAATTTGCAAAACGGAAAATGAGGAGACTTTGGAGGAAGTTTACGCATTCTTTGCAGAAAGATAGCCGAGTAGCATTTTGTATATCAAGGAGAGAGTATAAGAATATGATCATAAGAAAAAAAGAGAACACAAAGAACTACTTGTAAAAGAATGATTGAATTCTGTTAGCTGTTAGGAGCAATTTTTGAAAAATTGAAAAGAATATATAATTTTTAAAAATCTGATCTGCAAAATTGCAATTGCATAAAGCAAGGGCTTGATCACTTTAAAATGTGTTAGAAAAAGAAGAGAGGAATTAATACTTACAGACGTGCTAGATGAAACTGAATATAAAGACAACTTATAGGTGAAGTTCAAGCTAGACCTATATCACATGAAGAAGTGACACTGGCAGTTAAAAGATTGAAGAATGGAAAATCAGCTTGACCAGATGAATTAATTGGAAAGATTGTCTTAAGCATTATTGTGAACTTGTACTACATTTTCTGGTAACATTATTGAATTACCTATTTGTTAATGGAATGTATTCTGAACGTGAGACAGAATCAACTTTTTTACCACAATTCAAGAAAGGAAGATATCGATGACACAAATAACTATAGAAATATATCGTTATGTAATTTTGCAAGTAAATTGTGTAGGTCTCTCGTTGATAATAGGCTGCAAGAATGGGTAACGTTATATGATATTATAGGGGAAAACCAAGCTGCCTTTTAGAAAAAGGTTACTGCACAGTAGATCACATATTTACTTTATTAGCTGCAGATCAAAAGCAGTTTGCAATTAATACGAAATGATATGCTGCATTAGTAGATTTTGAAAAGGCGTTTGATTCTATTTCAATAAAGCCGTTATGTTAGGAACAGTTACAATCCATGAATGAGCACACACCATAAAATAAGAAAAGAGTCTGACTTGTCTTTCGAAGAAAGCTGATGATTTTCCCCAGTGAGAACAAAAGCAAAAGAAGAAACCAAAGAAAGACATAACAGAAAAACGGAAAAGAAAGAAGATCCAGAACGAGAGAAAGAAAGATGATGCAATAATATCATCCCATAACATTTCTTTCTACTCACAGACTGCTTGTCAAAGGAAACAAGAGAGAGAGAGATTTATCTATTTATTTATTTATTCTTTTATATCGAGGATAATGTAATAAACACTCATGTGCTTTTTTACATCTAGTCCCTGTGTCTATGCGGTTTTGTAAATGTTGTCATCTGTTCCCACCGGCACACAATGACCTACTCTTTTGAAAAGCGGAACAGGATTTAACGGGTGCGCAAGATGTTTTGTATGCGTTTGCACACGGGCGTCGGTTTATAGTCTCATCTGAAGGACTTTGACATTCAGTTCGATTTTTTTGTCAAACTGGGAAGAAAGGGCGAGGCTGGGAATCGAACCCAGAACCTCACGGTTGACTTGTTGGTAGGCAAACGTCTTAACCATCCTGCCACCTTCCTTCATAGAGACAGACAGACAGACAGACAGACAGGAGAGAGAGAGAGAGAGAGAGAGAGAGAGAGAGAAGGAGAGAGAGAGAGAGAGACAGACAGACAGTCAGACAGCAGACAGACAAACAGAGACAGGCAGACAGAGAGAGACAGAGAGAGAGAGAGAGAGAGAGAGAGAGAGAGAGAGAGAGAAAAGAGAGAGAGAGAGAGAGAGAGGAGAGATATCAGAAACAAAAGGAAAGGTCTTTTATCCTCTCTCAGCAATCTACACTAACCTGTTGTAAGCTATGCATGTGATGAATACTGATGAAGGGAGGCACACCGGCAGGACAGGGAATGCCACGTCCAGCATAGGAAAAAGAGGAACATCAGCAGTGTTTGTTATGCATGATTCTGACATGTAGCTGAGTGCATCATCACAGCGAGTGTTGTTATGTGTGGCTCTGACGTGTAGATGAGTGCATTTATTACCCAGGATTATTAGTGCTTTTACAGAGGAGGAGAAGGAGGAAGAGGAGAATTCAAAGAAGAAGCAGACGAATTCGAAGAAGAAGAAGAAATCAAAGAAGAAGAAATCAAAGAAGAAGAATTCAAAGAAGGAGAATTCAAAGAAGAAGAAGAATTCAAAGAAGAAGCAGAATTCAAAGGAGAAGCAAAAGGAGAATAAGGAGAATTTAAAAAAAAGAACAACAACAACAACAAAATAAATATCTATGTTCCAGCACTTGTTAACTTTGAATTGATTTGATAATAGTATTAATGGAAAACAAGTAGCAGAACGATGACTTAGAAACCATAATGAACACATTAATTTTAACAGATTTAAACTCCCTGCTGCATTTTCCTGTTCTCAATTTTGGCTAATCATGTCTTCCTTCCATGACACCAATAATGATTGTTCATGTAAACACGTAGTGTACAGAGTAATCACCCTGTCCTACGCCTATCAGCTGTTACCTGATTGGCTGTGAAAAATAT
This sequence comes from Rapana venosa, assembly GCA_028751875.1. Lineage (NCBI taxonomy): Eukaryota > Metazoa > Mollusca > Gastropoda > Neogastropoda > Muricidae > Rapana > Rapana venosa. The sequence goes on from CM054152.1 coordinate 49,848,916, forward strand.
GGTCAAAGAACTTTCTGATTTCCATATGACTGAAGGGATGTATCCTGGTCCTATGTCTACTCAATTTGTCACGTTGTTTGTCTCTGTGAGGAAGCCAAAGAGCCTGGTTCTGTAAGAGTATTGTGTAAGTCGTGCATCTATCATTTTCATGTTTGCAAAAGGAGGAAAACGGGTCTGCTCTTTTTTTTTGCATTTGTCTTTAATTTTTATATACATTGTTGTTGTTATTTTTATTTGCTATCTTTCTCAGATTCTCTGCATTCTGTTTTGGAAGAAAGGAGGGGGTGGGGATGGGTGTGGGACTCTTGATCTTTTCTTTGGGATTCTACTTCTTCTTTGTCTTCTGCCTCCAATCGTTCTTTCTTCTTCTTCTTCTTCTTCTTCTTCTTTTCTTCTTCTTCTTCTTCTTCTTCTTCTTCTTCTTCTTCTTCTTCTTCTTTTTCTTTTTTTATTATTATTATTATTATTATTATCCTTCTCCACATTCTCCTCAAATTCTTCTTCAAATTTTCTTCTGTTTCATTCTTCGCATTCTTCACATTCTTCTTCGTCTGAATTCTTATTGTTATTCCCATTCTTTCTCGTATTCTTCATTCTTCTTCTTCTTCACATTCTTCTTCTTCTTCTTCTTCTTCTTCTTCTTCTTCTTCTTCTTCTTCTTCTTCTTCTTCTTCTTCTTCTTCTTCACATTCTCCTCCTCCTCCTCACATTCTCCTCCTCCTCCTTCCCCTCCTCTTCCTCGTCCTCCTCTTCCTCCTCCTTGTTCTTCTTCTTCTTCTTCTTCTTCGCAATTCTTCTTCTTCTTCTTCTCTCTTCGCAATTCTTCTTCTTCTTCTTCTTCTTCGCAATTCTTCTTGTTCTTCTTCTTGTTCTTCTTCTTCTTGTTCTTCTTCTTCTTGTTCTTCTTCTTCTTCTTCTTGTTCTTCTTCTATTCGCATTCTTCTTCGCATTCTTCTTCGCATTCTTCTTCTTCTTCTTCTTCGCATTCTTCTTCTTCTTCTTCTTCTTCGCATTCTTCTTCTTCGCATTCTTCTTCTTCGCATTCTTCTTCTTCTTAGCATTCTTCTTCTTCTTCGCATTCTTCTTCTTCTTTGCATTCTTCTTCTTCTTGGCATTCTTCTTCTTCGCATTCTTCTTCTTCGCATTCTTCTTCTTCTTCACATTCTTCTTCTTCTTAGCATTCTTCTTTTTCGCATTCTTCTTCTTCACATTCTTCTTCTACTCTTTCTCCTCTCTAAGACACCGATAATCCTGGGGGGATGCACCCATCCACACTTCAGAACGATACATACCAAACACTATTGACAAGCCTAGGGTGTTAGATACACTCAGCTACACTTCAGAACGATACATACCAAACACTATTGACAAGCCTAGGGTGATAGATACACTCAGCTACACTTCAGAATGATACATATCAAACACTACCGACAAGTCTAGGGTGATAGATACACTCAGATACACTTCAGAATGATACATACCAAACACTATTGACAAGCCTAGGGTGATAGGTACACTCAACTACACTTCAGAATGATACATACCAAACACTATTGACAAGCCTAGGGTGATAGATACACTCAGCTACACTTCAGAATGATACATAACAAACACTATTGACAAGCCTAGGGTGATAGATACACTCAGATACACTTCAGAATGATACATACCAAACACTATTGACAAGCCTAGGTGATAGATGCACTCAGCTACACTTCAGAATGATACATAACAAACACTATTGACAAGCCTAGGGTGAAGATACACTCAGATACACTTCAGAATGATACATACCAAACACTATTGACAAGCCTAGGGTGATAGGTACACTCAGCTACACTTCAGAATGATACATAACAAACACTGCTGACGTTTCCCCTTTTCCCATGTGCTGGACGTGGCATTCCCTGTCCTGCCGGTGTGCCTCCCTTCATCAGTATTCATCACATGCATAGCTTACAACAGGTTAGTGTAGATTGCTGAGAGAGGATAACAGACCTTCCTTTCCTTGTTGCTGATGTGTCTTGTTCTGAGAGTCTCTCTGTCTGTCTGTCTGTCTCTGTCTGTCAGTCTGTCTCTCTTTGAGATCAGATTTTCTCTCTCTCTCTCTCTCTCTCTCTCTCTCTCTCTCTCCTCTCTTCTCTCTCTCTCTCTCTCTCTCTCTCCTCTCTCTCTTCTCTCTATTCTTTTCTATGCTTTCCTTTGTCATGTATTGTAATGAAAATCTATAAATAGAAGCAAATGTTATGGAATAGCATTATTGCATCATCTTTCTTGTTCTGGGTCTTCTTCCTTTTCTTTTTTCATTTGTTCCACTTTTCTTTGGTTTCTTGTTTGCTTATTTTATGCACTATCACCACTTTGACTATTACTTTCCATTATTTGCATTTTTATACCCCTTTGTATCACGGCAGATTTCTCAGCTTGAAATTCCACCTGTTCTTCCCAGGTAGAGGAGGATTCCACAAGAGCAGCACCATCCATTTCTTTTCTTTTTATGTCTCTCTCTGTCTCTCTGTCTCTCTGTCTCTCTGTCTCTCTGTCTCTCTCTCTCTCTATATATAAATAAATAAATATATATATATATATATATATATATATATATATATATATATATATATATATATATATATATATATATATGCATTTTTCCCTATCATATTGGTTAAATTGTACAGAAGTTTGGCATGGAAAACTCTTATTTTCTCTTTTTCTGTCTATATGTATTCATTTCCCTATCAGAGTGGCTAATTTGTACATAATTTTGCCAGGGACAGCTCTCTTGGTGCTGTGGGTTCTTTTACGTGCACGAAATTCGTTTTGCATATGGGACCTTGGTTTGTCATATCATCCAAAAGACTAGTAGTACTTCTAGTAGTATACTAGTACTCTTTTCCAATTCTTCCTTTAGTTTCTTGTGTTTCTCAAGTTTTCTTCAAATAACATTACCAGCTATCTAGGAAAGATACAGCTACTCTAAGAGCTTCCTGCAATGTCGTAGATCTACTGGTATGTTGATTAGTATTGATAAGGCTGGGGTGATACTTTCATATCTATATCTATATCTATATATATATATATATATATATATATATATATATATATATATATATAATATATATATATATATATCAGAACAATACCTAACAAACACTTCTGACAAGTCTGAAGCGATATTCCTAGCTACACGTCAGAGCAATACATAACAAACACTATTGACAAGCCTGGAGTGATATATTCACTCAGCTACATGTCAGAACAATACATAACAAACACTGATAACAAGTCTGGGGCGATATTCCTAGCTACACGTCAGAGCAATACATAACAAACACTATAAACAAGCCTGGGATGGTAGGTACACTCAGCTACACTTCAGAATGATACATAACAAACACTGCTGACGTTTCCCCTTTTCCCATGTGCTGGACGTGGCATTCCCTGTCCTGCCAGTGTGCCTCCCTTCATCAGTATTCATCACATGCATAGCTTACAACAGGTTAGTGTAGATTGCTGAGAGAGGATAACAGACCTTCCTTTCCTTGTTGCTGATGTGTCTGTTCTGAGAGTCTCTTTGTCTGTGTGTGTGTCTTCAATACAATAAAGGCGACATAGGTTAAGCAATGACTAATGCAACAAGACATGCTAATGTTTTATTATCAGCTCTACCGTATAGTTATAACTGTCTATGCTTCTGCAGACAAGTAAAGCCTGTGTGTTTGGTGAAGAGAGAGAGAGGGACAGAGAGAGAGAGGGGGGAAGGGAGGGAGAGAGAGAGAGCTTGCTTGTCTGGTGGGCTTAAAATAAGCATAATACTAAACTCAGTGGTCAGAACACTTGCTTTCCCCCAGCCAAGGTTAAGCAGCATCCAACGTGGCTACCACTTCGATGGGTGACCGTTTTGCGCGCCTTGGCTTTAGTACAGTCCCCTAGATCACCCAGCTGTAAATGGGTACCTGCCCTCTTTAGGGTCAGAGAAGGTAAAGCAGCGAGGGGGAGGAGATGGGCGTCACCCTCAATATGCTGGCCCCTAGAGAAGGTGAGGTCTCTGACGCCTCGCTCCCTTAGGACATGATAGGTTATGGGACACCTTTACCTTTACCTTACTAAGACGTGTTGACAGAAAATTGTAAATTTACTAACCAGGTTCTCTTCTGTTGGTTTTGTTTTCACTCTTAGAACAGATCTTATTACACCACACAACACACACACACACACACACACACACACACAACACACACACACACACACACACGCACGCACACAGACAGAGGGACAGAGAGGGAGAGAGAGGCAGAGTAGGGAGAGAGAGAGAGAGAGATTATATATACACACAAATACGCCCCCCCCCCACACACACACACCTAAACACCCCCATCACCCCCACCACAACCACACACACACCCATACACACACCTCGACCACCCACCTTCACCCCCACACACCCCCCTATACACACCCAGCACCCTCCTTCCACCCACCCAGACACACCCAAACACCCACCCCCCTACACAGAGACACTCACACTTACATAACCATAACCCACACGAACACACACCCATCCACGCCCACAACCACCCACCTCCACTCCTCACCACACACACACACACACTCCACACACACACCACACACACAACATATATATATATACACACACACACATTAACACCAGTGTCCCAACACTCCCGCCACACAAAATAGACACAGACTGCAAGACTAACTACAGCCATGCTACACCCTTCACATTAACTCCTTCAGTCCGAGGTGAAAACTCGTGCTAACTCTTCAGTGACATAACTGTTTCCCTTATGAAACACTCGATAAAGGCTGTATCGGACAGACAAACAAGATTGGTACAGACACAGTCACTGAGCCAGTCTCCCAGCCAACCAGCCAAGGAATATCGCTTACTAGCCAGCCACACAACTAGACTCGAAGTAGCCAGGCAGGCAGCTACTTAGCCAGTCAGGCTATGAAAAAAAGCCATTCGGGAGATTTATTTTATTCTTTTATATCGAGGATAATGGGATAAGCACTCATTGCTTTTTTACATCCAGTCCCCGTGTGTCTGTAGTTTTGTCAATTTTGTCATCCGTTCCCACCGGCACACAATGTCCTACTCTTCCGAAAAGCGGAACAGGTTTTAACGTGTGCCCAAGATGTTTTGCGTGCGTTCGCACACGGGGCCTCGGTTTATAGTCTCATCCGAAGGACTAAACAGACAGAGAGACAGACAGAGAGACAGGCAGGCAGGCAGGCAGTATAATATATATATATATATGTAACTGGCTATCTAGCAAACTAAATGCGTGAATAACTAAATACAGATATGAATAAACTATTATAATAAACAGTGAACTAATTGAATAGATAAATGAATGAAATAATGTAATATCAGAAAAGCAAAACGAACCAAAAAGTAACGATAAAAAGAAACGAGGCAGAAAAAGAAGGAAACGCAAAAAGGAAGACCGTCACCCTCCCCCAACCTAAACAAAACAAGAAACAAAACAATACCCCCAAAAGACACAACAAAACGCCCCCCCCCGCCCCCCTTCCAACCAACAACTATAAAGAGCAAAGCAGAGGCACAAAGAGAGAAAAAAAAGTTTTAAACCTTAGAAAGGGAAAAAAAACATTAAGCAAAATTTGTTAATTATTAGCAAAGCAAGTGAAACATCAATAAAAACAGACAAAGCAAATTGAGAGAAAAAAAGTTCTAGAAAATACATTAATTCAAAACAAGGTTAAAAACATTTCGACTAAACAAGACAACATAAGCCAATTTTCTAACAGCAAAAGGAAGTACAATGGGAAAACTAACCACATGCAAATGATACCCAGCCAACTGAACACAACAGACAACAGCATAGAACCAAAACAACATAACAGAAAGCATAATAATAATAATAATAAATGGAATTTATATAGCGCTATATCTTGCAGAGACAAATCAAAGCGCTTGCACTCAACTCATTCTTACACAGTCATACAACCAGTAACAAGTAATAGTTCCATCAAGTCCAAATGTGTACGCACACGCACACACACACACACACACAGAGGTCACACACCCTGGCAGGGCAATAGAATCTTGGCTGTTGAAGGCAGGGAAAATCTATGAGATGATGCAGGAGAGGAAAATCTTAGGTTTGAAATAAATATGTCATGAGACTGGATTTAAAAGTGTCATAAGAAGGCTTTTGGTGGAGAGAGAGAGAGAGAGGGAGATCATTCCACATCAATGGACCAGAAATTGAGAAAGAGCGACGGCCGATGGTGGATTGGTTGAATCTAGGTATTCGTAAGGACAAGGTATCTGCAGCAGAGCGGAGAGAACGAGAAGGAGTGTACAAGTGAAGACATTCACAGAGGTACGCAGGTGCTGTTTTGTGGAGACATTTGTAACAGAGGGTACTGATCTTATAGCTTACTCTCTGTGGCACAGGCAGCCAGTGGAGAGATTGCAAGAGAGGGGAAATATGCTCAGATTTTTTCTTTCTGAGGATTAGTCGAGCTGCAGAGTGTTGTATACCAGCCAAAAGAGAATTGCAATAGTCCAGACGTGAAAGAATGAGAGACGCAACAAGTTTGGATGTTGCATCTGTGGACAGGTACTTTCGAATTGCACTAATACGCCGTAATTGATAGTAGCAGGACTGACAGAACAGAATAGAAAATAGAAAAGAATAAGGAACTCAAACTACAACTCAATCAACATAACAGAAAGCAGTATAGAACTCAAACTACAACCAAATCAACATAACAGAAAGCAATATAACTCAAACTACAACCAAATCAACATAACAGAAAGCAATATAACTCAAACTACAACCAAATCAACATAACAGAAAGCAGTATAGAACTCATCATCATCAGTCCCGTGACCTTGGCGGTCGTGGAGGAGACACGAAAGACGATGCCGTGGTAAGCCTCCTCCATCCATCTCGGTCCTCGGCTCTGCGCAATAGTGCCGATTCATTCATCCTGGTCCATTCTCTGATGTTGTTCATCTATGACTTGTTCTGTCTTCCCCTTTTTCCCTCCCACCTCCAAAGTGTTTCCCATGCAGTACTGTTTTTGGCAGAGTTTTTGGGGGCGGCTGACTTTGGCCAAACCATGTCAGCTTTTTCTTCTTGACCATGGTGAAAGGGGTTCCTGTGGACCTGCCAGTCGTGTTATTTGGCTCTTGACAAATTCTTTGTCTTTCGTTCTCTCCAGGATATGCCACCATTTTCTATGGCTTTTGTTTCAAATGACTGGATTCGCTTTTGCTGTTTAGCAGTTCAATGTCCAGGTTTCACTTCGTACAGCAGGGTAGTCTGATGGGCTTTGTAGAGCTTTAGTTTGATTGGGAAACTGACTCTTTATTTTTCCATATGGTGGTGAGTTTTATCATGGAAGATTTTGCCATGCTAGTTTGACTTTGATTTCTGTCGTTGATCGCCCGCCCTTTTGTGAGTGTAGGCGCCAAGGTATTTAAAAGCGCCCTACCCCCTCCAGTTGCTGGCCGTTCATGTAAATTTTAGCAGTGGCATTGCTCGTGCGGGTTTCACAAGTACTTTACTTTTCTCCGAGCTCACCCTCCATCACATATGCTCCAGCTCTGTTCTGAAGTCTGGTCTTTAAGATCTTGCAGCTCTGTGTTACTTCAGCCCATGAGGTCAATGTCATCGGCAAACCGCAAGTTTTTTGAGGGGTCTCCCGCCAATGGAGATGGAAAGAGTGGAAGTCATGGAGGGCTCTCTCATAATGTTTTCCAAGAACAGATAAACAGGACTGGAGATAACAGGCATCCTTGTCGGACCCCAACTGTGGTTTTGAAAAAGTCTCCAACCTGATTGTTCAGTAAGGACGCACTGCTTGCGGTGTTTTTAATAGTACTTGAATGGTTTGCACTATCCTTCTTCAATGCCAAACATTCTGAGGACCTGCCACGGGCCCTTCGTGCCATACTCTGTCGAAAGCCTTCTTGAAGTCGATGAAGTTGTGGAACAGGTCTCTCTGATGTTGAAGATGTTTTTCCATCAGGATGTGGCAGTTAAAAATCTGTTCGATAGTGCTCCTGCCTGCCCTGAACCCAGCTTGTTCCTCTGCAAGGTGTTCTTCTGCCTCCTTCTTGAGTCGATTCAAATTAACTTTGAGCATGATCTTGCTGCTGTGGCTGATGAGGCTGATTGTTCTATAGTTTTGGCATTGGCGTAAATTCCCCTTCTTGGGCAGAGGTATGATGATCACTGTTTTGTCTCCCAAATCTTCTGACAGATAGCTGTAACATGTGTGATAACTGTTTCGCCACCATGCTTGAGCAGCTCTGTTGGTATGTTGTCTGTTCCTGGGGACTTTTCTACTGGTAAAGTGCGGATGGCTTCTTCCACTTCTCCCCTCAGAAATAGGTAATGGCCAGGGTGCTCTTGATGTTGCTGCTTCCTCTTCTATTATGCTCTTGTCGGGTTGGATTGGGTAATTGTATAGTTCTTGACAATACTCAGATCACCTGTTCAATGCAGCTGAGCTTTCTGTGAGGAGGTTTCCGGAGCTGTCTTCAATGACTGATGATTGGGTTTGAATGGTTTTTGTGAGTTTCTTCAGGTGTCGTATGCCTTTTACTGTTGCCCACTTTCATGCTTTTTTCGATCTCATCACATTGATCCTAAATCCACTTCTCTCGGGCCCCTTTAACATTGATTTTCTTCACAAGATTGTTGGCCTCCGTATTCTTTAGGGTTGGAAGACGGGTTTGGTTTCAGTGCTCTTCTTGTTTTTTTTGCAGAGGTCCAAGATGTCATTGGTAGTCCATGGCTGGGTTTATTATCTGACGACTGAGTAGCTCCTCTGTTTGTTTCTCGGACTGCCTCATTTAAGTTGTTGGTGAGGTCAATGATGTCATTGCCCCAGGAGGGTTATTGCCGCAAAACGTCCGCCAAGTTTAGCTTGGAAGATCTCCGACATCTGGACTTTCAGTTTGTCCACGTTAAATTTGATACGGGGGTTTGCAGGCTGTTTGTTGTTCTTTAGTTATTTTGAATACCAGCAGCACAAGGTCGTGGTTGCTGCCTATGTCAGCTCCGGGGTAGGTTCTTGTTCTGGCTCTCTTGATGCTGGATTTGAAGCGCCGTGGTGTTAAGACGAAATCTATTTGGTTATGGATCTTGCCGTTTGGCGCATGCCAGGTTGTCCTCCTTGACTGCTTGTGGGTTGCAGGCAAACTCCAGCAGACGTAGTCCCCTGTCGTTGGTCTCTCCAGTTCCAAACTGACCAACTGTTCCGGCCCATTGGTTGTAAGAGTCAGGACCTACTTTGGCGTTAAAATCCCCTTGAATGATGATGATGTCTTTCTTGGGTATCTTCATAATGGACTCTTCAAGTTCTTCATAAAATTTTTCTACTTCTTCATCTGCATGGTCAGATGATGGTGCATAGATTTGTATGATGGTGATGTTCTTGGGTTTGGCCGACACCCGGATGCTGATAATCCTGCTGGAAGCCGGTGTACAGCTGATAATGCACCCCACTACTTCCTTTCTGACAATAAATGCCACTTCATGTTGGTGATGTTTCTCTTGACCACTGTACCAGATCTTGTTGCCTTCTTCAGTCATTGTCTCGCCAAATCCTGTCCATCTCACTTCTCCTAGTCCAATAATGTTCCATTTATAGCGGCTAAGCTCATACTCTAGTTCTTTGATTTTTCGCACTGGTAGAACTCAAACTACATCCAAAACAACATCAAACCACATTTAAAACAACATAACAGAAGCAAAATAGAACTCAAACTACATCCAAAACAACATGACAGAAAGCAAAATAGAACTCCAAACTACATCCAAAACAACATAACAGAAAGCAAAATAGAACTTAAACTACATCCAAAACAACATAACAGAATGAAAAATAGAACTCATACCACATCCAAAACAACATAACAGAAAGCAAAATAGAACTCAAACTACATCCAAAACAAAAATAACAGAAAGCAAAATAGAACTCAAACACATCCAAAACAACATAACAAAAAGGGCAAAATAGAACTCAAACCACATCCAAAACAACATAACAGAAAGCAAAATAGAACTCAAACTACATCCAAAACAACATAACAGAAAGCAATGTAGACCTAAAACTACATCCAAAACAACATAACAAAAAGGAATATAGAACTCAAACTACATCCAAAAAAATATGACAGAAAACAGCAGAATAACAGATAACAGCATATAACTCAAACTACAACCAAAACAGCACAACAAAAGCTGTATATAACTCAAATCACAAGCAAGCAACATAACAGAAAACGGCAGAAAACACAACCAAATAAGCATTATAGAAAACAACATAGAACGCAAACATATCACAAATAACAAGATAGCATAGAATCAAACCAAAAGCAAATAGACTAACAAAAGCAGTATACAACTCAAACCACGGGCAAACTACACCCAACCAAATCAACATAGTAGAAATCATAGAACTCAACCACAAACCAAACCAACATAAAGGAAAACAATTTAGAACACACACTACAACATAACAGAACAGAAAATAGCATAGAACTCAAACCACCCCAAACACACCAACATAACAGAAAACATAGAACTCTAGTTACCGTGGTCTAGAGGTAACGCACCTGCCTAGAAAGCAACAAGTCCAGGTCGGCAGTGTCTATCTATCTGTCCAGTAGTCTGACGACCGTGGGGGCACCCTCAAAGACTCAACAACCAGTTCCCTCTATTCCTCTCTCTGTTCTGCCTTTCTCAGGGTTTTGTTGAGTTCTAGGCCTGTCCATTCGCTGATGTTATCCTCCCAGCTCTTCCTTGGTCTGCCTCTTCTTCTTCCTCCTTGGACAGTGCCTTGTAAAACTATCTTTGCAAGTCCTTTGGATCTTGGACATGCCCATACCATTTAAGTTTACGCTTTTTCACGATCGTTAGAAGGTTCTCATAGGGTCCAAGGGTTTGGGCTGGATCTGTTATGCACACTTTCGTTGCTTATGTGTTCTTTGTAGGAGATGCCAAGGAATCTCCGAAAGCATCTCATCTCCACCGCCTGTACTCTTCTCTCCAAATCTGCAGTCAGGGTCCATGATTCACAGACAGTGTACGGTGGTTAAAAAATGTTATCCCATCAATTAGACCATGAATGGTGGTCCGGGTGCTAGTCTTTCAGATGAGACGATAAACCTAGGTCCCGTGTGTTACACACAATTATTGAGCGCACGTAAAAGAACCCACAGCAACAAGTGAGCTATCCCTGGCAAAATTCTGTAGAAAAAGGCACTCTGATAGGAAACAAATACAATAGCAGAAAGGAAAAGAACAGAAAAAATGGGTGGCGCTGCTCTTGTGGCGACGCGCTCTCCCCGGGGAGAGCAGTCCGAATTTCATGCAAAGAAATCTGCCATGAGTTAAAGTGGTATAAATTTAAAAATTGAATACCAGAAAACAGCATAGAACTAAAAAACCAGGACCATATCAAAATAAAGGAAAACAGCATAGAACTTAAACCACAAGCAAACTATACCCAACTTAATCACAATAGCAAAATACAGCATTAGAACGCAAAACATAAAAATACCAACACAGCAGTAAACAACATAGAGCACTTAAAAAGGTAAAGGTAAAGGGTGTCCCATAACTTATAAGGTCGTAGGGGAGCGAGGCGTCAGAGACCTCAACTTCTCAATGGGCCAGCATATTGAGGGCGGCGCCCATCTCCTCTCCCTGGCTGCTTTACCTTCCCTGACCCTAAAGAGGCAGGTACCCATTTACAGCTGGGCGAACTGTACTGAAGCCAAGGTGTGCAAACGGTCACCCATCCATTTGGTAACCCCGCTCGACGCTGCTTAACTTGGCTAGGGAAAAGCGAGTGCTTCGACCACTGAGCTATCCCGTCCCCATAGAAAACATACCACAACCAAATTAACAAAACAGGAAACAGCATAGAATTCAAACCACAAGCAAATAGACTAACAGAAAGCAGTATAGAACACAAACCACAGGAAAACTATACCCAACCAAATCAACATAGTGGAAAGCATTGAACTCAAACCGCAACATCAACTTAACAGACAGCAGCATAGAATTCGAACCCACAAGCACCAGTCTTTTGGATGAGACTATAAACCGAGGTTCCGTGTGCGAACGCACGCAGAACATCTTGCGCACACGTTAAAACCCGGGAGAGTAGGCCATTGTGTACCGGTGGGAACGGATGACAAACTTCACAAAACTGCATATACACGCGGACTGCATGAAAACAAGCACATAAGTGCTTATTCCATTATCCTCGAAATAAAAGAATAAAATAAATAATAAATACAATGAAAAAATGAATCCTAATTCTCATATAATATCACTAATACTCATATAATATTTGGATTTAAGAAAACACAAGATTTTTTGTACCCAGTTTTCTGAAAACTCCCTTAGAAGCATATTCAAGAAATTGGGGCATGATCCTATAGGACATTCATTATAGTTTCGGGGGAGGTTGGGTTTTTTTGCTTTTATTTTTGTTTTTCATTGTTCCCTTTGCTTTACATAGTTTTTTTTTCATGTTCAAACTAACTTTGTCCAGCACATCTTTCACTAGGGCCTCCACCATCACCACCTCAACTGTCACACACATTTCTTCCTTGTTTTCCCAGTCTAATATTACTGAGAGTAAACAGACATAAAACCAAAGACAACAACAACAACGACAACAACAACAGCAACGGAACTCAACCGAACAAGGAAGGACACTGGTCAAACTCACATGGTCTTTGGCCAAGTGGGATGAAAACCCAGGGATGCTGAATAAGTTGAAGTTCAAAGCCGCTGCTTCTTTCTTTAAACGCTCGACCATTTCTCCCAGACGAACATAGTCCCTCACCACATCCACATCGATGTGGGGTTCTCTGTTCTCCTTCAGAAATTTACAGAAAGCGATAGTGAGAAATGAGAAAGAGAGAAGAGGAGAGGAGAGGAGAAGAGAGAGAGGAGAAAAGAGGAGAGAAGAGGAGAAAAGAGGAGGAGAGGAGAGGAGGGAAGGGGAGAGAGGGAGGGAGAGAGGAGCGAGAGAGAGAGAGAGAGAGAGAGAAGATGAGAGAGAGAGAATGGAAGACAAGACAAGACAAAAGAAGATAAGAGGACAGGAGAGAGGAGAAGAAAGAAGAGGAGAGAGAGAGAGAGAGAAGAGGGGAAAGGGGGAGGAGAGAGAGAGAGAAGAGGGAGAGAGGAAAAGAGAGAGAGAGAGAGAGAGGAGAGAGAGAAAAAGAGAGAGAGAAGAGAAAGAGAGAGAGAGAAGAGAGGGGAGAGAAAAGAGAAAAGAGAGAGAAAGAGGAAAATAGGAAATAGGGTGACAGAGACAGACAGAGATAGAGAGACAGAGACAAAGACAAAACAGAGAGAAACAGAGAGACAGAGAGATACACAGGGAGAGATTAAGAGTGACATACACACATACATACATACATACATTCGTACACATACATACATACATATAATACATCCCAACATACAAACATACATAACATACATACCATACATACATACATACATACATATACAACATACATACATACATACATACATACATACATACATACATACATACATACATACATACATACATACATACATACATACATACATACATACATATGTGACCGTGCTGAGAGGCAAGGATAGAGGCAGGGTAGGGAAAGAGTGGAACACACAATTCTCAGCAACAGCACTTCATGGCCACATGTGTGTACAGCAACCAGGCAAAAGAATACTCAGTGGAAGACAGCAGCTTTTGGTTGTCACCCTTTTATTTAGCCATCCAGTACATCTACTGCTGTGTGGGTGAATGGTCTCTCTCTCTCCCTACATCACAAACAAAGATACGTTATCCTTTTGTTATGATTTTGAAAAACTATATGTATATTGATTTTATCCAGACATAAGGAAGGTACACTTAGATCAAAATAGTGAATTGTGTTTGATACATATGTATTTTTATGTATTAGTGCATTGTCTTCATTATTTCTTTCACTGAGAGTGAGCTTAATATTGTGTATGTTATCCGGTTTTTGCCCACTCTGTGGCATTGTCAATTTCTTCTATGCCAACCATGTATTATGGCCTAAGGCTGAGATACATTAAATTTCTGATTTCTGAGTTCTCTCTCTGCCCTGTAGCCTGTCCACCCTGTGTAGCTTTGTCCCTTCCTCTGCCCTGTAGCCTCTAGGGCCCTAGCCTTCTTCCTAGCCACCCGAACCACCCCTCTATATATACCCACCACGCGAACTGCAAAGACAGCACCACCACACTGCCAGCCTTTCCGCCAATTTGGCCCAAGGTGAAGGAGATTTTGTGTTTTATCATGCAGCTTCAGTGGTTATTATCTTGCTGTCCGCGTAACGAAACTAGACTATCAAATATACAAAATAAACTAGAAAGAAATAAGCATTAAGATGCATTATTGCATTTTGCACAAAAACATTTTGGCTGCAAACTATTTGTGATTAAAGCCTCCGACTTGATACACTTTTAACAGCTGCACACTATAACTTTCGGTTTAAAAAAACATTAAAACTTTAACAAAACTAAATACTTTATGACTAAAAAAGAAGGATATGCACCACAGTTTGTACACATATACAAAATTATAAAACCACAGATGTTCATGAGAGGAGATATTCATAATTAACCAGTTTCCCGGGGGAAAAACAGTTTCTGGTCTGCTTGCACCCAAGCAAGCTTTTTAAAGCTGTTGGTAGATCAAAAATAACGATCTCTAATACTACAAATTATCCATACTAAATCTTTCCAATCTTATATTTATTCATAACAAAACCCAAAAAATACCAACAAATTTTTATTTTATGTCTGCATTTGGTAGAATTTAGTTGACAATTTCAAACTTGTTTACAACAAGGAACGGCAGTTTAGCTAACTTTTAGGACTGGGGACATTGTGTACAACTTACGCCTTACAATCTACTACTACTTAATATGAGCTGTTTTATTGATCTAAATAGAGTGTATTCCACATTATCTTCAATCGCACAATAATTATGATTTATTAAAGATTCCTTAAATAAAAATTAGAACTGCTTTTGTAGTCTTGGGTGCATAGGTACCTTTATGATGCAATAGACGAAAAATATTGATTTACAACAAAAATAGAGAACTCTCATTGTGGTTGAAATAAATCCAGTCAAGATCAGTATTTCAACAATCATTTTCCATTAATATGACAAACAATATGACTTAATAAAGTTATTTTTATTTATTTTCTTTCCAAGAAAAGACCAATGCCCATTTAAGGGGGGTAACCGGGGTGTATTAAATTTAATGACTAAAAATAATTATTTAGACAACATTAAAAATAACACCAAAAAACCAAATAGATAATACAAAAAAAATAATTTAATAATTTGTTAAATCAAAATGTTGGAAAATAAACTTTTTAGATAAAATACTAAATAAAAAATAAAATAAACCTAAACATAATAATGACGTTTACATAGAGAGTTGAGAAAACTGAATATATATTTTACCACAAGGCTAGTATTGGTTTCACTGTTCCTAAGTTTAAATGTAGCCTTGTCTCCCCACTACATATTCCCCCCCCCCCCCCCACCTCGAAAGACACACAAATATCTACTCATATAAAATGATGCTCATTTCTTGAAAAAAAAAATATATATATACTATATGCCAATTAAGCAACTGAAATTCATAAGTTCTAACAAAACATACTTAAAAGATTAGAATGAATATCTATTCTATTTTCATCTGATCTACTATTTCTATTTGCAACTGACTGTTGTCTTAGAATTAACGTCAGTGGTAGTTAGGACTTGTTATTTGAACATTTCTCCACCACTATCCCTCCTTAACTTTGCGACAACTTCCTCTATTCATCTTTGCCTCATTATTTTACCAACTATAAACTAGCTGCATAATAGTTGTTCTCAGATCTTACAATATTCCAAATGAATCAATGTCAAATACACAAAACCTACACAATCATAAACATACCAAAACCCAAATAAAAAATACACAACTAGTTCAGAGTGGTAACTATCCATGTTATGTGACCAAACATGTCAAACTCAACACTAAAAAAAACCACCCATAAACATACCAAATAACCAAAATTATGAAATTCAAAATTTTCCACACAAAACAAAAATGAATTGACCAAAATGTCACTTTTGAGCAAATTTTAAGCCTCTTTCTTTCTTTCTTTATTTTGAACTTTGAAAAATGGCAATTAGGAGGACATGTTATTTAAACATACTTCCTCAAAACCACTAGTTATCCCTCAGGGACATAAGAATTTCATTCAATATTTCTACCTGGTATTGAATAACCACAATCAATAATAAAAATAGAAAAAAATGTACTAGATGACCAGTCATGTAGTGTTTTTAACACCTACATCACAGCAGTGTTATACACAACACAACATCAGTTAAACAAAAAACATGTTATTTAGATAATATACTAAATATAAAAATATAAATATATCCTAAGCATAATAATGACAGTTTACATAGAGAGTTGAGAAAACTGAATATATATTGACAACAAGGCTAGTATCGGTTTCGAAGTTCCTAATTTTAAGTTAAGTGTTTCTGTCTCCACCCAGCTACATATACATACAACATACATACACAAACCCACGCACCCCCTCCCCCCCCCCCCCCAAAACACACACACATTATATCTGAATATTTAGAAAATAACAACCGTATTGCCAGAGACAAGCGGGAAATTTAGAAAAGCATGCAGAACAACGGACCATATCTTCCTACTTAAAAACTTAATAGATAATATACTGAAAGTAAAATCTAACAGACTTTATTGCTGCTTTGTAGATTTTCAGAAAGCGTTTGATAATGTGTGGCAGGAGGGTCTTCTTATAAAGTTAAACGAAACAGAGATAACAGGCAAAACTTTTAATGTCATTAAAAACATGTATTCCAATTCAACAATATTTACAAAAATTCGAGGCAAACATACAGATGAAATCATAGTTTAAAAAGGAGTACATCAGAGAAATACATTAAGGGCTAAAAATTGTTAATAAAAATATATATAATATAAATATATATATATAAATATATATTTAAAAATATATATATATATATATTAATGATATAGTACAATGTATTGAGAGAACAATTCACCAAAAATAATCCCAAGAGACCAAAAATTTCCCTTTTTACTCTATGCTGACGACCTACATTATTATCAACAACCAAAGTAGGTTTTTCAAACTAAACTAAAACAACTACAGGAATACTGTTCCATATGGGTTTAAAGATAAACAAAACAAAAACAAAAGATAATAGTCTTTACGAGATCACCTTTCCTAAAATTCCAATTCATTTTAAATGTGGAGAGCATGTAATTGAAACAGTAGAAACTTATAAATATCTAGGTGCGTTCTTTATCAAACGGGAAGTTTGAAACAACACAAGAACATTTAGTAAAACAAGGCAACAAAGCAATGTAGGCCTTTAAAAGAGCATTCATGGACAAAATTTAAAAATTACTATAATAATGCGTCTATTTGACGCACTGAAAAAACTCCTACTTAACCTATGGAGCAGAAGTTTGGTTTTTTATTTTGTTTTAATGGGGGGACATAATTTCATATTGATAAACTGTTCAAGACATCTTATCAAAGCAATTTTTGCATAAGAATTTTCATGTAAAATTTTGTAAACCAAAAGCTAGGATTCATAAAAAAGCATTAATAATACCCCCTTTGGGTGAATTAGGAAGATTTCCCTGACCTTTAAAATTTATATGCCAGATAAATCGTTTGGATTCATTGACAGAATCAAAACCAAAGTCTTATATTAGAATAGTATACGATTTTTGTATCAGACGAATACATCGATAAATGGATCAACACAGTAAAAATATTCTTTTCACAATTGGATTCAAACATGTCTGGAGGGAAACAAAGTACCTTGATGTTCAAATTTGGTTGAGTTATCTGTCAAAGAAAGCTTTTATGACATGTATAACACATTTGGATCTACCAAAAAGAAAGAGTTTGCAAAACTAAAATTTTAACGATTTTGCTAACCAAAGAATACAGACTGGAACCATACTTTTTTAAAAAACTATGAAAAACAAAACTCATAAAAACGTATTGCAAATTTCGCACAAGCTGTCACGATTTATGATAGAGAAAGGGAGGCACCAAAATATATTTAGAGAGGACAGAAAATGTAGATATTGTAACAAGATAGAAGATGAATTTCATTTACTCGATGAATGTATCTCATATGATGAAATTTAGAAACAATTTGTTATTAAAATTACAACCAAAGACAAAAACGTTAACATTTGTATGGATAAATTAAGTGACATAATCACAGTTGATATCTAAACAGCAGATATCATCAAATTTTTGTATGAATGTTTTTTAAAAAAAGAGAAGATGAGAAGTAAAATACAACATGCTTTAGTGTACATCAATTTGAGCAAAAGAGATTATTATAACTGATGTTTGCTTGTTTTGTTGTTGTGTCAAATAAGTCTACTTGACTTATATGGCAATAAAATATTCTGAATCAGAATCTGAAAAAATCACACATTCAACACACGAACAAACAGATAGAGAGACTACACAGAGACAGAGTGACAGAGAGCAGAGAAGACAACCAAAACACACACACAAAACACCACAACACAAACACAGACATAGACAGAGACAGAGACTGAGACAGAGACAGACAGACCTTGTGGTCCACAAGGTCTGTCATCACCCGCAAGAAACCCTCAACTAAAAGTCAAGCAATCAGTTCAACCGTGACTTACTGTCACGTACCCTCGGCCATTCCTGAAGGGTTCACCTCCACCGACAACTCTCTCAGAGAGTAATGTTTGCACCCCCCCTCTTCCCACTCCCCCATCAAATTTTGAATTTGTCTTGTTTTGTCTAGCTTTGTGGTTTTTTCCTTATCTTGACGTCAAAGCCATTTAGAAGACGCGAAGTATTGTAACCGGCTTTCTTGTCGTCATCATTATACCGATCATCACATTGTGTGTTGGTGTGTGTGTGGTGTGTGGTGTGTGTGTGTGTGTGTGTGTGTGTGTGTGTGTGTTTGTTGTGTGTGCGTGTGAGACTCTTGTGTAAGTGTGAGACTTTGTGAGAGAGAGAGAGAGTGTGTTATGTATGAGAGAGAGAGAGAGACAGAGACAGAGTGTATGTGTGGTGAGAGAAAGAGAGAGGTGTGGGGTGTGTGCGTGTGTGTGTGTGTGTGTGTGTGTTTGTGTGTGGTGTGTTGTGTGTGTGTGTGTGTGTGTGTGAGTGAGTTTGTGAGAGAGAGAGTGTGTGGGGTGTTTGTGTGTGTGTGTGTGTGTGTGGGGTGTGTTTGTGAGAGAGAGTGTGTGAATGTGCGTGTGTGTGTGTGCATGTGTGTGTGTGTGTGTGCGTGTGTGTGTGGGGGGTGGTGGTGGTGAGTGTATGTGTGTGTGTGTGTGTCGCGTGTGTGTGTATGTGTGTGGGTGTGTGTGTAGTGTATGGACTAGTGTGTGCGTGTGTGGTGTTTGTTTGTG